>JAJTUC010000003.1:1266809-1862256 GCA_036971365.1 Dactylellina leptospora
CCCCCCACCCCTTGAGATACGGGAATACGACAGGTGCTACGATTGATATAACGTTGTGCTTGACCAGTATCCCCGACCAAGTGCAGCTTGTGGTATCCTTCCAAGCTCTTAGCTATGCAGATACTGCAGTATATTACAGTGGAAATCCTAGTCCTCCTCTCTATTCTTTTCTGGGGAACCCACAAGGTCTTGAACTCGTAACCTGCTGCAGGCGCGGAGCGAGGATTATCAAGGAAATCTTGTGTTGTCGCTAACAAAAATACAACAGTCCCACAAGCGGAACGACCTGGCAAGATCAGAAACACCAGCTTTCCAGCATCATAACTTCGCCCAGCGCAGCTAACTCCACCCACACCCCAAATTACATGCTATTCTTCGACACTAAAAAGGCGGAGTTAGCCCGGCTAAATATTTCCCGACGGAAAACATAGGATATATATGTATATAATAAGAACCCGCTGCCATCCTGAAGCGTCTTACAAGCCTCAAAGCTAACGTTCTTTCCTACGTTCTCTCAGTGGCTTCAATCCGTAGAACATAGGAGAGTCAATAGAGTGGAGTTTTCGGTCCCCTCTACAAGACCTTTGATGTGCTGGCATAATGGAACCAAATGCAAGAGACGTAAGCGTGACCTCACCCGTCTCGCAGCACTTCTTCTGTTTAGGATACATTCAGAGACAGACTTCAGTAGCGCCGCTGTCAGTGCTTTGTCAGTCCCACAGACGGGACAGGAAAAAAAAAAGTTTGCATACAGCCTATTCCCTGTCTCCCTTGCAGATGCTGAAGGAAATACGGATTGGAAGAAAGGGTGTAGTTGCCTAGAATTTTTCCTCTGGCTTCATGCACAACGGGCTGCATATGCCTCTATTGGTGTGGGTGCGTGTGTGAATATGGCGTGGTATGTATGTGAGGAGGGAGAGATTTTTTTTGTTTGGGGGGCTCCCGGCAGTTGGACAGGATGCCATGTCCACCGGAAGCCCATGGGTACGACACGCGCAAGCCAAGCGTTCATGCTAGAGAAGTCCGATGGAGAAGGCTTGTCCGGGAATATCGACGGTGCGTCGGGGACCATTTTGGTGTGAACAACGAAGGGGGTGTCGAGGAGTACGATACGAAAATGAGGATATTGGGCGTGAAGTCTACATATCAACACATTGAGCCACTTGTACAATGTTGTATCTTCTCCCCTGTTCCGAGCCCCCTGGCATCGATGGTCGTAGCTGTCGATCGGGATGAGAAGTATTATCCTACTGGTTGGTTTAAAGGGCTTGAGTGGTGCCTGTGGTTCCAGCCTTGAAACACCTATAGGTACAGCAGAGGCTCTAACGTTCGCCAAAGTGATTGGTGAGATTGTAATTCAAAGCAAAATTCTACCTTATATTAGAGTATTGTATCTAAGGCCCGAAAAGTATCCTATTGGCAGGAAGGTCTGATAGCTTTGTCATCGATGCCTTAATTTGGAGTATCCACGAATCAGAGCCTCATTTCGGGCTAAAGTTCTGTCAGATATCTACCTAATCGTGGCAAATGACTCCGAATATATGGGGTAAGAACGCATCAGATCTCGAGGCTGTAAAAGAGATTAAAATGGAAGGGCGAAATAGCAGGTCAGGCGACGTAGGTATCTATTGGTATCGGTCGATTCCGCCACGCGCACGTTGTAGATGTCTTATGTGAGTGGATGCCGGAAACCGTACAACTGGAAGCGATCCGAGATGTCAAGACATCTTGTTTTCGCTTAGTAGATCGACCGAGTTTAATTTTTGCTGGTTTCAAGATGAGCCTCAGGTCCAATATCCTCGAGCGGGGGGGTGGTGAGTCAAGAATTTCTAAAAAGGGGGGCTCATAGAAATAGAAACTTTTCATCTGCAGGTGCATCGAAATAATTCCCGTGTGACCCTGGCGGCTCGAACTCGATATCGGTCAGAACTGCCGGAATTTGACAGGAGAATGGCAGGGGGGTCATATTCGAAAGTTTGCCCATGCGACTTTGAAAATCGCCATTCAAATCCGCTCCGATAACGCCATTTAGCGAATTATTTTCTTCGAGGAAAATTTTGCTTCGCGTCTGTTTTTGGAGATAGCTTATTAAGGGAGTAAGTATATTTGGTGTGGTGGTTCTCAACTGCCGAAGCTTATACTAATTTCGCAGCACGGGAAGTTTCTTAGATAATATGCCTGCAGAGTCTGGGAGAGCCCAGGCCGGCTACCATGTGTGTCCAAAACATAGTTTCAAGGCAAAAGATCTCACGTCAAATCTGGTGGTCTGCTATAGATGAAGTCTGTAGATGCTATATGCTCTGTTCTATGCTATTTTCAAAGCAGTGTGGCTTTGTTGTGTTGTATATTTCGTACGAAGTTGCAATTTGGGCGACAATTTGTCGATCGAGCAGGCTCCGAAGAACAGAACTCATTTTATATATAGAACAAGCTGGGACGTCTCCCGCAACACAACCACTCTTATCGAATCACGGAGTCGCGTTCTCCCGCGGTCATGTTGGGGCTGCGTAGATTGGGTACCCACATTGCGCCAATGGCCAAGTACCTTTTGTCTGGGAATGCCGGCAAAGGGGGACTTGGTCGCATGGTAGTCTAACTACGAAGTATTCGGTAGATCGAAGGCAAACGGACCACTCCCCCATGTTGACACGAGGGTGTAAGGCTTTCCGACCCAAAATATCTTCAGAGTCCAATATTTGATTTATATTCTGGACCCAAGGCAGACTCTAAAACACTGTTCCAAATCGTAGACATCTTTCACCTTCTCAAAATCGACATCGACAATGAAGGTTCTCGGGTCCGTCTATTGTTAGCGGGAATACGATGTCCGAAATTTCGTTTAACAACGGTTCGCCGACCTCTAACAGCGCCCAGGTTCTTAGCCCCGACAAATCCGACGGCAAACGACGAAGTTTCCCGGCCGAGAAACACCAAGCAAAACTCGAGATCATGGGTATCGAGATCGAGCTTATGATGAATCATTGATGATTCGCGATGCTTTATCTTGCTGCGGCCGAGTTGCATTAATTGGCTGAGGCCGCCGTCTTGAGTAACCATCAAAGCGATCTTGAGATCTCCGACCTGCATGCATGTAACGCTCCGGGTTCGGACACTTTCACAGTGCCCGCCCCGAGCGGAGGTAAACGGATGATGATAAAGGCCGAGCGAACATTGCCTTCGAAGTATTCCTGCGAAAGTCCCGTCGACGGTTTCTTCGGACAGCCCGGACTAGGCTGACCTGTGCGCATATCAAAGAACATTCTATGAACCTTCTTTTGCATCGCATCCTGGACGCGTAGTCGATTGTTCGCCTCCTCGATCCGCTGGGTATGAATCACACGTGTGCCTGTGTGGCATCGACTGCATCTATCTGCATCTTTAGGTGCCTCGAATACGGGTTATCCCTGAAGGATCATTCTTACCACGGTCATGGGATCAATGTATTATTGGAGAAGGATGGGTTATCCGGAGCCTGCAGGCATCGATATGGAGCAGACTTAAAAAAAAAAAAAAAAAAAAAAAATAAGGGTCCATGAAAAAGATCCGACGAGCAAGGCTACCCGGATCAGATGGAGATAAACTTGAGATAGATACACAGCAATTGCATCGGTATACGCGGAGTACGAAGCTCCCAGGATTTAGCTTGTACCCTATTGCTATTGTTAGGCGCATTCTACTGTCAAATTCATGACGAATCTACATGCGTGGTAGGCGATGGCGAAGTATTTCAAATCTCCTCTTTGGGTATTATTAATCTGACGGTATAGGTAAGCAACGACGGCCCTACGCTCGCACAGAACAATTCCCCAAGGTTTGCTGGTTGCCACCCGCGTGTTCCGACCTGCGAAGTCAGACAACCCAGGTGAAAATGAAGGGAAAGAAAAGAAGTCAGCACTACTTTCGATGGCAGGTTGAGACGAGAGGTTTCTTCGAGAGTTCGATTTACTTTTTTCTTCCCAGACCCTCGACCCTCGACCCTCGATATGGTACCTGCAGCGAATATACAGCCAGGATCTATTTTATCCACATGCTTACACTGGGCGGCTTACGCCGGGCAATTCCGGAAGGGGTCTACGGGTGCGAAACGGTATCTATCTATATGATACAGTCAAGTCTGTCATATTTGCAAATATGTGGTTTCGTTGTGAGAGAACACAAATTCTTGGTAAAAATAGGGCGGGATGCCATTAATTTGCTTTCCAGTGACCCCTCGCCCCAGTGCGCATGTGGGGAGATGGCCGCGGGGGGCTTGCTTCGGTTAATTTCAGAGTGACATTTGCATGCTGCCAAAAGGCCTCTGCAGCTCCTAACCTTGGTCTATTATTTTCTTCGAGTGCGGCGCCAGCTAAGATTCTTTTTTGTAAGCAAACCTAGCTCCCTTCGGGTGGGGTGAGTAAGCTACCCGGTTAACGGTGGGAAGTCACAACACCACGTTCAAATCGTACGAGAGCAAGGGTAGATTGGGGCTCTGATGAACAGGTTAAAAGCCTCTTTTCTTAGCGCAACCAACCGCATGGTACCCATCTTGAACGAATTGGAAGGGGAGGAAATGCACCGGGCAGGAAAGGTTTCATGTCTCCCAACCTGCCCTGGATGAATCGATAAGCAGGGCAGCACATCCTTTACTTGAATAGTACGGTGCAGGCTCCAGTCCCCCATCCTAGACCTCGAGCTCGAATTAAACATGTCCAAGCCCATCTGACGTGTATGGTATAGCGCGGATTGACGTACTCAGAGGTGCTCTGCCCAGATCCTGGTGGGAATGGAAGACGAATTCACGAAGGGGGTGAAAAAGAAGAAGGAAAGAGAGAGAAAAAAAGTAAAGAGAAACTGGGCGGACACCGGCCTGGATCAAGCAAACTGCTGCCATGTATCTAACAGTCGATCTTGCAGTTGGGGCACTGGTTTGGATTTTCCATGCCCGATTCCCCTCGCATTTCCTGATCCGCTCTTAAGGCTTTTTTTCAATGCGCTGCTTTGCCATCATTGCATGTGCATTTATTACTTCCCTTTAGCGTTCTCTAGTCCAAAAAGCCTAAGGAACACGTTAAAACAAGCTCCTCAAAGCAACCATATTTCGAAAATACATTAACGTCGAGATTGATTTGATCTCGAGATCGTCTTCATATTCTCCTCGTGCCCTATTTCTGCACAGCCCGCTTGGCCTATCCGGACTCGAAATAATTGGGTACCGTGGCATTTGATATTACTTTCGCTCTGTTAGATTTGTTCCTACATACCCCTGGAAGGTCCGCTAAGGTTGAACCTAGGGACGTAACTCACCTCATATTTTCCCTGACATATTTTCTTTTGCTGGTGTTTTCGGCAACCAAAGGTTGTTATATTTCATAAGCTTCTTTCAACGGCGCCACTGCCAGGCGATCACTTTTTCCAACGAGTCGCAGCATCATCAAAGAAATGAAATCAACGGTTTCTAATGATAGAATATAGTTAATCGTTGTAAGTCTTGGTAGAACGTTGTCGCGCCTTCATCGACACGTTTCTAGATTTCATATACCGAAACGCCTGTGCTGATAAGCCTCAAACTCATAAGATCCTGATCAGTTTTTGACCTGTCAACTCAAATATTTGACTTTGGTCTAGACAATTGCAACCGCCATACACCTGTGATTCTGCGACGGCCACAAGCCTCAGGAAATAGGGTTATCTAAAAAGCAAAGGTTCACAATATCCAATTATTCCATGGCGCCATAGATTCATGCATGTTGACTTCACAGAATAGTCACTTTCCGATCTCCCGCTGCACCCCGTTCACTGCCCAGTGCAAGCCACGGGGGCAACCTCGGATGGGGTATTAGCATCCTGTGGGCCTTGGGGACATCTATCGAACCATAGGTTCCCGTCCTACGTCCGTCCTGGGATATTTGACGTAGTAGGCAAGGTGAGGAAGAGACCGCCCCTGCCCATTCTCTTGCATACCTTGCCCTTCCTCCCGTTGAGACGGTTATTGCATATTCAGAGTTTTCTTGTTTCGGCATTAAAGGAGAGCACAATACCACATGGGATGCTAACCATCCAATACCTAAGAGGGCTTGACATCCGAATTTAAAACCTTAGAGATTCGTCTTCACATCTCAGCCTCTTTTCCTTTTCATTAATTTAGAACATATCAAAAAATCAGACGGTGAGAAGGCCGAAGTTTAAAAAACAAAATATATCGACTAGGAGCAGAAAGGTTCCGAACATAGAACGGACAGCGAAGGCGCCGTCGCCGGTCATGAAAAAGGCAAACATGCCCTTGGTGGCGCTTTCACAGGTCATACCGCTCTCCACGACTGCAGCTGTTGAAGAATCGCTTAAACCTGCACACCTGGTGGACGAAGTTTCGCTTGATAAGGCGGAGAAGCCTACGTTGGACTCAAAATATACCATAGCTGTACAGGCCGTGACCACGGATCCTGCACAGCCTGACGAAGCTCACCTGCTAGCTGCCATAGGCAGCTTTAGCAAGACGGAGAAGGAGTCAAAGCTCCCCGGTCCCGACTTTATGGAAGTTGATAAGACGCCCAGACAAGAGGATATATCTAGACGATCCACATGGTTTTGCGATTCTATATTCGCTCTCGACGCTCATATCAAAACCCAACCTATTAATAATAGTCAGAACCCTCAAGAAATATTATATAACGGTAACCCACACGCAGATATCTCTGGATCCTTCGCTGCATATAGAAGACTATCTTTGCCTCCTGGCTTCACACTTGGTCGAGGAGCTCCATTCGAGTTCAAGACAGATTTCGAAACAGTCATGTCAGAACAACCCGAACTTGATTTACCAAGGGAAGTCGACGGTATTGAGGTTAACCCTGAATGGGGTCTTACTAAAGCGGGGAAAGCAAGACAGCGGCTGCCGATAGCCTGCACAAACTGCAGAGGGAAGAAGATAAAATGTCTCGTCAACAAAGACGGCGGACCATGCCATAACTGCTTAAAATCTGATACTTTGAAGAGTAGCTGCCGAACTGAGGGAAGGTAAGCTATTGTTTGTTTTCTCGCCTCCCCCTCAAGTGCCGCCTTAGACTCAAAAGCCGAAATCTGACTTTGCGCTAACAACTCCTCTACAACAGACCGCGAAGGCAAAGCTCTGCCATAAAGAGAGATAAATCAAAGTCTCGCAAGAGAAGTTCAGGAAGAAGAGCATCCCAAAACGAAGGTGATGATTCTTCCACGAGCTTTTCTAGAGCCTCGTCCAAAGACCTGGCAGACGATGACAGCATGATGCTGAATTCTATGGATTCGTCGCTGCTCAACCTGCCTCTGAGCACGCTGGCGCCCAGCATTCCAACCGTTCACGCCCACGCCGTGTATCCAGGTATGGGAGAGGCTTCATTTTCTCACCAGTCCGACTCTCCTGTCAGCAACGTCTCCGATAGATCACGACAACTCTCCTTGGAGTCAATTTCTTCTTCCTACCAGCCTCTTTTTACGTCAGGATACAGTCTAGAAAATGAGGGCATCTACGACCCACGGCTTTTCGCGTCTCCTCCCGAACCCAGACTGGTGTCTCCGCTCACTAAAATCAATCCCACTAGCTTTCCCAAGCAGACACGGATACAGCTTCCCGATGAAGTGACGACGAGGAATCTCGTTGAGCTCTTCTTCACCCATCTTCACTGGCAAGGTTACGGTTTCCTGCAGCCCACTTCTTTCCTGCGAAATCTGACCGCCCAGTCGCCTATTCTACTACTCTGCATCTGCGCAGCTAGTTGCCGGCTCTCCGACGAACTACGTGCGACTAACTCTCCGAGAATACTGGAAGCTCAGGCGAAACAAGCGGCCTTAGGCGAGAGATTTGTCCCGACCCTTACAACCATACAGTCTTTTCTTCTGCTAGCTTTCCACTATTCGGCGACTGGGGACATCGAAACAGCAAATGGGTACTCCGACATTGCTATTTCCATGGTAAAGCAGATCCGACTGGGGGACCAGGTCAGCGACAAGCTACGACAGAAAGAACGACTAGGACAATCCACGATAGACCCCGCAATAGAAATCGGCAAAAGAACTTTCTGGGCTGCCTATATCCAAGATGTAAGCGCACGCTAACCCATCCCAGATCTTACTTAAGATGTGTTAATTTTAGCTGACAATGTGTTGTGCGTTCTCTTCGTTCGCCTGCAGCGATCTCGACATTTGACCGAGCAGCAGACCGCGGACCAAAGACTCGCCGCGTCAGATATCCCGTTACCTTGTCGTGAAGGAGATTTCGATTTGAGAGATAATGTAGAAGGATCCAAGAGTCCCTACAGTGCGACGAGCAAGGTGGGAGTGTTGGGTTATCTCGTCAAGGTTATGGACATCCGTGCGAGATTGCTCCACTACCTAAAGATATCCTGCACCCACCTTCCGCAGGTTTATCCACCGGATAGTAGCTCATGCGATATTAAACAGCTTGCTGCTGAGCTCAAGCTATGGGAGGAGACGCTACCGGCTGAATACAAGTTTACAGCTGACAATTTCAAGGGCCATTTTGACGGGGAGCACTCGATTATCGAAACCATCTGCCTGATGCACCTTGTTTACCATGCGACGGTCAACCAGCTGCACCGCTATCAGGATACAAAGGAAGACTTTACAGAGCACTATCTCCCCGCATTCAACCATGCCTTGTCAGTCCTGGCAATACTGCGGTCGGTGTCGATGTATAACGACGAAGTAGCGAAGCCTGTGGGAAAGAGGATACAACTCGTCTCCCCGTTCGTTGCCTTCGCAGTGGGCATTGCGTGCGACACTCTGGGACGTCTATTGACCTATCTGCCTGAAGAATACGTTCTCGAAGACGGTCGGCTTCTCGCCCATCCAACGATTTCTCTGTTCTTCAACGCAAGAAAGTATTTCCGAGAGAGCTTGCAATCTCTGCGGAGTTACATGCATCGAACCAAGGCGGCCGCCGACATCTACGTGATGATTCGCAAGCTCTGCGTTGATATCAGAGAGGCGTGCACAGATGGAATGGGTGCCAAAGTCGGAACGGATCCTAGTGGGCCTCACTGCATCTCTGGGGTCTGCATCAACAAGACCAAGCTACGAGCGATTGCACCAACGATGATTCCGTTCAATAACTCCGTCGTAGACATCCTCTACCACGGAGATTATTTTGCATCTTGGTATCGACAGGGTGGATCCCAAGAAATCGAAAGGCTGACACTGCCCGCCACCGATCGACAGAGGCAATCTACCAGCTTACCTGAGATTAGTTCGAGTAGCCTGCGAATGGCGACGACGCCATTGGCTCACACGACGCGGAATTCGGAAGGATATGTGACTGCCGTGCAGCTACCCCAGAGCACCCTTGCTGTCTTCAATCTCCAGGTCGATGCTTCCGAAGGTCACGGTGCCGCACAATGGAATTTGCCACCCGGTAGCGCGGCGGCGGCTTCAACGCAAGGCTCTCCGTTAATGGGCCAAGATACACGATCTTCACATTCTGGAAGCGTCGGACTTCCCGAACCTTTCCTTCATATGAATCCCTCTTTGACCCGCGAACCGTCAGCGACGAGTTCGAACAACTCGATCCCATCCTCGGGGAGTAGTCCTATGCCTATCGCCGGTGCTCCTTTCCTCGCTACGGCAACTCGAGAATGGTCAGCAGCGGAGTTATCGGGCGCCGACATGCTTAGTTTCGAATCCTTAAACTTCATGGACATGGATTCAAGCAGTCAAGATGTGCAGTCGTCGCTCGACTTTAGCATGGAAGACCTGCTCAACAGCAACCCCTTCAACAACACCCAGGAATGATTCACGACTTGATAGCATCAATATGTTACGCCTAATGATCTGCCTTTATCACCCGGATTCCTTTTGCATGAATAACACAGCAAACATGTTTAAACATCTTTGAAATGAAAACGGCCTTTGTTTCTATTCTTTCAATTATGCTGACCACCGCTTACCGTTTCCGAGAGACATTCTCAGGGTTTAACGAGTCTTGGCTGGGGAAAGTATGCAGGTTCGCGGCAAAGCTGGGCTTATCTTCTGGGTTGCCGCCCAATGATTTCCAAACCGGAAGGTTTGCTTGCGAGGCCCTTGACAGTTCCAGGGACTGCGATGCTCTCATTCGTTCACACAAATAGAATCAATCAGGAAGCCAATCTCAATCTTTGGGGCATCATGATAATAAGCGCTTGGGCCTGTAGCTGAAATTTTAGTGAATTTCCATTGTACTCCTGCTATTATTTTCCGTATCGTGTAACTTGTATCCTTTTTTCTTATATTCTCTTGCTCAGCGCGCGGCGTTTTCTCATTTTATCCTTTCAAGCGAGTATCTTCTTTCTTCGATTCTCTATCCCGCCTTTTTCGACAATACAAAAGTTTGTGGTTTTTTTTTTCTTCTCTCTATTCTTTGCTTGCGTACAGGACTCTCGAGTACGAAAAACTGGGTTATTCTTTCGAAGGACAATTTCATTAGCCTGCATTTTGTTTTGTTGGATTTTTTCGTTTTTGTTATATGGATTTAATATAGAATTGCCAATCTTCGATCGGATCGAATAGACATATATTGTTATTTGTTGGAAGGTTAGGCCGTCTAACAGGGTTTCCTCGACGCTTTTGATTTGATATATAAGATATCATGTTGGGTTACCAACAATCCCCGCCATCTCCAACAGGCCGATTACCATATCGGAATAGAACCCTGAATACGAATTCGAACACTTTCAGAAGCACAAGCCCGTCAATCCAACTCGACCCGCCGATAGATAATAGTCTAAACACGGCACAAAATCCCGTCCCGAGTCCAACAGCATCAGGGTCAGGATCAGCAGTTAGTGCATTGGATTCTGCAGGCAACCAAGGTTGGTATATTATGATCTCGGTTACTTGTTCGGTTGCTTTCGCTTCCAGGAGCGACTTTTTAGACCCTTATGGCACCTGACGCTAATTTCTATAACCTGTGCCGCTGCTAACTGTGAATATATAGTCAAGCCTTTGCCCCGGCCGCCCTTGAGTAAATGGTCCCTAAAAAGTCTTTCCAGTTTTGGGTCAGAGAATATCAAGGGTAAAGTATCCCGACAACCACCAATATTAATATTTCAATTCCGAACCACTAATCGAAGGATATAGACTATGATATCCCAAGTTGGAAGCCGTTTACACTTCGAATACCATACCTTACATTTTTAATAATATTAACCATATTCTTCATAATTTCTATCGAGTTATTACTACGAAAAAGTCAGCGAGATGGAGCGCTTACGTTTGCAGAGGGGGATGAACTCAACGGATGGCAGGTGTTCGTGTCACAGTATATGGGCACGGTAGCATCGGTCATTTTCGCGATACTTTTATCGTTATCGGATCTCGACGCGAAACGATTGGAACCTTGGTTTGAGTTATCGAAGCCTGAAGGAGCTACTGCGAAAAATTCGATACTTTTGTGTTATCCGTTCGACTTTTTGGCGTTTGTGCCGTTTAAGGCGGCGAGGAGGGGGCATTGGTCGGTTTTTCACATCGGGACGGCGACGGTTTTGGTGTTCTGGTTTATCACTCCATTGCAAAGCTCTCTGATTGCGACTGTTCAACAGCAGATGGCAATCTCGTCCCAGTTTGTGACGACCCAAGTACTTCGGATCCTATCCACACCAGGACCAGAAACCCCTTCTTTCATGAACACGGCATACTCGATTTCCTGGTTGAACGCTACGCCTCCCGCTTATAGTACCAAATCTGAGGCAATACTTCCATTTGAGCCTCTTTCAGGCGCAGTCTCTAGATCGACGTCTAGTATGGATACCGAGCTTTGGACTGGAAATACGACAGCTTACTACGCCGACTTATTATGCACGAAAGCCGAAAGGAGAATTGAATATATGCCAAACCGTTTAGGACGGTCTTCCCCAGACAGCGTCAGCTATTTCCGTGACAAAGCTACCAACTGCACTTTTCAACATGACGGATTCCCCCAGTTTTTGAACGATGAAGATAAGCCATGGAGGCCATATTATGGACAATTTATCGGGTACAACCCAGGGGCATACTCTCAATATTATCTTAAAACCAGTGCTTGCAACCTTACGACAGATCCACATATGTTTCTCCTTCTATTCTCACGTCAAGCAGACGCTAACGCCACCGCGATCGTAAACGCAATGTTTTGCAGGCTCAAATACAAAACTTCTGCTGCCGAGGTAGTGGTAGATTCTCGGACTAAGATCGCCAAGAATGTTAACTACCTTGGTGAGCCTAGCGAATTGAGTCCAGACCAGTTCAATGCGACAATCTTCGAAACTGTCTTATCTGGTGGGGGCGTCGCTTCCGATATATTTAACGGCGGACCGTTTTCTACAGCACCGATGCACGGTGCTAGAACTAGGGATATCAATGCACTTATGGCGAACTCTGATTGGGACTTTGAATCTTCTGTATTGGGATATATGTTTGCGATTGATTCGGACCTTCGAAAATACCTCGACCCGGACTTTCTAGCCTCAACCATTGACAAGGCTTATAAACTACTCTTTACGACTTATGCGGCGACCCAACTTATGGTACCCCAAGCTATACCGATAAGCGGCAGAATACTCTACACAACTGAAACCGTTGTAGTACCCGAAATATTTGCTAGGATACTGGAGGGGCTGCTCGGAGCGGTACTCCTTTTCTTGGTGTCCTTTTTAGTATCTAGCACAAGGAGGCGCACTGGGCTTGCATATGACCCCGCATCCCTGGCTGGGACCATGGCACTTGTCGCCAATGAACCAAATCTGCTAGAAAAGTTTGACTCTTTGGATGGCACATCCAATATCAACGAACTTCAGCAAGCTGTAGCAGGCGACGAATCTTTAAGGTTTAAATTGGAGTCCCAAGCCGGAAACTACCAGTTATCTGTGATTCAGAAGTCTACGGACCCTGCATCAGCCTCCGGTATGTTGACTATATGATCATCCCCGACGCTACGGGTCCTAGCTAACATTTCTCATTATGCAGCCCGTGTTCAACTAAAGCACAAAAACGAACAGGAGAGGAACTTTGAGCTTAGCGCCATAGCAGGCTCGATTTTCATTCTTTTCTTAGCTTCTCTATTTATTTTTATGATCTATATTTTCCACTACAGTACCTCGAATAACGGTAAGTACATAGGTCCTTTGCATTATAACATTACTTACTAAATGATTTACATAGGCTTGCCATCATTTAGTAACGATATATTTGTTTTTCAATTACTCTTTTCATATATCCCAACCGCTATTGGAACATTCTTAGAACCATTTTGGGTTCTACTTACTCGGTTCATCTGCGTCTTGCAGCCACTTGAGACTCTTAGACGTGGACACGCTCTTGCCTCGGAATCTTTAACCCTGAAGTTCGAATCTGTACCACCTTCTCTCACGGTTTTTTCGGCTCTAAAATCACGACACTACTTTCTTTCGATGCTAGCGGCAACGGCTCTCTCGACTAATATTCTTGCAATCGCTCTTGGTGCTCTTTTCGATCCCGTGACTGTAGCGACAAGTCATGAATTGAAGGTCACAAATCAGTACCAGCCACTACTCCAAGCATTGCCTTATACTTTCCCTCAGGGTATTGTCAATGAGTCCAAAATCCCAGAGCATTATTTCGCCGTAGGAAGTGAAGATCATTACTACAGTCTTTACGCAAACTTTACCAACGACACACCTCTCCCAGCCTGGACGACTCCAGATCGCTTCTATCTCCCTGTGGCTGCTATCACAAATGGAGCCTCGAACTCATCGGATCTAACCCAGGCGGAAACGATAGGACTAGGTGTTAGCCTCGCATGCGAGACGATCGAAGTTCCACTCAAACTTGGAAATAACACATCATTGGGCACTCCTGGCTTTCCCGTAGTTAGGCTTCAGGTCGAAGCTGATGCCTTTGAAAACTCGGGTCCGAGGTGTGCCTTTTCGACAAACTTTAGGATCAGTGCACTGCTGGACACAAAAATATATGGAAACGTCAATTTTGATTACAATGGCGCATTGTCTATGGAGGCTTATCCGAATTTAATCTCTACATCAAATACAACTCAGGAGAACGAAGTATGTGCCGGGCTTGTCCCAGCCATATTCACACGCACCAATACGATTAACGACACCGCTTTGTTTGATCCGGCAACTTTTAAATACAAATCAATCGTATGCCGGCCGAGGGTTGATGTCAGTCGGTACACGGTTACATTCGACTCGTCAAACCAAATTATTGCCGCGCAAATTCTAAGTAATTCCACTCTGGATAAAGACAAGGTATTTTCGGGTAATATAACCGAGCCTAAGCTTCTCGCAAATATCCGGAAACTCTTCCAATCGGATCTAGATGGTGAAGAGAATCTCAAACGCGACAGCTGGTTATATTTTGCTGGGAACGATCTACCGACGGAATGGATCGACGTAATGATCCAAAAGGTCTCGAATTCGACGACAGCATTCGATCCTCATACTTCCATTGATCAAGTTGATATGAATATCATTGCTGGTCAATTGAGTGAAGCATACCCTAGAGTTTTCGCTGTGATCATGGGGCTATATCACGATAGGATGTTTGCTCGAAGTACATTGCCGGAGCAACAACTTGAAGGGCTTAGAATAAGTCCAGTGACTCGAGTACAAATGTCAACGGCCATGTTCGCATTAGCGGTTGGACTATTAGGCTGGTATCTTTTACTTGCCATCCACTTTTACTTGTTCCGGATATCCCGGTTCTTCCAACGTCTGCCCACTTCTCTAGCCTCCGAAATTCAGTTGTTCCACAAAAGTGCGGCTATAGACGATGTTAGAGGAACCGAGTTCCTAACGAGTCAACAGCGGGAGGAACATCTAGCAAGGTTAAATCGGAGATACGGTTACGGTCGATTCGTAGACCGGGACGGGATGTTGAGGGTTGGAATTGAGCGGGAACCTCTTCTTGACCACATGTCAGATAAAGAGGTTCGAAACCAGGGACTGGGCAAGATCGGGCTACTTTTCCAATACTGGGCTCAGTGGGCAATAAAGATTATAAGGTAGCGTTTTCGACATTTCACACATGTACTCGCTGATTCTTCAACCATACATAGATTTGCTGCAATTCTACCATGTTAATATCTTAATGAAACAACTTTAATTCATCAATACCCACGAACTCCACGAGATGTAGCCTCGATTTGACGTGTCGCTGGCTGACAAGCGTGAGATCAAACTCCTCAACGCGGCTTAAGGGGTACCCCGTTGCATTCTGCCGCCAACGATGTTACAAAGTCATTGCACATTGGGTCTAAATCACGCGGATGCTTATAGTACCTCTTGTGGGTAATTAAGAGTCTAGACTTATGGAACCTAGTAGCCTCAGTTCTAGCTATTTCTAACTCATAACCTCCTTGAAAGTTTTCATAGTACGCTCGAGAGCCCTAGACAATCCTCGACACATTGCCTGGGTAAGGCACGCCCAACAACACACAAATCACGCGCCGTCACCTCACCATCTGGAAGGGGGCTCGACCCTTCACCAAGGAAATGATATTGAGACAGAGATGGCGAGACTCCAGAAACACCCCCGTTAAGTAGAATACTTCCGGAACTCAATAGCGGTTACTAATATTTGTTGCCAGCAGGCCCAAGTCAAACCCTATCACCAAGCATTGGAATGGCGGCTAGCCTCACGCGGCGGCATCTCCATTCTATTGATCACTAGCTTGAGCCACCGAGATCTCTTCCCCAGTATTCCCGAGTGCCTCAGTCTTTAATTGGATATGCTAGGGTACTTTGATAACGGAGTGCGCGCTCATCGCCGAATCATATGACATTATAGAAAACACGAGGACTCTACGCGGCTTGAAGCCAGGGAACCCGCTTTTCGCCTAAGGCTTTCCTGCCACGCATCATCCGATCAAAAGATATGAACAATAGTCTGCATACGGGTTTTATGACTATGGGCTGTGTGTAAGCTAAAAGAATAGTTTCCCCAAACGAAGAGCTTTGTCAATTGGCCGCCTATATCGACGTCTAACGGCCGAAGTGCGCTGACGCTTGCGAGTAAGATAGAAGCGGGTTTGAGATTCCGAATATTTGGATGATCGTCGAAGCAACTTGCACGCTAGCCAAGGCTTAGTTTACTGACTTATCAAATAGTGAGTAGTAACACACATACAAAGATTTGTAATATCAGTACTCAAATCGATTGTTGGATGTTCAAAGTCGCAGCCATGGCCCCGTTTTCCACAAGCCTGGCCTGCTTCAATTTCGGGGACAATGATTTCTCACATAGTAATAAACCAACATTCAGCCTTAGTGCCCTAAGACTCGGCACGCTATCCCGGGGCGTATCATGCGAGGAATCCAGGAGGTCCGTATTGTCAAATTCCTCCACGAAAACATCAAAGTCAAAGCCCGCAGCTCGCCTTCCAGCCCTCCTCAGGAATCGCAATGCACAGGATTACAAACACCCGGGACCACGATTTGAAGGATCCCTCCCTTCACTATGGCTTGCGCGCTACCTTACGAGAATCCGAATGAGTTATATCACAACGTAATTCCTTACGGCTGAAGAGCTTTATTACTCGAAACAGTATGGCCAAGCATCACCCACTCGTCTAGGCGATCGTTTATTAATATGCACGATTCATCGACACTTAAGGAGTTTTTGGAAAGTGGTTCCGAAGAAGATAGCGAAAATTACGCACTTGGTCCGATCGACCAACTGGTTTTCAGTGTTGAATAAATATGTAGAAGACTATTGATATTCCTCATGCTACAGCCAACGTTTGCAAGCCGATATTTTGCCTGTGGTAAGTGGTATTTAAACCTGAGGTAAGGGCACAAAAATCTGGTACCACAGCCAGTGCAATCAGACAAGCAATTCTGACGTCTTTTGAATGTGGGGCAAGAATATTCTAATCTAGAACTATCGGGCAACTGCCCATAATGACATTGAGTTTGCACGCACTATTCTCCAAAAAGAAGATAGGTATGATACAGAAGCAGCCTCAAAATGACGAGAGCTGAGGAACTCATACGTGGTCTTGGTGGAGCCAAGTGGTTCAACTCGCCAGCTTACAGCATGCGAGTGGGAGCGGTATCTTTTCATGGTTAGACTTTGGACAACCGTCTTATGATGTTGCCGTTGCACCTGATTGTGTGACCTGGACCAGCAGCGCCACCTTGACAAATCCGCAGTCGATTCTTGGTATGTTTGGCCCTAGGCTCTTAGGTTCTTTGTACTTTCCGGCCACCACCGAACGGAATGTTGATTGAAACTTCTCTCCTGTCCAACTCGGATATTCAGGGGAAAGGGGACTAGTTTCATGTAGATTTTGTGTGGCTGTCAGCCAATCACCCGTTCTTGACCATCTTAAGCGGATTTGATGTCACCTGGGCTTTTTAGTGAGAAAGACGAGGGGGAGACTTCGTTTTGGTATGATTCACTTCTTGTGTATTTTTTTTTTGTTAATGAGTACAGAAGATTCACCAGTATTCCTCTGATCCACAAGATATTCTAGCGCAACACGGATGCATACATGAAAGTGGTTTTTTCAGATGTCCACCTCGCTATACAGGTTTCACAAAAGAGACATGCTTGATAAAAGTAATAAAATCAAAAAAAAAAGAACGCCAAAAAATGATCCAAGAACTCCAAGGTCATGACAAAAAAGCCCTAGTGGTATACAAAGAAGAATAGAAACTCTGCATCTTACATACTCCGGAAAGTCAAGAGACTTAGAAGCTATGCGCGTGAACAAAGCTTCGTCGGTGCTTGCGACCAAGGTATCGTCGGAGCATACGGCTGGAACCTGGCTGGACAGCCTTGAATCCACCCATACCAGTGCTATCGCACTCGGTGCCGGGTGGAACTTGGAATGGACCGTAGGCCATACCATTATCGAAGCACTGAGTGTAAGTGGACTTGTCAGAGTTACACATAATGATAGCTTTGGCAGGATCACAAGATCCCGCATTGAATGTGCCAGAACCATTGGTAGAACCACCACTGGGTTGAGTCGCGACTGGTGCAGATTCTTCTGTAGAGGTTGTGGTGGGCATGACTGGAGAAGCAGTCATCGTCGTGGAGACTGTCATGAGGGTAGTTTGAACTGGAGCAGCCTGGGTAGAGCTAGCAGCTTCGCTTGATGCAGCTTCGCTTGATGGAGCACCAATGTCAGAGAACGAAGTGCCAATGATGCCGGTGCTAACATCAACTCCTGGTCCACCGATGAGAGCTGGTGCGGTAACAACGGATGGAGGAGTGGTAGTCGAGGAGGGAGAGGCAACGACGGACGAAACAACTGGTGCACTGCCGGAGCCACCAGGGGTGCTTGGTCCGCCCTCGCAAGCAGCAGTGAAATGACCGCTATCCGTAACCTTCACATTAGCACCTGGGTTAGGGAAGACGATGTCGAAAGTTTCTTTCGTTGTGCAGGCGTTATTTGGGGCACCATTGATATTGGCGACGAACATGTCGGGAAGGGAATTGAAAACGTCGTCCGAGGTACCAGAACCGGCAATCGTGATAGGAGCGCAGTTCATATACATTTCACGGTTGCCAATTCTATTGAACCAAGTCCAAACGAAAACAGCCTCACCAGCCTTGAGGCCATCTGGAAGAAGGACCGCAATTTCTGGAATAGGATTTCCTGGTCCACCACCGATGTTTCCATCGGCACTTACTGGACAACCACCTTCATACGACTGAACGACTTTAAAAACGGAATTCTTGGTTGGCGGATTATCGTAAGTTATGGATACTTGGCAAGAACCGCCACCGTGAACGGCACTACCGATAAGATTAAATGTACCCGATTGTCCAGGAGTGAAGACATCCTTAGCAAGCGGTGCTTGTTTGCTTCCAACACCGCCTGGGAATTTACATGGGAAATTCGCTCCGGAAGCATCTAGAGGAGAGTTGTCGGTAGTTCCTGCATATGGTGCCGGCACCGACAAAGCGACGTGGGCGCTGACGAAAGGAAGGAGGGCCGCGGCGGCTGCGATTAAAGATGTGCTGAATTGCATTTTGGAGATATTTGAGAAGTTGATGGTAAGTCGGAACAGTTAATCCACTAAGATTATATCGTACCCAGACGATTTACTGATGCGCAGCTAAAATATAAAAAAAGAGCGAGTGAAGCTTTTTTATGCAACAAAAGATGCTGTCTGCGAGTTTCAAGTCGAAACCTGTTTGAATATAAGAGGGAGGTCGACGACGGTGGAACTAGCCACTAAAAAAATACAGCGTTCCTAAGCTGGAAAGAATGGAAATCCAAGAAACTCAAGATAGAACAATATCGATGCGTCAAGCAAGATATTGTGTAGTACTATCAAAGTGGATAGGCAGCAATAGAATGAAAGAGAAGGAACGTGATCGACCCAGTCGAAGAAAAAGACTAAGAGCGTCGGCTCAGTGGAGAAACTGTTTGGGGATGGGGATAGAAAAAAAGAAGGAGAGGAAAAGGTGGCTCGTCGACCCATTTTATAAATCTGCATTCCATCTGCAGGCAAGTGGAGGGCTAAGCTTTTCTGCCAGTTCACGCTCCACTAAGGCAGAATTCCGTGTCTAAGGGGATGATTAGAGCCTTGGACTCTCATTGGACCAGTCGACGTCTCAGGAGACAGCTTAGTGATGGACTTGTCCTCCTCTCTTCCTGGCAGCTGGATAGGGGATAGGTGTGAGAAGATCGAGGTACGGGTACCTGAGCAGTGCCCGGGGTGTGGTTACCAGATCCCTCTCAAACACTTGCAGGCGCAGGGTTTCAGAGCGAATGGCCACTTTTTTCGCAGGCTAAAGCTTCCAGCCGGGGAGGTTCTTTGGATGGAGGGTGTTCTGGGTGGACGCGTTAGCGTAGAATCCCGATTCACAAACTCTGCACATTCGTCATTAAGGAGCCCTCAACGGACCAGGGCGCGGGGTCTTCACTTCCCCGATCGGGCAAAGTGGTTTGGCATTCCTCAAGAATGCTGAAGAGTCGGGCTCCCTATTAGCTGAGGGCTGGGCATCGCCCCTGCCAACACCGACAAACGCCCAAAGCTCAAGATCTAGATGCCCTGAGGACCAATCAATCCACATCCATTTCCTGGCCAGCATTCGTCGACATGGCTTGACTGGCTCCCCGGAAACGAAAGCTTTGCCGATAGGCAAGGTACCGTCCGCGCGAAATCTAGCAGAAGTGAGGTGTTTTCCTCAACATTCCAGCGAAATGTGCCCGGAAAGTTCTTTGTCTGGTCAGGAGGCGTCGACCTTGAAACGCCAGTTGCCTTAGGAGCACTGTGGCTAGAAGAAAAATATTCCCATTCGAGAGAAGTTTTTAGCACCGTTCTTTTTTTGGTTTTCTTTGAACACTTTGGAAGAAAGACGGTTCCTTGCATAAAATTGTCTTGATTTATGTGGGCTGACTCTGCCAGTTGATTAGCTGTAGAAAGCTGTAAGTTCACGCTTTTTCCCCTCTTGAGATGTTGATACACCGATCCTTTCGCAAACACAAATTCATGCGGCCGAGGCGGGTGAGAAAGCAGCATCCCGGATAAGTGGAACGATGTTGGTATCCCGCCTTGGCCTTGTTGCTAGCCTTGCAATGTTGGTGATTCTCGCTAAGGTGTTCAAGGTGCTCCGGCCGGTGCCCTACGACATCGCATAGGAAACTTGCCCGAGATAGGCAACCATGGAATGTACATTGGGAAGTTCAGTAAAAATAATTCCTAAGAAAACCCTCGCCGAACTTTCAGAAAGTTTTATTCAATATACTGTGTACGGAGTACGGGCACTAACTCTGAAGGCTGAGCATACTGCTTGACTCGCGAAGTTTCTCAGCTTCTGATCTTCGTGATGTTACAGTGGCACCACCAGGTGAGCGTGGAGCAGCTGGGGGGTCAAACCTAGCCCCAGGTGCAACCATTATCAAGGGTCCAGTTAACAAAATCGGCCATGTCCCCTTTTCTTCCTGGAGATATTGGAAAAAGAAAACGTCAGCAAGCCTGCCGAGTTGCGGCTCCCCTTTTTCCTTCGAATTCGTTTCATCTTCTCGTTTGCGTTAGTGCGAGAAAGAGGTCAGACGAACTGGAGTTCGGTCGCCACGTGCAGAGCCATCAGTTTGTGAAGCGCCGTCCTTCAATTCCCATCTGTCAAATCAGAAAGCCGGAAACGGGTACGCCACGACTTCACGAAATAGACCCAGCAAACTCAATAGCCAAGAACTCGCTAAGCATTTAACAACTCCCATCGATCAACGAACTTTTGGCTGCTGTATGTTATACCGAAGCGCTGGGTCTAAAACAGCTCGCACATTTGACTGCATTGTTTGTTATTCGGCCAGTGTGGGAAAGAAGTCGGTCAACTCAGCAAGCGGTCGTAAGTGGCTTCAGAAAGGAAAACAAAGGTGTCGATAAGCACGCAAAATCTTCCCTGCATCCTGGTCAAGAGCGAATCACGGCTCCCATTCTGCAACAACGGAACCCCAACGGCAACGCACTTCAGCGTCAAGCCCGGCCCCAGACGACGAGCCGGGTACACTTGGTGGAGGCGGCCTAACACCTTAAAACATGTCGTCTGAGATCTCCCAGGATCTACTTGACGAAGTCACCTCTCTTAATTCGATATACTCTCCGACTACTCTAACGCTTCACGAGGCGCCTGTTGCCATGATTCCTGGGGTTAAAGTCGACGAAGGAGAGGCAATATGCACCCTTTCGCCTCCTTCCAGCGAAATAAGCCCCCCTGTATCTCTGATTCTGAAATTCCCAAAGGATTACCCGAGTGCACCTCCGATCGTTATTTCGGGCACGACATATGGTAAAGGTCTAAGCAAGGAACGAGTTACCGAGCTCACTCGAGATGTTTTGCACAATGTGTGGCTAGAAGGTGCCGTGGTGCTTTTTGAGTTAGTCGAAGGATTAAAGGTAACTAGGGCAATCATTTCTCCAATATCATGGGCCCTCACATGTACACTCTTCCCACACGTTCGTCGATAAGAAATGCGACACGCATTGGTTTCGCGGAATGGGGTTAGATTCGTCGACAGATGATAACAAATATAGAATACCTAACGTCACAAGAGCCCACTTCTAGGAGCTCTTACATACGGAAGAATCGGCATCGCCAAGCCGTCATGATCATGATCATCTCGTCCTCGGTTCTACGGCTGCAGCTACGGTAGAAACGAATCCTTCGCCTTCAGATTCTGCACTACAGGAAACAGTACCGACCGATCCGCCTGCAGATACCGCTAATAGTAGTGTCCCCTATTCCTCCATTATCTCATGGACAGTAACGCCGCCCACCACGGTACAAAAATCCGTATTTGTGGGCAGGTGTGTCTCGGTGATTTGTGCTGAAACGGCTAAACAGCATATTGCTGAACTTATTTCTTCTGACCGGAAAATCGCAAAGGCTACGCATAATATTACCGGTAAGAGTCAACAATCTACATTGTGGTGTGAACCTATTTGGGATTTATTAAGAAACATCTGTAATCGTGCATGATAAGAAACAAAAACAAGCTCTTTTCCCTGGAGCTAACGATGGCTTAGCATATAGGATTCGTACGCCAGAAGGAATTATCTATCAAGGTAAGATACCAATATTTTTTTGGTCGTAATGATTTGTATATCCGTCTCCTAGATCCCGAAATCGTCAGGACCACGGGCGTCTGGTAGATACATCCAGGGGAGCTAGGTCCAGGAGCAACACATATTTTGTGTATTGCGGAGGGGCTCTCGAGATTCGAACCTCATCAAGTCACAGATCTAGAACAACAAGCGGCGGATACTAACATGCCAAGGCAGACAACGATGACGACGGAGAAACCGCAGCCGGTTCGAGGCTTGGCCATTTACTTGAACTCATTGATGTCTGGAATGTCGTTGTAGTTGTAAGCCGGTGGTACGGTGGTATTAAGCTCGGTCCTGATCGGTATGTAACTCTATATATTAAAAGTGCGAGCCTGGTACCATGGTACCTTAATCTCATAAAGCTCCTTGGTACCAGAAGATGGTCAAATGAGAAATATTATTGACCAAGTCTATTAGTTTCCGTATCATCAATCAAGTCGCGCGGGAAGCCCTGGTGCTTGGCGGGTTTGTAGATGAGCATGGGAACGTGAAAGGTGATCATCACGAAGCTTCTGAAGCATCAGGAGTCAGCGGTAAAAAGAAGAAGAAAGGAAAGCATCATTAAAGTTTTCAGATGATCTCTAAATCTTGGCTATGCTGGGAAGGACGTATCGAAGTGTTAGAGGCTCTTCGAGTTTCTTGGTATCATTTTACGTAAAATTGTCAATGTAAATATTCCAAGACTCCTTAGAGAGTATTCAAATTATCACAGAGCAGTATATATTAAACAAAATTTCGGCGCAAATACTCCAATAAGTCATTTTGCATAGTTTAAACCAATTGCTTTACATTGTCAAGGCGTAACTTCAGGGACTTGATACTTGAGAAGCGCACGAGAGTCGGCTTGGTTTTCTGGACCCACAGTTTGCCAGTTGAGGTAAGGGGAGCCGTAGGCAACGCAGTCCAAGCTCGCAAGGAAATTTAGAAGGGTTGTCCAAGCTTCTGTCAAAGTCCATGGTGAGGGACGAATTGTAGGATGTTATTCTCCTTTCCACTCCATAGAGATCAAATGTACCGGTACATGTGTTTATTGACGGTGTTTCTCGGGCGGCATGTCTATTCCGGAAGGTAGGAATTGACGAGAGCACAAGACTCATGGCGATCGTGTTCGGCGACGGCCGCCCGCGCAGACATTTCCTACCCCTTCGTCAAATATTGCCTGTTCATGCGATGAGAAACGGGAGGACATGGATGGAGCCATCAATCCAAAACGTGATGCGACAAGACATGCAAGGCTTTCAAAAGCAAAAGTCAAAAATAGCATTGAAATACTGGATCCTAAGTGCTATTTCTCCAGATTCTACCCCAATGCCCGACCCACGGGAAGATTTCAAGTTTAACATGTGGCTTTTGATTTTGCGTGTGCGAGAGGAGAGTTTTGTGAACCCGGGTTGAAGCGTTCAAATGAGTCCATGCATTCTTTAGGCTCCCCGCAACCAGGTTCAGGAGTCCCAGGTTTGGCAGAAGTTTTTTAAAATTGATAACAAAATTCCATTTATTAATTTTAAAATCATTTAAGTTATAACTTGGGGGCACGAATTTATTGTCTTGCGGCCAATCACGATGTTGGGAGCCGCGTTGCATATGCACATCAGCATATGCATACTTGTATGATTGCTCTGTCAGCTCAACTGCGAATTTTAGCTATTTTATGCTACTTCGTGGACAAAAAAACGGCATCTCAAAATTCGGGATTTAAGCATCGTGGCAGGTATCCTTAGTCCTCTAGCGGTATCATATCATACGGTTCGTGGCCCCGTTGTTAGGTGTCGCTTCGTAGGTGTAATAACCATCGATTTGGCGAAGGGGTTTAAAGCATAAGCTGCATCCTTTGCAGATGCCGATCGATATTCTCTTGGGTGTTACGGCTTTTTGGGTTAAGAAAAGGGGAAAAAAATGCGAAGGTATTCACTTCTAGGCCCTATAGTGGAATTACTAGCGTTGTCATTGTTGACAGTCTATATTCAATTAATATCTCGAAGGGGGCGGTTATCATGCAATTTGACGATTGGATAATGTTACAAAATATATTGAAACTGCCATATACTATGATTCTGCTTAAGAATTACAATCATTGACTGCCTACCGTCCGATGGGGCCTGGTTTACATTTATCATCGTATCCTCTTTCGTCGTGCTGATCCAAGATGCCACTTGAAATATTCTTTGGCCCAATCGAACTTGTGCTCCCCAGATCCATCTCGAACAATGGTGCATTTGGCATCAACATCTACCACCTCATTTCCCGTACCTGGTAATACTACTGTGCCTTCAAATTTTACATGCTTGAGGCCGCTTAATCCTCCTTTTACCCATCTGTAGACTATACTCTCCAATTCCTGTATCTCTAGATTATCTGGATTCTGAGGCCATGATAGTTCTACCTGCTCAAGCGAAGGCATTGCACCAAGAAAATTGAGCTGATACTTGGATTCCTTTGGGTTATTGCGCCAGACTAAATCTGAGAGATATAAGCACCGAAGATTTGGAAACCACTTTCCGATATCTTCCATGTCCTTTGTTTGGAAACTTTCCGAATCGATTGGTTTGAACCTGAGCGTTTGAACGTTTGGGTAGACGGAGCTCGCTAATTCAGATTCTTTGCCACTATTTGGCACAACCGGTTTCGGAGGTAACTGAGCTATCGACCCCCAAAAGTCTTGCACGATTACCACCAGCTTCTGGATATTGGATGAAGCAATGGGTAGACAGTAAATTTCATCGAAATGGTGCGAGTTACGATCCCTAGTTGTCCAGCTAATACCAAGGAAATCCAGGTTTGGAGGATATCTGACTTTCTCTCGCAGGATATCTCGAGTCTTTTGATCAGAAGCTTGGACACATCTTCCGAAGAATTCTTGGACTTGCGGAGCTAGTGAGGCATGTGCCTGTGTGTATGGTATTGGAGGTATCTTTTGGGAATCGAGATTCATATCCAGATACTGGAGAGAGTTGTAGAATGGATAAGTTTGTAACTTGACGAGAATCGCGGGAAAGACATTGTTCACATAACACCCCGGTATATCGTATGAGAATTTCAGCGTACGGAGATTGGGGAATAAGTGTAAACAGGATACCATTTGATATATCTTGTCTAGACTATCCTCGCCGTCAAAATATACTCCACTATTTACGCATATGGTTAGAACATATCAGTGGCAAAACAAGCTAAGCTTCTACGCACCGGACAAAATCTTTGGCGAATCTGAGCCTTCCATCATGCTGGAACCACTTAATTCTGTTGGTATTCAAGTGTATGCATTTGAATGAGAGTGATAGCAAATAATATGTCTTGCAAGATCTTGAGAAGGCATATCCAGTTTCGCGATCGAACAAGGGAATGATCAACGACAAAATCTCTGGAGGGAGAGAGCTCAGACCTTTCATTTTATCGCGCGATACTGTTGAAGTGGTAGTATTAGAGCTAAATACCAAATAATATAACCTAAATCTTGCAATATTGAATTTAAGGAACGCGTGACGTTTTCGGATGTTCGCGGGTTGGGATTTGTCAACCTCGCGTCGCTTGATCGAGTTCGCCTGTCAGCATCGATACCGCGACATGCAAGGGTATTGTCACTTTCAACACCCCGGTTCGAGTTTTAAGCCTATTCGACGACACGACGACCAATAGGCCTTTGGATCGAATATTCTTGATAAAATCAACAAGTACAATACGGGTTTTAGTTCGAAAGATCATTGCCTGTAATGTCTACGTGTTATCCTTGTACAAAGGCTAATACCAATCCATATTATACGTTTTTGATGTTCAAATATTAATTTTGAGCTGACGCGAAATATAACACTGAACTGGGAAACCACAATACACAAATGTTGCCTGGATTGGACAACTCTTACTTGAAAGCTGCGACAATTTTGTTCCACCAAGCTTTCACACCTCCTTCCTTGCTCTCAGGGTTGGCCTTCTTCCCATTTTTCCCATCCTGTCCATGCCCATAGATATCATCCACCATTTCCTTCGCCTGACGTTTTATTTGCGACGTGGAACCATGGCCCTGTCCATCCGTAGCGGAGGTGTCGACGTCCTCGTAGTTTCCAAGCTGGCTCTTCCTCCCAGACGACGGTCCTGCATGTGAGGGTTCTGGAGGTTGCACATCACTTGCGTCGGAGTGAATATTTTGCAAATCTGTAGGCGGAAGCTTTGAAGACGATGCTTCCGTCGAAGGGGAAATGTAGGGTGGACTTTTCGACGTGCTAGAAGTACCACCCTCAGCTGATGCGGTCTTGCTAGACTCCGGAAGTTTTTTTGGAATGGTGACCGGCTCTTCGGGCTGCGGAGGCATGTTCATAGCATCCTTAATATCCATCGGGGTAGAGTCGCCTTTAGGGAGGACGGCTGGTTTGAGTGTAGGTTCCTCCGGGACTACTTCTTCTAGCTTCGGAGATTCGACAGGCAGATCGGCGGCTTTAGTTGTAGGCGCTTGGCCGCCCTTATTCTTATTCTTATTCTTCTTTCCCATTTTGATATCGTCGTTATACCCTAGTTGTTGTTTGAGAATATACACTCCAGCAGTTAACTAATGTGGGTTACCTAGTGAATGAAACGTCGGTAGTCCACCACAACGATGCGATGATTCAATAGTGTAGATGTGTTCTCATCGGTAACCATAGACCTCGTACGATAAAATCTTAAGTTCTCATGTCGGCAAAAGAGAACTTTCTCAGAACCTGAGCCCGAAGATCCCCTAAAGTCAATCCCCTTCCTGCCTGGGAAAAATGCAACATCAAAATGTGTTGAAGACACGTTGAGAGAGACTTCGAGCGTTCGATAACAGATCCACAGATCTGCTGTAACACTGTGCTGAAAAGTAACCTAAGGTAGATTTAGTCTGAGCGCTAGTAAATTAAATACACTCTAGAAATTTTTGACTGTTACAAAATTCTTTCGTTCGAATCACGATATTGCAACACCTATCCACAATGACCAAGCTTTGGCCCAAAGGGGGGCACCCGGGTGTGAAGACAGATAAAAGAGTTCACGCAGCCATTTTCAACGGTGGTGATAGTTATGACATAAATACCGCCTTCAACCTGCTTACCGCAGTGAAAACCTGCTTCTCGCGCAGCATAATTCCCTACGTGTACTCTTCCTACGACAGGGAGACCCTACTGGATTTGATATGTAGTGTATCATATCCAAGCACGAAGATATCGCATATTTCTCCCATAACCCCTCTTTCTCCATTATTCAAACGAACTCCTTCAACTAAAGGCGGCGACCGAAAGTTAGACGCAATATTGGCCGCGCACCAGCAGCAGCAACCAGCGCACGAGATCCCCTCGCCATCGGACACAAAACAACTCCTCGAGATCTTGAACCCGTTCTACCGCACTATTGCGCCATCCTCAATTAAACTCGAATTGTACGATTATCTCTCGACAGCTGCAGAGTCCTTAACACCGGAATCCAAACTTATTCTCTTTGTTTGTGCACAAGGTGTGCATTCAACGTCAGGGGCGTTGATATTGGGTCGGGTAATCACGACCGAAGAGATCTTTGAAACGATCGATCTGTTGCCCTTAAAATGCACTGTAATTGTAGTTACCGTTGCGACCGGTTGCGACGACCGAAAGTCTCATGCCGAGATATTCTCTGGACTAAGCCCTTTCCCGGGCAGTCTGGACGAACTCATGGATTTCGAGGTTCATCGCGACCCAGACTCAATAGCAAGATCAGTTCAAGGCGGTAGCCTAGGCTATGGCTCCAATTATGGCACAGGATCGAGTTTGCACGAGAGTATCGGATTCTCAGGATCTCCAGGAGCGAGAAGTGCGCAGCTACACTTGCCATTCGGAAAGGGACTATACACCACCGCAAAAATTGAAATCGTCCGAGCGACAGGTCCCGATACTGCTGAGAATGAGACATTCAGAGTTCGCGACCAGATGAATCGGGGAAATGTCGGTAATGTTCTCCTAGATTACCAACCTTTGAAGCTGGCGCCTTGGACCTATGAGTTGGGTGATTGGGATATGGTCAACGACACTTGGGCGGTTTTACACGACCTACTCGATACGCATGCTACGCTACCCAAACTAAGCAACTTTGAGAGAATGAAACGAAAAGTGGGGCTTGGAGGGACTCAAGTAGATTTGAAAAGAAAAAAGGACGAATTATTGAATGTGACGCTTTGGTATATAGGCCAAAAGGCCGGCGCGATGCCAAAAGAAGGAAATTCGAGTCTAGCATTACACGGAATGATGCAGCGGGTTGTGTCGCAAAATCGGAAAGGCATGCCTATGGAACGGGTCGTCGATTCTTCATTCTTATTTCAAAGGAGAATAGAGGAGAGCTTGAGATATATGGAACGCACGGATGTCCGCGTTGAAGCCTTCCTACAAGGTTGTTATAAAGAAGGGATATTTCACTTTTTAGATAGCACTGATCTCGAAATTAGCGGCGAGAGTGTAAAGAACATTATAGAAGAGTATAGGATCAAGACGGGGGCTTTGTGGGAGACCGTTAATCCGCCAGCCAACTGCGTTAGCATGGAGTACTTCACCCCTGCTTGGAGAGTGGTACAACTAATGGAGGGGCATGCTAGGCGATATGTTTGGTTTCAAACGGACCGATTTCTAGAGTATCTAGATGAAAACCTTTGATAACAAATTTATTGTATTTTAAAGGTAGTGGCAGCCGCTACAAATAGTTTCTGCTCTACCAGCACTCAAATATGCCAATGTGAAGTTCCAAGTCTCATTCTTATTGCTAGAATTGATTTTGCCATGGGAATCATGCCAACGTTTGGAATAAATATTCACAAATTTCCTCAGATATATATTATCAATCTGGTCTCTTCGAAATCGAGGTATACGTACACCAGAGCTCTGCAAAGCTCGCATTGGCCCTAAAGGCCTTTCCAATTTTAACGACGTATGGTTAACATAAAACCAACACACTTACGCCAAGATTTAGCTTTCAACCTCGCACTATTATCAGTCGACATTTCTCTCTTCGAAACAATTATTCTCCTGTGTCTGCAGTCACGCAAAGTATCTAGCATCACAATTTAACCATAAAACCATAAGATCCACTTTGATATCATTTTGCCTCTCATAAAAACGATTCTCGTCACGTCACTGTTGCATATGCAACCTGCTGACACGCTAAAAAAAATCATACTCTTAATAGCCAGCAAGCGCTTGCTATAACTCCGTTTTTCTCCTTCCGATGACCGAGAGAAGCTTCTGTAGTGAGAATCGAGTAACCAGTGGTACATTAAATATATATTTATCCCCAGAATCAACCTCTGATTAGTAAATTTCTGCATGGAGTAAATTCATATCCGTGTGAATACCAACACACCGGATTGAGTTCAGGTCGAAAGTTCGCACGCGACAAACTCCACCTTTTAAACTCTACGGATCCAGTTCCATAGGTAACCAAATACAACATCTCGAAATCTTCCACGGATTGATCGGGAAATATCAAGATGGTAGCAATCGATAAGATCAGAGCTTCAAACGCGGCTGTCAAGGGTAAACTTCCGGCCGGCCTTGTGGCATTGTTCGGTAAGCTTCACTTCCACGGTCAAGACATATCGGCATGAAATTACCATGCTAACAGATTTATGTCAGTCGGTGCAACCAGCGGTATCGGTGAAAACACGCTCCGCACTTTCTATCAAAGCACTAAATCCCCACGCGTCTATTTCATTGGGCGTTCGCAATCTTCTGCGGATCGAATAATTTCTTCTCTCAAGCCGTTGAATCCAGATGGCCACCTCGAATTTATCCAGGCAGATGTCAGCCTGATGAAGAATGTCGACGAAGTCACTAAAAAATTCACGGAAAAGGAGAAGGAGTTGAACTTGCTATTCATGTCCCAGGGCTTCTTAACCATCGAGGGCCGAACTGGTATGTTATATACATCGTTTGTCCAAAACAAATCCATAGAAATAATGTTAAAACTTGTGAATCAATCAACAGAGACCGCAGAAGGCCTGGATACCAAATTAGCTTTAAATTACTTCTCCCGGGCCCGATTCATCCAAAACCTTTTACCTGCTCTCACATCAACAACAAGCCCGTTCGGTAGCCGGGTAGTCTCGGTGCTAGCTGCCGGTAGCGAAAAGGAAATCAACTTCAATGATTTCGAACTGAAGACAACATTTTCCCTTGCTAATGCCGTAACCCACGCCGTAACTTCCAATAGCGCCATCGCGAAACACCTCGTGAAGCAATACTCAACCGTATCTTTCACCCACGCTTATCCGGGCATTGTGGATACCCCGATGTTAAGTTCGAGCAAGCTGCCTGGGTATATAAAATTCGCAGGAAAGATTCTAACACCGTTGATGAAACCGTTCATGTTTTCGCCTGATGAGACTGGGCAGAGGCATTTCTTCTTGGCGACGGATGAGAAGTTTAAGACTGGGGCTTGGTTGATGGATAATTACGATGAGGAGAGCAAGTCAGCTGCGAAGGCGGTTGACAATGGGATATGCGATGATGTTGTTGGGGAAAGGGTTTGGAAGCTTTCTTCGGATATCTTCAGTAAAATCGAAAAGGAAGGGAAGGCATGATGTTTCAAAATCGCCACTTAGATAGGGAGATCGTATTCTAGTATCAAATTGCTAATACCAATTGTGGCACTTCTCACTTCTTTTTTACTATGTTATCAACAAGAATATATGTAATAAATACTAAGAAGGGGGCTTTTATGTAATGCACAAGAGGCCACTATGCCCCAAACCGCACAATACAGTTGTTTCTGGCGCAAGATGGTTTTGATGTTATGTAAAGGCGTGCGCAGCAACGGTCTATCAGACGTTTCGCGGGAAAGTAAATAACGCTATGAGAGTAAAAGAGCAAGCCATGAAGAACATATGTCGGATACAACGTAATCGCCAGCTGCGCGCTTAGGTAACAAGAAGACTTAAATATGATGAGTAGATATTTTTCTCCCCCCGCTGTAGAGCTAATTCAACCAACCGCAGTGATACCAAGGAAACATTTCAAAGCATGCAAGGAGTAATGAAAATAAACATGAAAAACGGAAGGAAAGAAAGTCTGCATTGTGCAACCTGCCCGCGGTATGCTCCAAATGGTATCACCCCATATTTGCGCCGCATAGATAACTACTTACCGCGAACCTAGTTTCGTGCCTAGCATGTGGCAAAGGGAGACTAACAGCCCCATATTCTTTACAACCAGCGGCCAGTAGCCCTTCCCCCGCCGGAATTCCCTTGAACCCATTTGTCAACATAACCGCCACCGCCTCCGCCACCTCCTCCGCTCTTCATGTTCAACATCTCAGGTCTCCTCTTCTCTTTCTTTGGCCCTGAACCCAAAGCTTCCATGTATTTCCCGGGGTAATATCGATCATATCCCTCCTCATATCCATCCTCCTCTTCGTCATCTTCACTCGTCGGGCTTCCGAAGTCACCACCTCCCCCACCAAGCGTGCGTCTCATCTCAGCCTCGAGCTTATAACCTCTTGATGAACTCCTCGATCCATACATTTTCTCATATTCTTGACGAACTTTAGCTTGCTGCATACGCTCCCTTTCGGCGGCGTGGATAGCCTTGGCGTCGGAGTCGTGCGAGGACTCCGACGTCATGCTATTGGATCGGATGGGTGGCATACCGGGATGGTAGCTGTGGCGCATATGCGGTCCACCGCCATTGCCGCCACTGCCTCCGCTGTGAAGTCTCAATGGGAGGGGCTTATTCTTTCCACCTGGACCGGGACCCTCCATGTTCTCTTTGCTATTGACGGGGACGAGTTGCTTACTCATCTTGTCGCCTGGTGGGCCGTTACCAGTTGGTGAAGGGAATTGACCGGGCATATACAATTCGCCGGTGTATTTTCTTGGGAAGTTAGCACTGGCGGGGCGTGGTGGTTGTGTATGTCTGTTGGGCTTTCCGGACTTTTCGGACTTCTCAACCATGACACCTTCACCACCAACATCGTCGTCGTCCGGAAGTTCGCCAGATTCAGCTAGTCGACGTTCCTTCTCAAACATTTCGCGTTCGGTCCAAACGAGGTCTTGTTCAATACGAAGGACTTCATTTTGCGCTGTGATAAGGGCTTGTTGCGCCCGTATTAAGTGGCGGGCCTGGTACGACCACTTCTGAGCGAGCATATCATGTGGTGGGAGCCTTGGCTTGTATCCGTAAGGGTCATATAGCGCTGGCGGCCCGCTCTCTCCTTGCGAATGACCTGATCGATGGCCGTGGGATGGGGGTGGAGTCGGCATTGGGGTCGCACTGTTTCCGTGTGAAGAATTTGGGGAATTTGGTGCACCTGCCGGTGGAATTAAAGTAGGCGGTCCCTTTGAAGAGCCAGCGTGCGAAGCATGTAAACTTTGTGGTGGTCCTCCGAGTCCTCCAAGTGATCCGCTACCGTTGGGATGTCCAAGGTTGAGAGTGAGTGGACGACGGGGTGGCATGGTATGAGGTAAGAAAGTAGCGACCTCAAGTAAATTGTAACTGGCGGGACGAAATCAAGGCCTGTTTTGTTTGGCTGCGTTGGGACCAGCTGTCTTGTCTCGAACGCTGCAGTGTTTTCCTTGCAGCAAAAGTGCAGACTGAAAAAAATGACCGAGACTGGGCAAAAAGCAAATTGGAAAATCCTCCCTCAGAAAACGCTCCAAAATGCGATCTACCAGACGCGAGCTGCTGGGAAGAATGTCAAACCAGCGGGTACCGTCGTTCCGTGAATGGCAAGAGCGAGAGCTACCGGAGGCGACGAGTCGAGCCGGCTTCTCTTGGTGGTGGAGAAGTGTGACTCTTGCGGTTGCTGATATTGAACGGCGGAGGGGTAGTAGCTGAAAAGGAACCGAAACGAAACTGAAGAGCTTCGTTCTCGTCGCCCTATATCAGATGTAAAAGGTGATCGAGGAGAAAGAAGGGAAAGAGAGGTAGATGGGAGAAATAAAGACGGCAGCCTCTTACTCCCGGCCACACATCGGTGTATTTCTCAATCCCTCAATTTTTTTTTCCTCACTCGCCTTCCTCTGTGATAAGGTATCAAAAGGATACAAATTCCTTTTGGGCGGATAATCCAATCGTTCGATTGGCTAGGCTCAATCCACGGCCATATCATCCAAAAACTACTTGGTCCCAACATCGCTGCTGGGCATCGAGCTAATGCTCTGCAGTCAGCCAGTAATTTCCAACGTGTCGCAAAAGTAATCTGAGCAAAAACCTCCCAAGTACACAGAGGCAATTGGATGTTCGACGCCTGTGGAGAGGGCTATTATTGGCGATTCCAGCTGGATCCAGCTGCAGAGGCATTATATTCATGCCCAATACAGCGTAGATCCCTGCCGTAGAGCACAAGGTGACAGGGTAATGCGGGTCAAACCGTGCAGCGGGGTTGTTTCGAATCTCTGGGGCAGAGTTCGAGGTCGTCGTCGCATTGTGTTGTTGGACGTGAGGCTCAGGCTGGATATACGAGCCGCGCCAGCCCCGCCATATGTCAAACGGACATTAACCAGCCCTGCGGTTTCAATATTTGACCGTTTCACGTTCATGTCTTTGTCCATGGGGATTGTCCCTTTGTCTGTGAGGATTGCGCGAGATGTGTAGTGATCGAGCTTGCTTCCGTGTATTAGCTAGGCTTGAATCCTCTTATGATACAACCTTCACCAAAGCCCCGCGGTCTGATTGCGCTTGAGATACCACTTTCAACAAAGATAGAGTTGCAAGAGTTTCAATGGTCTATTATTAGAGCTGTCATAAGATGGGACTCACTCACTCGTAGCTCCCGATATATTGGGACTCATGACAAGATGTCTGGTGTTGGGGGAAGTTTGAAGTGGGCGAGGGGTGATGTGGAAGGTTGTCCTCTACGGATCTACCAGTGTTAAATATCCCCAACATCTACCACCAAATGCACACCAACTTCCTCGTTGCCATCTGGGGACAATTAGAATGATATCACCTCAATGCTTTCGTTAACTCGGGACCAAGTGTGTGAAGCATCGTAAATTATGAGCGTGACGAATTTCAGGAATTATGTTGGAATGCTATATATAGTATATACTTCGCACACAAACCTATCATGATATCAATGGCACCGAAAGCATGCATTTCTTACGGTCAGGCGAGTTCATCGGAAGCATCAACTTGGATTTCATTTAGAGACCGACTTTGGAAGAGGAGAATATTCTCAATCTCAATTATCTCGAATATCGATGGATTAAAAACCACGCTGTCATCTTACTATTATCAAGCCCCCTTCTTCAATCTCTCCATGAAAGAAGACCCCGCTCAAGCTCCAGTGATCAATTTATAGCAAACCATTCCGGAGCCGATCCAAAGACCAAGCTGCGCCGGGTAAAAGATCGGTGCACCGACCATTCTTCCCGAACCCCTTTCCTTATCCTTATTCCTATATCCGACAGCGTATATTATCCTCCCAACTAGCCATGTCGCACCCGCGCCCGCCGCAAATTTCGGATACAAGATGCTCGTGATAAACATCGAGACATAGACTAAGGTAAAGTTTAGTATATATCATACGCCCACGTGAGTGGAGCAGGGAGAAAACACTGGTAGGTATATGACGTGACTTACATTGCGGTAGATTCTCGATGTAGTTCATATGTGCCCTTTGTGCGCAGTTGAAGACGTATTTATCGGAGCCAACCGGTGACTCGGCATGCGGTGCGTAGGCATTTGGGTCTAGATCAATCGAACGGAGCACAAGTCAGCTTGGAAGCTCAATTGACGTTTCCACAATCCTAGCCTAAAGGATTGAAAATGCCGAGAAGGATGATACGTACAAGGAACTTTGGCCTTGCCCCTGGCACCAGAAACTGCCATGCCATGCCAAAAGCCTATCAAGGCTGACGCGAAAGCAGCCGTGAGAACGTAGCTGTCGGGATTGTGTTAGTGTTTGTTGTATTTTGAGTTGAGTTTGTGGCAATCCAATCCAGCATGCATTCGACATACCCGTGTTCCGGAGTGATGGTAATCTCCATTGCGCCGTCTACGACCTTGAAATCTAAAGCTGGTTCGTTGGAATTGGAAGTGGAGGGGTACGGGGAAATAGTCAATTGACGCTTCGTAGGTTAAGCTTCGCAATGAGGTGGGTTTTTCGAAGTATGGCTTGAAGGAATTATCGGAACTTCGACCAGCCGGTGTCTCGCTTTATATTCCTCTGGAGAAAACGCCATACAGAAGCCCCCTGGCTAGAAACGTAGCCGGAAAGAACCATCCAGAATACAAAGAGACCCGCACGTATTCGTCCCCACAATCTCCGATATATCCAAAAGATCGCTCGAGCTCCCTCGTTTCAGGAAGGAATGCATATCTGGCCCCTCAAACCCTCAGTTTCCTGCAGCTCGCCTCGTCACCGGGTTCAAGCGTTCGCGCGGCTTAGGGCATACGTAGAAGCTAATTTTTTCAAACTCGGCTTCATTCATAGTCCCGAACCCCGGCTGGAGCTAACCCGCAAACCCAGGAAACTCGCATGCATGAACTCCAGAATCCTTTAGCAACGGGAGCGGACCTAAGGTATTACCAGGCTAGGAAATATGCCCAAGCTCGAAAATTGTATTTCTAAGCATCTGTAAGCATATTCGGGGGACCGTAAATCGTACGAAAGCCCAGAGCAGAGCCGCAACTCTCCTCGTTGTACCCCAAAAGTGAAATCGCCAATTCCTACTGAGAACACTCAATCCCGAGAGAAAGAAAAAGGGAGGGACTCGTCAGATAGGTCTCGTATTGTCGTATTCTAGCGACAAAATCGGATCGCAAGGCGCGCCAGCAACAGCCCTATGAAACCGGGAGGCTTCCGGCCTGTGAGTTGCTGACCGTGACTGTGGCCTCATTGCGTCGTGGTTCGGTTCTCGGGACCCTAATTGAATGCGAGGTGGATTTTGGATTACAAAGCTTTCAAAGCGTGTGCGAGGTGAGGAGCTGGGAAAACACGCACGCGTAACGTTGTGCGAGTTTGGATAGTTAGTCTTCATGGTCATGGATACGGAGATTGATATGAGGTTCATCTCACAAGCCTTTTACATAGGTTTGTCAGCGGTATGCATTCCATTATACTGTTCTACCATGCTCCGCATTGTTGCACAATTGGGGAAGCCTGCGTTCGCTGTGTGTTGAGTTTCGGCAGTTCGTGACAGCAAAGGTCCAGGGTTCGCGCTGTGAATGATACAGAGGAAGGAAAATCCATTCAAGAAGGTCGAAAGTACAAGAACGATATACGCTATCTAAGAATCGCAAACCGGTTAGAATAGAAAAGTCAGGGTGCGAAGAGACGTTTATATATCTATCTCACTCCTCAGCTAGCGAGTCATTCACTATCGCTTTGACGTGATCGCGCTCCATACTGATGACATACATGTTGCTTAGCTGATGTGTGCTTACTACCCGGCCCCATCCGCCTGCAGCGGCATACGGGAACACAAAACTTAACCAACAGGCGCGATTAGGCTCGTGTCACGTACCCCGGGGTTCGTCTATCTATCGGGCGAGAAGAGCTTGAGCCTTGTTTCCCGATATCTATCCATAGTTTGAGGACTGATTACCCTCTGGTGCCTGCTGGTGGTTTATACTCGCATGCCTTCTGTAGCAGATTCTGCTTTTGGAATCTCTCAGAGTGAAGTACTTTAGCAATTACTTTGTTGCTTTGAATAGGCGTCTGTGCCTATACAAAAGTACGAAAAATATAGAATAACGACAAGCTCTCTTTAATTAAGTTAAATAATAGGATATAGGCACGTCCGTTCTAGTTGCAATAAGTAAGTGGGAATGTAGGTGATTCCTGATGGGTAGTTCGATCAATATTAAAGAACCCCACCCTCCGCTGTGTGATATTATAATCAATAAGGGCAGGACGCTGATATAACAATCTTCGATCTGAGTGTTTACCCGAACCGGAAGCCTGAAGAAATACGGAGATAAGAAAGAATGAAATAAGAGTTGAACCCTGCCTAATTACTCTAGCCTTCGGATTTCCGCTCCTGTACTCTACTCGAACAATTGACCTTACCACCCTCTGCTGGTTTTCACTCTAATATTCTGCGCGACTTCGATTGTGAATCTCTCTTCGAGGCACGGTCTAGTACCAGTTTCCAACACAGCGCTCGCGCCTGAACTGTGTTGTTTGTATATTTCCCTAGGCCGGTCCATCTACGGTGGTGTATTGGAATTACAGGACCGATTGTAGACATAGCATTGGATGGCCGCAGATGTAGTGCCTCAGAGTCAATCGAAGAACGCAAAGGGTGGATCATGCCGCCATTTGTTGACAGCCACGCGCCATTGCGCTTTACATAAACCGAAGGATCTAAAAAACAGCTACGTGGTTTTCTCCTCTCGTGCATATGCAAATGCATGCTCGAGCTAAAGAAAGACGCTTGAATTGGTGAATAAGTAGAACTCTTTTCTAATTATTAGCTGAGAGAAATGCATTCTCCATCGAGAAAAAAAAAGAAAAGAAAAGAAAGAAAGTAGTCTAATTATCAGAGATCCCATTTCAATATCGAGTACCCCTTCCGCGATTAAAATTTTTGATTCCAATTATGGCTATTTATCTCACACTATAACCTGATATAGATCGAACCAATTCTCTCACCCATGCCACAAATTTGATTCATTGGGGAGTGTGGCAGGAATTTTCGAGCCAACCCGTTGAATAATAAAGGTATCAGCCAAAGTCGTACCCGGCGACGACGCATAAACCCGCCTCACATGATTCTTATCATTCGAAATCATCAAATAAACCTTCGTGTTCTTCGCATCAGCATACCTCCCCAGCATCGGAGCCAACGCGAAGCCCGCAAATTTAAACAACCCGGGACCCAACAGACTAAGCCATTGAACCGGTCCCGATATCTTTTCCACGAAATTCGCCCACCACCAGTTTTTCGGCCGTTGTAAGCTGCGTATCCACACCCTGCTGCCGATATATATACCGCTTGTATTCTTCAGATCATCGGGGTCATAAAAGGCGAAGGTTTCAAGATCGTTGGCGGGGCCCCAGCCGATGCCCCAATACAAACATCCCCCATCGGCGAGATTGAGTGAGACCACGGTTTTGGTGATAGTCCCGCTCCCAGTCCACCTGAGATGCTCGAGGCGGAAATTCCCATGGGTATCGAGACTGTTCGTTTCCGAGTCTCCACAATAGCTCACTTGCTTCCTCGTGTTAAAATTGTAATTGCGAATGCAAAAGTGACAGGTTGTATCCAACTCGTCTACTAGCCGTGCAAGACACAAACCGCCGGTATCGTCGCCGCTTAGACTGATGGATAAGTATTGGCCGTCTACGGTTCGTAACGCTATGATGTCTTGATATTGGAGATCATCGGTTAACGGCGCCAGTTCCGGTGGTGAAGAGAACCAATTTAGCATGATAACGTGAGCAATGGCCTCGCGGTTGTATGCCGCGTTAACGAAATCTCGCTTCACGATACCGAGATGGTCTCCTTGCTTCTTTGACATTATCCATTTGTTGAAATCCTCTTCAGCCCAGCCATCGGCACCGGAAGGGGTGTGGATTGGCGAAAGTAAGGGGGTATTGACAACCTGTGCGATAAACAGCTTTTCCTTCGTCCACGCAGCCAATTTTGTATCGAGATAGTTCAGAATCTCGCTGGTAGTCTTCCAATTAAAGTCGTCTTCGAGGTTGTCGCGTATATCCCTTGCTTGCGGTGCCCAAATATCACCGTTCGGGCTACGAACCTCGTCCTGCCACATGGCGATGAATTGCTCCTTGGGTTTGGATCTCAGATGGTCCCACGTAAGGTCGACAAAGTATTTGCGACCTTCTTCGTACCTTTTAGACTCTTCTCTCCATACTTGCGCATCGTAGATAGCATGCTGATAAGAAAGCCTGTCTTCAAATCCACCAAAGGCGTTGACTAGTTGATCTCTGATAGCCTGATTGAGCGCATCATCATGCTTGTCGAAATCAAAATCTAGAAAGAGAAACTCGGATGGATGTGAGTCGGCGAATTTTATCAACGACTGTATCACATCGGGAAATGATTGAAATTGATAATCAGCATGCTTCATCCTGAGAGCGCCTGGCTGGTTTTTATCCCAAGTAATTCGTAGTTCGAACCAGCGGATACCGGCATTGGCTTGGGCGGTATAATTTGCGAGTTGTGTGATGGCCCCGACAACGTCGTTCACACCGTCGATGGAAGCGTCGCCGATTGGGTAGGCAGAAGCATCGTGGCTACATGGGATGTATGAATCGATGACCCTACGGGTACCGTCCAAACACTTCATCCAATTTTCTGTGTCGAGCCGCATGTTTGATGGTTTGGAGCTGCGAGAATGCTAAGATTGTTGATACTGAATGGCACCACAACCTCTAGAAAATCGTTGGCGGAAGCGGTTCAATAAACTGAAGCTCTTGCTCTAGTGACTTATATACCACAGAAGAGCTTGATTCACGTCGTACAAACTGTATTCCCTCTTCGAGGGTGACCGAAGAGCGATTCACTTTCTTCAGCCCCCGAATGCGATAAATGGCTGGTGGCTTTGTGCACAATTGTGACACCGTCTCTAGGTGTGCTCGTAAGGCTGAGATGCATGTTTTTCAATTGAAGTTATATTTGTGAGTTCTGGAACCAAAACTAACCGCCCATAGTCAAGTACATTCATCCTCTAACCTACCTTTGGCGCGCCCAGACGCAGTTACATGCATAGGATCATCATCATTGTTGCCGAAGCTGGTTATTCTCTGTATCATGTTGCGAGCCAGCAGCTGACGATTGCCGAAGTATTGTGCCCGTTATTCTGATCGTGGGTCATGTGGTTTCTTTCTTTCTTTTCTTCTTTCTTTTTTGGAGAAGCTTCGAATTTTGATAGAGGATTAAGAGACGGGAGCTAGGCCATCGCCTTTGCTAAGTCGCTCGTGTTGGATGTCGGAGATGGCTGGTAATGGCTGGCTGACGCAAAGGTCTGCCTAGACGTTTCGAAGTCCAATTAACGATTTCAACTGCAGTTATAGATGCGCAAGATGGATGCGATTGGAATTTTCGGAGTTCCAATGTTGTCCTGGTCAATTCGCTTCATATTTCACATACAAAGGAAATAGAAAGTGGATGTATTTATCGTACACTATAACATCTCGATCCCCAACAAAGGAAACAACCATTCCACGCCGTGTGTGCTTGCACACATGCTTAAAAGTCCAAGCCAATCGATGTTTCTCCCCCCAAAAAACTAGGAAGAATAAAGTTGTGTGTACACCCAAAGTTTCCTAAACCCCATGTCAAAATATGTACAAACGAAAAGAAACTGGTCCCAGCTCATCCGAAGACCTAATGTCAGGTTCCCAACTTCAAATCATCCCTCCAGGAAGCATATTCCCCCAACGGCTATTATCCCTCACAATCTCAACCGGTGAACCATTATACCCTTGTTGCCCTGCCATCTTCATCCCGTTTCCGCTGCTCCCATTCACAACCCTTGATTTCCCTGCAATCTCGACCACATCGTCGTCTTCTTCGTCGGTTTCGATGACCTCGTGCTCTTCCAATTCGTCATCAAGATCATCTCCACCCTCACTGCGGCTCGACACACTCAAGAGCATGCTACTGGTACCCATCCTACCTAGGGGAGGGCTAGCGAGTCCGCTGACGGGTAAAATGCCGCCTACGGCGGATAACCTTGGATTGGTAGTCCTCATCGACGGTGCTAACGTGCTAGGTGATAGCAGGATGGCATTTCCGTACATCCCGCTTTTCCTGTTGGAATCAATGCTTCTCGTTGGAGAAGTTGGGAGTGGTGGTGGTGGGGTCCACGTGTATGTTGGTGGCGATGTTCTTCCCTTCTGGTGTTCGCCATTGGTGCCCGAAGCAGTGGATGAGGGTGCTTGATGCAGGTATTTATGGGCGTTGTGGTAGTTTTGCGAATGACTCCCATTCTGGGTGGGATGGCTAACTATAGCGCTGTCGTCTGAGTATCTTGATGACGAGGTGGAGAACTTGTCGCTGTTTGCGCTGTTCGGCACTGGTATTTTACCAACTGGCGAGTTTTGACTGCTCCCAATGCTCAAAGAGCTCGTTAGTCCCGAAGGCGAAGGCTTGAGTCCTCCTTGTGGTTGTAAAGAGGTTTCGTTCGTGCCAAAGGTGGGTGAAGAAGTGATGTTCGTAGAGGTGACACCCCAGGGAGCCGATTTAACATTGATGGGATCCACAGCTGGCTTTACGGTAAGGGTAGACTGCAGGCTATCCTTTCCAAGGCTATGCTCGGGGAGTTTTGGTATGGCCCCGTTGGCGGTGCTCTTGGTATTGTTCCAGCTGGCATCTCGGAAGCTATGTTGGCTGTTAAAACTGTCTACGGGAGTCTCGGGGTGATAAAATGTTGTTGAGGAAATAGAACCCTGGCGAGGAGCGAGAGGTGGTGCCAGGGTCTGCTGTCCCTTAGTACTAATGGATCCAAAGGCAGCACCGAAATTGGAAGAAGGCCGAAGTCGCAGAGGGATATCAGCAGGCTTATCTGTCTGGCTCGCGCTGCGTTTCCTGACTTTCTGGGTTAAACGTGGTGCCTTCGATGATACCTCGTAAACATCATCGTCTTCAGAATCAGAGAAGGAGTTCAAGTATCGCGCATTTCTCATGGAAGCTGGGTATATCGACGATGATGCGCGGCGGATGCTCTTAGCATCCTGTGTATCGGATAGAGTCTTGAACAGAGCCGGAATATGCTTTTTAGCGCCCGTAGAGTTGCTGCTGAACGAACTTCTCTTCGACATCTTATCGCCGTAGACTAGTTTTGTAGCCTCGGCGAGTAGCGACGGTGGAATATCAAAGTCTTCATTGCTAGCTCCTTCGCCATCTTCGTTGAGGTCTTCGGATATGGTCTGTCCAGGAAGCCCCAGGTCTCCCGCCGGCGCACAACGGGGACTATCAACCTTGCCGTTGTTTCGGGTTCCTTTTGGTGATACACTTTCGTTCGGTATTGGTATGCGGTCCGAGGTCATGTTTTGCTTCATGTACCAATTCATTCGCATGCCACTACTCTCCCGCTTTGCACGGTTGGCTGCCGCAGCACTCGACTCCGTTGGTGGTAGGTGGGGTAGCGACGTCGGTATGTTATTCGGTTCCGCCGCTCCTATAGATTCCGCCATTGAACTCACGCTCAAGAAGCGAGTCGCATGGTTCATCTGAGCTGGAGTGGACGGCTGCATTGACAAGCTCGAGTCTATTGCCGAGACTTTCGTGTCGCCACTATGTAAATGGCCCGCAGATGAGGAGCCACCTGTGAGCAGCCGGCGCTCCTCGTCCCAGATCTCGCGTTCCGTGATCCATAGCTGCCGTTCGAGGTCAAAGACGTTCTTCTGCTCAGCGGCCAGTGCCTCCTGTCGAGCGAGCAGTGCGACTGTCTGTGTACGGTAACGATTCGTGAGCTCGAGAATACGAGAGAGCTGCTGCTGCGCAGGCACAGGCGCAACGGGTGCAAAGTTTGTGAAGGGGGCGAGAGGCGGAGAGCGAAGGTCGTTCGGATTGGAAGAGCGCCGTGGCGGCAGAGGGAAGTCGAGTGTCTTTGGGGACGTCATGGTGGAAGTGTTGTTCTGTCGCGAGGAAAAGCGGACGCATGTGAAGGCGAACGGACGTTTACGACATCAAGAAGAAAAACCTCCCCTTTCTCTGGACTCTGAATCCGACAGAACGTCTCAGGTATGGACCGGGGATACCGAATACGACCAGGCCAGTCTCGTGGGAGGTTATGTCCTTAACTGGCGGTGACAAGGAAGCAAGCTGAGTGTGCGGATGGGACGAGCGGACATGGAAGGCCCAGGCGACGAGAAAGCGACCCACGAAGCGTGCACGACGACGATACGACGGCCGTATCAAGATATATATATATACCTCGTACTCGACTCTTCTATACGAGCTGGTGTGGGAATTGAGAGACGACTAACGTTAGTCGGTGCCCAGCGATCGGGTGCAATAAATATCTTTCGACCGGCGTCGACGCTAATTGTGGCATATAAATTGCTCGATAGGCGAGATTAAGTCCATGCCTTCCTTCTTGGTCTCGCCGTGCGACCATTCCTGATATCGAAAGGTCTGCGCCGCAGCAGCAACAGCCCGCAAGTGTGGGGCGGCATTTGATTGACTCTCATGCCATCTATGCATTTCTGTCTCTCTCTCTCTTTCCATCATCTATGGCTGTTCGAGCTGAGAATCGGAATCGAATAAGGGACACGCCGCTTTGAACAAATGCTAAAGACAAACGGCACAATCCGGTCCCGTTCGCATTCTCACCAGAATTGCAACCGAAGGAGCTAAGACATTCATTCCACTTTCCTTTCCTGCAAAAGCAATAATATCCAACAGGTCAGGGCCAAACTGTGGCTCTCACCGAAACAGCGAGCTGCCAAAGGCCAGACGCAGGCAGGCCAAGGTCGCAACTCAGGTGGGCCCTCAAAGGCCAGCAGGGGAGCCATGTTCCCTTTTTCCCTCTCCACCCTGCATGAGAGAAGGGCTGATTTGGTCAGTTTCCGCTGCTCTCGACAGCCGTTCGCTGCAGACGAATGATAGGACCGACCCATCGGTGCAATTGAGCAAAAGGGGTAGCTGCATAATCCGAGACCGCTCTCGCCGCATCGACGCCGTGATGCGTCTACCACGTTTCCTTTGCGGTATCCGCTCCTTCGCTGCCTACTCTGTGCTCTCGCGATGGCTTCCGTTAATCGCGAGAGACGGCATTGACAGGCGCAAATCCGCTGCGAGCCGTCAGGCGACTGGCAAAAGCATGGCTATTAATATCCGAGAATATCCTATTTGACATCCTGCGTCTGATCATCAGCTCTGCGCTCTCTTTACTTTCGTTAAATTAGCATAAAAGACGCCTTTTTGGGCAGCACGGGCAGCAATCTATGGGTTATTGCAGCAGCCGCATCAGCCATAAAGTCCGGGGTAAAAGGACGAAAGCAGTCGAGGCAAAAAAATACTCCTGCTTGGGCTGCAAGTCATTCACTCGTGTCTCTAGGATCCAGGATATTCGGCTGTATCTCATAAAATAGTTCCTTCAAAGGGCGAAACAAAACATGTGGGCCGTATATGATATCAGTGGCAGCAATCGTAAACTCAAACCCCTCTTCTACATGTAGTATCGCTTTCTTTTCGACTACTTTAGTCTAGAATTATGGCCCGAAAGCGAGATCAAAAAATTTCGCGAGCGAGCGGGAAGGCAAGGACATGGCCGCCATTCGACCAAGTCCGGCGGGAAACGGAGTCTTTGGTTCGATGATCTCTTCGTTACTAGTGCCCGAAGGTCCTAAACGCCCATTTTCTTGGTAGAGGTCACGAGATGTGATATATAATTTTTTTGGTGTGGTAATTCCGAAAGACAGAAAAGAAAGGGGTGTGCTCGACTATCGCCATCTTATTCAAGCCGTGTCTACACTCACATTCAGCCACGTCTCTGGGACCATCTGATCACAATGCAATATATTTTGTAATTCCCATGTCGTCAAGCAAAGTAATCTGATTCCAGGTGTGCGAGATTCACGGCTCCTCGGCCGGGTTATCGCTCTCGATATCAACAAGGTCTCCTTGCAAACATGTTTTAGCGAGAGTTCTCCCGAAATTACCATCCAGCTAACCTCCTTGCTCAGCATGAACTCTGGAGTAAGATGCTACCGCTGTTGTGCTGCGGTCAGTCCCCGCTATTCTTACGGGCGAGTTATTCCGAACAAATGATGTCTTCGTGGCTCGATTGTCTTAAGATCTTTGGTTTATAAGAAAAAGCCATGAGGTAAGTGGGCGTCGACAGGGCTTAAGGCAGCAACTGCGGTCGGACCCATAATGTTTCCTGTGGGTTCGTTCGCATTGACTCCCGGCCGCGTTTTCGATCCTCAAAAAACAAAGGCTTAAAAGACGTCTATGCTCTGCATACTTCCCGCGGCTCTAACACCCCTTAAACCTCGTATTATCATTAAACACTGCTATAAAGGCCAAATTCGGTACGTATAAATAAGTCTTCTCGCGCCTGAATTGCAATCTACATTTCCAAATGCGTCGACTGATTGGCCATTTCAATAGCATATATCCAGATGCGTCAAGAGTCTTGACGAACTTGATAATATAACAAGATGAATATCTTGGTCTGCGAAATGCAAGCTTGATGCTGGCTAAGCTACCCCACCATGCAGTAATCCTCTCTTGAGAGCTATCCCCACTTTCCCGCCCCGATAACCCAAAAGCAAACCCTCCAATTCCACCCAATGAGAAAAAAGAGAACTCACGACGACTTCTCACCCTGAATTGTCGCCACTATATTCCTCCTGTGCTTAGAAGTTCGAAATTCCATATAATAGACTCCTAGAAAACCATTATATAACCCCACATATATCAGCGAGCAGTTTTTGGAAAAACGCATTAGCCTGTTTGTTTTCCCACTCACCTTGCCAAGTTCCAAGATTCAGCTTGCCATCCGTGATCGGAATCGTAACGCTCGCTCCGATAAGACTGCTCTTAACATGCGCTGGCATATCATCGCTACCTTCTGCGTCATGTCTGTATATGCCTTCGCCCTTTTTATCTTCAACCACAATTCGGTTCAGAGCATCAGTCATATCGAGGCGGACGTCGCTATCTATATTTCACACAATATATGCTTCAGCTGATGTGTTCCCTCTTTCTGGAATTGGCCATACTCCGAGCACATATTGAGAAATATATTGCTATACCCCCCAACCAAAGAAAGTTCGGCCAAAAAAGTGAAATAAAAATGAAATTTGGCAAGTATAAGAAGATGATTTATAGGATTCGTTGATTCGTACCCCAATTTTCGTTCAATGATAGTGCGCAGCTGGTATGCTGAATAAACAGGTTGAGCAGGCCGACCTTGTATTCTGATATCTCTGGGAGATTTGACACTATCTCTGAAGTTACAAGGAAGGAGCCCCGCGATTGGGGTTTGAGAGAAAATGTCTTTTGGAACCAGGACATTTTGGAGGTGCTATGGGGGCGGCGGTATGCTGGCGCTGGGCAAAAATATTGACGAACTATGGGGAATCCAGAACTCGGATAGCTAGGAAGATGGTGCATGCGACGGAAGGTCTGTCAGTTGTGGAAGGTTGAAATGTCTTGACATCACTAGTGATCCATTTGTCGGTTCGCAAGAGAACGGCGAAGAGAAAATGCCACGTTAACAACACAGCGGTCCTTTATCTCGGTTTGAGCTTAACCGAGACAAAAGATCGAGAAACCAGAGTCCAACCTGTAAACCGGTGAAAGGAAACTGAGTGACGAAACCATGAAAATTGAGATCATACAGTAACAATCTCTATAAGGTCGACTTTGCTATCTTAGCAAATTACTATTACTCATTTGTAACAAACTACCAACTGCTTATCAGATTATGGTTATATGATCGACTTGGCCTTAGAATTAAGAGGCTGTGAATATACGAATATTCGAATTCAACTATTCTAGTTGACATTTCAACATATAGGCTAGTTTCATAGACTAAATAGCCCACTTCCATAGGAGACCGTTATATACATAAGCTAGGCCATCCCTACAGTTTAAAGCATATGTTCCATCAATAGGCGCTTCACTCGCATTATATAAAATCAATTCGAATTCAAATAAATTAGTTACCAGGGGACTTTTAAGCCTTGTCTGGAATCTCTGAGCGTATTATATAAGCTTCATTACTATGTAATCCGCAATATACATCGAGCTCTCGATCATCAATTCAGCAAAAGCCGTTCTAAAAGGCTTAAGGCACATACTTCCATCGCGCACAAGGTCCATTACTAACGGTTCCCTCAAATTCCGACCCAGATGGTATCGACATCACGAACAGACGGTTATCATAAGAACACACATCGGTAAGTTTCAACCAACACCTCGACGGAGAGTTTAGGGTCGGTCGATAAACGAAGCTCCCCGCGCAGTCCGGCACACCCGCGGCGTTCACGTGCGCATGGCATTCGGCGCAGCATTCGTACGCGTTGTACATGTCAGTTGTTAGAGGGATGTCGCCAGGTTCTACGGTAGCGTTGATTCTTCCCGTGGGGCCGAAAAAGAAGTTGTGAGGTCCGCAGGCGCCGTATGTGGTGTATCCCGGAAGCATTGCGGTAAGACTCTTCGTGATCGTTATTGTTGATCTTTTCGTTGTTGTGGTGGTTCGTGTGGAGACCCGGGTTATCTTTGTGGTTTTGACGTCGTGGGGATATATAGTTTTGGTAATCTTTTTGATATCTAAGACCGTTCGAGTTTTCCCGTATTTGATGATCGTAGTTGTACGTCTTTTCGCAGTTACAGTTTGATGAATGATTGTTTGAAGAGTTTTCGTGCATTGAACTGCTGTTGGGTATTTCCCCTTATAATTGCGCTTCTCCATGTCTAATGTCGAAGTTGTGAACTGATTATCCGGATCATCCCTCACGCTGATAAAACCGTCCGGGGCGGGTACTATGGTGGAATCTGGCATAACTGTCGTAACATTTTTTGAGATTGTGACCTTGTGGACATCCAGAACCGTTCGAGTAGAAGTTACAAAGCGGGTGATGTATAAAGTTCGCGTGCTACAAGCAGCGGTAATGGTGTACGACTTCGTGACCTTCTTGGTGACCGTTCGCGTTTTGTGTTTCTTTGTTACATAACAAGTGCTCGGTTTCGGTGTCTTTGTAACGATAGCTTTTGAAGTTTTGTGGGTCGTTTTAACATAGGTCGGGAGATTGTAGACTTTCTGTCCACAGTACTGGGTCGTACATGCCTGTATCGTTTTAACGGTCTGGGGGTAATAACCAGCGGCAGTCCCGGGGATAAAGAATGATAATGTTAACAAAGCGCCAATAGCGCCTCCGAGCCGCATATTAAATTCAAAGCAAAGGATAAAAAAGTATCCAGCAACTTAAGTTTTGGAAATAGCAGGATGTGCTTGTAGGTTAAACGAGTGACTAACTAGCACGTACCCAAACGAGAGACAGAAGTTGGTGGACAGAAATAATAAACCCACACTTTCTTCTAGATTAACTCCAGAATTTTTCTTCAAGCGGGAAAGAAACAAGGGTTTTAATAGTAAACTGCGATCACCCTGTCACAAGGGAATGTGAATAATTGAAAGGAGGAGGGTTACATTAATGGCGTCGGTGCAGCAAGCACTGCATTACTCGCAAGCGTGGTAACACAGGACCCCGCATAATATTGATATTGGTGAGCAGCTTCCAGGTCTTTGATTCGCCAAGCTAGTTACTCTGTGTAAAAAGGCTTACATAATTGGTTTCCGGTATGGGTAGCCAAGGTATCCATAGCCCTTATCACGATCCGAAATCCCGTTTTTTTGTGCAATTTAACCTTCGGCTATGGATCATCCTGCGCGGTTGGCCGAATCGTTTCTTGGTGCCGCTTAACATTGATAAGCTATATTAATCTATGATACCACTCCAGGCATTTTCATCAGATTTAAGAGTCTGGAGTGGGAGGTCTTCCAAGTTCTGAATATACTTCGTATCTATCCTTTCTCAATCCTACTATGCTGAATGCGATAATCCTTGGAAATGCGACCAGCAGCTCGTACCAGTTTATGAAATTTGACAAGACTTTGCCAAGTGCACCTTGTCGAACATTCTGTGCAACCCATATGCTGGGCAATCTCGCTTGTCTCAGAGCTGAAAGCACTTGGCGGTGACTGTGAAGAATGGATGGTGAATTTGTTTTGAAAGGAAGACAAAGGATTGATCCTGCCATTTGTTCTGTCCGTAGCATGTCGGTAAACTATGATCTTTCATGCCACCAATCCTCCGACGAAGTGTATTTACTCTATCGTTGTCTGCGTGTGTATATAATCTTGTTCTCGGAGCCTTGTAAGAGATAATTATCTCTCGAAGTCGCCTCTTGAGAACATTCGCTTTCTAGAACCCCTGCAAACAATACAAAAACGCGCTCGTCCAATGGCACAAAGCTCGGACCAGGCTCAATGCCCCGAATCTTTCGAAGAAAAGCAAGCCAACAATGCCGGTCTTCCAGCTTTGCCAACCCTCCTCGATCAAGACCCAGCAATAGCGGAAGCAGACGCGACCTCCACACATACTATTCGCGAGGAACCCATCAGCAGACGAGAAAAGATGAAGAGCCGGTTTCAGTTCTGTCTGTTGGTTGTGGCATGGTTCATCGGTGCCGCTATATTGGCTGGGATTGGAGTCGGGATATACGCCGCCATGGGCTGCTTCAAGCCTGAGTACCACAACACACGAAAATGCAATAGGCGGGCAAAATACAAGTCGGATGCGGTCTCAATGAACGTGAAGGGGTCGTTTGGTGTTTATCTGGTGGGCTTCATATCCCAATGTTTGATATTGGCGATTTTGTAGTGTTAAATGTTCAGGTGCATGGAGTTTTGACAGGATATATTTGAGGGCTTGGTGGATCTGGAGGCTATTCTGAGGTTCAAATTAGATATTGCGGTGGTCGGCTCCACATATAATGGCATTTATGGAATTGGCTGATTTAGCAGCGCATAATGATCTTTCCGCCTACACCATATGGTAGGGTTGTTTTCCGGACTGGTAATTCTCATTGTTCCGCACTTCAAAAATCGTATAACCATGGAATAAGCTTTAAGCGACAAGGCTGGACGGTTTCGCATACTGGTACGTAAGCAGGTCGCCGCCCATAGCGCAATTGTAACCGCCTTCTAGATATCGAGACTCGTCCCATTCGCATCGCAATAACTTGTATCGATGAAGCACGCTTCGAAGTCCTAGAGACTCGATATCATTCTCAATCTACATAGAAGCCCTGTCTACTACCAACTAAAGCCCCGCTCGAGCGTCGACTCTCACAACGCAAACGGCGACGTTCAAACCACTGAATTGGCGCTCTCAAGGCGACGGTCTCAACTGCTTGCTTGTTTACTCATACTGAAAGCACCGGGCTTCAAATGGAAACCCAAGAAAAACTAGATTACGACGAGTACTCGCGGCGGACGAGCCGATCAGAGAACTCTCAGTCTATACAGAGGCGTCCAGTTCCTGGTGCACGGCCCTACAATAACCCCGCGGAAAGCGTATTGCTAGCAAGGCCTTCCCATGGAATATCCGAAAACTCGAGCTTTTTGGACGTGGAAACCCCTGGGCAGAGGAGATTCGAAGCATCTTATAATGCGCCACCCTCGACTTCAACATATGAAAACTCCTGGCATCCATCTTCGACTTCAAACATAGAATCATATGGGGTACAAACGAGACAGCAGCCTGGTAGTCTTCAAGAAACAGTTAGAGGACCCATGTCAAACCAGCAAGATGCACGCCAGTCAAGACCGTTTGATCAAAAACAAGAAAATCTCCTTAATTCATTAAGTTCTGGTAATCCCTTTGCTAGTTATAACATACCCGGGCCACAAATTCCACCGAAATTTCCCGAGATATCTAACCCGGCAACAGGCCCGGGCCCGAGATTTGTACAACATGAGTCACCATGGACACAGTCTTCCTCCTCTACTGGGCCCTCGTTCAATATAACACCCTCACCACCGGCTCACCAGGGCCAACCATACTCCAGACTGGGTCTCGCTGAGAATAACGACCTTTCAATGGAGCGACTTACTTTATCGGATCCTACAAATGGCCACCCGCTGCGTGTAGCTTCTGATGATGGATACGACTCTGATGTGGACGTACTTAGTAAAGAGATGGTTACAGACCGGTTTAGATTCCATGCCATGTGCTGGGACGCTGCTGTGACAAGTGGTCGATGGGATGAGTTATCGGAGTACGCCACAATCCTTGCGAAAGATACAAAGGGGAATCATCAAGCGAGTCAAGATATCGCAGCGTCTTCGCCGATTATGTTTGAACTAGTACGTGGCGACCCGAAGAAAGCTTGCACGATGATAAGAAATCATCAAGACAATGGAACACACCGCTTTCATAGTTTCAATATGCTCAAAAGCGTTGCGCTCTTCAAAGTCGGCGATTTTGATGGCGCCCGGAGAGCTTGTAATAGGCTCATAAAACAGTACCGCGAGCTGACCCCGCCAAATGTTGATGACCCGCTTTTACTCGCCCTAGCTTTCGACATTATGGCGAGGATCCAGAAGGCCTTAGGGAGGAGCGCTGATGCTGCTTGGTACAGTAATCAAGGCTCTGTCTACCGTTCAAGTTTCAAGCATACAAAGGACTCCGGGGCTCGTAAGCCCCATCCTAACTCCGGTATTGATGACGGCCGATATATTTTGCCTGAAGAAAATTGGGTTAATGCAGTTTTCGGTTCCGATCAGGCCATAAATAATCATAATGGTTCCCGGGCGAATGCTTCGGCTTCTTCAACGAGAACAGAAAATGGTCGACCGTCTACGATTGGAGAAGACAGCTTGTTCCGCGCTGCTCCTTCTTCAACACTCGAAGCTAATCTTTTATATCCTGATGCGATTTCTCTTTATTTGCATAATGCCTTCGGTTACGCGTCTGGTGACGAAGCAGATATTAGACGGGTTGACCCCAAAGTCATCGATTACATACGATTCGAGGGTAAGTCCCGTTTTCTCTCCACAAATGAGATATTGTATTTGTGCTAACCACCCTGGGTGGTCTCATAGGTCCATATCTAAATGGACAAGAATTTTCTCCGAACGCCCGGGGAAAATTGATTATGCTCGCCGCAAGCCGTGCTAACCATCCTGATTCTTATCGCCTTGTTGAAGCGTTGAGACAATCGTCGCCTATAGGTTTCGATATTAATAAAGTCTACATTGGATCATACAACCCCTTGCAGCTAGCGGTCCTCTGGAGTAATACCCCCGTCGTCCGCTCCATATTGAAATTCCCAGGGGTCAGCCCAAATTGTGACACGACGGGTTGTCGCAAAACTGCATTACAGCTTGCTTGCGCGTTCAACAAAGGTTCAGATATTGTTCGCGAGTTACTCATGGCGGGAGCGGACCCAAACCTCTCCCAACTGAAGGACGGTACTGACAGCCCTCTGAATATAGCCGCACAAAACACATATGTAACGGATGAAAGTATCGGTATAATCAATGCCTTGATAGAAGCGGGTGCAAAAATCGCGAAAGCTCCACTCCTTCGGACACAACTATACTCGTATCCGATCCCCAAAGGTTCAGACTCAGAGCGTATATTCAATCTTCAGAAACATAAAACACTTGCAAACTTGAAGCTATAGTATTTTCCATGACCTATGAGGAGAGCGTAATGTATATAGCATCTCTATAAGCCTTATCTATTCCACTTTCTGCAGCCGCAGGTCAATTGTAGCGAAACCGATACTGGCAATTGCTCCAGGTCTGCAGGCCATCGGGGAAAATTAGGTGGGATTGTTGGATTTTGTGTGTTGTCATTCGACCTCGGTTAACTTTGCTCTAAAAGATTCCAACACACCCAACTTTTTAAGAAGCGAATCTCAACCATCGATCTCCTCAACCACCTTCTCGAACCGTCAATTATTCAATATGGCAGCTTTATATGACAAAAGCTGCGTAAGCAACTCCAATATATCCAAGCAAATCCATCACATCGCTGGTATTGAAGTTACAGTATACGGTGTCTCTGAAATTTCACAATCAGCAAATTCCGTTGTTTGTCTGTTCCTCCTCCATCCGCGGCTTGAGACATTAAGCTACGTCAAACCTATTGCCATTAGATGCCTGCAGGCGCACCATGAAAGTCCGTCAAACTCCGAGCGAGGCTTGATTGTTGCTTCGTTCGACCAAAGAAACCACGGAGCAAGGCTTGTTTCCAGCAAAGCGAACGATGCTTGGAGAGACGGCAACGAGCTTCATGCTATTGATATGTTTGGAATTTATCAAGGGACGAGTCACGATGCTTCTCTGTTAATGGATCATTTACCTTCTTATGTCTTTCCAGATGGAGTCAAGACAGTCGATGATTGGCTCTGCGCTGGAGTGAGTCTCGGGGGTCACGCGACTTGGTTGAGTCTGGTTAATGAGCCAAGAGTTAAGGGCGGTGTCATTATTATCGGATGCCCGGATTTCCAAAGCGTGATGACACACCGAGCATGGAAGAGCAAATTGAAAAGTTATCAAGAGGAAAGATTTATTGGTAGTCCCGATTACCCGACGACGCTGGATGCCACTGTAAGGAAGACCGACCCCGCGGGCATCATTATGAGAGATAAGAGCAAAGCCGACAGTTTGAGGCTCATTAAGGAGCGACTTGGTGGAAAGAAACTATTAGCTCTCAGTGGTGGCGCGGACAAGCTTGTTCCTTACGATTGCTCGAAGCCGTTTTTGGATCTTTTGAAGACGGAAGGGCAGGGCATAGTGGAGGTACGAGATATCGTATACGAGGGCGTTGGACACGACTGCACAGAGCCAATGGTTCAGGAACTCGTCACCTTCGTCTCGGACTTCATCAGCGCTGGAATTAGCGGGAACAAGGCAAAGGTAAATAGCTCTCTTGATTGATAAGGACCGCAGAAGCTGTCAAATCTCTCGTATGTAAATACTTATTAACATAATACCCAGTTGTAAATATAGATCTAGATAGTATTAGTATTCTCCTCAGTCCCGATACATGAGTAAGCGTCGCGCTCAACTAGCCTGATGAAGGGCCAGTGATGGCAATTTTATAGAACCGTGATCAGATCTCCTAGAGACGAAGACTCTAATAAACTAAAGAGAAATTCGCCTTGAATTGTATACTGTGACTTTAAGCGGGTGAAATGCCGTTGCAGTAATACCTTGATCGGCTTATATAAACATATATTTTTTAGGTTGAATCTTACCACATTCGACCAAAACCTAAGACCAAAATCTAAGCCCAACTATCACTAAGGAATCTGCGATTGGAATTGTCCACGATTATATTGTTTGAAGTACACAGTTCCTGTGAAGTCGCATCGTTAGACCGATCGGGATGTACTTTCTCTTTCCAAAAGCTTCGGAGGAACTCAATCACCGTTGTATCATGATTCTTCATCATTACGCAACAGGTTTTTGAAGTTACCGACGCACAAGTTATCTTGTAATTTAGAATAATATAAGCATTTTTAATACTGATTTGCGTCTGACTACCTAGTCGCAACAGACGGAGTATATCCGGAGCTTCTAATTCGTATACACCGCGGATGTGAAATAATAGTCCGTCGTATATACCGCTAAAGCCCGTAATTCATTCATTAGTAATCTCTTAAATCCGATCCCTTAGGATCTCTACGGAAGCCGACGCGCGGAAGAGACCTGCGACTTAAAAATCTTATGTTGCACAGAACTGCCAATTAGATCTAGGTAGAAACAATCGGGTACGACATTCATACCGGGACATCCGACGTGCAATTCCCTCCACCAGCAAGCGAAAAGCTTGGTTGTCACATTTTTCTCCCTGGCTAAATAAGAGGTATGACGCAAACGCTGGCGGATCAGGTGTGCTCTTCCCTATCGTACGAATGGCTTTGTGCGGGATTGGTCAACCTTGCAGACTGTCAACGCAATAGACCTGTTGGAATTGCGAGAGGGGCATATCTGAAAACCGACTCTAGTGCGGCTGTTGAATGATGCGAGGGGGATGGGATGCATGCGGGGGTGAGTTGTAACATCATACGAGGACCGAGGACAAGGGAAGGGAAGTATACTCGGAATTGAGACCGGAGATTTGTTTGGACTTATTTTTGTCGGCCGTATGCATGCATATTGAGGGGCATCGTCGGTCTATAAAACCCGACACCGGTGTCTTCTCTCTACTCACGATTCTGTAACAATCCATCCAACACAGAAGCGTATAATCCATACCACCTTACTACTTCTTAACCATACAAGCTAGCTTCCTTGAGGCTTAGAACAAATCACAAAGTCTTCTCGACTCAATCTATCATGGTCAGGGTTCTACTATTCGGCGCCACTGGCTTCATTGGAAGTAAGTACCCCTAATAATCAACTTTCGCGTGCATATACACGGTATATACCGCACTGATCCCGGGTATGGTATACTTACAATCCGAACCAACATAGGCTCCGTCGCACGGGCATTACGCCGTCGCGGCCACACAGTTTACGCTGTTGCCCGGAGTGAAGAAAAGTCTATCGAATTGACCAAGTTGGAACTCATTCCTGTCCTAGCTGACGCCAGTAAGCCGGAGGAATGGGTTCCAGTTCTTGACCGCATCGATATTGTGATTGATGCGTCTCCTTCTTACGGTGGCATCAGCGAAGGTATTCTTAAGGCTCTCAAGGAATCCCCGCGCGTCACTTCCGCCAAGAGGTTCGAACCCAAACTAGGGTTCATCTATGTCTCTGGCATTTGGGTCCACGGTGATGCTCCGGACCTTGTTACGGATAGAGATACAGTCGGGTTGGACAAGGCGCGAAAGCCAGCTCAAATTGTCGGTTGGCGACCAGCCTTCGAGAACAGCGTCTTGGAAAGCCGTGATGTGCTTGACGTTACGATTCTGAGAGCTGGCGTATTGTTCGGCGGTAGTGGTAGCTTGTTCGCGGTCTGGTGGAAACCCTTTGTTGAGGCGTTGAAAGCGGGCAAGGACAACGAGCCGGTAACAATTACCGGTAACGCCGACGCATCGATCGCCCTTGTTCACAAGGATGACTATGCGGAAGCGGTTCTGAACACTGTCGAGAAGGTACGCGGCCGCTTCGTACATTAATCGTATGCGCTTATGATTTAAGCTAACGTTGAATACTGGTGTAGTTCGAGGTTGTCTCTCAGATTCATTACCCGATTTTCGATATCGTCAGTGGTCACGAATCACTGGGTGATTTGAACAAGGCCGCGGCGAAGGTCCTCGGCATAACTGGCGAAATCATACACCAGGCTCCGTCCGACCCCTTTACCACAGCGATGTCAACCTCAATCCTCCTTGACACGAGCCGAAGCCAGCAGTACCTTGACTGGCATCCAAAACATACTTCCCTATCGAAAGACGCAGAGGTGTATGTCAAGGCGTATTTGTATTCGACAGACTACCACAGCGCAGTTGCCGGAAAGGCTTAGGGAATTCTATGGTATTCGTAGTCTTAGGAAGGATCAAATCAAGTTGAAAATCCGTCAAAAAGTACTGGGTTATGTTGTATGTAGCAGCCACCTACTTTACCTAGGTACTCAAAATCAAATTAATGAATCGAATGCTACAAAGAATTCTCATCAAGTCAAAGGGGTATTATAAAGTATATACAATAAAAGTATAGAGCCAAATCAATCCGGCTTGAATGAACTAAGTGGGTATTCGGGGATAAGCGAATGAGTAAAAGCCAAACGCTAGTATTAAAATGCGATACAACTTGCCTTCGCGGAGGCAGAAGAGGTAACTAACAGGTATATTATGTAACTCGAGCACCTAGATATTAAAAACACAGGGGCCAACAACTGATGGGATCGGCTCTGTTGAGTTTGCTCTTTTCATGGCTCTCATGATCTCTCTTTTTGTAGTCATTATCGACACAATCTTTGAATCAGCTGGTCGATTACGGCACGATCCGCCGTACTCAAGATACAAAGCTCGAAGTTTGTTTTCTAAAAGCCCATGACGGTGGTCCAGACATCCTTCGTAGGCTTCTTGAGGTTTGTTTCCTATCAGGGTATTGTACTGTGCGACAACAGCGACTTGGGCAAAGTCTTCAAGCGTATCTTGAGGTGATTTGACATTAGCTTTTCCCTCAATTTAGATATTATTTTCTTGGTTTGCTTACTGGCGTTGGCGTAGCTATCTGGAACGCAAGAGTCGTAGGAGAGAGCTTGGAGCCATTCGCGTTTAGCGCTAAATCGTGAGTTTGGTTTGCGGAGGCAGTCAAGTTGGTGAGCCCTGTGATCTATAGTCAGCTTTATTCACTGTACCCACAACATATCCTACGTATGTTCATCTTCCGGTGTAAATGACTCTTACGTTTCGTGAACCCAAACACTAACGGAAGCGCAGTAGCCATACATGACGATATCGCCAACGTCTGTGAATGCCTGGGCGGAGCAACCGTTCTGCGGTAGAGCGATAGCATGACGAACTAAACTCCTCATGTGAACCGGCATTCTACCGAAATAATCCGCCATCTGTTGAATGCTAAGCTGGGCGTCCTTGTGTCGGCAGAATGTCCAAGCGCGATCACAGTCCGAGTATTTGACGTTGAAAACTTGTACATCGGATGCCCCGAGACCCCTCGCGACGAACCGGTCCTTACAGCCTTTTGGGATCCATCCAGCTCCCCAAGGATCAATAAACTCAAGCGGCGACTTGGCGCGCTGGAGAAAGCCTGGATCGAATGGACCCGAGAGACCATTTGGAAAATCTAATTTATCTTTAAGAACCGCAACCACTCCGGTCGCTGCCAGCGCCAACAGAAAGAAGTTGCATAGTCGAACCATATTGACACGAATGTGAATGAGAGTATATATTAAATAGATGGGATTTTATTTTATATGAGAGAACGAGAGGCCAAGACACAAGGCTATTGCTGAACGATCTGCGAAGGGCAAGGACGCTGACGATGGAAGACATGAATACAAAGGAGGTCATCCCCAGGTCTTTATATCCCCTTTAACAACTTCGAAACATGATGGTGAAACTACCATAAGCAAGTATACACGGCTGTCGGATCTTGGCTGTCTGCAAGTACTCATGTCTAATACGCATATGTACCTGTAAGGGACGCACAATTGGTCAAAAAGATATGATCACTAAACAAAATCCTTCTCCTGTCCGCCATCATTGGCCAGGTCATAGTCGTTCGATTGCCTTTGATCCCGCCAGGTCCCCAGCAGTTACACCGGCTTGTGCAAAGGGAAAGGCTATAGATCTGAAGCTGACCCCAAGTCAAACTCTCCCAAGCAGCCCAGCGGCGCGAAGCAGCGTCAGATTCTGTGCGTGAACCAAGCCTTTGTACAAAGCCATGTGTTGTCTGTTGCGGTTCGTTTGAAACCCCAGTCCCACCATGCACTGTTGTATTTTTACTTCCCGCCAGTCAGACTCAGCCTACTCCGAGGGTAGAGTACTCGTTTTAGGGGCGAGAGCACCAGAAAATGACCCTGATGGTTCCTGCAATATACACTTACCAAGGCTCAGCATGTTGGGACCTGCGTTATCTGCGGCGTTATCTGGCAGGCGCTTTGATTCAACGGACGTCGGCAGAGCGCGAGCGCCCTGGACATCTGACAATCTCACCCGAGTTAAAAAATTTCTTGAAGTCGAGATTCATCATGGTAATCCCCGACCACGCGGTAACCGAGGAGCCAAGAATATTAAATCCCCAGACCGGTTTTGTTTTATGTTTCTCCTTTGATGATGCTTGTCAGCAATGGCGACGAGGCACCTGGCCATCATGATGGTGTTAGGATTATGGCCACTGCAGCCCTACCCATGGTTCTTGAACGTTCAAGCGACTTTTTTTTTTGTCTCACTGCTCGTATGCGGTATGTACCGCTCATAAGCCACTCGCCTCTTAATCCTAATAAAAACCATTCATCTGGGATTTCTATTCGGATCGGACAGGTTTAGCCTGCCTAATGGTCTCGTGAACCAGACACCACATGAAGCACTTCGTAGCTATTTTACGATTGTTTCGACCGCGGTTTGCTTAAGATAAATATTTTCTTTACTTCGTATTGACGCTTGAAATGCCATTTTTATGCGTACCTGGAGAACAGGGTTCATAGATTTCAATATAACCGAAACAAGCATACAAAGATGTTAAATATCTTCAAAATATGCAAAGAACGGCTAAATAACCTTATTTCAAGATGGTAAATGACTATTTATCTCTTTTGGCTTCCAAATAACCCGTCGCATAAGTCTGTTTCCATGTCTACATCTCAACAGCGTAGAAAATTTGTAATTCTAAAACGACTAGATTTGGGATTAATCACATACTACGGTACGATATCTCAGACAAAAATATAGTAATTGACCCAGAAAGCTAGTACGAATCTCTTCGCATTGAAGTCTGAATAACGTGTGGAGCTAGAAGATTTGTATAGAAGCCCGCCAGGCAGCACCATGCATTATGCGACTGTAAACATGACGCATCCCGAGAATTTCTTGCATACGGATCCTGTTTCCCGCTGCGGGTCAAAAAATTAGATGTATAAACCTGGTTGGGGAGTAATACGGACCGCTAACCCCGAGGAGGCTAGAGGCGCTGGAGAGGCTGATGCATATCTTCTCATAAGACTTGTATGTAGAAACGAAAGGATGACTAGGGAACTCGATGGGATAGCTTAGCAATTGTCTTTGGATTGCGTTATTCCAACGTCAGATTGGTTGTTCATGGGTAAGTTTCTATGGAAGCTTGTATTAACCTTAAGTCAAGTGAAATGAATATTATGGGTAACGACTGTAACAATATCTAATCGTTCGGTCTGATGACGGCCACACTCTCATTAGACTTCTAAATATCATCAGTGGGATCTAGAGGTACTATCAATAGCTAAAAGATACTTATCTTTTACCTATTGATAGTAACTCTAGATATATATATAAGAAGTATGATATATATGTGGGCGCAAGGCAGTTTGTACGAACACCACTTAAACAAGCTATCTCATGAAATTTGAAGCTTTGTCAGACTAAGTTAAAAAAATTAACTAAGTTTCATTTCAAGTTTCCACGTGGACAAGAAAACCACGTTCCACCCTCAATACAATTAGATCTTATAGTGAATGATTGATTCTATGTATGTTGACCGCTAATAGCAGCCAAAATTACCTTGTTCGTGCTAGCGCCCTGCCCCAAATGACCTGCAGCCGACGAGCTTAATTGCGCGGAAACATAACCCTTGGCGCGCACCACCACGCGCAACAACCACCGAATACCTGCCCGTTTAAATTGCATCTTGGTCTCCTATTCATGACCTCGCGACAGGAAACCCTCGAATTCGCCCAATCAACGGTATTCCGACATGGAATGAGTGAGTCTTGCGTATAATATTTTACCATGGGTCTATACGAGTGAGTAGTAGATATCCGCTGGAGATCTCCTATCATTAGTCTTAACTAGAACTGGTGCGCTGATATTCACCCGCCGATTAAAGTTAAAAAGCCACGGTGCGAGTTACACAACAACCCATCTTCGTAAACTTCGACCCGTCGAGCCTATATCTATCCATTCCTCATGCTGCGATAACACCAAGGGTATCTCAAACCCGGCGTCCGTCGAACTCGAGGGGTCCCCTATCATGCCGTTCCTTTTCACACACATCTGCGACCTGCTGTCCACACTCGAACCCCTCCACCTCCCCGCCGCGAAACCGCGCACCGAAAAACAACTCGCGGATCTCTACTCGACACATATCGCTTCCTGGTTCACGTACTTCCGGTCCGATCTGACCCCCGAGTTATGGCTTCCGTTGTTCTCGTTACTGTGGCCGGAAGGTCGGCCGGATCGGATTTACGGGTTTAAAGAAGATGGGTTGATCGCTGCTGTTTCGGCGGCGATGTGTTTTGGACCTAGTCGTGTGGAAGAGTTGAGGGAATGGAGGGGTAGAGGTAGGGGGGATAGAGACCTAGCGGACGCTATCGAGAGAGTATTCGCTATGACTGTGGGTTTTAAATCCATTATATGACTTATGTGATATGACATGGAGCTTACTCTTATTTCTCTTACGTTATTTTTGTAGCCAAACGCCGTTACATCGTCGAATGCGGTTACTATTACGGAGGTGGAAAATGTACTCAACGAATTAGCCTCCCATTGTCGGTTTTCCAGCTCCGATATCCGGGATTCGAGAAATACCGGCGGAGCGAGTTCGGAATCCAATGGAGTTCCCATTCGCCAGTTTCTTCTTGGGAATCTATACCCGCGTCTATCCAGCCGTGATGCGAAATGGCTTACCCGAATACTATTAAAATCGATACTCCCCGTAACATTTTCCCCGGATAATCTATTCTACGCTTTTCATTTCCTGTTACCGGAGATATGGCGGGTCAGAGGGGAGTTGAAATCCGCGTTATCGTTGTTGGGAAGTAAGACTTTTAAATTATTTCCTCATCATCCGGATGTTGATGATAGAGATGAATTACGGGAGGCTGGCAGGAGGCTTCTACTTCCTGAAATGGGGGTTAAAGTTGGACGTCCGACGTTTATGAAGACTGTGAATTGTGATAAGATTTTACAGATTGTTGGGAAGGATACTTGGGTGCTGGAAAGAAAATATGATGGAGGTACGTTCCGTATTCGCGACCTCTTAGATTTTAAAAAAATTTTGATTCTGATATTTTTAGCAGAATACTGCCAGATCCACGTTGATTTGACCAAAGGTAAGGACTGGTTGAAAATCTACAGCAAATCAGGCAGAGACTCAACGAAAGACCGTATCGGGTGCCGCTCCATCATCCGCGAATGCTTAAACCTCAATTCGCCCTCGAAGCGAACGGTCAAAGAGAAATGTATCCTCGAAGCGGAATTCTTGGTGTACTCCGATAAAGAAGATCGAATAGCTAGCTTTCACAGTATCAAGAACCACGTCATGCGAAGCGGAACGTACATCGGAACCACGTTATCCGTAGTCAAAGAGCATAGATCCACGGAACACATCATGTTGAAATTCTTCGATTGTATCCTTCTCGATGATGTGTGTACGCCTAACAGCAGTTATACCGCCCGTCGTCACCATTTAGAAAATCTAGTAACTCGGATCCCGAACAGAGCCGAGCTGGTCACCAGGAAGGTTATAGATTTTTCAAGACAGGATGCGAAAGAGACGTTTTTTTCAACTTTTGCGGAAGGGATTGGAATGAAGTGGGAAGGGTTCGTCATGAAACATTGTGCGGGAAGGTATCTGGGTTGGGGGATCGGGCAGGGGAATGTTTGGATCAAGTTGAAGAAGGACTATATTCCTGGCTTTGGAGATTCGGCGGACTTCGTGATCGTGGGAGGAAGTTGCGATGAGAAGAGAGGGATCGAACGCGGGCGTGAGTATCTTGCTATACAACTCTACTCAAAGCATTTGCTAATGTTGATTCGGTGTAGTTGACCCAGGTACCGCAAATACATTCTACGCAGCCTGCTTGACCAACAAGCAGGATGTCGAAAGACTTGTGAGCATTGACCGTATCTCTTCTACACGAACTACGATACTAATTTGAGTCTAGTCCGCCACGCCGATTTTCAAGATCGTGTTTACGGTATCATACAACCTCACGAAACCGGATATCGCCTTTCTCAAGTCACATAGATATTTCAACAGCGTAGAATACTCGGAGACACCCACAGCAACATATAACCTGACACAACTTGATACCCACTTCCCGAAACCCGACTTCCTGTTCTCCACTCCACTGGTAGTGGAATGCTTCGGCGCCGGGTTTGATAAGATCGAGTGTTCGGATTATTGGACGTTAAGATGGCCTAGGGTGCAGAAAATCCATAAGGACAGAGGATACCTCGAAGCCGTGACGTTTCAAGCGCTACAGGATATGGGAGAAAACTCCACCAACGTGTCAGGTGACTATGCAAGTGAAATCAAGGAATGGGAAGAGAAGTTTCGAGCTTCTTCTGCAGCTATAAGGCGTCCGAATCGGAAATTTAGACCAGAAGAGCCGAGAGGAATGCTGGAGCGGTCATTCTGGGAGGCAGATTCGCCGACGACGAAAATGTTGAATGCGGTTGGGCGGTGGACTCCTGATAGGAATGTACCGTCGCAAGGTGGTTCATTCCAGAAATTTGAGGAAGGGTCACCGACTTTCGCGCAACGTTCGAAACGGCCGTTATCTCAGATATCGGGGAATAGCGTATCCCAGAATAAGGAGGAGGAGGAGTCGCAGAGATATAATCCTCGCCAGGCGGTTTCCTCGTCACCTCTCTTCGCGAGTCGTGTGTATGTGATGGAACATCTCTCGGATAAACCTGAAGTTGGCGAATTGTTAGGCGCACTAGAAATCAAGCGCTACGGGAGCTGTAATGATCTAGCTAGCGGTAAGGAGAGTAAAGAGAATGGAGCGATCTTGCTCGTTGAAGAACGCAAGAGGGATGAGATTCGGATATTGATGGAGAGGTTGGGCAGGGTTTCGGCTGAACGGAAGATGACAGTGGAAGTCTACAGCTGGAGAATTTTGAAGCGAATGAAACGGATATTAGAGGATGGAGTAAAAGAGAGGAGTTTGAAGAGGAGAAAGACGATAGAGGACTGGAGCGTCATGCATCTGGACACGATTTCATAGACAATAGGCATTCGCGCAGGAGTTGTTGGAGGTCCTTTTCAGCGGATTCGTGCTTTTTTCGGCGGGTCTCTTTTCGTTATCATGATTTCGGCATTGTAGATGTAGTTTCATTTGCCCTTTGGATACCCCGGGATAGATCAAGTAGGTACTTGCCAGTAATTATAGAAACACAGCCGGTGAATGTCAGATTTTTCACGACTCGTAGTAAATCGTATCCTCAAGTGCAGCGAATATGCAGCAGCGACAACCTCAACGAATACGCTTGCACACAATGCGCACCGGGACTGATCATGCAGGCCCTCTGATTGGCCAATTGGAAGTCGTCTAGCTCGGGACCAGGTGGGAACAACATCATGTCATGTCATGGTTTTCCGAGGGACCTGGCTCGGGTCTTGATTTCTGCGGTGGTCGGTTGTTCTTGCTCAGAGAGTTTGGCCCAAAGAAGAGAGAAAAGGAAAAAAAACCACCTTCCGATGTCCCAGCCAGCCAGCCAGCCAACCTCTGCCCTCCGCCTGCCCGCCTAAACCACCACCACGACCACCACTTCCATATCCTCCCACCGCTCAAACCGCCGATATAGATACGTCCAGCCGGTGTACAAGTCGAATTCTATATCCTACCGGCCGCTACCATCGTCAATCGATTTGTCTCTGCCCTCTACCGTGTCTCGGAAAAAACCCCGCAACACCCGGCAAGGAAAAAATCCCTTCTTCCAACAAAACCTCAATTTTTTTCCTTTGAATATCTTCCCGACATCCACGATAAAACTACATCCGCCGCCCCGCAATGTCTTCCTCGATCTTCAGATTAGTCTCCTCGGCTGCGGTCGCGACCCGTCCCCTCTCGGTCCTCCGAACTACCACCCTCCCGCGAGCCGCTGTCGTCACACGATACGCTTCCCCGTCGGTGTCCGCGTTTACCGGTGTGAGACCTTATTCGAGCTCTCACGATGAGGAAACTTTTGAGGAATTTACCGCCAGGTGAGGAAACATTCGTCTATCAGCATATATACGCAAGAATTGGGGGGTGATTGAGGGTGTTGGATATATATATTATGTATTCGCGCGGGTGGAAGGGTGAACAGTTATCGCGTAGTGGGATATATATATATTATATACATCTCGACGGATGGAAGATATCGGACATTGTGGATTCATAAGATTGGGCTAATATTTATGGGGCACGGTTGTAGATATGAGAAGGAGTTTGAGAACGTACAAGACGTCTTTGAGCTTCAGGTATGCGTGATATATATATTTATACATCGATATTCCAAACCATATTATATTGAAGATAGTTAATACTGACAGCGCTGCAGCGCAATTTGAACAATTGCTTCGCTTACGATCTTGTTCCTTCCACCTCCGTCATCGAAGCCGCCCTTCGCGCCGCTCGACGGGTGAACGACTTCCCCACCGCTGTTCGAATCTTCGAAGGTATATACCATATCCGACCCTCAACCGACCCCCCAACCGATCAGTTGATGACTTGGAGGATCTTTGTCTAACGTCGACTGCGCTTTAGGTATCAGAGCCAAGGTCGAAAACAACGTGCAGTACGAACAGTATCTCACCGAGCTCAAGCCGTTACGGGAGGAACTCGGCGTGCAGCTCGCTGAAGAACTGTATCCCCCAATCGCCAAGAAATAGATCGAGGGCTCCTAGCTACCACATAGCTAGGATGGGGAAAATAACATCCGGTGGGGGAGGAATCGTTGCTTGCTATATGTAGATGACGGTACTATCTTCCTTCCCTTGAACCGGATATAATTCTGTTTTTTCGGTCCTCGGATCTTTTGAGATCTCGAAGTGTATTTATCGTAGAGGTTGGAGTGGTTCGAGGACATTATCGCCTGTAAAGAAAACACTTCTTTTTTTTCGCTGTTGCCTCTAATTGTTTTCTTGTCTTTACATTTTTTTCGATATTTGTTGGCTTGATATAACCTTTTTCTGTTTCCTTTGGTTTTTTTTTCTTTTCTACCCTGGTCGAACGAATGATGATATGGGAGGTGTTTTTTAACTTTTTTATATGTGATGGTGGCGGTGGGGATGAAATATAAGCATCAAAAAGAAAAACCTGTAAGTATGATGACTTTTTTCAAAAGAATACGAAAACATATACAATATAGATGAAATCGGGGTTAGGGATACACATATATCTCAAGTTTCTCTTCAGAGATGCTATCGATAGTTCTCACCTAGACCGCTCTAGAGCAAACCATGTCCAATGTGAGGCTACGATATAGTTATATGATATGATCATATTGGCAATTGCATCATGTCATCGCGAAGATTGTTTCACACTTTATTTCTTGTAGCACAACGGCTAACTCGCCAATTGGCTGGCCGGGCTCTGGCTCTGGCTGGATCGGTCTATCAAGCGCTCTTGTGCATGTATCTGCGGTGTAACGGTCACGGCAGAGGCAATTTAGCAATCGGGTTAACATTCGAGACTGGTTTTGTTTCGGACTCGCTGTACCTTTGATCACACGAGGGAAGGGAGAATTGACATGGTGATTGTGGCTTTTATAAAATAGATTGAGTGTTGGTCAATGGACCATCCTTCGGGCTGAGAGCTGATATGGGAAAGACTTGATACGGCCGCGCATGTTGCATGGTGCACGTGCGTGTGTACAACCGATTGACGACTTTTCAGCTCAACGATACAACAGCGGTAGACCCCTTCTTCTGGAGGGGTTGATTGCTTCGACGACCGGGTCATTCTGGCTGGAGGGGTTACCATGGTATATGTGGGCTAGGGGGTTCGAATAACCGGCACGATATCATGTTGTATATGCGTTGCGCTTGGTGTTGGCGCTGACGTTGAAATCCGCTTGACATCCCATCCATCCATCCCACCGGCCGTAAGAATTTCTCTCCGATCGAAACATTTTGCGATTTTGACGGTAACAGCAGTTGAGGTCAAAGATTGTTTCGCAAAGTTCGGATCGGAGGGGTTTGAACCTCGGCATCGGAGAACGGTGGCAGAAGGAAAGGGAGTTTCGCTGGGGGGATAACATTAGGAAGGAGCGCCGATGCAAAAGGACACTTTTCTCTCTCTGTCTCTCTGTTCCTTCGTGTAAAGTTCCATCAATTGGATCGATGGATACGGGGACTAGACCGAACTAAACGCGTTCACATGCTTTCAGAGCAGCGGAAGAAGGGACAATTTTATATGCGAAATCCCCTTTTTCTATTCGACGGGAAGGGGTGGGGAAAGCACGCCGGCTTTCTGGATGGATGCACCCCAGCAATTTCCGCCACAGATATGCAATATGACGGGCGAACCGAGCCAGCAGTTCGCAGCCTCACCGTGCCTGTTCGATCGAATCTGCCGGGGCAGCTGTTAAGGGAAAAATAATGTTTGTTTTGGAGATTAAACATGCCCCTTTGCATGTGCATATGCGCACCCAACTGCCAGACACTCAGAGGGCACTTCACCTTCGCATGCAATTTCGCGATTGGGCTCGCGGGTCCTAATATTTTGTTATTATTATTCTTGTCTCTGAAAAATTCCTCGTTAAGCAAGTCGGGGAACTCACTCCTGGTAAGTTCTTTTTTTTTTCTTTCTCTTTCCCTGCCCCCCCTCGCTGGTGGAGAACTCGGAAAGTTTATTGGTCAGGGCTTTACACGACATCGCACTACTGTTTTCCTGGTGTAGTCGTCCTGGCATTGGACTAATATAATAGCTGAAGCCGCTTAGCATTGCCACGCCCGTCCTCCTGTTCTCCTGTCAATATATATATTTTATCATTGTAATCTATTCTCTGGTGCATCATCCTTCTCGCGTCGGCCGTTCGATTCTCGTCGCTCCTTTCGCACTCGACGCCCCCCTTCTCCTCCTTCTTTATATCTTTCTTCGACCAGGCAATTGTCTCCCTGCCCGTCATCCGATACAAGCCCGTTAGTGTAAGTCCGGTCGCCGTGTTGTGGTTGAGGTTGCTCGCTCGTGTGAGACGCTCGTCCGTCTTTTGCCAGTCCCCAGAAAAGGCTCTGAAAGCTTGACCTGCCTTCATATCCGCGAGTTCCGACTCCTGACCCCAAAGGACTGCCCTTCTTCTTCTCCCAAAGTCTCCCTTCGCCCTCACCCCCCATCTATCCGTCTTCCTCTTCATCGTTATCCCCTTTTGCACCTTGTTTCGTCGTCTAACACATCGTAGGAACACGAATAACGATAGTCTAACGACAGTCTCACGACCAGTTTCCCTTCCGTCCCCCTTACTCTCCCCGTATAACCCCGGGCAGGAAGGGCACCAAAGAAAAAGGATTCCAGAATAAACCATTCCTCAACGTGTTCATAGAAGAAAGGATAGCATCATGGACTCGCTCCCTATCCCTACCCTGGACCGGCCCTTCGGTATCCACCTCTGGCCGATTTTCTCCAAAATCTTCGAGGTCATCGTCGGCTACCCGGCCGAAGAGTTCAAGTTTGTCCATGGCCAGACGCCCGTGTCGACTCTGCCACACGCATTGGCCATAATCACCGTCTATTACATCGTCATCTTTGGCGGAAAGGCCTTCATGGCGGATAAGAAGGCTCTGCGATTGAACGCCCTGTTTCAGATCCACAACGTCTTTTTGACCGTTCTTTCCGGCTCGCTTCTCGCGTTGGCGGCCGAGCAGTTGATCCCTATCCTGCTCCGTAACGGTCTCTTCTATGGTATCTGCAACGACAATTCCTACACGCCAAAGTTGGTTGTCATCTATTATGTGGGTTCCCTCGCGAAGAATAGAGTGTACGGATGAGAGCTCCCTGCTGACTGGCCGCGTGCGCATTATAGTTGAACTACTTGACGAAATACGTAAGAATCGCGCCTTTGGTGACGAATGCTGGGGTGGTCGCACGACTAACAGAACATTGCAGTTCGAGCTTCTCGATACCGTATTCCTGTTCTTGAAGAAAAAGCCGCTCAGTATGTTTCCCGCAACGTAACATCAGAAAGGAGACGAGATGTGCTAACGTGGGAGAATAGCCTTCCTTCACACCTACCATCACGGCGCCACCGCGTTGTTGTGCTATACCCAGCTCGTCGGAACCACCTCTGTCGTAAGTCCTCTGTTTCCAAGATGCTCTGGTTGAATCGCGGGATGCTGATATGGATGTATTTTAGCAATGGGTCCCCATCACCATCAATCTGTTCGTCCATGTCGTGATGTACTGGTACTATTTCCTCTCTGCTCGTGGTGTCCGTGTCTGGTGGAAGGAATGGATCACCCGTCTCCAGATTGCTCAGTTCGTCATTGATCTCGGTAAGACCTCTGCACGCTCTTCTCCAACTCTATTTTCACCACCAAGCTAACTTGAGCTCCAGGCTTCGTCTACTTCGCCTCCTACACGTACTTCACCTCCACCTACTTCCAATGGATGCCAAATGCCGGACAGTGCTCTGGTGAGGAATTCGCCGCCATTGCAGGAATGGGAATCCTCTCCTCATACCTCGTCCTCTTCATCTCCTTCTACCTTGCCACTTATAAGAAATCTGGCAAGCGAGCTGCCCGAAAGTCGATTTCCAACGGCACCATCAGCCTCGATCCCAAGTTCTCCGACGCTGCATTGGATAACCCCACAACCACCTCTACCGCTACTCCCAAGTCTGCTAAGGGCGAGAACGGACTCAGCACCACCTTTGAAAACGGCGCTCACGGAGAGCTTCGTGCCCGTGCTCCAAGCCCAGGCGGCCCAGTCACCCGTTCCCGAAAGGCTTAAGCGATAAAATACCAAGCTGACAAGGGTCACTTTTTTTAACATGACGGTATATCTTCCCGTTGACAGCCGGAAGGTACCCAACCGTAGCCGAGCAATACCCACTACTCCCTCCATCCCACCTTTAACTCACAAAGTTCAATTCTTGTTAAATACGCTTTCGCGACTTCTGTTTTGCCACACATCATTTCATATACAGTTGTAATAACAGATCGATCTCACGACGAAAAACCCTTCCCCTTCCCGTCATACCACACCTCATCTAAAATCCTTTCTTCGAAAAATGCTTGCATTGCTGTTTACTTTCTCGCAGTTCGCTTCTTGCTCTCTCCAACCAAGAAGGAAAGGACCAGTTGCATGTTGGAGGGAAACATTATTATTACTATTACTTCTTTTCATCCGCCCTTTATATCTCGATTCCTGTATCTACTTGACCCCTCACTGTTTGTCGCCCCTCTGCGCATCACTTGTCTCTTTTTTTCTCTCTGAAGTATCCTTTTAACTATGTCTTTTTATGAATGTGTTACTTTTACGCGGGGTGGGGAAATCATAGCATTGGGACGGAGATTCGGGATGGGGGTTTACAGATTAATACGATGAAGTTTAAGTTTGTATGCTCTCTTTGTATCCCAGGCCTTAATTATAACAAAGTCAAACATAATGAAGACGCATTCGCATCCGTACTCGTATTTGGTCGTGACGTTGGACTCCCCTATGAAAACGCATCCGTTGTGGTAATCCAGCTACTCGTAATTTGACTATGACACAATTGTGAATTACTACCGACACATTGCCCTTTTGCATCGTCATATACGAATGGAGTTCCAACGAGACAATTAATTTGATTTGTAATTGAATCTTAGGTTTAATTGTAATTATAAGAGAAACCTTGGAGACTTGCGGGGAAGTGATCTCTGCTACCACCTAAGCCTTTGGTTTCCAGGTGCCGTCGCGGAATTGTTGGAACCTGATCTTTGACTTCTCGATGAACGATTCTTCGTCCCACCCCTTCATCAAACTCTCGTTTTTCAGGACTTCCTCCGCCCATTTACCGAAATTAGGTAAAGCGAGCAGTTTTTCTTTGAGGGATAGTGGAATAAGACCCGCTTCCGCCCAGATGAAGTTTCGAAGAATAAATGGCGCGACAACGACCTAAATATTACACCCATCAGCTAGACCATTCCCACAAATGAAAGTGATACTCAAATAGAGAATGGAAACAGTATATACTGACCTCAGCTAGAGTAAACTTTTCTTTACCACCCAGGAATGGTCCGTCCCCATCACCATCGATCTTCTGCAACAACGGCTCGATTTCCTTCTCCACAGCGGCAACAATCACGTTTATAGCTTCGTTACCGGCCTCCTCACCTTCCTTAGCACTCGCGAGAAGCGCCTTCATTAGCGATGGAGCAACTTTATTCCCCCAAGTATCGATAAAGAACCCGATCCTTGCCCGTTCCGCGGCTCCTTTAACCCCCTTCCCAGACGACGGCAAAAGATGGTTTTCGAAAAGGTCTGCGAGGAAGTATATTATCACTAACGATTCGTTCACCACCACCGGTTTATTGTCGTTGACGGAAGGGGAGGTGAAGGTTAACGCTGGGACGGTGCCGCGAGGGTTGATGGCGAGGTATTCGGGGGGACGTTCGGTGTCGAGATCTATGAAGACTGATTCGTAGGGGATGGAGAGTTCGTTGAGGGTTGTTACCGCGCGGTGGACGTAGGGACAGCCGGGGTTGGAGTAGAGGGTGACGGAGATATCTGGGGCGGCCATCTTGGAAGCTATTGACAGTTTTACTTCACCGGATATAAATAAATATATTTATATATATGTGTTTGGGAGTGTGGTAAAATGGAATTGCGAAGCAAAGAGGAATGAATGCAGTGGTGAGGTTTATTGTATTTTCTTGTGATCTGGGAAAAGCTTGGGTCGGATTGAGAATGGTTATATACGACTTTCGACATTTCGGGGTATTATGAACCCCGCAATTCGAGTTACTGGGTGGAATCTCTTGAATCGCATGATACAATTCTCTCCTCGTGCGACGCCATCCGCGCGCCTTGGTGAAAGGGTGAAAACCGACCCAACCCGGCCGATAGATATTCAATCCATCTCATCCGATGCGGTGCTAACGTTATAGAAAAACATTATCCCCGATGTTTGAATGAAAGAACGCGTAAGTAAAACTCGGTAAATAAAAGATTGATTTGTCAGATTTTTCACACTTAATAGAGCTTTTGATCCTTAAGATCATGAGGGCGCTGAAAAGCGGGAAAGATGTGGGTCGTTTCGCGGTTCGGAACCCAATTGGTTTCCGGCTCCGGGACGAAATGTCAACCGAGGGGTCGGTAGCTGACAAACCTGCGGAGGCGTTTTGAAGAAGAAGAAAAAAAAGAAGACAGCTTCAAGGATCACCTTTATCCTAATTAGACTTCCAGCGTCTTTGAAAGTGTATTGTTTGGTCTTAACTTTCAATGCAACAAGACCAAACAATACTTACGCGGGTTCTTAACTCCTAGTTCGCTAAATAGAAATGACACAGACATTCTTTCGTACGATAAGGTTTTCGACAGGGCCGTTTACTGAATTTCAAGAGAATCGATTACAAATGATAAGACAAGTTAAACCAGTTGCTATATTCTACAGTTTCACAAAGACCGTCGTACGTCGCCAAGAATCGATCCCGTATCTAGCATCGTACTAGCCAATGCGGTAATATCATAAAATTACATGTCATAAAGTTACATGCCATATACTGACCAAGAAATTCAAGATAACTCTCAGTACAAATCAATCAAAATGGTGATCTATTAATTTTGACGGACATGTCTATAGGTACTTTTGCCATTATATCCTTACTTGTCGGCTTGCCGATTCTATAGCTGAGCCCCAACAAAAATCGTCAGAAGAAACGATCCTAGAACCAACGATGCAGCCTTTGAAGTCCGCACAGCATACGAACGACTAGTAGTAGCCATAGAACCATCCGCAGTCGTCTTCCCGGTACCATCTACCCCGTTCATAGAAGTAGAAGTCACCGTACCAATCCCTTTCCCCGATTCATCAACATCTCCCATCACAGTAGTCGGTGGCCCAACCGTGAAAGTAAAGCTATCATTCCTCCTACCCCCTACCCCATCCGAAGAATAGGAGGAAAAGGAATACGAAGAAGATGTGTTATTCATCCCCGAGATATATCCCGACCCCGTCGATTCTGCTACCCCGATACTTCTAGCATCGCAGTACCCGTCAGCGATACAATCACTGACGAGTATATCTTCAGCGGTGGGTGTTAAACTCCCATTAACACATCTCCTCGATCGATATAACACCCCCAACCCTCCGGACGAAGGAACGATTTCAGAAATATCTAATAAAACACCCTGATCGTTCGCGCAGCATTCGACGGTACCGTCTTCGTACGGCCCCACGATTTCACGAGAATCATGGGGACATGAAACCGTCTCCCCGGGAGAAGAAGGGGTGACGTTGAACGATGATAAACCTAATTGATCGAATGGTGTATCGCGGATGTTGAAATCTTGGATCTTATCACAAGGCGCGATGACGTTGTGATTCGTATCGGTTGCGTTTCGGGTATCGTGGACTTTTGCGAGACAGCAGTGGTTTGGTATGCTTAGCCAGGTTCCACAGCTACCTTTGAACCCTACGCCGCCGAGGGTGCAGAAGGTTTGGTCGCCGCAGGGTTCGTAGTATGAGCTTGCGCCGCCGACTTTGATTGGCGGGGTTATGGTTATCTGGTATAGGGTCCAGAGCGACGCAGACATTGTGGGGAGGTTTCTTTGGAGAATTATCTCTATAACCTTGATTAGGGACTTGAAGATTCGAAGAGATTGCTTGTCAATGCTGTTGTGAAAGATGAAGAGAGATGACAGGCTGTTTATATAGTTGCATTGTTGCATGATAATGCAGATTCAAGGCCTGCCGCAGCTCTACTAAAGCCCGTGGATTCCAGTAGACTTGCTAGCATGCGGAAACTAAAAAATTTCTGGCACAATAAAAAGATCAGTTAGCATCGTATTCAACGGCATGAGATAAATCGTGCGGGTGTTCGAGATTGAACGGAATCAAAGTACCGGTTGGCGTAGAGACCTTACACTTACAACTAGCTCTTGTCACTCATCTTATCCATTCTGGAAGCGATTAGGGTCATTTATCGGTCCAACGAACCTCATAATATCACGTCGTCAACGATATGACCACAAAAGTATTGGATAGAAATAGATTTTTGATATATGTTGCGCCGGCTTAATAAACATCACACTCGAATTAAACCCGCAAGCAGGGAGGGGGAAGAGGGCAGGCTAGGGACAATAACATGTATTGCGTGATGAAAAGAACCGAAGTAAAACTCGAACGATATAAAGAAAAAAACTCCCAGTTTTGTTTTCTTTTGGACCGCCATTGAACGCCAGATAAAAGTAAAAGTCGAGAATAAAAGATGAAGAAAAGAAACAGTATTAAAACCAGACAGAGACATACGACAGCTACACAAGTTGAAATGTACAGCAGCCGAAGATAGCAAAGCCAGGCAATCATGCTCACATCATACATCGAAGCTATCGTTAACGCTGCTAAGCTTTCCGTAGGAAATGTCCTTGAAAACTTTAGGGCAAACATCGGGAGTAAACCCCGACATTGCACAAGCTCAAGCCCGCGTAGTCGTGAAAATAAAATCGAACAAATCCAGAAAGATCTTGAAAAAAATTTCGAGAGAATGGATATAAAAATTTGTAGCAGCAACTCATCTCCACAAATCCATTCTGCTCTTCCTATTCTCCCGACGCTCTCGCCAGGAGAGTCTCTTCTCATCCGCCGCATTGGGAAGCCCCAAAAACCGAGGCGATTGCGGACTAAGATTTCCACCACCGCCAGCAGCAGCAAGTAAGGCTCCAAACTCATCAAGCTCCTCCCCAGCACCCTGATCGTTTAATGTGAACGTCGACCAAACGAGCCCGTTCCACCCTTTCGCATGAATAACCAACCTCTCCAACGACCGCAAGACTTCAAAATCCTTCCCGTAAGTCTGCATTGTCTCCGTGACACGCTTCAACATCTTTCCAAATGTTTCGTCTCGAACATGTAGTGTTTTTAAGTTCGGCAGACCGCCGAGCCGTAGACTTTCGCAGAGGTATTCATAATAGCTCGTTGCAGGGCTGGCGAGTGTTTTGGATTGCTGCGCTGGCCGGATTTCGTATGAGAGTTCACGAAGGCTGGCGCTTTCGAGGGGCGGGTGTGGAGGTTGGTCGTAGGCTGGGAAAATTCGGGTGACAGGGGCTATTATTCGGAGAGTTTTCAGCTTTGGGAGAACTTGGAGTAGTTGGTAGATGAGGTGAGGCGGGAAATCGATTTCTTTAAGAGTCAAATGTTCGAGTTTTTGTTGCACCATAGGGTTTGATATGTACTCGATGATGGATTGATATGTGATTTTTTCGCATTTCGAGATGGACAAGGAGTTGAGAGGTGGGAGGAGAGAGCGTTTCCCATTTGCTGTACGCGACAAGAATCGGCCAGTGACCCAGGGTAGTTCTTGGATACCCATCGAATTGACCTTTGGTAAACTTGCCAGTACATTTGCGATTTGATCTTCCTCCACATTTAGTTTCCACAATTCGATGAACTCGAGGTGGACCCAAGGCTTGTCGATGGGTAGACCGAGGAAACCATTCTCCGAACCATCTGTCCAACGCATCCGTCGCAAATCGGGACATTTTTGGTACATTATAGCTTTCAAAGCTTGACAGGACGGGTCGTCCTTGTAGAAACCGTCGGGGAGGTCCATCCATCGGAGATTCGTTAGTGGGACGTTAACTAGCGATGCCAACACTGTCTTGCACGATTCACGGGTCATGTATTGCAATCGGATGAAGAGTGTATAGCTTGCTAGTTCGTCGTTCATTCGGAATGTACGAATCAAAAGATCCATCCTCTCTGCAGCGGTATCAATGGTGTCTGGATCGGTGTAAATGACTCTCGAGCGACGTTTGCGCAACTCGTCCAACTGCTCTTCTCGACCGCAATAATGTACTCTTTCTAGTTGGATGTTCTTGAAGAGCAACATTTGGGCAATCCTGGACCACTTGAGGCATACTAATGATAGATGGGCGAGATCTCGTGTATCACATAGGACACATCCGTTGACGGAGTGTAGAATTTCCTCGTCCGAGTATAAGGACTCGTTCCCAACATGAGGTGCTACAAATGTGAATATCTTGGCGAGAATCTCATTTGGAAGCTTGGCGGCGACGGATACACGACGCTGTCGCGGGAACGCTGGCATCGGCGGTGGATCTTGATGCTTAGTTTTGTACGCATGTCGGAAATCGGGGGTACTGTGATTCCCATACATGCCCAGTTTCCCACCGTTCTTGGTTGGTTTGTCAAAATAATAGTCATCTGCTGTGACTGTCGCCTTCGTCTTTGAGGACTTGCTGAAAAACTTCATGAACTTTTTCATCTTGAAGAGTTGGCCGGATTTGTCCGTCTAGCCGTGGAGAAAGAGATAAGGGGAAGATAGGAAATGGAAGACAATCTGTAAATCTGGTTGTGTGGGGTAGCTGCGATGCCTCTTGCAAAGAACAAAAGGAAAGTCGCTTTTCAGTGAACTCCAGATCTGATGGTGCTTGTTGGTTTTTCTTAGGTTCCGAGATGGTGAAGATTCTACCGCGCCCCCTTGCCCGTTGATACTGCCAATGATATTACTGATTCAAGGACCGTGGAAGCTTCATGAACCCAGGCCGTTCGATGCTAATGAGAACAACAATGGTGCGAAACTATCGGAGCACCTTCAAATCGATCGAGACAGTGTTTTGGACTCCGCGCGCCGGTACTCAGTCGGTTTTGCGCGGCGCTGCCACAACTCAAGCCAACTGACAGCGTTAGATGTTGCGGATGTAACACGCGAATGAGGAGAGCTGCTGCTTCTGGGTTTCGGATCGAAGCATAGAAGCAGGATTGGAATGCCGTGAATGCCGTGATTTCGGAGAGAGCTTGTTGAGAAGGGGGCGAAAAGACTATCGTTCTTGTATTGGCGATGCTTATCAGGCTGATGCCTGTCCCGCGCAGCTGTAACAGAAAGGAAGGCGGCAACACGCTAGACCCGTTTCTGACCGTCTAATTTCGCACTTGCTGACAGTCCAGGTCGGTGTGCGGTTTGCTGTGGAAGACGGAATTGGTCGAGTATATTTATAAGTAATCTATGAGGAGTGAGAGCAAGTCAGAAAGAAAGATTGTCGAAGAATGTCGGGCAGGTCTGAGCATTTCATTTGGCCGAGCTGAGATTGGTGGTCTGAACGATGCGCCTCCTGACGAATGACGCTATCCCACTGCAAGAGGAATGTGGGCTGGCCTGGACGCGATTCCTGCGAGAATAGCGGACATTGGTGGGAGTTCTCACTTACAACTATTGGAGATCAGGGTCCAAGCGACACATGTGCCAAGGCCACTTGCAAACAATAAGAATAGGGTCGAAGGGGAGAACGACAGAGAAGGCCCAGAGAAGGAAGACGAGGAGGAGGAGGAGGAGGAAAACGAGGAGGGATTATATGTCTTTGAAAGCCGACTCAAGTCGCCCAAGAGTTTTGGAATTCTTCGACGGGGAGCCGCTTGCTAAATATATTTTGCGAGCGAGCACGCCCAAGCTATTATTGTTGCATGGGAACGCTGCTGAATACAGCAGTACGTCGCTTGTGTCTTTCAGCTAGCTTGCAATTGGCGGCGGGTTGAAACGAGCCATCCACCGTCACTTGCCTCGCCAGTACCATACAGGGTCGCAGGAGGCATGTTAACGGGCAAGCGCACCTGTTGGTGATTCGTTTCAGGTTCCAGAGTTGACAGACAGACAGGTGGACCGTCTCGCTGCCCTCCAAACTCGTCAACTGCCATGAGCTCCATATTGCCCAGATTATTCGGCTATCAACCCGCAGATTATCTGACTCGTGTAAGGCCTGTTCGTCTTGGTCTTCACAGATCCGCCCGCTATTGGCCACCGGGGTTCCGTAGATGGCATTACTCGTCTACGCTGCAGGCCCTTGTCGAGATGCTCGTATGCAGCACCATCAGCAGAAGGAAGTGGAGCCCTGGGATGGTAAGCTTCTTTTCAGGCAGAAGACCGTTTAAACGCTCAGCTTGGCTCTTTATCCCCTTTCTACCTTGCAGAAACTCACGAACGAGAAGAACCAGAGAGTCGAATCATGTCGCGCGCACAGACGTCCGAGAGGATAACCGATTTCGCCGGTTCTACAGCGAGGTTCTAGAGTCTGGTCTGTGGAGCCGATTATCTAATGCCTCCGGTAGACGTCTACCGAGCTGCACGAAGGTATCTCGTGAGGGATCTTTTCGTCTTGGGGTGTCGGTGATTTGGGTTCCCATGATGGGTATAACCTGCGAGTACTCAAGCAGGAATTGACGGCTGCGTAGTCCGATTTATACCATCGACGGCCAGCACGTTGATTTAAGCTCATCGAGCAGCTCCGCGCCGGTGTTGTTCATCGACATTCGATCGCCATCCCTCAACACATCCCCAACGTCGCGGCAACGCGCAACATCGTCCACGCAACTGAGCCGACGATGCTGCTGGCCGTCCGATATAAATATAAATATCCTCTCAAACAAATTCATCGAGTTCGTTCGCAGGCGCAGACTTGTCACCACCGCACTATTCAATCGAGGAGAGGACTACGCAACGAGGATTATTCTGGCGTCTCAGGCGACTTTGGGGTTGGCAGCGAGAACGGGCGCTGATTGGCTGCAGGTTGTGCGACTATGAGCCGATGCCCGTCAAATGTTTGGCTGAAAGTTTTTTCCTGATTTCTCCACACAATCGAGTGGAGGAGAAAAAAAAAAAAGAGAAAGACTGAGAGGACTGGCAAACACTAAAAGTTTTTTTCCTCTTCTGTTCGGCCTATCGACGTTGTGCAGTTGTATCATACTTGCTCTGTTCTTGTTCGCCATCACCCTGTAACATATCCCCCCTTCCGCCGTCGTCTTCGTCGTCATCGTCGTATTGGGTTTTTTTGTGCGGTTCGGTTCTCATTTTCATCTTTTGGAGTGCAGCATTTCATTTGTTCGTACTTTTACGACTGGAACGACTCCCATTTTGTCTCCTCCTGCATATTGGTGCTTGATATAACGGTACTGCTTAACTGGTAAGCTCTCCCCCTTCCTCGCTCCTCTACCCAGTCGGAGGCTTCGGAGCCGTTCCATTGGCCGCCTCGTACTTGTCTGGTTTCGTACCTCTCCTCGTCAGAGGGCTCCCTGCACCATCTCTGTAGCACCACGCAGAGGACGATAACTTTTGACAGGCGCAGCTACCGTAGCTTCCTAGCACTGCGGCTGCACAATATCTTTCACTCGACGTTCTCTAGCTAACGCATTTGGCGCCTCTTGGTTGCTCCGTAGCACGATACTTACCGTTCCTTTCCTCGTTATTCGGGCGGTGGCGTTGGATTATTCTTCAAGAGCTGTCGTCTTTGTAATCCAAAGCTGTGCCTCTGCTTGACTGCCTCCGTCGCAGCTCTCAACTGAGTCATCCCGCTAGATCGCAGACTATCGAGTATATCCAGTCTGTTCAGAGAGCTGTTTGGTGTTTTACGCCTGAGCTAGGAGTTTGACCGGTCCGTTGCTTTTTGAGCTTTGGAATCTCGCATACGTTCGAAATACAGCATCGCTTTGGTCAGGGTCGTACCTCTTGTCCCTTCATTTGGCATAGTCGGTTCAATCTAAATCCGCCAGAGTCCTTTTGTGGTTGTCCCTGAAATCTCTGGTGCTCGTTATCCCAAACTGGAACTCGAAAATTCTTCCTACGACATTTTTTCTATTAGCCGAACAAACACCTGCCCCCATACTTCACCAAATCCCATCTCTCCGCTCACCGCCTTCTCCGGACAACCTCATTCTCGATACATTCGCCGGAACTTACGCCTCTTCCGTCCGTGTTCGAACCGAGGCCGGTTATTCTCCGTTGTCGTTGAACAAATTTCGCATCCGCAACTCAGTCTCTGTCACGCAAAAAGCACGTTTCTTCGCTAGCCGACAAACCCAAGCGATCGATTCCTCTCACGAGCACCTGTCGGTCCGCTAATCTGAGAATCCGCCCCTAAAGAGGAAATTAAGAAAATCATGTTCTACGTGGTTATTCATGTCGCGACGACGTGCGACGAGCATGGTGTCTATGTTACAAAGGATTCGGCTGAAGTCATCGAGATTGGATGGATTCTCCTGAATGCGAAATCGCTAGAAGAGGTAACTAAGCTTCCTCTGCATTCTCTCTCCTTGCCTGATGCTTCGACGAGAACATCGTCCCCTTCATCGCTATAATCTGCAGTTCTACCCTGAAAATAGAACCGTCGGCTGACCTTGCTGCGCCTTTGTACCTCTAGGTTCACCGCGAAAGTGTTCTCGTACGCCCGGTTAATACTCCTATTACACCTCTTTGCAGTAAGCGCTCCCAAATATACCGTACATTCAACGAATAGATATAGCTCCGGTGGTACTGAGGATGTCATCTTTGTCTACCTGTCGTGCTGTAACAGATTCCGGAACCCTTGCTGACAAACGAATCTTCTGGGTCCTACAGCTAGTCTCACAACACTGACGTGGGAACACGTCAGGAATGCTGGTACCTTCCGCGATGCCATCAATCGGTTTGATAGCTTTGTGCAGGAGTATCTATCGGGTCAGAATAACGATTTCACTTTTGTGACCCTTGATGCATGGGATTTGAGAGTCCAGCTTCCTAGAGAAGCTCGTGACAAAGCTGTGGTGCTACCTCCCTATCTCCAGCATTCTCGGACTTTTGACCTGCGAACCGAATATACACGATGGCAGTCGCACCACCCTGAGAGCTTACCATTCGGACCATCGTCCCTCGCCAACATCTGTGCTGCTCTAGAAGTCGAGCCAGTTCAGTCCTCCGCTCCAATCAAGCACAACCTTCCGTTTCATCTTCAAGCCCTGGCTCCTGCTTCCCCTAGGCGGGCAATGGAAGAGGCCATAACACTGGCCAGAGTCCTCCGCGGCCTTATAAAGAAGTCGCAACCAGCAGAACAGCACCCGGATGTTCTTGCTCGTCCTATGGATGCTCGAGCTGATGTTCGCGCATTTCTAAGTGAAAGAAGTAAGGTTCTTCACATGAGCGGTCTCCCTCACGATACCACGCAGTCAGAGCTCGAGAGCTGGTTCACCCAATACGGTGGCCGACCAATCGCCTTCTGGACCCTACGGACACCTGATCAGCATAAGCCTACTGGTACTGGGTTTGCCGTGTTCTCTTCTCACGAAGAGGTACGTATTCAACCCATTTTTCGGCGCAGGCGTGGAAAGTCTTGACTAACAAGAGCGATCTATAGGCTGCCGAAAGTCTCTGTATGAACGGACGTGCTTTGAATGAGAAGGCCATCGAGGTCTCTCCAAGTAGCAGTCGAGTCCTCGATCGCGCCGCGGATATCTTGACACCTTTCCCACCGAGCAAGAATCGCCCACGCCCAGGAGACTGGACCTGCCCTTCATGTGGCTTCTCTAACTTCCAGCGTCGTACCGCGTGCTTCAGGTGCTCATATCCTGCTGTGAGCGCTGCCCCTGGTGGAGGCGGTGCCGCTGGTGGAGATATATTTCCATCATTCTACCCCCCTTCGTCACTATTGCCCCCGGCACCACCAGCCCTTGCTGTCCACGGCCATCACGGTATGAATAGGTCAATGTCGACTGGCGGAAGTATGGTCCCTTTCCGTGCTGGGGACTGGAAATGCGGTTCTGAGAACTGTGGCTACCATAATTTTGCGAAGAACGTTAGTTGCCTTCGATGCGGTGCCAGTCGTGCTGGCGCCGCCGTTGTTGCCGATACTGGCTATTCTTCCCCAATCGAAGCGGCTTCACCATATTCTGGTCCTCCTAGCGCAGGTTTGATCCCACCACCTGGTGCTCTCGGTTCTGCTGCATTCCACGGACCTGGTGGATATCCCGGCCCACAATACGGCCAGGGTGGCTTCGGAATGGGAGGCAGTGTTGCTGGAAGCAGTGGATTTTCTTCACCAATCGGTCCTCCTCATATGGGCCATGGTCCCGGTTCAATGGGTGGACCATTTGATCAACGCGGTGGTGATCCAGGTTTTGGCGGCATGCCCCCCGGTGGGAACGGATACGGTGTGCCAAACGAGGATCTCTCTTTCCTATCTAACAGCATTGGCGGGCTCGGACTTAATGATGAACCCCGACAAAGGCTTGTGAATGGACGTTCCCCGGCCATGTAACCGCTCCCTCTTCCGTATTACTGCTGACCAAGCAAGCCTGCCCTGGGGCCATATTGACGACAGACGACTCCTTAAGCATCCTCAAGCTGTGTCAATTTTCGGACCTACTTATTTCTTTCTCATACTGGCATTCGCAATCGCTTGACGGGTATTCTTAAACTCGCCTGACATCTACCTCTTTTATCCAAGACTGTTATCCCATTCTATCTTCTCCACTCGAACTTCTTTCTTTCTCCTACTTAGTCTTTACCCCCAAAATTTTCTAATTTCTAACGCTTCTTTTTGCAAAAGGCCAAAAAAAAACACCGTTTCCTCAACCGCACAAAGTAAAATTCCTTCGTTGTTTTTGAAACATCTATTCACATCCATTATCCTCATTTGCATCTTTGTTGCAGTTTTTTCTTTTTTTCTGGACGCCGACAAGCCTTCTTTGTTTTAAAAGTATGCAAAAGATATGGAGCGATGGGAAATCCTCGGCATTTTTATTCTTCCTTACATCTTCATGACCATATCTTCCTTTTCTCTTGGTAATATCTCATGGCGGGGGACATTATAGTTGGAGCTCTTTCTATAGCTTTATATGTTCTTTATCACGCACTCTTCATCGTCCATCAGCTTTACCCATTTCATCCTCATCCTCATCCTCATACTTTACTTCATAACTTTTATTTTTTATTTTTCGGACTTTTTTTCTGGAGTTGGAGCACACGGGTGGGAGGGACCTCATTATAACGCTGGAAAGACAAAAGTTGGTGTGATTAAGGGTGGGGGTAAGGGAAAAAACGGGAACCAAAAAACTCAGGAGCTGGGGCGGGGTCTATCTTGTTTTTTGGCCAAATTTATGTGGGCATCAAAAGAAAACGAAACCAAAAAAAACACGATCTTTGATTCAGTAGTATGATATGAAATCTATTTCTTTTCTCCTTTTTTCTTTTTATACAATTCAAATATTTTTCTCGTTTTTACCCAATTTGACCGGGTAGTCAGAAACATATTGATTAGGTAGAAGATTGGTGGGGTGGTTTTGGGGGTGTTTAAGAGCTCTTACCTCTAGAGGGCTTTCAATTTTTTTCGGTTCCGATTATACGACAGAAAAGGAAGTGGAAATGACTTATATACATGGTATGGAGTGTGGTACGGGTGGGGCATATATGTCCGAGGTATACGGGAATAGACTTGGATGGTTGGTTAGCTATTACTTTTTTTTTCACCATCTCTCAAGTTCTTGGGGGTTGAATTTTTTTTTTAGTTTATTTTTGACATATTCGGGAAGGGTAGGTTTTTTGGTTGCGTGTTTCGGGAGGCCAGGGTTTCTGGTAGTTTTTAATTCAACATTAATCACTTCTTTTCACTTTGAGATTTTTAGATATCACGATTTCGTAGACCGACATTACCCCAAGGTAAGCTAAAAATGATACACAGACTTTGCAGAGTTGGCACAGTGAGCAACCATAAAATTTGAATTTCAGATCAGACGATGGGATCCTATTCTATTTGTGAATAATTGTATCTGTATATGTGTAGGAGATAAATTCCGAGTTCCGGCACGTTGACTAGACCGATATCGAAGTTTTGACCTTGTAAATCTGCAATAGTTGGTGTTACCTTTCCTTTCTCACATGTAAAGGCGCCTTTTCTTATTCCCGAGTACTAGTAATCATGCTTCCCGATGCTCTTGCTCATCGGTCTCGGATAGCCCCATGTGAACGAAGGAATATACCAATGGAGATAAGAAAACAAAAAAGAGGATCTTTGAAAGACACCCCTTCCAACATACACGTGTGCCGCGGTTCGGTTTTATGGGAATGTTGAGATCGCACGTGGATGTACTTAGGCACCATTCTATCACTATTTTATCCTCTTTTTTTCCCCAAACCGTTACACGAAATACAAGGAACGTAAGTGGGTACCTTGAGCCTTTTGGCATGTTAGTCCAGGGCTTGCGAAGTCGTGGTACATGAGAAATCTGGTCTGGAACGGTCGATTACGTGGGATTTTCGTGGGTTTACACAAGTTTTGGATAATTCAGCTGGTACCGCGGTTCTCATTAATAGGAACGGTGTTGTTAAGAGGGTGTGGGGGATTCACCACCAAGGTATTTTGGGTTGATATATGCTGTGTTAATCCGGGGACGCCGGAGACAAGGAAGATTCGGTACAGAGGAACAGTCATGTCGCAATTTCGGAAAGAGTTTTGATGTACTTTCTACCATAGTTGTTGAGCAGTCTGTACCAAGCAGTTAAAAGAATAAATGCTACGATGGGAATCTGAAGAGAAAAAAAAAACGTGGCAAATATGCGGGTACGGGAGCCCGCTGTCTGAGCCCCACGTGGTGGTTGTGTGCATGTAAGGAGCCTGTCGGAATAAAGGAGGGACCGTGTACAAGGGTACTGAAAAATCCTGTTTTTCTGATGTGTTTGTGAGCCTGACTATAGCACTTGGATTTCCGGGCGTCTCAAGATAATATGGATATGTGTAACGTTGGACCATCCGTGTCACAACTATCTTGTTCTTAAATTTGGAGGCTGATGGCGAGTTAGAACCCCTGGGAAGGTTACTTTGGGCCTCTTGATACGGTTTGATTTGAGTAGGGTAGTTTTAGAATGACCGCATATTTTGTGTTACGCAGTGATACGGGAGTCTTGCTGGGCTCTTTCGCCTCGTTTTTATGTACCTGCGGTATTTACAGCTTGTGCCGCTAGACGCGCTTTGACATGAAGAGACAATCCATCAAGATGAGCTGAAGTTTCCCGCTGTGGCAAGCAATGATTGACGGACATAGCGAAGCTCAGATATGAGCTTCCCCGTGCTGGGGTTGGCGGTATTAAATCCGGCTTTTTATGCATATTCGAGGTGGCAATTCAATATCGAATATCGGGGTGGTTGGGGCAAGATTGTTCTTAAATTGGTGGAATTGAGTATAGGTGAGATGTGAACAACCATCATGGGTTATCAATGGTACTGAACTGGTGGGAACTCGTGGATTGATCGGATGGTGAGATTGATATGTACGGGGTGCACAGTCCTAATGCCGCTCATGTAACCTCATTTATCTTGTTTATAATCCTTGTAATGTTGCTTTGAGTACTGTAAATTTGTATTGGAAATACCCGGTGCCAGCTCAAAGTATTCTATCAGTCTGATATGCTTCGAAAATTCCGAAACTGGCGATATGCGCCTTAATTTCCTACCACATTCTTGATTGGCAGTATGTAAGCACCTCTTGTGGGCGAGAACTTATTGTCATCTTGGTACTAAGAACAAATGCAAAAATAATTTGGGATGAACTACGATTGAAGTGGTGAGCGTCAGAGAGTCGCACCTTTATTGTGTTGTGACTGTTGTATTTTAACATAAGCGCGCCATGGCGGTTGTCCAGACGCGATGGTCAGCAAACGCGAGAAGGCAAAACACCAGCAAGTGAGTCTTGCTGGGCCTTCGAAGTTGCTCTTCTCCTTCAACGTCTCTTCCTTTCGCCTCGACACCCGCCCCACCCGCGTCACGAACACTCGATATATTACGACGGCACCATCTAATTACCATACGATCGCGCTCACGAAACTCTCCCACGCTCGGTATAACCCGCCACAATGTCTGAACGTAAAGTCCTCACGAAATGGTACCCCCCAGACTTCGACCCATCGAAGATCAAGCGATCGAAAGCGCCGAAATCCTCCGGCCCCAAATCACAAACGGTCCGCCTTATGGCTCCTTTCAGCATGAGGTGCACCTCCTGCGGTGAATACATCTACAAAGGTCGCAAATTTAACGCGCGGAAAGAACATACCGATGAGAAATACTACGCGATTAGCATATACCGATTCTATATAAGATGCACACGGTGTAGCTCGGAAATCGTGTTCAAAACGGACCCGAAAAATATGGATTATGAGTGTGAGAAGGGTGCTGTGAGGAATTTTGAGCCGTGGAGAGACCAACAGGCGATAGAAGAGACGGAAGAGGAGAGGCTGAATAGGCTTGAAGAGCAGATCCAAGAGGAAGAGGATGAGAACGCAATGGCACGACTCGAGACAAAAACACTAGATTCGAAGAGGGAGATGGCGATCGCAGATGCCTTGGATGAGATTAGAACGAGAAATGCGAGAATTGAAAAAGCAGATGGAGGCGCAGTTCTGGATGCTATCACAACCATACAGGAAGCAAAAGACGAAGAAGAAGAAAGAATGGCGAGGGAGGACGAAGAAGCGGCTAGGAGGGCATTTCAGACCTCTGATGGGGAGCATATCAGACGCCTAGTCGACGATCAGGCTGCCGAATTATCAACATCGACGAGTGGCATGATCAAATTTGGAGAAGAAAAGGACGCGATAGCGGTTGCCACAGCTGAGATCCCTAGTTTCAAGAGGCAGACTAAGAAAAAGAAGGACCTTGCAAGTGCCCTAGGGATCAAGAAAAAGCCGAAAGTTGGCTTGGTATAGTAATTGATGTCTTTTGGGTCCCATACTTCCTCTTCTCGGGCTATATGATAATCCGCCTTCAACAAGACCTGACGCCTCTTTCGCCGGCGTAGTTCAGCGGTCTTCTGGCGGCGTTCTCGGTACCTGTCAAAACTCAGTTTAAAGTTATTTTGATATACTTCTACGATTCCTTGCATGAAACATCTTAGATATCCCATTTTCAGTGCTAGCTCGGTTCCTTCTGTTTATTTCTAATTTTTTGTTTTTTTTATCGAGTTGGAGTTTACGAGAGTTTTTTTATTTTTGCATAGAATGGGAAACTGTACAATAATAGGCTCGGATATCAATAAAGCCTTGGGCATCGCGACTTCTGAGTTCATACATGCTCATGATATTCATGTTATAAGAAAATCTAAAGTATGTGATGAAACACATTCTCAAAGAAGTGAATGTGATTTGAGAATGACTATTTCGAAAGACTGAAACATATTTTAATATCTGCGGTGAAAAGGCCACTCAAGCAGATTAATATAGCGAGATTAATTGTTGCCACGTCAATTCTAGCTTCGATATTAAGCTTGAGCGCCAATATTCTGGTAATCTCTATAAATCAACATTTGGGCCTTCCCACTTGGCTTGTGGTAGCCTCTTCGTAGACTCTCCACAAGACATTCCCCGAGCAGTTCTTTCATGTAACCGCTATCCCAGTTAGCTGCTTTTCTATAATCTATATATTCGAAGAAATCTTTCCAATTGTCGATGGTGTAGATATGTCGTATCTCTTTCACAACTTCGTCTGCAGCCTCTTCAGCTGGGAAACCGAGGTTGCGGGACAACCTGTTCGGATCATCTTGATGAGCTTTGACAATAAAACGAAGAAAGAAAATTTGAAACATAATCAAACGGATCGAAGTTTTTGAATGTTTGAATGTTTGCCTGACTCGCGGGTCACTTTCAACCCTTTTCAGACTTGCGAGTGAAGGTTTGGCTTCAATTACCCATTTGATATTTCGGATCAAAATTTCTTGAAGATAGGGCCCAGCTAATCGGGAACCCCACGAAACAGAACCGTGGAACGAGGGATCCAAATGATTTGGAACACAGGTTGCATTGATAAGACATAGTTGGACGAGAAGCGGGCCGAGATCTGGTGTGGCATCTTTGTAACGCTTTCTTGGTTCTTTTATGAATTCTTTAATTCGCACCAATGCTTCTGTGCGTATCGATGGGGTCCTTTGCGTAAGGGTGGTGAGCAAGTAAAATAGTTGACAGTAAGCTAGAATCGACTTTTCTGAAGCTTTGAGGATGCCAGATGTTTGGCTGTTATTGGTTGATGAAACCACATCATCGCAAGCCTTCATCAGGCTGATAACCACATCATTCATAAACTTGTAAATGATCGAAATGCTTTTAGGATTTGGTTGCGCTGGAAAAGTGTAAAAAGGAGGTAAGTCTATGAGCGCATGAACATCGGCAGACGTAATGATCCCCAGCTCACGGTTTTCTCTCGAATGATTCGCCCGGCTTATGGTGAACTCGTAGATTTGATTCAGACACTGCCAAATTATTGGATATGCCCTTTTTAAATGCTTTTGGGAGAAAACCAAAGGAAGATAGAGTTGATGCTGTGTCTTGTCAATCCCCTTTTTGATCTCATATATTTCAAAAGCTTCAAGAGAGAGCCAATCGAAAGAACTTTGGAATCTTCCATTTTCAACTTGGATAAGAATTCCTAGAATGGTCTCCCCGAGTTCTTGGTTCACGCTCTCAGAATTTAGTCCTTTGCGCAGGACGAAACATGAAATATTATGAATCTTTGGTGCATCGTATTCAATAATGACAGATTTGAACGCGGGCAGAACCGCGGCGAGATTGTTGGCAGATTCGACTGAAAGGAAATCCGCTAAGTAGAGGAGAAGATCGGGACCAAGCTTCATCAGCTCACAATTGCCAAGATCATACTGATCCTGTGATACTGTAAGTTCTTTTGAGCCCAGCGAACCATCTAGCTTTTCTAAAACCTCTTTTAAAGTTGACAATAGGCGTGCATCTACTATAGGCAATCCTGCATTTTGATTATATTTGCATTTGCTACAGCCTTCCCAATCATGTATCTTCCTGTAAGTGATATACCAAACCAGATTTCGGTATCGGATACGCGAAAATCTAGGCTGATTTAAACCAGCCTCGTCTTCATGCCTATAACTTGGTATAACTCTCGTCAATTCGATCTCTCGCTGTTCTAACTCGTTATTTTTCCAACCTTCCCAACTTCCAGCTGCATAACGGGTTATATTCTGCCGCTGCGTCAAGGTCTCGACGATATCTTGCACGTTGAAAAACTTCGTTTCTATCTGCCCTTTGGAATAAATCAGGGCTCTGTTAAAGTCCGCATGCTCTGGAGAGCCTTCTCCTGGTAACCTTGCCAATTTCGTTCTAAAGATATCCTTAAGCTTATCGAATATATCACCTTCTGTAAAGTATCCAGTCGAGATTTCATCGCCTATCTCATAGGAGCTCGACGACCCATGATATTGGTCTATTTTGGTACTGCTGAAAAAGCTTAGTAATTGTATACCCAGCGCCTTCAACGTGTAAGCCGGAGTATATCCAGCGTAACCCGGAGTATGGTCGTCGTCATTCAACAAGTCGCAACAGATGACGCCGCTGACAACGTTTGGATGCATCAAGCCTTCCGAATAGCTGCTCCTCACCCGAGGAGGGGATTTCGGCCAATCCTCGGGTAATTCAAATTCAAAATGAAGGCGAAGACCGATCATTGGCCCGCCTTGCGGGATCAGGTGCAGACATATACTGTCATAATTCTCGTCGTGTACAAAGAATTCTATCCCGGGATACGGATGCTCAAGAAGTTCGGATATATTGTGTTGGAGCCGGTGGAGGCGAAGGGTGGCATTTCTATGGCTGGTGCGGGGAACGAGTTGCCAGTTCGGCAATGGCTGCATTGCAATTGGGCTTCTTTCAAAACGAGATATTCAAAATGAATGGTAGATATGCTAGAAGAGCTTGAGGCGGCACGAGATGTGTGAATTTAAGGTTTGGAATGTTGAGGGCATTCTCAAACGTCTACGAATGTTGAGTGAATCTGCAGGTTAACTAGCACGATTCGTAAGATGTGGAGAATCTAATCAGTTTGTGTTTCCTTATTCACGCTAGCTGGTTTGTCGGACCCTGATTAAATACTCCATGCTACGGCGACCGGTTCGTCTCGGATATGGCTGACCTGGGTCTGTAATGTCCAAGGCCATTCCTCTTTCGGGTACGATCAATGATATAAACTGCTCTTGAGACTAAAAGAATGCTGTGTCTTCCTACCAATCAGATGCAAGATTCTCAGCTCTTGGCAATGTGGCTGTTGTGCTACCACAAAATGCAACAACTGCAATTGGAACAATTGTGATAATATTTAGATGGCAGGGTAGATAAACTAAACAGAATAGTAGGGAACTCTAATACGATTTTTGGCGGTAGATCTTAAAGAACAAGCTTCTCTTAGCTTTTGGTTAAGAATCGTAACACGGTTTTGCAACCTTTAAACATATTAGGCATCGGGATGACCATTTCGAGAGCATATGTAGATCTGCCGCATACTTGCCGTACCATGTATATGAACTACAAGAGGAGCGTTGAACGTTTTGAACATATTGCTAACGGAAGATTAGAGATAATGGCTAGTTTTTCGAAAGTTCACCATCTCTCGCATGCTAGTGAGGTCTGAGGACGCGTACGACAGACAAACTACGACTCAATTAGAGTATCGAAAAGCCTCGCACGGCGACTAGTGGAAAGCCTGAGTGCTTAGAAAGGGTAGCTGAATATATCTAGGATAGTTTTGGACTCCACGAGACTGCGGACGTATAGTCCACGGCCTTATGTTTGGGTTGGGAATTTTTGCCCCCCGCATCTACGCGGAGCCATCCGACTGCTACACTATCAAATCACAAGTTCTAGAGGGATGGCTTATATAGCATTTGTATTCTATCATGCATAGTAATTCGAGAATAGAGTGAAATTTTAAGAGCAAAGTATCAAGCTCGAATTCGAATTCGAATAATCTCTGATTGTCGCTCAACATAGCAATATAATTTTTGGTCACAATCCAACGAAACCTACACTATCAAAAGCGAGCGGAAACCAATTTTTGCACTACCCGGAAAAATTTAGCGATATCCGGGAATGAACTGCTGCCTGTGACGGATCATCGTGCATGACACTGATAGCGCTGCATTGCTGACGTTAACGTACGTTGGAGCTGAAAACTATGGAGCTGGTGGCGCTCCACACTAATAATGGCAACCGGAACTTGGCAAGATTGAGGACAAGGCTCGGGTAGGAAAACCCAGACGAGCAATCGTTTTTGAGGTCTTAGAATTTCGGTGCGGTTGCCGTCTTTGATGAATGGGGCTGTTCTAAGCGAAGCATCCGTGCTAGCAGAGATTCCGGAGACTGGATTGTTATAAGCGCTGGCATCGCCACTGCACCGTTCGAGCAGTCGCGGTTTTTATAAAATAAATCTATTGGCTGAGATTGACCGAACAATAGACTAGCAGATTGGGGCTTGAAGGCAAGAGTAATTATCCTGATTAATGGGTTCTAAACGAGAATTTTAGACATGCCTCGATATAGATATGTGAAGAAACGAACCTAGGCAAAAGGCTTCGTCGATAAACATGTAACTAAATGATAACAAACTCCGCTGTCTTGGGGTTTATTTCTTCGCCGCAATCCCACGCCGTAACAAGACGCCGTCCAAATGACGCTACTATATATCGTTGCCACATCTAACCTGATAATAACACACTAGCAACACAGAAGCTAGAGGGCATTGGGATATCATTGAATATTGGTGCACTATGGCTCAAAATATGTCCCCGGGTTTTGGTTGTGGTATTTGTCCCATTCTAATTGCTCGTGTACTTTAAGATATCTTAAAATTCTTAGATTCAGGTTGGATCTTATGAATGTGAATGGAAAGTTTGAATTATATGCTATTGATACATTCGGGCTGGAATACAAACGATGATGTACACAAGTCCAGTATTATTAGTTATACACTGCTTCAAAGAGAGCTAACTTGAACGAAAGCGCATGAGTGTCTTTGTATATCAAGAAGCTTAAACATTATAATAGTTTTTAAGATTTCCAGGGGAATAAGACTTGCCACTAGAAATAAATTCTAGTAGCAGCGGCTCTAGCTTGAACGGGGACATCGATACCCTCGGCTCCGCCAGGAGCTCTGACCTTCAACTGGCTGCCTGGGTTCGCGGTTGCACACGCAGCGTATGCACCGGGTGTAGGGCTAGTTTCCGTATAACACGAAGCGCCAGATGGGCAATTCGTGGGACCAGTCCAACAACTGCCTCCGCATTGGCCACCAATCTTCGCGGTTGCGGAAGGAGGAGGAAGGGAAACAATAAACTCGTATTTGCAGGTATTAGGACACATGGTGCCCCGGTAATTTGGATCGGCGGTACCAATACAAGCCGAGTAGCCAGGCGTCTGGCAGGCGCATGCTTGAGACGTTGGGCAGGCTGTTCGCGTGGAATCCCAGACTAAAATTTATTTGAAATTAATATTGTGTTTTCATTTATCTCGCAAGGCTGAAGAAACTTACTGGAGGTAGCGGTGCTTTGCGCGGTTCCTCCGCATTGTCCTGATGGATCGGCCGCCGTTGATGGGAGAGAGCTTAGTGTATAGATAAAGCTTGTGGATACAGTGCTAAAGTCCGTAGTTATAGGACCGCCGTACGATGAACAGACAGAGGGATCTTGTGAAGCTGTTCTGGGAATGCACATGCTAGTCGTGTTTGTCTGACAAGCGCACATGTAATCTGTCGGGCAGAGATTCTTTGTCGAACCGCCAACCGTGCATTGGCCATAAGGAGTCGCCATATACGGTTCCAGGGTGGGCAAAGGGTATGTTACCTGAGGTACAAAGTAACATTGGGGGCATTGTTCCTGTCTTTTCTCGAGACCATTGGCTTCTTCGAGACGGGGGAACAAACTAAAGCCTTGGTCTTCGAGGCTGTTGCTGAAAGCCTCTAGATCTCGTTTGTTACCGAAACGAAAGAACGGAGCAAAGAAGCCCCAAATACCACCCAGACATGGCGGTGCGAAAAGAGTGGAAACGATGACGATATGCCTGAGATTGGCTGGACTTGATCTCGATTGAAATCTCATCTTTGTTAATTTGTGAATGAAGCATACGTTTCGATGGGAGGATGGTTAGGGCGAGCTGAGGGTTAGAAGAGACTGGCCAGAAGGTTCCTTATAAAGCGCCCGTGACTCGCTCACAGAATACAATCATCGTTCTATCTGGATAGCGAAGAGCACCTCCAACCATCTTATTTTAACGGTGCTTATTTGTCTTGTCGTCCGTGAGCCTGTGGAAGTAGAGCTGAAAAAAGAAACCTGCGACCATTAGTCTCGTCTACTCGACAACCCGCCCTTGCGTTATCAAGGGGAATAGTGTAACACCAAAAGGGAATGGAGAAAAAACCGATACAAGAATATATCCGTCGTTCTGTCCCAGGGTTTTGAAAGGCTGGGTGAGTCTCGACCTGGAAATTAAAACCCTCCGTGCTGCAAATACACATGGCATATCAGCCTGGTGGGCAACACAAGCCATGCAGTGCGCTAGACGAAGACTCCGATAAGAAGCGGAACGCTTCTAGTTAGTTTTGGAGTGCAACCCCAATAGGAAAGCATAAGAATAAGTAACAGTATTCAACGCAGTAGAAACCGAATTTTGGTTGTAGAAGCAGTATCTGGCAGTGCCTGCGAGACAGCTAGCTGGTAGCAAGTTAAATATACCCACGGCTGTGCGCACTTTCCCTCCTAGCATTTTCCCCTCCCCACGTATAGTTGTTATCGTAGTTATTGCTCCTTTGTCGAATAGCAATACCGTCACCATGTCGAACTCGACAGATGGAGCTGGAGCTGGGGGTTCGCCAGGGGGAGCTCCCCAACTCAGCGGCGATGATATCGTGATTGCGTTAACGGCATCACTGATCATAGGTCCTACGGCTCTTAGATTTGCTGATTTGCCAATTCTAAATGTTGTCGATATCATGGCAAAGTTTGCCATCAATTCAGAAAATTTCACCATTCAACCCGAGGATCTCATTAATTATTTCGGGACGAAACCTAGCGATATTGATGCTGTTTATCTGGAAACGAGAGGACCAGAAGGGCTTGCCAACGTCGTTGCAACATTCTCTCTGCAAATCGGACCGCTGTTACCACACGAAAGGAATACCGATATTGTTGTACCATTATTTTCTGCTCTCACGGTCATGACGACTATCGCCATCGCGTTGCGGATGTGGTCTCGACATCAGGTTGCCAACGGTATCAGGTCCTTCGACTATCTGGCCGTTGCTGGTTACGTAAGTTTTGATTTCACGGCTTTCCCCCTTTATAATTATAGAAATGTGTTTCTTATATCATTGAAATCCCTAGGTCTTTGCTATCATCTATGGAGGAATTGCAGTTCATCGTGGTCATGTGGGTAAGTACAATATCAAAGCTCATACTTGTGGACTAGTATAAAACTAACAACAACAAAGAGGGTGTATATCAACGCTACTACGACAAATCTTGGAACCAAATACGAGAATCGTCAAAGGTGCGCTCTAGAAAACACATAGATGGAGTTTTTGCGACAAAGAAGGGACGTTACTGACTAGAACATAGTACTACTTTATTTTGAACGTCATCTATCCATGGGCAATGTTACTCACCAAACTCTCGCTGCTGATGTTCTACTTTCGCATGACAAAGTTTAACTGGGTCCACTGGTCTTGTTACGCCATCGGAGCTATTACAATCGCGAATACTTTGGCATCATTCATCTTGCAGTTCGTACAATGTCACCACGTCAACTACTGGGACTATCGTTTGAACCATACCGAGTGTAAATTCGACGGCAAAAATCCCCTGATCGCTTTCGGCGCGGTGTATATTGCCACCGATGTTGCGATTTGGGTTTTGCCGATGCCTTTGGTCTTGCAATTGAAGTTGAAGATCAAAGAAAAGATCCTGGCGCTTGTTATCTTTTCCTTGGGTGGAGTGTAAGTCCTCATCATCATCCTCATCTTCGGAGATCCTCTCATACTGATAAATTTGATAGTGCTTGTGTAGCTAGCGGACTTCGATTATGGATCCTTACCGTATTCAATACATACAGCGCCAAGGCTAGTTCTAATCTTTTAGTTGACGTTTACACTATGTAAGTTATTTCCTATCAGAGACCGAAGAAACAAATTGTGGGGCCTAATCATCGTAATATAGTGTCGAACTCAACCTCGCGCTCATTTGCGCTTGCGCACCAGCTGTCAGGGCTTTGATTATCTACTACACACCAAAGGTTCTCAACAAACTGGAGTCAGCTGGAATTACAATGACAAATGATAAAACCACAAGCAGTGACAAATCGGTTTCCGAAGAGAAAGTTACACCTGAAAAGGTGTAGGTATCGGATGACTTTCTTGTGTCATATTCAGATTGAATGTCTTCAGAATGGGTATAAGAGGAAGATCAAGATTTTTAGATCCCTGTAGGGGGATCTGGGACATGTATATCCTCACATATGAGGTGCATGGGAAAACTTTTAAATTTTTTGGCCGGCGGGTTGAGACCTGTGTGTATGAACTTGTAATGATTAATGAAAATTCTACATATGGAAAAGTTTTCCAAGGAGCATATTTTCTCACTCTTCTTTATTCGTAACGCAGTCTCAACCTCAACGATCTTTTAAGTTTCAGATATCAGATATAATTGTATAATGAAAACCTTGGGTTGCTTTAGAGATGGAAGACTAGAAATTAGATTTCTGTTGTTAAAAGATAAATCTCGTAACCTCCTGTCGAAGCCGGGACAAGCATGGTGTTTTAGCGTACTACGTCACGAAATTTCGTTTCGAAACGTAGAGGTAAAAATCTCTATCTTTGTTAACGGTTAAAACAAAGCGCTTTGCTATTCACGTAAGCTCGATCTCACCAGATTATACATTCCAGTTTAGAAAGTTCTAATATCGGTTGCCCATTCTAGACGATTTATAAATTTTGCTCTCTCTTTTTAACTTTAAGGTCTTAAAATTTGGGGCTCATTCACTCCAACTTGACGCTTTGCATTCCCTTCGCCAGTTCATCGTCCTCCTTTACTACTCCACCGTGTTCATCCACCTCCACGACCCCTTTCCTAACATATATTACCAACCCATTAAAAACCGCACCACCACCCCACTCCTCATCCGGCCACGCAAACTTCACATATCCCTCGTCTCTCACAACCTTCTCAACATCCTTTAACAACCCATCGACCTCTCCTCCATCCCCCGCAGCGAGTTCATACATCTCAAAACCATTCCCGATCCATATCTTCGGCCGTAACATAAAATACTTGTGATTCAACCATAGTGATGCGTGGGGCATATATACCACCGCATCGCGATACCATTCTTCTTCCGTTGGGATCGTGTTTGATTCAGTAATGGGGGTTATGTCGTATGTTTGGAGTAAATTTCTATCTATCGGGGTGTATACCGGATCATAAGAAAGTACAGATAATTCATCTATTTTAAAATCCTTGGTTGCTTTGGTGGAGTGTATGGAAGGTTGAGAAAGCTGTTTCATGGTTTGGATTATTGATAGGGCGGCTGCGAGTTGATAGCCCGGTGCTGGTTTATATGCTTCGGACAACGATCCGAGCGCCAGTATTAGGATATTGTGGATGAATTGTGTGTTAGAGCTATTGGTATCCGACAGCTCGTTCTTTAATAGTTCCTTGATATCTTTACAGCATATGGAATCATTAAATGTTTCGATTTGCTTTTCGACCCGAACTTTAATCTTCTTCAACTCTTGAGGATCCAACTTCAAGCTATTCGTGACTTCCCCGTTCTGGCCTCCATAGTCGGCAGTGGGGTCTGATGGTTTCGCGGCGTCATTTGTGGGTGTGAGGTCGGATTTGTGCGCTAACAGGGCAGATTGTGCGCGGTTCGTAGAACCTTTCTTCTTGCGAGATGAAGGGGTGGAGATTGTGGTCCAGCCATCGGAAGTTGTGGTTCGAGAGTGCCGTTGGCGGGCACTCATGGGCGGCGGCTGTATAAAGCTGAGCCTTTCTCTATGGGCTGCTATCGGGAAAGCATGGTTATGTCAGGTTGGAGAAGTCGATGGGATTCTGGAGTTTGGTTTTTATAGCATTTTGTTGGAGAATGTTTGGAGCAACGCAAAAATATAGGATTGTCGTTCCAGTTTCTATTGCGTGGTAGGCGTGCAGGTCCGAGACTATTGCGCGGTCGTCATCTCGCTGGCCTTGTGGAAGAATCATGAAGCTGAGAAATCCAAGATAGATGCGTTCATTAATCGAGAACTAGACTTGTCTCATTTAGAAAGCATTGCAGCTTATGTAACGGATAGAGCGTAGGTCCAGGATGTCAGATACCTCGATTAAAGGTCAAATAAAAATGAAATAACAAGAAGTATCACATATATCTATTAAAAATGAGAGTTACCGGCTTTCATATCATAAGTCATTCCCACACTGCTTAAACGTAACAGTTATACAATATGCCACATTGACAACTAAAAAAAGAAGCGAAACCGCCAGTGAATTGACAAGCTCGTTTTAAAGAGAATAAAATTAAGGAGATTAAAAAGAACTCCGAACTCCGCTCTAAACCCTTCTCTCGCTCCGACTCCTCTCAACTCCACCGTCAAAGTCACTAGCCCCGCCGTTCCTCCTCCTCCTGCCCCCGACCCCGTCGTCATCATCCTCGTCATCTCTTTCACCACCGATGGGTCCAACTGCTGCTAAAACCTCTGCCATTCTCCTTCTATGCTCCTGTAGAATTTCCGTACTCCTCATTTGTTCGGCTTCCAACTCCCTTCTCACGCCTGCGAGTCTTTCCCGAACCCGCGCCCTGTTATCTGCGTTCTCAAGATGTCGGAATAGCGCTTCATCCCCCAACTCCGCCGGCAAAAAGGTACTTCGTAAAACTCTTCGACTACTATTTCCTTCCGCGTCGAGAGCTTCGTCAACCTCATCAACTTCGGTTCGTGGAGAATCCTGTGTCGTTGTTATCTCTGTCGAGTTTGTCGTTATCGGTTGCTGTGATATGATTGTTGGAGAAGTGGTAGTAGGAATGTCGATTGTATGGGCGGTTAAGGCAGATGAAGCTGTGACGGGGAGGGAAGGAGCTGTTGTAGAAGAAGATGGGGAGATCACACCAGTGGACTGGAACATGGTGATGGCTTCGTTCTCCGCGCGTCGCAATTCCCTGCGCGTGGAACGTAGTAAAGCAAATTCAGACGCTAATAGATCAATTCGAGTTTGCATTGTTCGAATCCTAGCTTCGCGGACCCGAAGAGAGGTGTAGTAGTTTTGAGAGCTAATATCTGGAATTCCAGCGGGAGAAGTGATGGAAAGATTTGAGGAGTTAGGAGGGTGATTGGTCAATGCTTGATTGAGAGCTTGGCTGTGGATGGAGAGGGATTCTTCGAGACTGGCGGCGGTTTCATCTACACTGTTCAGCATATAGTCCTGAAGAGCGCCGATGCGACGGATTTGGTTGACGAGTGCTTGGAAAGAGTCTTGCGCTCGGTTAGCATTTGGAGATGTGGATCTGGCGGGAGATGAAGGTGGCCATTCCGTCGATATGCTTGTTGATCGTCTCGGAACCGGAGGCGGGTTACTAATCGTGGCAGCGGCGTTCGATGTAGAAACGGCGGTAGTGGCGGGGGTGAGGCTAGGAGGGATTCCAGCAGCAGCGCTGAGAGCACGCTCCCAGGCCTGGATGTCACGTCGCTCACCAGAAGCCCTAGATCCGTTCGAGGGGCGCATGCCTAGGAGCTGCTGGATGGCCGAGCTTTCGTTCGCAGAAGTTTGGGCAGCATTGGTCGCTCTGGATTGAGAAGAAGGGGACTCTCTTAGAAACTCGCTAAGCGTGAGCAATTGGTCCGAGCTCGGTTGGATCATATGAGGTCGAGGGCGCTGTGAGGTTGTGGATGTTGTAGGTAATTGAGGGGTGTGATAATTCGCATTGAGGAATCGTTCCATGTGAGCTGACCTTCTTTCGCCGCGCTCCCGTCGGCTGCGTTCCATTCTGGCGGAAAGGTCCCGTTCCCGTTCCCGTTCCCGGATCTGGTTCTCATGTTCGCGCTCATTCTGAAGATCTTCGATTTCAAGAGTGTCGGAAGAGGAGTCAAGGAGGTGGCGGCGGATGGGTCGAGAGCCAGAATATATGTAGTCGTAGGCCAGGCTGCCGCTACCTCTGGCAGTGGAAGAAGGACCAGGTGTAGGAGGGAGGCGGGTTGATGTTCCGGAAGAGGTGTGGCCAGCGGAATGGATGTCACAGCGATTTGTGGCGGAGGCTTTGTCCAGTGTCTTTGAATCTGGAGGCGATTCCCATACTGCACATCTCGAGAGGCGAGTTAGCGAAAGACTTGTACATTGAGATTGGGTGCGAGCGAGTGACAGGTCAAACTTACGCGGTATACCCATTGCTTCGATTGGGGTAGAGAGGGGCGAAGCGAATGGATAGGCGGATACGATGGAGGAGGTGGAGCAGGAGGAGGAGGAGGAGGAGGAGGAGGAGGAGGAGGAGGAGAGAGAAACGGAGGAAGTGTTGTGGGACGTCGCTGGGCGGATTGGTTACACCAGCTGGCAACGCAGAGACGACGACGACGATTCTTATTCTCGCAGGAAGAGAGCGAGCGGGTAGTAGGAAGGCAGATGGTAGAAGGTTAATGCTTTGCAGAAATTTACATGCTACTCAACAATACTCGGTGTGTGGTAGTAGTGCCTGCTCAATATCGGATGAGAGCTCCAATCAGACTGCGAACAGGACCACTCTCAAAGTACCACTGGCTAGCTTACTGCGCGAATCAGGAGAAGAAAAGCTCCATGTTACCCTCTATCAGAGCCGTCCTGGTACCGTCTGGTACCGTCTACGAGGCGGTCTGCGGCAGCTCCCAGCTCCGGCTTAGTACCCGATACCCCAGCAAGGGTGGGTTTGGGACCAAGCTCGTTCTAGCTACCCGAGTCAGCTTGGGAGGAGTGAAGCTCTAGGCGAATATTGGCCACTATCAGAATAAAGGATTGTTTGATCTGTCGAGAGAACTCGTATTTCATGAAATGAGTAGGTCTCTGTTTGAGCTCTATTATTACAGTGTATTACGACATGGTATTTCACACATCGTCAGGAAAAGCGAACCGCATTGGGGGCGCCGGCCAAAGATAGGAATCTTCCACCGATAGCCACGGACAGCCGCAGCAAATATATTTTACCCTCGCCTGATTGTCCGAACATGCGTGGGTGTGAGTTATGCAAGTAATCGTAGCATTGTTTGAAAGGTGCATTGCAATCTGCAACTATGAAAATTTTAACTTTTGTTCGTGCTGGTGGAGGGATTTATATAGATTTCTCCCGGTTGCTTCATGCCAGTGTAGAAAAATATTCATCAGGTTGGAGGGTCCACTCTCCGACGCGACACTGGCAAATTAAAGACTTCTTTGGGAATCGAGAATTTGTATTCTCGATGTTAGCGAACTCTTGCTAGACTGGGGCGCTACAGCCCTGTGGGAAATAAACAAGTCTTGGCCGTGAAAGGAACGAGTCTTCGCTCCTTAAAGCAGGCGCAGAGATCAGATGATGACGATACTAACATGCAACCGTGAACCAACTGGGCCTCCTAGAGCATCCGGCGGGCGGTTTCTTTCTCCTTTGTCTGGTGTGCACTGTTGGTGGTTGGTTATCTTAAAAAAAAGATTCTCTTGATTCGCTCTGTTTTGGGCCCAAAGGTGCTTTCAGAAACACCACTTCCACACCTGCAATTGCTCCTTGTCTCTTCATTCCCTCTTTTTCTTTCTTCTTTTTCTTCTCTCCTCCGTTCTGTCAGTATTTCCGAGTGTGCTGTCCCAAATATAAGAATTCGAGTGCTGTCGCGTAGCAATTCGACCGGGGCCGTAATATTACGTATCACATTTTCAGCCCACCGCGCTCGCCGCAAAACCATCAAAACATCTCACTCGCTCCTCGACGTCCGACACAGAAAGTATCGACTCCACCTTCACTGAACACCGCCGCTATCCCCTCGGCTGGCTCGCCGCTGCCGGCAAAAGTCGAGCCCGCAGATACCCAGCCCGAATTGCGTCTGGCTTACTGGCGCCTGCTGCTGCTGCTGTAGCGTACGGCACATAAAACGGGTCCGATTGCCCGTGCTAGATACCGTCTTGGTCCGCTGTTCCACGACCGAAAAGCTTGGCTCGCCGTCTGATCCATACAGTTCTTCCATCGAGATTCCAAACCGCCATTTCTAAAGCTTCGCCCTGACTGGTGGTTCATTGGCGACTTCTGGTAATACCAATCTTTGCCGGAACCCACAAGCTTCTCTCTCGTCGCTGCAGCCAGCCGAAATACCCCCTGATACCCGTCCATCCTGGCACTTGGCTCTGGGAGGCCTCTCGACCAGATAATCCAGGAACGTGTCTCTCTCCGTAGCTGTACGGGACGCCTTTCCAATACTCTCTATACTCCTACCGTCGGACAAGAAATAGCCCAGATCTAATCTTCCGTCACTCATTTATCGACTTCTTCCTTTCAATCCTCGTTGGCATCATGCTGATACTCTAGCATCGGCTTTCGTCGACACGTTCTTTGGACAAGCTCGACCCTTTTCCAATATCAACGCTGGTCTTTTGCAACAACACGCCGAACCAGACATCCCCATTTCCAGGCGGTTAGAGTATCGAAATCACCGAAAGAGCCTCTCGCAACTAGCACACGGTCTCCACCTCAGCAGAGTTACGTAATACTTATCCAAAACAAAAAAAAAAACATTCGGGCTCGTCGGCCATACGATGGTCAAAATCATAAAGCCAGAATGGATCCCGGAGCGGTTTACCAAATTTCGCAAACTCAACTTTATCACACTTCATTACCTCTATATCGTAGGATGGTGCATCGTTGGATCCATTCTAGTATATCCTCTCAAGAATATGCCGTACATTGATGCGCTTTTCTTTGCTTCCGGAGCATCTACGCAGTCCGGTCTCAACACTATGGATATAAATTTGCTGAAAACCTACCAGCAAATCGTTCTGATGCTGATAGCATGTTTCACCAACCCAATCGTAATCAACACCGGTGTAGTGTTCGTCCGGCTCTATTGGTTCGAGAAGCGATTCGACACAATTGTTGAGCAGAGCAAAACATTTGTTGTCGCGAGGAAAGCCACATCCCGCCGCAAATCTGAGAGCGAAGGCGTCGATAACGCTGAGCGTGGAGTTGGTAAGTTGCCATACCCGTACACCCTTCGGTATACCGCTTTTACTTATCTTATCTGCAGCTGGTAGAACCATAAACGTATTGTTTAGTTCTGGAAGGAAAACCAATGGTGATTCTTCGACCAACGTCGAAAAGACTGATGAGAAAACCACCACCGGAAACAAAGACCTTCAGGAGTTTAGAAGAACCTTTGGTAACGGAGCCGCTGGGCCTCATCGTCCTATAAGGTACGTGCTGGAAATATTTAGCAACTCACAAACAAGGCTAATGAAAATGCAGCTTCCCCGGTTTTCGATCTCATGGTAGATCAAGGTCTGATGCCAACCATCAGCTCGCATTGCGACAGAGTAAGCCTGGTGGCTTGTTTGCTGATAGTAACAACGACAATGATTTCGCCATCGAGGACGATGAAGACGAGCCTCAAAGGCCACCTCTTTCTCCAATATCTCCTATGCCTTTCAACTCCGAGCTAACGGGCATCCTGGAAAAGGGTGAAGGGGAGCCCCAAACTCCTGCTCCCGGACACATCACATTTGCGGACCCGAAGAAGAGATCAAAGCGCAAGGAGTCTACGACTTATGTTGTACCATCGCCCTATGAGGTTGAAACTCGTAAGTATCGATTGTAAATTAGTACCTGGTACTCGCACTAGTTTAACACATCCATCATAGGCGGATCTGGCTTGGCGACAAAATCTATGGATGGCGAGGAGGACGAAGACAAGGGCCCAAAGGACGAAGACAAGGGGCCAAAGGACGAAGAAACGCCGGTTCCGGTCCCAGAAATTCCGGGAAATATGAAGCGCGCCATCACTATCGACGAACCAACGATGACACATAATTCCCTGCATTCTGGACCAGGGCCCAGACAACGCCTAAGAACCGCTGTCTCCAAGTCCTCTGTTGATCAAAGCCACCTTTATACTCCCGCAACCCCAGGTATCCACCGTGCGTTCTCCGATGCGTGGAAACGCCGTCGTAACTCCAGTCCATCAAGGCGAAGCTCTAGGACTGTCGAGAGAATGCCGTACCTTTCATATAATCCGACAATCGGCAGAAATTCCCAGTTCAACTACGGCGAATTGTCCGATGAGCAAAAGGAGGAACTTGGTGGCGTCGAGTATCGGTCTTTACGGGCATTAGCTTATATACTCGTCGGCTACTTTCTATTCTTCCAAGTATTCGGGATCCTGTGTCTTCTTCCGTGGATCCACACACAATTGAAGTGGGCGCAAGTCGTAGATAATTCAGGTCAGAATCGGACCTGGTGGGCGATATTCACTGCTTCATCCTTGTTCACCGATCTGGGTTTCACGCTAACCCCGGACTCAATGATATCGTTCAATACTGCTACTTGGCCCCTTCTCGTAGGAGCTTATCTCATCGTCATCGGTAACACGGGTTTCCCCTGTATGCTTAGGTTCATCATTTGGGTTCTCTGGAAGATTTGTCCGAAAAACTGGGTTACGAAAGAGAGCTTGCACTTCCTCCTCGACCATCCGCGTAGATGTTTCACTCTGCTATTTCCGAGCGCCGCCACATGGTGGCTTTTTGCGGTGTTGGTGATATTGAACGCTACTGACGTTATACTATTCATCGTCCTCGATTTAAATAACGGAGATGTCACCTCGCTCCCGGTGAACTATCGGATCTTGGATTCGTTTTTCCAAGCTGTGTCAACGAGAACTGCTGGTTTTTCGGTTGTGAACCTGGCTGATTTACATCCTGGTGTGCAAGTCAGCTATCTGAGTAAGGCTTCCACATTATTCCCTACCAGTAATCATAGAGCCAAGAGCTAACACAACATTGAACAGTCATGATGTACATTTCCGTCTTCCCGATCGCTATCAGCGTTCGCAAAACCAACGTTTACGAAGAACGTTCGCTGGGAATCTACGCCGATCATGATGAAGACAATAACCCTAACGACCATTCCTTTGTTGGTGCACATTTAAGGCGACAGCTCTCCTTCGACTTGTGGTATGTGTTCATTGGGCTGTTCGCTATCTGCATCGCCGAGGGTACCAGGATAGCCAACCGAAACGATTATGTAAGTTATCATCACCTTTTATTGAGACTGTGAACTTATCTAATAAACCTGTCATAATAAGGCTTTCACGCAATTCTCGTGTCTTTTTGAGGTCATTTCGGCCTACGGAACTGTCGGTCTGTCCCTTGGGTATCCAAACTACAACACCTCGTTCTCCGGACAATTCACCACGTTCAGCAAAATTGTCATAATGGCAATGATGGTGCGCGGACGTCACCGAGGTCTTCCGTATGAACTGGACCGAGCTATCCTATTACCCTCAGAGAGTCTTCAGCAGAAGGAAGAGGAGGATGTAGCGTTGAGGCTACAGAGACGGGCCGATACCATGGAACGAAGAAGCTTGAGGCCTATGAGCAGCGGTCCGACTAATGAGAATAAATATAATGGTGGGGCAAATGGTGGTCTCAACGGGAATGGGAATGCAGAAAATGCGGGGACGACGACGGGGTTTCAGGCGTATCATATGGCATCGGGCTAGAGACGTCGATTATTTTCTGTCTGGTAAGGGAACTTGAGCTTTCCCTTTTGGAGTGATTGAAAACGCTCTTCTCTCCGAGGGATGCATACGGTTTTTCTCTTTTCTTTGGCCTTTTGATACGCCTGACGGGCTGTTTTGGGAACATAACGGGATATTTGCTTTTTGTTCTTTGGACGTTGGTATTGGGAGTAACAAGGGCGTTTCATCTATCGGTCGCGCTACGGATGAAAGGTATCTCATTGGTGAGTCAGAGCTCGAAGACGGAGAATAGTAAGGCGGGCTTTCCGTAAGGTTTTTTTTTTTTTTTCTCTTTTCTTTTCTTTTTGGGTTCACTCGATTCTGCTCATACCGTACTACTGCATTGTAATTTCCATGACTTTTCTTCGGTGGTTCTGCTTTATGCGAATTCAATAAAAGTGATGGCATAGCGTCCATGATTTTGTTTGCTCTGTTTCTTTACTATAAATTTTTCATTTTACATTTTAGTTCATTTCATACTCATAGTACATATTTCCTCGATATTTGTAACTTTGGTGCTGTATTTCTATTAACTTTCAATATCCGGGGTTTTAGTCCCTTATCCTTTCACTATTTTTTTTATTTATTTCTCCCATCGCTGACTTTTTTTTCTTTTTTCAATAATATTCTTCCTGCGAGAAGAAGCTTTGATGTTTAGACTAACAATACACCAGCAAAAGCCTCACAAAACAACATGGATAAAGGGTTGGGCGGACTTAGTGCTACTTTTGAGTTTCTTCCTTTGAACGTTTCGTTATCATAGTTTCTTCTCGTTGCTTTTGTTAAGTATAACAATAGGGCGGTTGTCTACGGTTATTGCTCTTTTTTTCCTACTGTTTTATTTGTTTCCTGTGGCAATCATCAAGATATCATATAGATCTAAGGTATACGCACATACGCCTCTCGAAAGGCAAATTTTACTTCATCTGTATGGATGTGCTATATTTTCAGCTTATAGTTTATAGCTACAAGAACCCGGTATGCGAATGTATTTATTGAGACCGGTTACTAGTTTTAAGTATTAAGGTTCCCCGCTCCATGCAGTCCGGTTTAGCCAGGAAGTATTCTTCCGCACGTCACAAATCTATACTAGCAATCTACATCCTAGGACTTGATGAACGGACAGCGGTCCAGGCGACAAACAACCAATCGTAAACCTCTTTGAAGGATAACTCATCTGAACCACCTTTCTCCCCTCATTTAGATACCGTTTTGTGTTTGGAAAGATCACTGGACTTTCTTCTCTTGTTCTGCTTTGACCTTCTCGATCTGCTCGAGAGCAGAATCAATCTTTTTCCATGGCCAGCTGAATTTTGGATACAAGAACGGCCTCAAATCGTATCGATTATCATCAGGAGAGTACTGCTCAGCATGGTAGGATGGTGTCAACGTGGTTTGCTTGTGTCTGTTGATGGCGTAATACCAGAAAAAATTCTTGGTCTTCGTCGCGATCTGTTTTGGAAAAAAATGTTTAGCATATCAATTACAAAATAGAAAGAACGGAAACTAGCATACTTCACTAGGCGTCAACCGCGGATACCACATATGTAATAGCTTTGTAAACATGCTGTAAGGGCCACACTTTTCGACTTTCCTCAACCGTCCGAACACACTCAATTCATCGTAAGTCATACCCATATCCGCTTCGTCGCTTTGCACGTATTCCTGCGTGATGGGTTCCAACTCAGCGGTGGGCGTCGCGGTTAAGAAATCGTGGAGGATGGGGATTTCGAATTGGTCTCTAGCGTAGGCGATGAATCTCTTCAGATCAGTTTTTGATATACCACCGATGGGGTTGATATCCGCGCTTGAACAGTCATATTTAGTCAGGTAACCACGCAGACACTCGTCCACGTTTGCGGAACCCAGCACCAATAATCCACCCTCAAACCCTCGGACCCAGGGAAGCAATTGGGCGAAGAGGTAAGCAATCACCATGCGTAGTCTCGCCTGGATGTTCTGGAGTGCCAAGTTTTCGGTTTTTGTGCCGCCGTGGACAAAGAAGCGGGGTTTCTTATTCGTTACGAAGGCGAAGAGTTCGCGGACCGCCGTTACGAGAGTGTCCATGTTCAAATCGACGTGGTAGGCCCCAATCGCGCCAGCGAACTCTTTAGCACGAGACCTTGTTTCCGCGCTTGAGTTCTCGGTACCCATGAAACAGGTATGAAAAATCCTACCTGCCAGCTCTTGGGGCGTCGTAGGTACAAACGTCGGGTCCTTGGTGATTTTTTGGACGTCTGAAATGACTTGCTTGTCACCGTTCTCGATAGCTTCGATGACTAGCCTGCACATCGAATGGACTATTGTAGCCGTCGCACAACTGTCGATTCCACCGCTAAGAGGTAAGAAGAAACCTGCGGTTCCCGAACGGCGCAGGTAGTCCCAAAGCCAACAAGCCGGGCCTAATGCGATCTCTTCCTCGGGAGTGTGATATCGCACTTGAATCTCGGGCGAGGGGCCAACACCAGGGTGGATATGCTCTCCGCTCTTAGATAAAGCTTTGGAAGCCTCGACTCGCTGGTAGGATTTGCTGACACTCACGGCCTGAAGGCCACGAGAAGGTGCGAAGCGGAAACTGCGAACATCCTCCAAGTCGACCGTAGCTGTGACAACTTCGACATCATTCAGAGAAAACTGTGTGCCCTGCGCTACAACCTTGCCGTTAATTATAATCATGGCGCAGCCATCGTAATATAGACGGTCACCATCGCAGCCTTGCTGGTTCGAGTAAAGGTAAATGCCACCATGCTACCGCAGGTACTTAGTATATCTGATAAGTTGTTTGGGGGTGTCCCCACGAACCTGCAGTGTCGCATTTCTGATCAACTCTATCCTGGTGTTTAACTTCCTCAACTCATGGTGACTCCCACTTGAATTGGTGACAACTTCCACACCATCGAGCCCCATGGGGATATGGGGACTATCCGGCGTGAATAGCTCCTCACAAGTCTCAGCACCGATGCAGCTATCTGGAGTGGAAACTACCGCGTCCCCAAAAAGGACTTGCGCTTGTCCTGTTACTTCAGTTATCATTCTCGGCAAGTAATGCATCTCGGTGTATCGTGGCCGAGACCAAGGTGTAAAATAACGCATCTCGCGATAGTTCCCGTCGTTGGCAAGCCACATCTTTGGGCGGATTAGAAGTATTTTGCGGTTCAAACTGATAAGACGGCAGTTGTATCGAATATTCTTGTGGGTTACCGGCCTAATGTAATTACGGTTAAAGATAATCAGAACGAAAGGGGATCTAAATGGACCAAATTACATTCCGATGTCGAGAATGATATCTTGACAGTCCTCATTATTCAAGATCTTTGCGTACATTTCCCATGAGTGAAGATAGGTATCCCCTGAATATTGTTAGCTCAGTCAAATATCTAAGCTGAGAAATGGTCATAGGTGATCAAGTACCCTCGAGAAAGTGATCTAGGCACCCATATCCTCTTCCGATAGCACTCTTGTCATCATACTGCTCCACCACAGCCGTCAATCATGAGAGGGACTTCCATACGTTATCTCCAGCTCCGGTCCAACACGTAGTGAGGCTCCGGCAGCCTTGGCGATGCGAATGCTCTCGATAATTCGTTCGGCGTTACCCTCAAAATCTAGGGCCCATTGGTTGAGCGAACTATGCAGCATGCGTTGTGAGTCTTATGACGATACATCCATTGCAATGGGGATTTGGATCTAGGACAAAGCTACACACCAGGTCGCCAGGGTAGTAAGATGCCCCATATTTCCGGCGGGGGCTTTGGTCGCTGTGACTTTGATGGTTGAAATGGAGAGACGGAGAACCAGGTTGGGTATTAATCTTGGGAAACGAAGAAGGTCGAGGTTCTGGAGCTATCTCGCTAATGCGCCACAGTTCTGTGAGCTGCACCGCCCTCACCGCCACTACACCTCCCCAGCGGCAGACTCAAGTTACACAAGGTGGTAGCCGTCGGATGTAAGCCTGGGAGCCTGAAACGTGCAAATAGATATTTGCAAATATTTGCAAGTTTCGCGGAGATGCCAGTTTGAGAGAGCGACAGACTGAAAGCACTATGTTAGCTAGCATAGAACAGTCAGAGCAAGAGTTGACTATTGTCATGATAGATTGGCTTAGAAAAACATTTGCAAATATTTTGTCATATATACAAGGTCGTGAAATTGAGGATATCAAGAGTCCGCCACATTAAACCATAAACGCCAGCTGTATAAGAATACATACACAGAAGAAAAAAGAAAACTCCGTTTCGCTTCAATCTCGTTTAGCAGCCGTCCTTTCATCAAATAGCGCTGAATACTCCAACAGCAATCGGTAAGTATAGATGGTCATATCAACTGGTCGTAGCACCTTTTTCGCCCAATCCCTTCCGTCGTTGGCAATCCTCTCGCCGTAACCGATGCCCTTCGCATCATTCCCGAAATATTCGAGCGCACTCTCTAGTTCGTCCAGGCCCAAGCTCACAGGTACGTAATGCACCCACGGCATCAACCTATCGTCATGCCATTGCTCAAACAAAGTTTGCTTGAATACCAAACAGTTGCTTTGTAGCAATCTATAATACCGTCCACTGTACCCGTTACCGTCCATATCCATCGCAAACTTGTATTCGAATCCAACGGTTGGATGATCGTTCGGGACCAAGCCGACGATGTCCTCCAATTTCGGGCAGAAGTCGCCGCATTGGACATACCTCGAAAAGCCAACGTTGAATAAAGGGTTCTTGCTAAATCTTTCGACAAATCGGATTCTGTGGTTGCGCTTCCAGGTCACGTCTCTGAATTGAGAACCCGTGGACCAACCTTTCCAGTATAGCTGTGTCTTCTTTTCCAAGTAAGGGGTGGTATCTACGGTTTTCGCGTCACCGAGGTAATGCCAATCGACATAATCCAGTCCCGGAACGATGATATCGTTCATAGTTTCTAAACTCAATGTGCTAAAGAATGGAATCATGGTCCTGGCGGCCCTAAGATTCGACGGGGAGTTGAGGAATCCATGCTGGTTCCGATAATCCGGGTGTTTGCAGAGATCCAGTTCATCCTTCATATCCTCCACATATCGGACCTTTTGCGATTGAGACGCCCTCGCGTCCCATCTCTTCTGCTGTGAGAATTTGCACTTCTCAGTTAAGAGCGACCATGAGTCCTTGCCCGCGTAGTCCAGAATAGTGATTTTATTACTATCCCTATCGTTCCCGAGAATCCGTGGCTCGTCCAACCAGTTGAGAAGAATGTCCATATCCGGTAGCTGGTCTACGATATCATCCACACTAGTTTTAAACTGTTCGCCTCCCTCAGCGTATTTCCCATCTCGAATTTTTATGGTTTCGAACGCGTCCGCACTTTCGGTCCAAGCTTTAAGACGTCGACTCAAATCGAATGGTGAAATTGCTCTGAAAGGCGCGATCCGCTCCTCGATGATATCGTAATCATCGATGATGCTTGAATTATGCGCGAGTGCGTAGCGGACCCATTTCGAAAATCCGGGAGGTGGATCTCGGATATATCGTTTTTTGTAAGCTTTAATCGCCTCCTCTGGTGTTTTCGATTGTCTGGCTACTAATTTTTCCCATTTTCGAAGGTTTTGTAGATGTAACTTCTCGATTGGATGAGATGCTTTGACACTATTTGAAATATAGGCGGTCTCTTCGTATATGACCTGGAAGAGGAGTGTCCGTAGGTGTAGGACTAGGCCGATTATAAGGACGAAGAAGAGAATGGAGCGAATGGAGTAAGGTTTGGAGAGCCGATAGTAAGAGAACGCCAGAGTCTTAGGAGAGATCATATTGGGTGCAAAAACGTGCGGCACAGATATAATCTATCGATACGGAAAGATTTTCACTTGTACCATGCGTCTGGAGCTCTTAAAATTCCGGTACCTTGAAACGTGGAAAAGATGTTATCACCGGCGACCGAAGAAATATCCCGAATGGAAGAAAAGCAAGGACGTCGAGGCATCAAAGCCGTCCAAGCAACAGAAAAGAAGAGGTGGAAGAGCCAGGGAAACGTTCATCATTTTCTTCTTTCTTCGATTTTACGCGGGGGTGTCCAGCCCATTATAAGCTGACATTCCATGCGTCTTGTGGACCTAGAGCTGCTCTTAGCCATGATTTGAAGAGAGAGAAGGACTACATGGTTGCTTGCGGACAATTTTCGTGCAGCGAGTAAAAAGTGTGGTTACGCTGGGCTGGAATCCTACCATTCGAGAAGTTTGAGTTGGGTTACAAGGAAGTACAAGTGGGGACGAAACAAGGGCCATGACGAACGAGGCACAAACTGGCCCTAACTGGCACGAAAACGGGGTGGAGTGGCGCGGAAGAGTCGGGAGTAGATGCCTGTTCCTACACCTTCCTCGCTGTGCAGGTCGGTTGCGCCAAGATATGCGGCCCCAAGGCTGCGCTAGAACATGAGCATAACTCCCATCCAACAGGACATTTGAGGTTGCGGGATGTTGATTGCACGGTTGGGCTTGTGGCCCGTTTAGGGAGTTGCTTTTCAGCAGGCGGTTCTTATCTCGTTTTTCCTGATAAACAGCTAGGCACTGCAGAGATAACTAATCAGATACCTCCAAAAAGAATCCATTTAGTTTCAATATTGATATAAATAATCTTTTACGTGATGGCTGGTCAAGGCGTCCAAGTCTTTCTTGGTATTTGCTAATTCCAGGCACAGAGCACTTTATTCTCGGTTCGTTATCAACCGGATCAATCAGGTCAATTGAAAGACCCTGTGAGCAAGGAAGAGGAACTCAGACATAACGACATTCCTCCAACCAGGGCCCGGATATTATATGAAACTGAGCGCAGAAAAAAAAAAAAAATTTAAAGAGCCCGGGCTCTCAACAACATTGACGGAGCCTCTTGAATTCATCGATTAAGCGAGGAGCATTGGGACTAAACCCTTTCTGATCGTTACTCAAAAATCATCAGACATCGAGGAAAAAGGAATCCTAGCCAACAGACCCTCCAAAGCGCCTTGTTCCTGTTTTTCTTGTCCTGGTTCGGCGAAAGTGCGAAGGGATCGTGGCCATTTGAACCCCTCGATTAAAATGTGGATTTTGAGACTACGAAGTAGTTACCGTCCATGCAAGGACAAGTTTTGGAAAGTAGCACTTGAATACCGCCAAGGAACCGCACCAAAGTGCAAAGTGCAAGTCCCAGCCTAAATATCGCTGTCCATGTGGGAACCATACTTTCAACCCATTCCGTGCTCCGAATAACCTAGAAAGGTCCCACACACCCACCGGGACCCTGACTGGCCGCGTGGGCACTTCCTATCATTGGTAACTTTCATTGCATTCAATACTAGGAGTACTCGTTTTCCTACTAAGAATCGCTAATTAATAGCTGATAGTTAAAAGATAGGATGAATATGTACCCCCTCCGCTGTCGTTTCATATTTCCCTGCTAGTAACATCAAGGCTGGCCCCACCGACTACAGTCGACTGTCGTCTGGGGCCTTTTCTAGAAGGAAAATGCCAAACCACCATTGTTAATAATAAGCCACTTCTATAGGATGCGTCGGCAGGCGTAGGAAGAATACTTCGTAAACAGGCCCAAAATAAGGAAGACGTTTAGGAGACGAAAGGGCATAGCAGAAGAATCGCGAAATGCTCCGCTTTCAGGAGCTTGGCGACTGTCAACCTGACCAACTTCTGCATACGGAGTATTCAGGAGAACGGTTTTAACTAGGGTAGGCGAATAAAGTAGGCTTCACGGACCGGAATACTTCCTAGTGTTCTAAAGCAATAGGGTTACGTTACACAAAGTAGCATTTTCAAAATCGACATTATGCGCCCACTATCAACCCATGTTACTACACCCTTATGTGTAGTCCTCGTGATTGGGTGCAACTCGACTGTCGGTAGTTGCCAGGCGCCAGACAAGAAATCAGTGAAAACGGCACGGAACCTGCCGATTAGTCGCCTTCGAAGGTGGCTTCCCCAGAGATTTATTCCATGGACTATTATATCGGTTGGAAATATATTTATTCATCCGACGGAAGAGATACTTGAGATTCTAATACGAAGTTGCGCCTTGCTGGAATACATTTCCGGAAGGGTCGATCTTGCATAGCCTAGATATTAACCAAAGAAAATTAATTTAGGCAGTAAATGGAATTCCGATTGCGCCATTCTCGTGTCCAAAGGGATCCCAATGCAGTTGAGTGACAGATCTGTCACTGAACTGTATTGACTGATGATTGTCACTGGATCTCTACTAGGATTCTAGCTGACAACTTTCCCTTTGTCCTTGAGGGGCTTGATATCACGGCGTCTTTGCCTAGACATGACTTATCCTGCTACATGAAGATTTTACGCTCCTAGAGACCGTACAAGTTGGTTAATCTTATAATAGGGCAAATTGTTGTATAAACTCAACAAGTATATTGACACGAAGGAGAAACAATGATAGGAGCATTCAAGTATGCTTTGCAAATTTCTTCCTATCGTGTTCTATTCTATTACTTGACTCCTACAACGACCAAATTCCTAGGACTAATCCCATAGTCAAACGCACTCTCCACCTTGACAACTCTGCACAATCCACTCTCCATCAAATAACACCATCTATCTGCTACGATCAGACTTTCCACACACCCCGCAGAAACCGCCATCAGCGTCCATAGCACACTCAACTCCTTTAATCCCTTCTCATATCGCTGCTCATAGGCAGTCACATCTTCTTTGCTAATTTTATCTAGTCCCTTCTCCAGTATCCTCTGTTTCACACCCTCCGCCACACCAGACCCCGCGTTAGGATCCGTAGAAGCTTTTAGTATCTTATTCACGGCCGAAGATACATATTCGAAGAACCCTACATACGCCCCCTTTCGTAAACTACCTATTATTAATGGCTCGGTGGCGCTTAGAACGCCGTTGTCGAAGAAGATTCTCTGCAAAAGCGCTCGGTAGTAGTGGCGCTTGAAGAAATCGGCTGATGTAGTTGGTGTCCAATTTCGGGGTGCTTGACAGGCCATCATACGTGCGGTGATATTTAGTGTGGTATTCATTGATGTAAGACGTGTGGAAAGAGGGAAATGGTGGTTCAGACAAGATGACGGGATAGGGCTGTTTGGTGTTGGTGTGTATTTCTGATATGGTGGTTTATATGTTGGACCGGAACGGTCTGTCATTAGATTATAGCAGCAGCCTATATCCGAGTGTGGTTTAGTTGAGATTATTAACAAGACTACAATAGATAAATATGAGACGAACCTACTACCGCCACAGCCTTGACTTCATTGTTCGAGAGGAGTGAATTTAGGGCGTGATGGATAAGATTACCGCAGGAATGAAGGGATATAATCATGAGACCCGGATTTTGGGCTTTGTCTTTCTCATCGACTTGCTCGAGGGCATCGAGGACTGGTTGCATGCTCTCGTCTTTGATCATGTGCTGAACATATGTTATGGATCCTTTCCTTGGGGTATCATTATTTGTAGAATTTAAGCTCTCTTTGAGACCTTTGCCTCTCGATTTCCCGCCTAATCCGACTCTTGAATCTATTAATTTTCCGGCTTCGATGTTGCTCGCTTTAGATTCCACGGCGACGAGGTCGAGATTGTGGGGCGGTGATGCGAGAATCCTTGAGAGATATGACTGCCCGGATCCGAAATCAACGAGATGGGTTATAGAATCTCCTGTTCTCGAGGGATCCGACGCTATCGAGCCCACCAGCGTGGAAAGATAGCGAGCGAAGTGTTCTACCTACTGAATGAAATTTACCTGTATTAGAAAAGCATCAAATAAGAACACTGATATATGGGCGGCCTGTTGGATCGGACCTCGTGTAATTTTTTGTCATTCATTCCAACCGCTAACCGTCTTTGTCTATTGAGCTTGTACTTGTCCTCAATGCCATCGTGCGCATTCGAATCCCTGCCAAAGTCTCTATTTAACTCGTGTCGTTGAATGCCCTTTGCGAATTCGTAAAAAGAGTCGGGTAGTCCCTCTGGACGGGCCTCTGATAAGTTTGTACGGATCAAGACTTCCAATATCCCGTCTATACTTTTAGTATCAAAATATTGTCGCCATTCGGCTGGTAGAATCGACTCGTACAAGGGCGGCGTGGAGGTGAAGAAATCGAGTATGTGGACGCCGCCAACCAGTCGGCGGAAAAACGGGGTGCTAGTAAAAGCCACCAGCGAAGACAAGTAGCTTTCCGCTGTCGGGAAGTCCGAGGGGAAGGGCAAAGAAGTCTCCATCGCAGCCTCGAGGTACATGTACCTTTATTCCTGTGCACAGCCGTGAGGTATGAGAGCCTCTGTTGGATTCTGGTTCTGCAGGTGTTGCGGGGCCAGTCCGAGTTAAGTTTGTGTCGCACGGCGTCGCACGAAGGAAACCAACGTCGCGTCTTCCCGCAGCCTCGAACCCCGTCCAAAACCTCATCTCATCGCGCTCCCACCGCTCGCTCACTTCACCTCCGCCCCGCACTTCCGAAAGAGTACCTATCCGAACGACGCCGCTCGTCGCTGCTGTACATTGGAGTTGCACGTATCCGCCGACATCTTTATTTGAGTCTGTCAGTCTGCCTGCCGAGCGGGCTTTATTACAACGACAGTGAGGGAACCAGCGAGCCTGCAACATGTCCACTATAACAAGTGCCGCCCTTCAATCGGGCTGCCCGTACGTTCCTCCCTTCCTTCATCCCACTACACTCTTGTTTGTTTACTGCCGCGCATGCAAGCTATCCATCATGCGTTTCAATCTCGATCTTGATTCTGATCATTTCACTGACATTTCCACCCATCGGCGTCCTTCTAGTCCAATCATCCCCCCAGATTTCTCCGCAAACCAACCAAAGACCATCCGTCTCTACCCTCTCTCAAACTACACCTTTGGAACCAAGGAAAACCAACCAGAAGAAGACCCCTCCGTCATCGCCAGACTGCAGCGACTTCAGGAGCACTATGAAAAGCACGGCATGCGAAGAACGTGCGAGGGAATCCTCGTCTGCCACGAGCACTGCCATCCGCATATTCTTATGCTTCAGATCGCGAACGCTTTCTTCAAGCTGTACGTAGCTCTCACCACCGTCGCGAAAAGGCTCTAAGATTGGTCATCAACAAGGAGAGCGTAGCTTTACTGACAAGCGATCTATAGACCCGGTGATTATCTCCAGCCCGAGGAAGAGGAAATCGCAGGCTTCAAAGCTCGGTTGAACGAGCGTCTTGCCCCAGTCGGTAACCAATTCTCCGGTGAAGGCGTCAATGACGAATGGGAGATCGGTGACACCTTAGCCCAATGGTGGCGTCCGAACTTTGAAACTTTCATGTATCCGTTCATCCCAGCACACGTCACACGGCCAAAGGAAATCAAGAAGCTCTATTTCATTCACCTACCGAGGAGCAGTACGTTCTTTCAAACCCCATTCTCCATTAACCGAACACGTTCCTAGTCCAGCTACTAATCCCATGAAAACTTTGTGAGAATAATAGAAGTCCTGTCCGTACCTAAAAACATGAAACTCCTCGCCGTTCCTCTGTTCGAACTCTACGATAACACCGCTCGCTACGGACCTCAGCTTTCCGCGATACCGCATCTGCTCTCCCGCTATAACTTCGAATTCGTGGACGAGAACGGTAAAGTTATCGCCCTCACACCGGGGAGTGCCCAACCATCGACAAAGCATCTCGCGGGCGGAAATGGAGCGAACGGAGATGCGGCGGATGAGAGTATGAAGGTGGAGGAGGATGCGGCTGGTGATTTATAGACTGGATCGCCTGTTCCATCGGTTTATTAGGAGCTTCAGGAGCGCTAGGGGCAATTTTGAGGGTCTTGCGGTTAAGGGAGACTTTGGAGGAAATCTGATTTAATGTGTCGAATCTTGAGAAATTATAAAATGCATGGAAAGTGGTAAAAGATTGTTTAGACGGATTAGGGAATATCTCACCTTGCCGACGACAGGGTTTGTCCACTATACCGGGTTTTCCCTTCATCTAAAATTCCTTGGAGAGTCATCATTTATTAGTCTTTGTTATCTCCAGTTTCTAGCTTTGTCCAATTTTCCATTTCCTAAGATTCCTTATTGAATACCCCTCCCCTTTTCTGCTTAAAAAATTCCTTATGAAACTTCCTTCTTTCCCAGTGCATGCGAGTGTATCTTTAATACCACTTACACTAGCCTACGGACGAAATAATGAACAATAAGTGCTAATAACACCAAAAGTTTCCACCAAAAACCCAACTTGTAGTATGTTTGGTGATGCTACCATCTATTCGGAATGCTTGACCTCGTATAATAATATATTCCAGCCACAAAAAATAAGGAGAAGCAAAGGTAACGCCTCCCACCATATAATATTCCCCAAAAGAAGAATCAAAAAAATGCTACACATCAAAAGCCAACATGCTAAATACAACTACAATTCGAATCCATCCAATCGTTCAAACAGGTTACACCGTCGATTCTTTCTTCTTCTCACCAATCGACTCTCCTTCAGCGTCCTTCTCGCCATCCTTAGCCTTTTCACCATTTGTCGTAGAGGGTGCCGCGGGTGTCGCGGGGGTAGTGACACTTGTTCCGTCTACTCCAGCGATACCTTTACCCTTTACAATTTTCAAAATGTCCTCCCCGGCATCCCCGCTACCATCCAACTTTGCCATCCGGTCTTTAAAATGCTGCGCGTCTCGAATCATCCTAACCACAATCAAAGTTAATCTCAATCTCTATCACCTAAACATTTCTACTCATGGATAAATTCAACATACCTCCCTTTCCCAACCTCCGTCTTCACAACGACCCCAGAATATGCCTCACAAAGCCTCTTCTTATAAATAGAAAACACCGGCGCCATGATACTCCCCAACACGTCCTCGCTCAAATGTTTACTCAAAACTTTATGTAAAGTGCTAGTCTCCCTGACCAAAGTCTCCATGTACGTATTAACCTTCGTCTCAACAGCCCCAGGACCATCCCAATCGATGGTTTGTCGTATATTCCTCACGTGAGCCATCAGCCGGTCGGACATTATACTGATCAGCTTGCTGTGGATTTCGGATTGATGTTCTTGATAATTTCGCTTTGTTCGATCGAAGTCGGCTAATAAGGTTCCACCTGATGCCGCGGGACCTAGATGGCGACGGACGGCTTCGCGGACGTAGGGTATTACCGCGACGACGATGGAGAGAGCTTGCGATGCTAATGCGAGATGTTTGGTCGTGATGTGTTTTAGGCCTGCGGATTTGGTTGCTCCAGCGCCGAGAATGACTTGACACACGCGGGAGTTGAAAAGCTATAGCAAACTTGGTTAGAATTCGAATATAAATGCGTGATTGGTATATCTGATACTATAAAATAAAGAACACTGGCATACCTTCAGGAACTCTAACATATTTCCGGCTACATCGGCGACACTCACGGGTATCATCGCGAAAAGACACTCGTATCTCTCCATAAGACGCAAGACAGCCAATCCACTCTCTGGAAGAATAAACCGTTGCTCGTCAATTGTCGCTGTGCGTATCTTACCCGACGGCGGTTGGTCTTCATCAGCCGATGTATCTTCTGTTAGCGGCGGGTCCTCGTAAACCCGCCCCCAAGCGAGCCAGATCTCTGCATCTTTGGTTGCGGCTTCGAGGATTCTTTCCAAACTTGCTTTGGCGGATGGTTTGAAATCTTTAGCTTCCCATTGATCCTTTTCGATGGTTGTCGCGAGTTGGGTAATGTTGTCGGAGTGAAAGTTGGAGATGAAGTCTTTAATTTGAGTTCCGATCACTGTCTGCAGGTTTGTTGTAATCTTGCCTGATAGACCTTCGCATTCGGCGGAGAAAAGTTTGTTAAGCATGAAATATCGAAGGAAGTCACCGAGGGGTAGCCGGGCAGTTTGCTCGTTTCGGACTTTGAGAACCTTGACCATCTGTATCTGAGCCGCGTCTATCGCTGCATTGATGAGTTCGGAGATATCCATCGAGTAGACAGAATAAAAGGAATCCATGCCAGCGTTGCGGTTGAGAGGTGGTGGACTGCCTACGCCATTCGGCGAAGTTACAACATTCCGTGGAGATAGAATACTATCGATACCGCTAGTAACATCGAGAAGGAGCTTTTGTTGAGTACCCAATCGTCTGAGAGTTTCGCTGGTCGCCGTATATATCCTGATCAGAAGATCCTCTGCTTCTCGCGGGCCAAGGGCCCGAAGAGCTTTCGCAAGACTGGAAGACTTTTCGGCGGCCGTTCGTCCCATACCAGTCGCACGACTTATACCACTCAAGTTGCTTGCCGCGTCATCGTCACTGGGCATATTTCTCCGAATGATTGCCTTGGTTTCCTTGAGAACTGCTTCACGGTAGGCTTGTACAGCCTTCTCCACATGATTCGCCCTTCGTAAACCACCAAGATGTTCGAGTAAAAGAGAGCGTAGTGAATCCGGTAGATGAGAATAGTCCATTGAAATTGGGCGAGGTGAAGGTAGGGCGTCGACTCGAAGGGCTGAGCGACTCTGCTGCCTTTGGTAGGCCTGGAAGAAGCGTAGTAGGGTATCCGAAGGTGGTACTGTTTCCGCATGTTTTCTAAGGTCCGAGAGTAGAGTATCTACAAAGCGAGTCTCAAGGGCTTTTCCGCAGCGAACACGGAGATTGGCGAGATCCACTTGGATGGAGCCTACGGCTTTGACAGGCCGAAGGTCGATTATCGGTATTGTGAGACCACAGGGGGACCGTCCCTCTAATAGAGACTCTGTGTCTTCTATTATATCCATAGCCGCGGAGATATCATTCTTGTCGAGAGCATCTTCTACTTCGTTGAGCTTCTTGATGGCATGAGCGATCTGCTCGATGGAATAAACTAGCTTCTGGATGTTGGCTTTCCGCCTCCGTAATCTTACTACTTCTAAACCAGCAAGAGCTTGGTCTCTATCGAGCCGGTCTAGTTCGGCCCTTAGAGATTGGATTTTCCGTACTGATGCATCCGCTTCCGCGTGTAACTCTCTTAGGTCACCCAGAGCAGCGAAGAATCCAGACGATGCCGACGATATCTCTTTGATCAAATGTACTTCAACGATATCCATATACCAGCTCAACTTTTCCTGTAGAATCGCATTCGTGGCTAAAGCTTTTCGATTCACTCCAGGGTAACCGTCCGGTCCGTTCTCCTGAATCGGCGATTGGATGACATGACTTCGTTCGCTGACGACATCGAATGTCCTAGGGTTTTCCAGATGAAAGTTTTCGTCAAAGTAGATCTGAGGCACCGTGGTTAACGGTGGAATAGCCATGCTCTGTTTCCGCAGCGAGGATTTTCTACTTCCGCCCCCATCATCACTGGATTGTGGTCGCATGATTGGGGAATTGGCTGCCATCAGCGAGGTCTTTCTACTCTCCGGGCTTCGGGCTAGGATGTTCTTGTACGGGTCGGCTTCGTTGAGGGGCGTTTCGGGCGTTCTCGGCCGCCGGATAGCTTCCTCCCATTCATGCTGTTTTGCTCGTCGGTATCTCTCATATTCCGGGGCAATGGATAGGTATTGGCTAAACTCGGTGTATGCGACTTTGGTGATATTCGTGAGCACGACCGGGGGAATGTCACGTGTTGTTGGTTTGGGGATGTTGGAGCGTGAATTGGTGTTATCCAGGAGAGATGCGATGGCTGCGATAAACGAACCAAGGGAGATATTAGCAAGTCTTCATGCTGCACAAGGCGAGAGTACGGAGGTACCGGTATTCTTGAGCTCCTTTGCAGACCGATAGTCGGCAACTGAGTTTGTAGAGAATATGGATGAAGCTGTAGATCCCCTGCGCCCTCGAGGATAGGAAGACGACGACTGGTCGCCAAATGAGAAACCAGAAAAGGTAGGCGATTTAGGCATGAAAGAGTCCATGGACGGACGAGGGGTGGTTTCCTCGTTGAAGGAAGCCATATTCGATCACTATACGGCCAGCGGAGGGAGCGAAATATGGCGAGATTGGGGGTGTCGGCGCGCGACAGAAGGTAAGGAAGCAGCACACTGTCGCAGTCGAGGAATCATATTACGCTCTCGATATCCATTCTGTATGCGATTCCGGCGAGGAGCGTGTCCGTAGCTGCGAGTCGGGTCTGCAATGTGTCCGTCGAAATGTATGTACGTTATATCGTCATGGGGCGTTCGCTATGTGCGAGACACAGCGACAGAGGCCAGCTTCATGTAAGGGACAGTCACGTGATAGCACAACCTTACCGGCAACACACCGGCAACACATTGTCGCTCGGACGACGGGGACCTCATCGGAAAGCAGTCGAGGGAAGCATCTTCCAAACAGGCGTCAGCAGGAAATCGTTTGAATGATGGGTGCTTAGGATCGAGTACTCAAACGAATGCATGTTGGTTCTACCCTGCTGCGGTCGGGCGACCCGGCATCCAGCTGCTGTCTCCTACGCGAGGTGTGATTGGTCGCCGCGTCGTCTCTCCAAGCTAGCCACCAACGACACTAATTTCTTCTACGCGTAGATTGATAGCTCCCCCATATCATCCCACCTCCCCCTCCCAATACACAGCTCTTGTCACGATTATCCCGAGTAACTCGATCACGCACAGCTCTCTCACGCCTGAATACTACCAATCTCTAGCCCTTCGACTTCAATCGTAGCTGAGTTTCTCGAGTAACCGAACCACCAGCACCACCCCGCCAACAACATGGCTGCGGATCGGGCATCCGTCTTCTCCTTCTCCGTCTTACGTTCCGAGTACGATGACAACGGCGAATCAAATACACAGATAGAGAGACAGTTCTCACAGTTCATCCTCACTTTCAAGCTCGGAAACAATTTCGTCTATCGGTACGGGTGGATGATAAGCATCACGTGGGCTAGGAATATGCTGATTGTGCGATAGAGACCAGTTACAGGAGAATGTTCTGATTAAGCGATACTGTCTGGATGTCGACGTCGCGCATCTGATCAGCTTTAACGAAGAACTCGCGGATGCTTTAGCGACCGAACCAGCTGAGAAGCTTCCATTGGTCCGTTTCCTACACACTCCATTACGCATAAATGTAACTAACACCGTTATTGTGTATATAGTTTGAAGCAGCTGCTAAAGAATGCGCTCGTCGGATGTTGATCCCAACCGCCTCGACCGGCAAAGATGCCCCGGATGTCCCGGAAATACAAATCACCCTCTCCTCCAGCATGAACGAAACCCGAATCCGTGATCTCACAGCTCACAATGTCACAAAGCTCGTCCGGGTCCCCGGTATCATCATCGGCGCATCGACCCTCTCTTCGAAAGCGACCCATCTCCGTATCCAATGCCGCGGCTGCAATACCACGACATCTATGCCGGTCAACAGCGGTTTCGCTGGTATAACTCTTCCGCGAGTCTGCAATGCTCAGAAGGAAGAAGGTGCCGAGAAGTGTCCGTTAGATCCTTACTTTATCCTTCACGAGCAATGCAAATTCATCGACCAGCAAGTATTAAAGCTCCAGGAAGCTCCGGACCAGGTCCCCGTTGGAGAACTACCCAGACACGTCTTGTTATCCGCGGATAGATATCTTACCAACCGTGTTGTTCCCGGTTCGAGGTGTCGAATCATGGGTATCTTTTCGATTTATCAAAATAAAGGGAGCAAAGGACCATCTTCGGCTGTCGCAATTAGAACACCTTATCTAAGAGTCGTTGGGGTTGAGACGGATGTCGATCATACGGCGAAAGGGTCGGCTATGTTCACGGAGGAAGAAGAGCAGGAGTTCTTAGAGATGTCAAGAAACCCGAGGTTATATGAGATTTTTTCCAATTCTATTGCCCCTTCGATTTATGGCAACCCGGATATCAAGAAGGCTATCGTTTGTCTGTTGATGGGTGGATCGAAAAAAATATTACCTGACGGTATGAGATTGAGAGGTGACATAAACGTATTGCTTCTCGGTGACCCCGGTACAGCGAAATCTCAGCTATTGAAATTTGTGGAAAAGGTTTCTCCTATTGCCATTTACACATCAGGAAAGGGTTCTTCGGCGGCAGGTCTCACGGCTTCCGTTCAACGAGATCCACAATCCCGAGAGTTCTATTTGGAGGGAGGAGCTATGGTCCTCGGTGATGGTGGCGTTGTTTGTATTGATGAATTCGACAAGATGCGAGACGAAGACCGAGTGGCCATCCACGAAGCTATGGAACAGCAGACTATATCGATTGCCAAGGCCGGTATTACGACTATTTTAAATGCGAGAACATCCGTACTCGCTGCTGCGAATCCTATATTCGGACGATACGATGATATGAAGAGTCCCGGTGACAATATCGACTTCCAAACAACAATTTTGTCCAGATTCGATATGATTTTTATTGTGAAGGACGAACACAATCAAGAAAGAGATCGAACGATTGCCAGGCACGTTATCGGAATTCATATGAATAGGGAAGACAATAAAGCAGCTGTTGGCGAGATTCCGATCGAAAAGATGAAACGTTATATTACCTATTGCAGAACGTAAGAACTTATATTCCAGACATAACATTCACGGTAGTTTGCTGACACGAGGAATCTGCGGTATCATAGCCGGTGCGCCCCGGTTCTGTCGCAGGAAGCCGCTGAGAGGCTATCGTCTCATTTCGTTTCGATCCGAAAACAAGTCCACAAGACGGAACTCGACTCTAATGAACGGTCATCGATCCCCATTACAGTTCGTCAACTTGAGGCTATCATCCGTATCACTGAATCTCTGGCAAAGCTGACACTATCATCGGTTGCGACGGAGGCCCACGTTGACGAAGCTATAAGACTTTTCATGGCATCCACGATGGATGCTGTAAGTCAGGGCAGCACGCTGAGCGATGAGGTACTCAAAGATGCCGGAAAGATTGAAGAGGAGTTGAGGAAGCGGTTACCTATCGGATGGACCACAAGTGTTGCGACTTTGAGGAGGGAGATGGTTCATAAGAATAACTATAGCGTGAGCGCCTTGGAGAGAGCGCTACAAGTGATGGCGAGGAGGGAGGCGATTCAGTTCAAGAACCAGGGGGCACAGATTGTGAGGATTGGGATATGAGTTTTGTCTGTTGTTTGGTGAGCTGTGGTGACAAGAACCGGAGAGGGGGATTCGCAGGATCGGATGCCCAAGGTGGGAGAACATGTCTTAATGATAAAGAGCATAGCGTAGCAATGGCAGAAACAATATGCGAGAGACGTCGTAGAGCAAGTATCTTTGCTTGTATGCGACCTACGCCAGCGCTTGCGTATGTCGCCCACGTAGTTTTTTACTCAGTGCCCGCCGCACAACAGCGAACGTCAGCCTCGCCAGTGCGCCGTACACGATCCGATACAAGGACTCGGTTAGAATGATAAAACAAGTCAAGAACGAGAAGGAGGAAGTGTCACAAGAGCACGGCGCTGCGAGTGACCTCTTTTAGACCTTTTTCGTTGGCTCGGATGCGACCGCCAAGAAGAGAAACATAGCAACACCGCCAGACACCCACACCACGTCAACGGCTTCACTCAACCAGAGCACAAACGACGACGACGACGACCGCAAAGGGGCTCCCGCATATATCTTCCCTCCCATCGCATCTCCCTCCGTACCATACCTCACCGACGCTGCTCTGATCGCGTCCCATAACCGCTCACCATGTCGCACCAAGGCTACTCGTTTGTCTTCCCTGCCTGTTTTGCTGACCCAGATAACAACAGCTCTCAGAGCACAGCTAACAGCTCTGGCTGAGTGGACAGGCAAAGCGTGAACGACCCCCAGCTCATCACCACCGTCAACAAGCTTCAAGATGTCTTCGCGACTGTTGGGGTACGTATCATATTTCCGCTGGTCAAGCATTCGAAGCTTCGTTCAGGAGTGGGTAGGGGGAGAGCTATGAGCTGATAAGAAGCTGTGCTACATAGGTTCAAAACCCGATAGACTTGCCGCAGATTGTTGTAGTCGGGTCCCAGTCATCAGGAAAGAGTTCCGTGCTAGAAAATATTGTCGGAAGAGACTTGTATGTCACTGCGAAGGTTTTCATGATGTTCTGGTCTGCGTGCAGCTGAGCTAACCACCGCGCCCCTGTTAGTCTTCCGAGAGGTACTGGTATCGTCACCAGACGGCCGTTGGTATGTGATATCGATACCGCTCCATTTAATAATCCCTATGGTTTCCAGTAGCTGACGCGATTATCTTCCTCCAGGTCCTGCAACTCATCAACAGACCTGCGGGTACCAACAACCCAGTCGTCAACGGTGATACTTCCAAAGCCGATAACGTCCTCAAAGGAACCACGGACGCTGCCGCCAATGTCGACGAATGGGGCGAGTTCCTTCATATTCCCGGACAAAAGTACTACGACTTCAACAAGATTCGTGATGAAATCGTCAAGGAGACCGAAGCTAAGACCGGCCGAAACGCCGGTATCTCGCCTGCCCCTATTGGTTTGAGGATATTCTCTCCGAACGTCTTGACTTTGACGTTGGTCGATTTGCCGGGTTTGACCAAGGTACCGGTTGGCGATCAGCCGAAGGATATTGAGAAGCAGATCAAAGATATGGTCTTGAAGCAGATTTCGAAGCCGAATGCCATAATCTTAGCTGTCACCGCAGCCAATACCGACTTGGCGAACTCTGATGGTTTGAAGCTGGCGAGAGAGGTTGATCCCGAAGGTAGTTACCCATTTTTGTTCTGTATACGAATCGCTTGCTAATATTCTTGACAGGTCAACGGACAATCGGTGTCCTCACCAAGATCGACTTGATGGACGATGGAACAGACGTTGTCGACATTCTAGCAGGCCGTATCATCCCTCTCCGTCTCGGATACGTCCCGGTCGTCAATCGTGGTCAACGTGACATCGAAAATAAGAAGCCGATTCAGGCTGCCCTCGAATACGAAAAGAACTTTTTCGAAAACCACAAGTCTTACCGAAACAAGGCCCTCTACTGCGGTACTCCTTACCTGGCTCGCAAGCTCAATTTGATCCTCATGATGCATATCAAACAGACTCTCCCCGAAATCAAGAACAGGATTTCGGCGTCTTTGCAAAAATATGCATCTGAGCTTCAAACACTTGGAGATAGTATTCTGGGAAACAGCTCCAACATCTTACTCAACATAATAACGGAGTTCTGTAATGAGTATAGAACGGTACTAGATGGTAACAATCAGGAGCTGACGTCGATTGAATTATCTGGTGGAGCTCGTATTAGTTTTGTGTTCCACGAAGTATATTCCAACGGTGTCAAGGCAGTTGATCCGTTTGATCAAGTTAAGGATGTGGATATCAGAACCATCTTGTACAACTCGTCTGGTTCGAGCCCTGCGTTGTTTGTGGGGACCACGGCTTTCGAGTTGATCGTTAAACAGCAGATTAAGAGGTTGGAGGATCCTAGTGTCAAGTGTATCAACCTTGTCTATGACGAGTTGATCAGAATTTTGAATCAACTGCTTCAGAAACCGGTGAGTAAATCTTCTTTAGATGAGTTTGGGTTAAGCCTAACAAGTTTACCGTAGCTGTTCCGCCGTTACCCCATGCTTAAGGAGAAATTCAACCAAGTCGTTGTCACGTTCTTCAAGAAGGCAATGGCTCCAACCAACAAGCTTGTCATTGACTTGGTCTCAATGGAATCCTGTTACATCAACACCGGTCATCCCGATTTCCTTAATGGCCACCGCGCGATGGCACTTGTTAACGAGAAGCACAACTCAGCCAAGCCTGTCCAAGTCGATCCTAAGACCGGAAAGCCGCTTCCGAGAACAGATTCCCCAGCGCCCATTATGGACGGATCGGAGAATACTGGATTCTTTGGAAGTTTCTTTGCGAGCAAGAATAAGAAGAAGATGGCTGCTATGGAGCCGCCGCCACCAACGCTCAAGGCCTCTGGTACTTTGAGCGAACGTGAAGGAATTGAAGTCGAAGTCATCAGTATGTCACTTTTCTCTCGGGTAACACAAGGAGACTTGCTAATGTGGCTTTATACAGAGCTACTCATTCAATCGTATTACAATATTGTCAAGCGAACGGTCATTGATATGGTTCCAAAAGCCATCATGTTGACCCTTGTGCAGTACGTTTACCCACTAATTTTCATATTTCTATTGTCGATTTAACATGCCTATTCTTCACCATAGGTTTACCAAAGACGAAATGCAACGCGAACTTCTCGAAAACTTGTACAAACTCGATAGTGTTGACGACTTGCTCCGCGAATCCGACTATACTGTTAGAAGGAGGAAAGAATGTCAACAAATGGTTGAATCGTTGACTAAGGCACAAGAGATCGTGAACACTGTTGGTTAAAATCCTGCGACCTTCCAGTCGGCTGGTGGTACTTTGCGGAGGAGATAGTCTTCCGGGTTTCAATGTGTGCGGGTGGGGATGTTGTAATGAATCGATGCTATATTATCGCCACGCTTCTTTTTTGCTCCTTTCCCGGGTTCCTTCGATGAGGATCCGGGAGGATTGATGGTCATACCTTTTTTAAGCCATGCTTTTTTTTCGTCTTGCTGGTCCTATTCTCTCTACTCTTTTATCTGACTTTATAAAGCTTGGAGGATGGGTTTTTCTCTTGTCGCTTGTCGCGCTTCTTTTTTTTCCCGTATGATTGTTAAAAGGCTAGAACGAACTATTGGATACTTTACTTACGCACGTAAAATTTTCGTGTTCATTTAGACTGTTCGCTGTCAGGGGCTTTAATGACTTAGATATATTGAAAAGCAGAGCAACGTACAAGTGCTTTCTAGTTTCTGACATCACAGGCGCACATCCAATTTATCGGTGTCGGTGGTATAATTAGGGGCAATCATAGAAATATGAATTGGCTGTGCAAAGTTAGCATAGTCGTTAGGATAAGTCAGGGACCTACGGTAGCAGGCGATGATTCCAATATTGGAGTTTCCGATTTTCCGGTCACTGGAAATCTCCAGACGACGGGTTAGAATTCAGTTTATTTCCTCCTAACTAGAAACCGTGCGAAGCGCAAGAACAATATTATCCGTACGAAGACGTAGAGATTCAATTTTCATGAGGCTCTGCGGATAAGTACAGCCGTGCCGTACATCTATACGTTTTGGTTGCATGAAGCAACATCCGTCCATAAATATACTTGTTCCGACGGATAATTGATTCTTGGGGGCTAGGAGGACAGTATGCCACGAGTTTTCTGTCTCGTTGCTAAGATGGCAAAGTTATCCTCCGTTACTCGATAACATTTCCTAGCCATTATGATTAGCGACTTAGAGTGGCAAGCCTTGAAGCGTGGTTGGTATATCTCCGGTTTACCGGGATTTTTCCATTAACTACGTCCTTTACATAAAGTTCAAATATACACCTCCTGCAAAAATATTGAGCAGGAAGCCTGTTTGAAATTTTGATCTCGGACAAATAATCATAACTACAAAAGCTGTATATATATCTGAGGAATGGAGCGTTGAGTTCAAAGCTTTCTGCTGATTTAAATTGTTTTCATTTTCTTTGTAATGGTCCTCAATTTCACGCCGTTTTTACGAATAAAATAATTTACCGAGGGTCACAGATATCCTTTCCGCGAGGGTCTCTAGCCTTTCAAACGACGCAGAACCGGCAAACCGGCAAACCAATACCACCTGCACGGACTTCAGAAACGCTCGAACTAAGACCATGCGATTCGCGATTTTATTTCTTGCATTCAGCGTGGTTACCACGGCCGCTCCAATTGCCGACCCCCCTAGGTTACCGGATTCACAGCAGCAGGATATGATAGAAATTTCGAATGAAAGCTCGTGGGTTAGATCACATCCGAGATTGTTCAGCGGGGCTAGAGCCTCTGCCTCCCTTCCAAATAAAGATATCGGAAGAAAAGGTGAATCGGATAGGGGATTGAGCGTTAGCTCGGGTGTAAATCTCGGGCTTTCAGAGAAACTACTAGCGAGGAATTGAGAGCGAGATTCCTCCATTCGACAAGTAGACTGCTTGTACATATATTCGCAACATTGCACAATATAATGTAACATTTGACCAAAAATCGGAGCAGCGTACAAAAAATTCATACCTTCCATATAACTCGCCTGTCTGTCCTTTGAAGCAGGCTCATCCGTTGCAGAGTTTAAGTACGTATTTATCTCCAAATCGTCGGGATTTACTAGTTGTAAACTATAGATGATTGTCCCTGCACAATGCAAACTTCTGGCGCTTAAAAGCGAGTCAGGGTAATATTTGCAGTGACATTCCATGAACAGCAGTAATTCAAGCGCTAGTAGAACCTCTTCGAGAGATCTTCGCGGCTATTGTAGAGGTTACCGTTTCGGCTAGCTTGTTCGGGAAGAATTGCCGTTGCTGTGCCGGGATGACGCTAGCTTGGAAAAATAACACAAGGGTGCCTCAGAGAATCCCAGCTTGATGATGGTGACCGGGTTTACTGATATTCCTGCTGTTGCCAAGTATATGATCTACAATGCATAGAAATTAGTGCCCGATGATTGACCGGGTAATTGCATACTAGAGGAAATACGAATTCAGAGTGTGGAATTTCATGATTATGATTATTAGTGCTATAAAGAAACAAATTCCGGTTGTACTTGTCTTGAGTCTTTATAATTAAGCATTTCGTGGATAGTAATGAGGATTAAGGGATGGAAACATTTTAGAAGTCATGGAATAATAGGATATCGGTATAAAGTTGCGTCTATCGTCTGAATTTCTGGGAAAAGCCCTTCATTTTTTCTACTCAGACCTCTTGCCATCCGTGCTTCAAATACATCGAGAGGAAAAATTGTACTTCAAACCTGTGTCTGATCTCATTCGGAATTTAAATCGAAAGACAATTAAAAAGGGCTAAGTCTCTTTTTCAAGCGTCAAATTCCAGAGCATACGAAACCTCATAACTCTAGTATGACGTCCAAACCCTTTGTTAATTTTGCAAAAGGCTTTCTGCCTTTTCAAACTCCTAGCTAGGGCTTTATTTCTGATCAAATTCAAAGGAAAAGTCATAGACATGCGATTTATCTACATCCTATCTCTATTCGTCGCCTATGCAGTGGCTGCACCGCAGGTAGCGGCACGCACACCTTCGGAAGGCAAATATTTGGAAGAGAGGGCCGATCCAGACACAATGGCGATGAAAAGAGAGGCGAAACCACATCACACTGGTGAGGCGCCGGGGGCCGGGGTCGATGCTCGTTTCGATGACCCACCACCTCCTGAGCATCATGAAGATGCATCACCTCAGGGGGACGAGGGTACCGCTTAAGCTGTCTCTATAGACCAATATGACTGTTCATGGGAGCCGACATCCAGGAACCTATTCCCACCACGAGATTGAATCCTATCGCGTTGTCATGTGTGTTATTTGGCTAGTCCGTGGGAATAGAGGTTTGATAGCGACTTTATTGAGATTCATAGATTTTCATTTTATTGGATTTGAAAAAGAAGAATTCCTGTTTGCAAACATATTTGTTCTGAGACTTGTCAAATGCTTTCCTTGGCCAGGCTATCCAAAACATCTCAACCAATAGAACATACATCCCCTCAACTCGCTTTACCCCACATTTGCCCTTTGCCGATAGTGCTAGTGATCACACGATTCGAAGATCGGCTGCGATATATTCAATCGACAAGCCATAAGCCAGGGAGAATTCTCGTTACCAGCGGGTGGTCGGAATGGAAGCACCATTGACCGAGAGAATACGCAAAACCCACGATCAGTACACCTTAGGATGGGTCTGCGCTCTCCCAAAGGAGTTGGCCGCGGCGACGGCTATGCTCGATGAAAGGCACGAGGATCTCCCGAAACCTCGGAACGACTGCAATGCCTACACACTGGGAAAGATTGGGAAACACAACGTGGTAATAGCGTGTCTTCCCAAAGGCAAAACGGGAAGCGTGCCAGCGGCCACGGTTGCCGTACAGATGGTTAATACATTTCCGAGTGTAAAACTTGGGCTGCTTGTAGGTATCGGGAGCGGGGTTCCAACTCAGGGTTTGGTCAGATTGGGGGATGTAGTCGTCGGCACACCGCTTATGGAAATTCCTGGAGTGATGCAGTGGAGCATACAAAGAGCGGAGGGAGAGGAGAAAATTTTTGAAAACAGGGGCTTCAGCCAACCCCCCAAAGTCATTGATAACGGCGCTGACAAAGCTAGAGGCGGAGCAAGAACTGAATGGCTCTAAGGTCCAAGAGTATTTAGAGCAGCTCCAGCTCAAATTTCGAAGCCCAGCATCAGAAAAGTATCTGAGAGTGGAAAATTTGGAAGACGTTCTATTCAGAGAAGGCTACAGCCATGTGGACTCCAGAGGCAACTCGGGAAATGGCGACAAATACGAAGAAGAAGAGGAAGAGGATATGCCAACGGGTGCGTGCCGGTTTTGTGATACAACAAAAGTCTTGAAACGACGACCGAGGGAGAAGCTTATACATTACGGCTTAATCGCGTCTGGAAGCATTGATGTTGGAGATGCTGACCTTCGCGAGAGGGTTAATAAAAAATTTGGTGGGAAGGTCCTCTGCATAGAAAGAGAGGCTGCGGGATTACTCGACGATTTCCCATGTATCGTCATTCGAGGTATTTGTGACTATGCCGATTCGCATAAAAGCTCCTGTGCTCCATGGCAGGAGCATGCTGCTGCTGTAGCCGCGGCGTTCGCGAAAGAAATATTGCAATATGTAACAGTCGCGGATATTGATAGCGAACGACCCGCGAAGGAGCTAATCCACGAAAGTGAGTATTCCGTATCCATTTTGAAGTCAATGAGACATGCTTGGCTTAGGAGATCACCAACGCCAAAGCAAGAAGTCTTGATGTTACAGTGCTAAAAGTTGTAACAATAAATCTAGTTGGGAACGATATTTCTGAGATCAAAGAAAGAGTCAAGAGAACTGGATCGCTGCTTAGTAGAGAAGAGGATATCAAACTTCTGGACTGGCTTTCAAAAGACAATTATGCCGCCCAACAAACCGACTTTATTAAACGCCGACAACCAGGAACTGGTGCCTGGCTAATTGAATCGACAGAGTTCCAGACGTGGCTCCAAAGCAACAATAATATCTTATTCTGTCCAGGGATACCTGGCGCAGGTAAAACTATCATTGCTTCAGTAGTAATTGATCACGTCACACGACTTTTCGAAGGAAGAGATGATGTAGCCATCTCCTATATTTATTTTAATTTCAAGAAAAGCGACGAGCAGAAGGTGGAAGAAGTACTCAAGTCTATTCTCCGCCAACTGTTAGACAGTAGGTCGAGCATACCGGATCAGATACGAATATCTTGTGAAACAGGGCGACGAAGAAATCAGCCCTTGGATTTAGAAAAGATCATGGATAGCATAATATCTGTTGCCAGTCTCTATTCAAGGACATTCATCATCATCGATGCATTAGACGAATCCGTCGAGCGAGACGGGCCAAACGGTGTTTTATCACGGCTTTTCGATCTGCAGCGGAGATGCGGAGCTAACCTCCTTGCCACTTCAAGGTTTATCCCCGAGATCAGGGAAAAGTTTCAAGGAGAGTTGAATCTAGAAATCCGGGCGTCGGACGAGGATCTGAGAAGATACATAGCTGGCAGAATGTTCCAACTTCCTGGATTTGTAGGCCGGAGTGAAAAATTACAGGAACATGTGCAATCCGAAATAGTCAAGAAGGTGGAAGGGATGTAAGTCATCAGATCTTCTGCTCGGTACGTACCGGAACTGGCGTGAATATTGAGTATTACGATAGGTTTCTCCTCGCCCAGTTCCACATGGATTCCTTAGTCGGTGTTCAATCTATTACTGACCTCAAAACTACGCTTGCAAACCTATCAGCAGTAGCAGGAGGATACGAGTCCGCATACAAAGGCGCGATGGAAAGAATTTACGGACAGACTAAAAATTCTCGAGATACTGCCTTACAAACTCTTTCTTGGATCACGTGTGGCCAGAAGCTATTTACTAAATCCGAGCTTCAATACCTCCTAGCAATAGAGCCTGGGACATCTGAGTTTAACCACGAAAGCCTCCCATATATCGAGCAGATGGTCTCTGTATGTGCTGGGCTGGTGACTATTGACGATGAAAGCGACATTGTTCGTCTGGTTCACCATACGACGCAAGAGTACTTGGAGGAAACCTGGTCCACCTGGTTCCCTCGTGCCCATGATGATATAACGAGGAATTTGATAACCCTGCTATCATATGATAGTCTAGGTGGTCAATTCGATTATGATGGGTACATCAATTTAAGGCCCCCGTTGAATAGCCTCTTCAAGTATTCAGCACTACAATGGGGCACACATGCCCGGAAATCTTCCCTTGATGGCTCTGAGTTGGTAGGGAATTTTCTTGGAAGCAAGAATGGATGTTTCGCCGGAAATCACCTATTTAGGTACCGCGAACCTTTTAGGGGAATACTTACCGGAGACGGGCACGAATTTACGATGAAACTCGGGCGTGGCAAAGGTGAAGTGGAAGCAATACACATTGCAGCTTACTTCGGGTTAGAAAAATCTCTTGAAACGCTTTTGGCAAACGGAAGCAATGTGAGAGCGGAGACAAAGTATGGAACCACACCATTATTGATAGCCGTCAGCCTTCAGTGGCCTCTGGTAGTTGAGGCTGTACTAGACGGTCTCCAGAGCTTAGATCTAAGGCTTAGCAAAGCTACTGGAGTCGACTGCCAAAGCCCACGCGTAGTTCTCATACCCATGGATTACAATGCGGATCCTGAGTTCGACGCAGATTGCTACCGTGCTTTATTTCTGGCAGCATCAAGTGGGTCGTATTCTTTAGTAAGCTTACTCCTGAGGAGGATCGATTACTCAGCTTCTCAAACAATTGATGCCCTACGATCAGCGATACTAAGAGGGCATAACAGAGCGGTTTCAGTTCTCGCAAACTCTACTCAACTTAAAAGTGAGGACGTCTTCAATCATCCCAAAGTCAAATCTACAATCCCGAGTGTTGTTTCCTGTGGAAATCACGAGATCGCTCAGAGATTCTTCAATATGGATACTGACCTAGACGACCTTAATCGAAACTGTGCGCTCGCGGTTTCAGAAGGGCAAGAAGCAATGGTCAAATATCTGTTGAGTTTAGGTGCAGACATCAACTATATGCAAGTTAGTAAAACTCATTGCAAATGGTTGCACGAAGCTGCGTCATCTGGACACGAGGGCGTGGTGCGATTGCTTCTGGACGAGGGTGCCAATATCAAAAGCAGATCGTTAAGAGGTCGCACGCCATTACACGACGCCATAACCTGTGGGAATTTGCGAGTGGTAGAGTTGCTGGTGAGTAGAGGTGCGGACTTGGAAGCCCAGGATCAGCAGGGGAACACGCCTTTATCGCTTAATTCGCTTTCCCACAGTCGCGATGGTTGCGCGATCACCAAATATCTGTTGGAACGTGGCGCGAGCTTGACGACGAGAAATAATATGGGTAAAACTCCCTTGATGGTTGCGGCTTGTGCAGGTATAAAATCAACCTGTGAAATTCTTGTGGACTATGGTGCGGACATCAATGCTCGCGACAATGATGGCCAAGCTCCAGCCGGCGCAGCTTCCACGAGTGGAGAATGGGCAATCGTAGAGCTGTTGATCGAGAAGGGGGGAACCCTTAGCTTACAGGATATCGAAATTCGCGCACTTCTATGGCGTGCAATAGACAAGAATCGTGAGGACGTCGTCTTTTTTCTTTTACAAAAGGCTGAGGAATCCGAGCTGGAATTTTTACAACCACCGGAAAACTATTCCCCTCGACCAACGCAGCTATTAGACACAGCATCCGAAGGATATAAGACAATAAGCAAAATACTAATAGACTGTGGAGCAGACTTGGAGATCCGCGACGGAATATATGGTCGCACACCGCTCAATATTTGCGCAACCATGAAAAACCGATCATCTGGTGGAACGTCAAAGCAAGGTCACATAATTCCCCTAATGGAGTTATATGATCCCATTGTGGAAGCTGCGAACAAAATATCCATTGGAAAGCTACTATTGGACTCGGGTGCAGATATAGACTCGAGGGATGATGCTGGTCTCACGCCCTTGATGAATGCTGTTGCATCAGGCAAGAGTGATATGGTTCGGCTGTTGGTTGATTCTGGGGCAAATCTAGAGCTTCGGACGCCGAATCAGGGTCTTACACCTTTAAACTTGTGTGCGAAGGGGAATCAAGACGTCTATAATCATGAAGTTCTTGTAGCGAAGGCGGAGCGGGTTTCTATTGCTAAGATACTACTAGATAATGGTGCAGACATTAACTCAAAGGATGACTTTGGTGAAACACCGTGGACGAATGCTTCGGATTTAGATGGAATTGCTTTTTTGAACCTATTAATCAATAGGGGCGCAGATCTGTCTCTATAGCCGACATCACACGAAGACCTTCAGGCGCGGATACCGAGTGCTAAAAAAAAAGGAAGAAGAAAGAAAAAGAAAAATCGCGATGCGATGCCCAAACCTTCAGTAACTTTCAAAAGTTGAAGATGGTCCCGTCACTAAACCATGATGATAGGAAGCTTTCCTTACGAGCGCTCGTACGAGTTTGATCTACAAACTTCATACGTCGCGTCTGGTCCCTAAGACATCGAATCATTACTGTTATCATTGTACACCAATAGACAATGCCTACTAGTGATACGAGACCTTGATGAAGAGTGTCCCTAAGACGCCTTTCCACTAATAGTAGTTCGCGAAAAGAGCCGTATATAAAGCACCATCGAATAGGAAAGAGACGACAATATAAGCACGAGGGCAGCTATTTTCGTGCTTGACCATAATTAGTAAAGCTCATTTGTAGCTCAAGTAGAATCGTGAATAACAACATTGATAGGGATGCATGGAAGGGTGATTCGTAATAAAACGCTAGGTTACATATACGTAGTGAGGCTTGTACATGAAAACAAGAGGGGGAGTTGGGTAAGGGGATAAGACCTGCGGACCAAATACAGGAAAGAAAAGGTTGATGAGACATAAAGAGATATTTCTCATAGGAGGTCGTAAATTGACAACGGTGAAGTCATAAAACGCTATTTGTGATTCAGAAAGGAAAACGAAGCTTGAAACATTGATACCCATCTGAATAATGTGACAGGGAGAGCAAACGGTAGGGGGACTGGGGATACGAGCTGAAATGGGATAGGTAAGAACAACAGACGATGGAAACAACACTAAGTTGTAAAGAGGATTGGAAAAAGTGTAAACCTCCCGACTTGGTAACAAGGGAAAGAATCCCAAAGAAGCATCGACAACTAGGATTAAGAAACGTCATTGGAAAAGTCCTGCAGTGGGATCCCATGGCTCAGCCCACCAAGTCCCCGCTAACGCCAATGCAACGACCAACGTTGACATAATACCCTCATCGTTAGTAATATAAAAATGCACAAAGATGTCCGTGCAGCCTGTCAGTAGTCGAGATCGATTACCAGTCTGTAAAGGCATTCTTGATAAAGCCGGTGGCGACCCCCTCCGTGGTATTCTTCTGGATGGCAGCAGGTTCCTCATGGCCATTGCTTGGAGTCGACTTTGGTGGTGGATGAGCAGAGCCAACAACAGCTTGGATATCGCTGCGAGAAGCCTCACCGTTCCCCGACGAAGGATGTTGAGAATGTACAAGATTGTCTGCACCGTTTGGAGAACTGGCGGTCGTTTTGGCTTGCTCACCATTGACGAGCATGACGGTGGCCTTTCCGGCGGCAGGGTTGACGAAACCTTCTCCGGGCTTCTGGAATTCCAAGCTCGGGCGTTGACTGAGCGGCTGGAAAGGAGGAGGTGTCGCAACTCTGGGACCATAGGTGAGAAGAGGCTCGCCAGTGATGGCCTTATACTCCGCGATTCGCTGATTGCGGGTGATGAACTTATTGCTATTTGGATCTGGTCCGAGTCCGATTCGAGGGACCCGCCCATGGACAACAGCGGAGAATTGGTTTGGGATTGTCTTTGCGCGTCTGAGCACAAGTCTTTTGAAGTGACGAGTGGACTTCTTCACGGTCAGAGAGATGGACCTGAAAAGCTGCTTCAAGCCAATGTTCTTGATGTTGGAGCGGTGGTTGAGGGCAGTAGATCCTAGAGCAGGTGCGTCTCAGGTCAGCAACACGCTTCAGCTTGAAGAACGTTCTTCCTGATGAGAGACGTCTGGACCGGGTGCGGATGATATCAGGCATAAATAGACACCGAGTTGTCAGAAGTCTTCCTCCCTCCTTCTCTTCCTTCACCATCATCACCACCCCGGTCCAACTACAGTCACTCGTTCAAGGGGTGGAGGCTGGAGCCTTTCTTACCTTCGAGGGGATGCTCGTGGCGGCCCTCCAGCTTGCGATTCTCATAATCCGCCAACAAGTCACGACGGAAGGTTGCGTCGTTCCTGAGATCTATGCCGTCCTCCATGGGGGGTTCGCATCCTTGTTGATAGCGAGGCGGACGACTAAAGACGCTCGTCGAAGGAGAAGACTCGCTAACCGATTCACCGGCTGCCTCACGACTACCTTTACCATTCTTGTTCGGACGTTCGACGCTACCTTTCTTCTTCATGAACGAGAAACGGATGCTTGGCCGGCGAGAGTCATCTCCGTCATTCGAAAAGCCTTCTCCGGTATTCGAACCTAGAGCTGGCCCCATAGATGGAGCTTCGAGTTCAGTCGGCAACGTATCAGCCATCTGAGCAAACCTCGGAGCCGAAGTGATTTCATCGGCATCCATACGACGCGACTCATGGCTCCTGCGAATACTACCACGTACACTGCCAGCATCTGACACTTGAGAAGATAGCTTATGAGTTTGCTCAAGGGCTTGCACGGCAGCAGGAACGCGGCCTGGAGATCTTTGACGAGAGCTTATGAAAGGTTCTTCATTCATGTTGACCTCGAGGTTCGATGCAGGGGACTGGCTACGACCAATTGGAAGCGATGCAAGAAAATACTGCATGTGCTCAGTCTTGGGCTTGTTGAGGCTGCCAGAAGCACGAGAGTTAAGGGATGGACGTTTGACGTCCGGTGGAGGTGACTGAGGTTGAGAAGTGGCAGGTGTGCTCGCCATAGGAGAGTCGTTAGGTGGAAGAGGGTTGATGTTCTCGTCGAGCTTGACGCCGGAGGGGGGTGCTGATGTTGCAACGGTACTTGCGCCATCCATTTCGGTGGTCGTGGTGCTGGGATCGCTGTCAATCGTGAGAAGTCGCTTCCTCCTAGAGAAAAGATGTTCAGTACCCGTCACAGGGCCTGGCGATGCCGGGGACACTAACGGTTGAAAGTTGCAGGATGGTTCAGTGATGATGGGATCGATTACTTGGTTCTTTGCGCTTGCTTTCTCTTGGGGTAAAGGTGATGGTTTGGGGAAGAAGGATGAAGATGGAGAGGACTGGTCGGTGATGGACCTGGCCGAGCTTGGTTCCTCCATCCTTTTCTATTCTTCACGCCGAATGCGTTGGACTGTCGTCGAACGCTGGCGATCAAGCAAAGTAAACAAAGTGAGACTCTCCTCTCCCCAAGGCTATCGGACGCTATGGAGGCTAACGTGTATGTATACGAAGGACCGATCTCGATAGAACTGCGCCGGGTTCTCACTCTATTATACGATGCGGTGCAGCGGGGGGAACTCTAGGTTGCCCCGTTGCTGCTGCGAGCCCAATGACGAAACCGCAACGAGGGATATGGCTTGGTTAAGAGGCAATATCTAGCTCACGCGGAAACCTTCGACCCAGACGCGACTCTATACGGCTTCTCTTATTATGGTTATCACGATAGTTTCCATGGTGTTTGTAATGATGAAAGCGCAATGAATTATGTTTCTGAAACTACCATTGGCTCGCAGACTCTGACTTCAAATTATCAAAAACAGCATTGTTTTAAAGATATCCTGGTTAGAAACTGCCGAATAGCAGTCTGACGGGAACTGCGCTATTTCGGGCGTCATGGGACGTCACATCAGACTCAAACCTGTGCGAAGGTAAGAATGAGCGAATTGATAGCGATCACCTGAATAGGAATATAGCTCGATCTGGAGAGAGCACCTGCGTTGGACTGTTGCATTCTTGCATTCTCGTTTGGGGATATTAGGCGAGAGGTTACAGATATAGTGCGCATCAAAGCTTGTTCTTTAACCGGCGCACCGCTGCGGCACAGCTGCATGCACTTGACAGAGTCTGTTGATATGCACTCTCGCAGTTGATTATGATCCGACCAGATTTGAAGACTGGAAGAGAGATTGCAATCAATGCCTTGAAGGAAGAGCCTCCAGCCCCGCGCGGCGCAGGAGAGAACGCGAATGTGAAGATCTACCGGGGTTTCGAGTATCGCTACCGCGTTCCCACGGAAGTCGAGCGATATCGCAATCACCTTCCACCTGCTGGATGCGTAGAAGGATCCTGTGAAATACGAGCTGTTGCTTGTTCACTCCATCATCCCATTTAGCCGTCCGGTGGAAGGTGGATTGCGCTGCGATGTTGACAAAGCGGCGTCCGAAGCAATTTTAATTTTGTCAGTGGTGCCTGGCCTGTGGCACAGCAGCAGCACTGGATATCTGACCAATGACCTCGCCAACCTGGTCGCCAGGAACATTCGGGAATCGCATGGTCGATGAAGACTTATCCGAGCTGCCCGATGTGGTAGACATCTCGAGACAAGCTCGCGCTACACAGAAACGGCTTTTTTGCACACCACCTCGCCATCAGACTCGACCGACTGACTCTTTCCCCAGGATCCATCGCTCGAGTGCGTCCACCACCGCGCGGCGAAAGGCGAGACCGGCCCCGCTGTTCTGTAACCGGCGATGTGGAGAACATAACGAGATTCTAGCCAAAGCCGGTGCGAGATCGACGCGGGCAGTCGAATCGCGGTTCGCATTCACTCGAGTGGGGCTGGCTGCCTTCATTTCAGGAACGTCAGGTACCAGCGCCCACCCATGGGCTAAAAACACCACCCTGGCTCCGAAAATGGTATTTCGGACGAGCCCAAAGGCTATTCTGTAAAATGCTAAGGACTGGGCAAGGGGTTCCGGAACTCGATTCACTGAAGTGCATGCTTTTTCCCCCGCCAAAAAGGGGTTTCAACTCACTGATTCACGATCCCACCCACTTGCGTCGGGGACCTTGACCGTGTGTGTCAGCGACCAGGCGGATTAAAATTATTATCCGATAGGGCTTTCCGATGTATTTTTTGCAGAACGTCAGCCGCAGTCACAGAACACCAGCAAAAGGGATTAAAGATGTCCATATGTACCACCCCTCCGCTCCTGTCTTCTTTCCCTCCCCTTCCTATCACCCGCCCCACGTCGATGCGTTAGCCCAATCGACCTGTGAGTGACTCTGTCAACAGACCACTCGTCCATTCTTTTTTCTATTCGTATACACACATACCCTTTCTCAGGGATTGGCAATTCATCCGAGGGGTAGATGGTTGTGCATCCTCTGTATAATAATTAATATCACGACCGATCTGCAGTTCTTTCCCGTCCTAATTCTTTTCATTCTTTTTGAACACCAGTCTACAGGCGATTACTCTCACTAATCATGCAGCGCTTCAATATCCTTCTCTCCGCGCTTTTTGCCTTCTTGTTGGCCATTGCGCCAGTGCACGCTCGTGGTCTGGGCTACGGCATGCATAAGCATCATGCCCATGCCCACCTCAAACGACAAGCGACGACCACGACGAGCGCATTACCTTGGCCGACCGCATCAGGAATTCCACCAAACTGCAATTCCTACGCCTACTTCCGCTCTACCGATGATTGCACATCCTTCTTGTCCAGATACCCAGCGGTTACAAGATCCAACCTCATATTGTGGAACCCTAAATTGAAATCCGACTGTTCTGGGCTTTCAGATGTTCGAGGAACAGGCGTTTGTATCTCTGCGCCGGCTACTACGACTAGCAAAACGACGACGACCACCACCACCACTAGTGCTTTGCCTTGGCCGACTGCGTCGTCTGGCGTCGCTGCAAACTGCAAGGAGTTCGCCTATTTCCGATCAACGGATACTTGTACTACTTTCCTGTCAAGATACCCAGCAGTCTCTCAAGCCAATCTCATTCTCTGGAACGCTTCGCTAAAGTCGGATTGTTCCGGTCTATCTGCTGTGAGGGGAACGGGTGTCTGTATATCCGCACCCGCCACGACAACTACCACAAGTAGAACGACAACTACCACTAGTAGGACAACCACTACGTCTAGTAGAACGACTACCACCTCCAGTAGAACGACTACCACAAGCGCGCTACCATGGCCGACTGCCTCAGGGGTGGCGTCCGACTGTACTTCATTCGCCTATTTCCGCGCTGCGGATACCTGTGATACCTTTTTGTCTAGATATCCGACGGTCTCAGAGGCGAACTTCATCGCATGGAACAAAGATATCAACGCTGATTGCTCTGATGTTTCGAAAGTCAGAGGGACCGGAGTTTGTATCGCCGCCCCTAGTTCGACCACGACACGGTCGTCCACTACTTCCTCGCGTACTACGACTTCTTCTCGCACCACCACTACCTCAACTACGACGACCACCACTGGCACACCCACTCCAACGGCAGGAACTGCTACAAATTGTAACACCCTTGCATATTTCCGCTCTACAGACACCTGCGATACCTTCTTGGCGAGATATCCATCTGTTTCAAAAGAAAATCTCATCCGATGGAATACTTTACTCCTCCCTGATTGCTCTGGGCTCGCCGCCGTCAGACAGCGTAATGTTTGTATCTCTGTAAGATATTGGATGGACGCAATCAAGCATCAAGGCAAGGCTCCATATGCGGAAAGCAATTACCAAGTCTACCGAAATGTCAAGGACTTTGGTGTTAAGGGAGATGGTGTTACCGACGATACAGCAGCCCTTCAAAAAGCGTTCGCCCAAATTTCGAATTTGACCACCACGGGTTCTCGATGCGGCCAGGGATGTGATTCGTCTACCATCCGACCTGCTTTGGTATACTTCCCTCCAGGTACATACCTGGTCTCTGGACCAATTGTAATGTATTACAACACCCATCTCGTCGGTGACCCGAGAAGTCTCCCTCGAATCAAGGCAACGGCAGGGTTCGTTGGAAAGGCTATTCTCGAGAGCAATCCCTACGCCGGTGAGAACCCATGGCACGGCCCAACGAACAACTTTTACAGAGTTGTTCGAAATGTGATCCTTGATACACTTGCTATGCCGCTCGATCAATACGGTACCGGTATTCATTGGCAAGTCGCCCAAGCCACTAGTTTGCAAAACATTGTCTTTTATTCTCGAAGCGGCACCAACACTAGGCATCAAGGTATCTTTATGGAAAATGGTTCCGGTGGTTATATGTCCGATCTCGTTTTCAACGGCGGTGCTTTCTGCGCTTGGATGGGTAATCAACAGTTCACCCTTAGGAACATTACTCTCAATGGTTGTACCACTGGTTTATACCTCAATTGGGGCTGGGAATGGAGTCTCAAGTCGGTGACTGCGAACAATGTTCAGGTCGGGATTGATATCAGCCAACCGAAGGATAGCAGCGGATATCTCAACGTTGGGTCCGTTGTCCTCGCTGACTCAAAGTTCACAAACGTGCCTATTGTCGTCAAATCTAACAGAAACTCGGCTACGATCCCGGAAACTGCCAACTCTTTGGTATTGGACAACATCAGTATCAATAATTGCCCTGTAGTTGTCGGTACTGAAACAGTCACGAAGCTCGCCGGTACTACGGGTACCAGGACAATTTCAATGTGGGCCCAAGGGCGACAGTACTCCCAGTCACTTCAAAATGGTGCGGACATCCAGGGATCTTTCACTGGTTTCGCCCGTCCCGCTGGCCTTCTTGATTCCACTGGCAAGATTCTGGAACGAAGCAAACCGAATTACCCCGACCTCGCGCTCCAAGAGGTTCTAAGCGCTAAAACTGCAGGATGCAAGGGTGATTCCAGTACAGATGATACTGCCGCACTCCAAGCCGCCATCAACACCGCAGCTTCTCAGAACAAACTTCTGTACCTCGATTACGGTATCTATGTTGTTTCCAACACTATATACGTCCCACCAGGAACCCGCATCATGGGTGAAGCCTGGCCTTTGATCCTGGCTTCAGGTACCGCTTTCACTAACATGGCCAGCCCAATTCCCGTTGTGCAATTCGGAAAACCGGGTGACTCGGGTTTCATCGAGGGTACAAACTTCATTGTGAGCACTCGCGGAGCAATGAAGGGCGCTATCCTCATGGAATGGAATCTCGCATCCCCCAGCGATATCTCGGGTCTCTACGATGTCCATGCCCGTGTCGGTGGTTTCACCGGCTCCAACTTGGACGCCTCAATTTGTATCAAGACCCCAGATTCCACTACCGTAAACACGAACTGCGCGGCGGCATTCATGCTGATGAGGGTCGGTTCGACTGCTTCGCGAGCCATGTTTGAGAATTGCTGGTTGTGGACCGCAGACCACGACCTCGACCTTGCCGCGCACTCTCAAATTAGCATCTTCACCGGCCGCGGCCTTCTTATCGAATCCACGCAACCGATCTGGCTATACGGTACCGCCTCGGAGCACAATGTTCTTTATCAATACCAGTTCTCCAACGCTGCAAATGTTTACATGGGTCTCATCCAAACCGAAACGCCGTATTACCAAGCGAACCCTGCCGCGCCGTTGCCGTTTAGCATCAGCTCCGCGTGGAACGATCCCGACTATAACACCATCTGTCCAGGAACCGCTGATGCTGCCACCTGCAAGAAGAGTTACGGTGTGAAAATTCAATCTTCGAGCAATATACTCTGTTATGGAGCCGGCTTGTATAGTTTCTTTAAGAACTATGACGATAGTAAGTCCCCGAATGCGTCACCCCGCGTGTGTCTATTTCCATGCTTGAACCCACCACGACTTCTTGTGTAACACAGAGTTTTGTTGCATGACCCCAGAATTATCTCTTGGCGATTCGTTGATAGATTTCCGATCACATTTAAAGAGTCACACTAACATGTATAATTTCCCATAGGTTGTACAAGCACGGAAACTTGCCAGACATACATGGTATCGATCGAGAACTCTTCAAACATCAGACTCTATAACACCAACTCGAAGGGCTCCATCAATATCTTGACGGTGAACGGTGCTTGGAGCGCCAAGCAAGAGGACAATGTCAACAACTTCGCGGAGACCGTTGCGTTGTTCCAAGCTTAGACGACCGTGAATCGTTTATTGATCCGATGATGGGGACGATAATATATAGATTCGCATGTTAAGGAAGACCACGTTGTGATCTTATGATTTTCATAGGACGATTTCTATTAATATTTTCCATTTGTATTTACGCACATACAAAACTTTTGTGAATACTTTTAAAAAAAATATCATAGCGTTATGCATACATATATATATATCAGACCAAGATGGAGTTTCGTAAATACATCTTCTGAGAAATCCCCACACGTATATCAAAAAAAGGTCAATGATCCGGCGGTTAATTGGTTGGTTTAATGGCGGGCTTCGTGCTGGTCGTAGATTCTGTGGTGGTCACGGTAGAGCTAGAACTCGGGACTGTGATACTAGCAAGAGGGCCAGGCGCAGTTGCTTTCTTACCGTTCTTAAGCTTCGGTCTCGAAAGGTCTCCAGGAGCGGTAGCACCGCCTTTCCGCTTTCCGGTAGCTTTTGATCTGAATTTAAATTTGCCGTATGTAGGTTTCTTCCTTTTATCCCTGGGGATGGTTACGGATTTATTTGTTACTCCAACTTTTAGTGTTGTAAGTTTTGCGATATCGACGTTTTCTCCGTTCTGAGTGTGTAGATGTCCGTTAGTTATCTTCAAGTTTGGAACAAAATGCAGCAGATCGGTGGTGAAACTTACGTGATAGCATTTCCATACTAGATTTTTCGCAAGATAGGCATCTATCTCGGTATCGCTGCCTGTGATCCCCTTTTGTCGGAGAATAGGCGTGAGCGATATTGAAGTCGAAGCAAGACTCGACGCCACTTTTCTATTATTTAGTCCAAAGATAGCTAAATTCCCGACTTTTTGGTCGCAAGTTCTCCATTCTTCAGGGTCAGCCGGAGGTTGTCCCAAAAACACATAGATCGAAAAACTTCCAGCGAGCTCGGACCGATCGATGACAACATTCACGTTCCATTTCTTGATGACCCTGTCCGCTGAAGGATAAGTACGTTTTACTTGGTTCGTCATCGGTGGTAAATCCAGCGATTGGTAGAGAGTGTTTATCTGTTCGGTTGTGAATGAATCCAAGTCCTCTTTGCTACTATCTTTACTGCTGCAAGGAACTTCGGGATAGCCGTATCCGTATTTCCACATAGCTTGTACAGTCGATGAATCTTCAGATGTCCAGTATGTCCCGTCAGCATGTTTAAACGGAGTTAGAGGCGTGTTCATGTCGTCTAAATCTCCCATTGCAGGCATTCTCTGGAATGTAGGCACAGCAGTGTCCGGTGTCATCTTCAAATCCGGATTCGCGGCTTGCCACATCGCAAATAGCCGATCAACGTTCGTGTGATGGAGCCTATTAGTTTTATTTGACGATGACAATTACTAAGTCAGAAGCCGTTCATATTTTTAGAGATTTGAAGGTTTTGGGATCAAAGTGGGTTAAATTTACCAAAACATTGGATCAAACGCCGCGAAATCGATTATTCCCATCAACCCTCCTATTTGATCGTGCACGGTATCGTGAAGACCTTCGATCAGGGCGCCGACGCTATTGTAGCTTGACACAGCCATCAAAGCATCGTAGATACCATCTCCCAGGCTAAATTAACACAAATTGGTGATGAAGTTAGCAATACTCACGTTAAAGGTGGCCTTTTTAATGGTATATATATTTTTCACAGACCTTGGAAAACTTTTCGTCATCGCGAGATCCGCTTTTATCCCTCTGACAGTCGTGTTGGATCCCTTGAGCATCTACATTTTAGTCAGAAGATATGATCCATATCCGAGGAGAGATAACAAGTTATATTCACGGGCGAAGTGGAAAGAAAGGCGTTTTCTGTGCCTTTGAATTTGTAACTGTAGAAAGGATTCGGAATATTCTGCTCCCCGGTAGGAGTTGTTACTGTAACATTGACTTGCTTCACCACGTCAGGTAGTTGCCCTTTCGCTGTAGCGTCGACCCAATCCCAGTATCTAGATTACCGACCAAGTTGTTACAAAATTGCTCATGTGGGTGTGCTGAAACTAGGCTTTCTACTTACGGCCATCTGACGTTTTTCGCGGCAGCGCGATATTTCGTTTTAGCTTCACCAGTGAACCGGCTCGCGATATCGTTTGCGATTTCGTAGAGAATCGTCTAGGCAATCCGGTTATTTGATGTGATTTGTGAGCTTTTAAGTTGGAATTCAAGTCTTACCTCAAAGAAAAGCATATAAGGCCGGTGCCAACTCACGAACTAAAACAAAATTAATGTTTGTTCTATTCCCAGCTGTCTTGCATTACGTCCTTGCTCACCAGGACACTATGGTGGGTGCAGTAGCCAGCCCATGTATTGAATTTTCCTGTTTCGCTGGGATTTGGCCATGGGATAAATCTTGTCCCGTAGGAACTAGATGAGAAAGACGCTCAATTTATAGGTGTGCTTGGAATCAACGAAGACTTACGGGGCGCCGTGAATTGCTATTCATTAATTGTCAGCATCGAAACAATTTCACAACCCTATAGTCACGTAATTATGAATCTGGATCCTACGTAGACTTGAATTTCTTACCTGAGATTTGATAGTAACCGAGAGGGTCACTCGTATTGCGACTTTGGAACTCGGCAAGGGCTAAAACAAGCAGATTCCAAGCATCTGGCTGATCTGAGATCATCTTGCCGATGCTCAATCGGTTGATGCACCCATCAGTGATTCCGCGAACTGAAGTATCAGTGGAAGTCGCGGGGGTAGGGGTTTCCGCATTTGTAGGCTTCGCTGTTGTCTTTGAACTAGCTTCGGTAGTTGTCGGTTCTGCTGTCGTTTCTACGGATGTCGTAGAAGAATTCTCTTCAGTAGATGTTGTTTCCATTGTTGAATTTTCTTCAGTGAGTGTAGTCTCTGTAGTTGCCATCGAAGTAATCCCCTCCGTTGTCGTAGAGGTATTTTCGTCAGCGGTTGTTGTTGATTTAGCATCCTCTGTTGTTGTCGAGTCAATCTCCTCAGTTGTCGAACTAGTATCTTTACTCTTTGTGGAAGTAGCATCTTCTATTATTGTTGATGTCTTATCCTCCGTTATCGTTGAAGTCTCGGTATCTTCAGCTGACGTTGAACTCGGTCCTTCTCTTGTTTCTGAGGTAGTTTCCGCGGGTGTAGTTTCTGGAGTTGCCAATGAAGTAGCATCGGTTGTAGAAGTAGCCTGGGTTGTACTTTCGAGCGTGCCTTTTGTAGTTGTTTTCACACCAATCGCTCGACGACAGATAATAGCTCCGGGATAGCGTCCAAGGTTAGCGCAATCGTTGTTCAAGACCGGATTGTTTCTATACCGATTAGTTATCAGGGTCAAGATGCTACTGGATACTAAAACTTACCGTAGGAATTCTTCTTGCGTCATCTTGTTTCGACCGGCTGCTGCTGCGCAGGAATCCCTATACCTCACACGATCACCCCAATATAAACATCCGTGCCGTGTCAGAACTGACTGATGTCGGAGATGTAGTCTTTGGCTCGCCCGATGTAAGAAATTTTCAAGTTCATCGTTATAATACGGAAAGCCCTCTACAGGCTCGAGGATTGCTTGCAATGAGAAAATCCAAACTAAAGTCTTGAAGGCGAACCCTTGCTTCATAACTAACTATTGATGGTATTTAATGGCGGTGCCGACATAAATTTGATCCCAGAATACAACCCGCAGAAGAGGAAGGAATGTGATTTAATCATAGAACGAACGACTAGGTAAAGGACTGGCGATATCTCGAACGTCAATAAACCATGGAACTAGAATCACAACTCGATTCTAGGGGAGGAAGCGTCTCAGGATTTTATATATCTGCAGGTCTGTCACACACACCATACTCCTTAACATATGAGCTCGGGATCCGGAAACTCCTAGGCTCTTTCTTCGAGAACAACAAGAAGTCAAAAGAGTTGATATGCGAAAAATGGTAAAATATGCGAACGCTCATCAGGCTTATATACGGGAATAATCCCAAGGTTTTCAAACTCGGTGCCGTGCTTTCCGGGTGGAATGATTTATTACGAAACCAGAACCATCAGAAATCCTTCCTGTAATTCCGATTTGATATAATACATGAAGCGGGATCCTTGAGCACACGGGCTCGAATGATTAATGCATCACAGCTAGACTTGGCGAGATTGCCCTGTCAGTCGGAAGCTATATCTAGATATGCTTCAATTCGAATTAATTCTAATTGAAGAACCGATAGATGGACATTGTATGCGGGTCGCTTGATAATTTATGAGACCCCTTACAGTTTTTAAGCAAGCTACCGGCGTCCTCGCTCTCTGTACCCATCAAGCGCGAAGTTGGTCAGAGTCGGACTCTGGAAGGCCCCTTGGCTACACACACGTATGCATACGCGGAAAGCTAGCCAAGCAAGCCATGAAAATGCTTGTCTGGGACGCTAAAATTATATAAATGAGTTAGCGATCCTTGATATCCATGGGCCGATCCGGCCACCCGTCGCATGCTATGTGTTAGCTGAGTAACCGAAAAAAGAAAAGTGCCGGCTATATTCACCTTTTGATTCTGACTCGGGAGGCGGATTTATGCATCGGCTCCGCGTTCTGTCACAGGAGATTCAGATAACTACAACACAAACAAAGTATGCATCCAACTTGTTGGCAGCGCCCCATGGAGAAGACTGCAAAGTTGGACGCTTCTATATGCTCGGGCTCCCAGCAGCATGTCAGAAGCGATATTTACGATCTCGAGCTTCCATTATAAGTTAGCTATGTGATGCATCACATAGCTAACTTATGACGAATCTTTCAATCTAACACCCGTATCTTCCTCTTTTAGGAACATCGTAGGCTGGGAAACATGAGACATGGCTCTGCGCAGGCGCTCTGGCTCTGGGCTTTTTTCTAATGTGGCTCTACGTCTGAGGAGTTACCGCGAAGACAAAAAAATTTCATCCAAAACGATCATGTTTAGTATCCATTTTTAAGACTTGTTGACATGATTTTTGGAGAGTTTCTCTGGGGCACATATGTACATACTCATGATAACCGCCTGAACTTTAGGAGTGAACAACTTTCTTTCTATCCAAGTATTCCCAGCAAGCCAACTATTCTGAAGAACCTCTCCAGCCCACGAAGATAACCATTGCGCAAAAACTTTAAACTTTGAAGGGTAGTCTATCACGTCACTCCCGTCTGGCGTGTTATTGCATTTTCTTGGGTCGGGAACCAGAACCACTAAATGGCTCACAGTTAATATTATGCAAAACTTTCATCAGCCAGAACTTGGCAGTCCTACCTCTGCATAATAGCAGTTCTCCGCGGTGTTCTTGAAATCTTCAAGTGCTTTTTCAGGGACTTCAGGCGTGTTTTGCAGTTGCCTAGATCTTTGTTGTAGGTCCGGTGGCAAATTGAAACTGGGTGGCGGTGGGATAGCAAAAAGAGGTTCCTTATACTCTGGATTGAGTTGAGCATATGCCATCTTGTCAACTTCCAACGTGATGGATGTCACAATTCCTATAGTTGAATCGTAAGCTTTGATTAATCAATTCCTATAGTTGAATCGTAAGCTTTTATTAATCAATTCCTATAGTTGAATCGTAAGCTTTTATTAAATATATTGAGAGCCAGAGAGATTAGATAACATACCCAGCAAACCAAAACGCCCTGCTGCGGCCTTCAGCAATTCTGGGTTGGATACTTGAGGAACTACTCTATTTACATCCACGTATTCAATCTCGCGTACCAAATCGCTCAAATTTTGAGTTCCAATCCCAGAGCCATGGCAGATAGGAGCTTTGGAGCCCCCAAATGTGATCCTAAATTGTCATTTTAGCGGGCTAGCTGGTATAATTAGAATCTTAGGCTTATGGTCACGAACTCCACCATCGTCACATTGATAGTTAGTGTCTAAGCGTTGTTTTCAACAGCCCAACGTCGGAAATCTTCGTTTGTTACAGCCGCACCCACCTTAACCAAAGCTTTCTTTGGATTGCCAGGGTTTGGACTGAGTTGGATAATATCAAAACCATTACCTTGATAGTCTGGGGTAACTTAAGTACTTCTGGAGATGCGGTCGCGGAGGCTGCGCACCGGCTCTTTTGTGCTAGAAATGTCATCAAGCCACTCAGTGATAGATCTTGCTAAGAATTCATTGTCGCAGTTTTGCACAGCAATGTAGAAGTCTCTTTTTGCAGTAGCCAAATCAAAAACTTCAATCCATTTCGGCTCCTGTCGTCGCATCTCGTCGAGGAAGTATTGGCGCAGCTGTGTCAATTCGGACTCCATTAGATGTTCCCAATAGAGACTATTAGGCTCTCCATCGGTTGCTCGATCGTATTCATTCCGACTGGGCGGCTTGTCTCTGGGTCGGCTTTCCAGGACAGAAGGATAATCACATGCTTTCCACAATGGTAGTGCCGAGACACACTCCCAGTCCACTATGCCGGTAAGAATGCCCTCGTCGTCAACTAGAATATTGTGCCCGTTGAGGTCATCGTGGTAGAGCATTGAAGACTCTAGGCCTTGACTGCAATCAGGGAAAAAATCGTTCACACAAGACTTTAGCCTCTTAACAATTCTTAATGTTCTCTCCGCATCTTCGACCTCGCTCTCATCGTCGCTGCTCAAATCGTCGCTATTTTCATATTTTGAAAGAATGGAATTGCAGTCGTGTTCGCTAAATAACAAACACGAAAGGATCCAGTCCTTGCTTGACTGGAAAGGCCCTCGAGGAACATCTTGTGATATGTGGTCGCCCCAGAAAAACTGCATCGAAACAATCCTTCCGACCTTTGGAGAGGGGCAACCACGTGACAATACCGATGAATTTGGGTAGATATTCCCAATACCGCATAGCTGGTTCTTAAACAGAGAGGAAGAATAAGTCGCTAATTGCTGAACGAGTTGCTCTTTCGCTGGGTATTGCATAGACTTCCACGCATCTGCTAGAGGGTTTCCGGGTATCTTCTTCATAAGGATCCATTCAAATCCAAGTAGATTCTCCCTGTTCGCATTGTGAGCGATGATTTCCGGCACAGGGAGGGATGCGTAGCGTCGTATCCAATCTACAGTCGCGACTTCACTCAAAGTCTTATACTGGGGGTCAACTGGCAAAGACACACGCATGATGAAGGCTTGGTTGTCAGCTTGAACGTTGTATATTTTGTTAAACGCCCCTTGAGTAAAGAACGACACATTAACTTCTTGACTGTGTAACGGTCCCTCTTCTTCGATCGTCTGTTTGATGAATTCAAGGTCAGGTTCGATAGTCCACTGAGGGACTAAGGAAAAGCTTCTTTGGACCCATTAAGTCCTTCAGATTGTTGCCCCTGTAGTGCCATTCTCATGGATTTGGTAATCGAGGGCCAGGCTGAGCGATGAATCCGGATTTCAGGGGGCATATGAAAGATATCGTTAAGAGCGTTGGTGTACGGTATCACCGTTATCAACATATCAGGGTGACAAATAGGTATTCATTTCCACACGAAGTGCTTCTCGGGTGGTGTCTGGTTTATGAGACCATTAGAGTCTAGAATCACGTGACGATCAACCGCCACCTGCGGTCGCTCGTCAATCCTCTTTCCCGTACAGGGTCAGGCAACTAGAGATGTACATCTCAGTTCAACATGGTCTCGTAAACCAGACATCACACAAAGCTCTTCGTGTTCTACATTTTAACTTTGAATAATTTGCCACTCTCCGCATTCATGTAAGACATGGTCGAAAAACGTGTACGTGTAAGCCGGCTTTGTGGCCACAAATATTCGCTCTTCTAAGATAAAGTCGAAGGAAAGCCTACGCCGTCATATCAAATAGCATGTTTTTTATAACCTACTGACTGCATTTAAACATGTGTAATAGTTTGGTCAGATCATACTAGCTTGGTACTTCGATGCGAAAACTTGGAACATCGAGACTGAATGAATCTAAAATCCAGATCACTCTTGTAAAGAAAGAGCATAGCTGTAATCATAAAAAGAAGCTGGCTTTTCATTGGTACTACTGCTACTAAAGAGAAATTTATATTGTTTTAACACCCAAAATTTAGAACACGAAGTAGAAGCCCTCCCGTAAACTCCAAACGAAACCCGATGTTAGCTTCAACAAAACAAAACGAAAAAAAATGAAATCATCAATACAAGAGAAACGCAGGAGAGAAATAAAGTCCACAAATCACATCCTCCCTCACATCCCTCCCCCTTAACAGCCCTCCTTTACAGATATGGCATCCACAGATGATCCGTCTGCGCGAGGTTGGCAGGATTAACGGCCTTGCTAATCAAATCGATAACTGTCTGGTTCGCCGGAATCATAGCAGTATTATATGCACACAAGGCCGCTGTGCGTCGAGCAATAATAGCACCATTCGCATCCACTTTCTCTCTTATCTTAGAGTCAGCCGCCATGCTACTACGATGTTGTTGCGTGAACCAGAATATCATTTCGTCGCGAACGAAGAGAGAAAGATATTGTTCGAGTTCAAACTAAATTAGAGAATTTTAGCTTTTGCCGAAACTTTGTTAGGAGGGTATGGAGTGGGCTTACCTCTGGCTCGGTCAGGCATCTGGCGATCGCCATAATTGCGCACGAATAGATGCCCTCCACAGCAATAGGTCCCATAAGAGTATGCAAGTTCGGGGTCAAGCGGAATGGTACTGGCTCGTTGTTGTGGAAATAGGCATTACTGGCTGCCATTGCCGGTATCAACTCGGTACCCCAGATATTGCCCGTAGCCTTCGCGATAAACATCTTGTGTGGGAACCTGTTGTTCATGTTCATGACATAAGTCATGAAAGTGAGGGAGGCGAACTGATACGCGAATTGGCGACGGAAGATCCAGAAGTCGTCGAAAGAGTTGTATGACGCTTGCATGTACTAATAGAAAGGTTAGTACTGGTTCATAAAACGCGGAGATGGAAAAACTTACATCTTGAACGACAGTGCTTGGAACCATTTTCTCCTGAATGGCACTCAGGACCTCCATCTTCAAGTTCTGAACCTCAGGACCGTTCATTTTCTTATTGACATTGTTCCTCAGGCTCTTCATTGCATAAATGAGTGGATCATCTTTGCTGATGCCAGTCTTGCGACAATAGTCCTCATAAATTCCTTGGAGAGAGATATAAGAAGCATCATCTTGAACAATTCGAATGTGCGGTGCGAGCGGGATCATTAAGGGAAGGTGGAAACCAAGGTTTCGACGTCTAGCCTCTTTGCGCTTAGACAGTATACCGTTGAATATACGGAACAGCTGTGCCACTCTTTCTTCTCTCCGGCAGTGTCGTTGTGCTGGATGCTGAACTGCAAAGGCGTGCACACTACCATCGTGACCTCTCATCTTCAACCTCCGATGACAGATACCATATCCACGAACCACATCAACACGTGGCAAGAACCTCTCAATGCGGACGAAGTCCTTGTTGTGATCCCTATGCAGTAGGTATTGTCCCGGAACTTCGACCTCCTCAAATTTTTGGAACCTGAAGTCGCTAAGATGCGGCGAGAAAGACTCAAGGCTTGCATGTGCCGGCCGTCTGTCGAGTTTCTCCTCGAATCTATCTCTCCATCGACGCAATTTTTGAATATAACTTTGAAGGTTCGGCTTTTCCTCGACAAACTCGGCTTCAAAGGCTACACGGATGTGAGCAGGCAAGATTGTCTCGGCGAATCGTGTGATATTTGCCTCGGTAGCGGGGGGTAATTTGGTGTCCTCAGGAGACGCCAGGGGAATACGCCCGACGAACTATAAACGCTTAGTCAAAATGCATAAATAAAAGATGCAAAGAAAGAAAGTAATAACATACCTGTAAGCCATCGTTTAGCAGGGCGACAATTAACCTGTAAGCATCTTCATCCGGTGGGCACTTGAAGTACTTGTGTATCTGGTCGCCCATGGTCTCCATTGACAACGCCAAGAGCGGGAAAGCAGATTTCAACACTGACATAATCTCATCGGCGTGCTCCCATGGATTCTTTTTCACTGGCGCGGGACTCTCGGGTGCAGACGACGAAGGGTTCGCTCCGTTGGTAGCCGGTGTAGGCGCGGTAGCAGTACCATTAGGCTGATTTGGCGTTTCCGGTCGTGGTCCAGCAGATGAATCCGGTCTCGGTGGGCTGGCGGCACTACCCGCGGCGGCAGGAGCTGGTGGTGATGCTTGTGTACCATTCGGTTTCGCTTTAGCCTGTTGTGCCGTCTGCTGTTTCTTAATCACGCTATAATCCTCCCTCGAGGTTCGAAGTAAGAAATATAGAGCTTGCGGGAAGTTCTTCGCAATCTTGAGCAAGATACCCTTCGCAATTTTTGCTTCCTTGTGAGACAGCGAAGCGAGCAACTGTGGAATATACGTGATCCAATACCACACTGGCATCTCCCCTTTGTATGCTTCAAACGCAGCCGAAATCGTACCACTCGCATCATCGAGACTCAGAAGCCAAAGGACACGACTGAGCAATTTCCGAGCTTTACCACTCTTGTACAATCCAGCAGCTTCGAGATAACAACTGACGGCGTTACCAGCAGGCTGTAGATCCGTAGGATTCTCTTTGAAGAGCGTATCATTGTAGAAACCCCACTCTGCCCAGGCCTTCGGTAACTTGAGATCATAAAACAAAGCGGTTCCAAAAGCTTCGTTCGCTTCATCCTTCTTTGCCAACTTGGCCTGGAACATACCCTTCAGCGTGTAGAACTCTGCCTTTTGCTGTCCAACGAAATAATTGAGATTGGTATTGTTAATAACCTCAAGCCCATTATTAAGTTCAGCAGGGTTCTGGTAGTGACATTTAGCTTGCTCCCGCAGTTTCAAGAACGCCTCTTGGATCTCGATATTCGGTAAGGTATAGATCTTGCTCAGTTGAGCGATACATACGTCCGACAACTGGTGTTTCCGAGCAACATGTGCGAATCTGTTGATTATCCACGCAGTCTCGTGATAACCTCGGTACGCGTAAGAGTTCGAGTTATTATTCCCGCCCCCTTGCGGTACCAAAGGTAGATAAGTCTTGTTGATAGATGTGAAAACGTGCTGTCGCCAGGTAACCAAATCATGCCAAGCATTGATATCGTCCCATACATTCGGCAAACGGTCTCTCCAGGTCCCAAGGTTCTGCTTAAGTTCTTGCGACTTGACATCCAGGTTCTGGGCGGTGGTATTCGAGAGACTGCTGTACATTACACTTGCGTCGTGCAACTCTACAATTTGCTGGAACGTTTGGAGTAGCGGAATATGGGCAGCGGTGATCTTCTTGGGTAAATTGTGCCATTTCCTCAAACTGAGTTGAATCGCTTCGTCGCAAATCCTCAAGAAATCGGTATTACTCTCATTTTTGCTGTGCACCTTCTGGAGCGCCATGAACGCCAAGAAGAAATAACGCCGCGGGGTCGGCGAATCCATCAAACTCTTGATCGTTGTATCGACAGCCTCGCTGCTCTGACCACCCCAGTCGTCCAGGAGCCTCCAAGCACACTCTAGAAGCAGGTCGTTGTAATTCTCATGTTTCGCGAAATCACTCAAAATCTCCCATTGCTGAAGCTTCTGGGCGCAGAGAATCCAATGATCTTCCCAAAGCATGTACTCCGCCTGAGAGAATGGCAAAACACCAGTCCGAGCTTTGATCTGAGCTTGTTCGTAGGCATGTTGAGCTTTATCCCACATACCGTTCTGCTCAAATGACAGGGCAACGTTGGTTTCGAGATACTGGCACCTTCGTCTCCAAAGACCATAGAACATGTCTTCCTCCTGAATACCAGCGTAGATTTCAGCCAATGCGTCAAGATTGCTTTCTTTGATTGTAGGATTGTCGTAAGGAGGTTTGTTCGCCGAATCTTCCAAGATATGCAACGCAGAGTACCAAGCGTTGAAAGACTTGCTGATATATTTGATGAGATGCGGCGGGAGCACGATCCTAGGATTAGCCCTCTCAATTCCGGCCAACAAGCTCTGGATCACATTTGGTCGTTTGTCCATTTGCCTGTGATGGCACTCCTTGGAAAGTAGATTGATCATGTTCCTAGAGAGATCAGCTCGGTCTTCTTGGCCGATAGCTGCCCAGCAGAGTGGGAAAAGAGTGATCCAGATATTGTGCGCCACATCCGAGGACAGATGTTGAAGCTGTGCAAGGGGCTCGAATACATCCACCGCCTTGATATCGCTGAGGCCAGCCACAAATCGTCGATGTCGAATCATAAAATCTTCGTACTGATCGTCCAACATGATACTGGAAGTATCCCTCTTCTTCTCCGAAGCAAAGACACCGGAGGCCGGGGATAGCTTGAAGTCTTCTGAATGCAACTCCAACCTCCTATCCTTGTCCACGCACCCCAAAAGAAGATGAATGACCTGACTCAACCAATATGAGTCTTGCAAGGTCTCCCAATTTTGCGTCCCTAGAAGGTAAGATATTCTCGGATTGATAGTCCTTGACAAGCTCTCCGTAAAGATATTCAGGAATCGATTCCGCATCTTGACATCCTGCGCCCGACATCCAATAAGGAAAGCGTGTTCGAGGCGAACCGTCAATTCCGTTCTAGTGATCTCTGGGTGTTCGTAAATACTAATTACCAACTCCAAAAATTTGTTGCACAGCGTGGAGTCTTGTCGACCTTCAAACGACATCATCTTACTAAGAACCGCTGTCTTCTCTTTCAGTGTCGGGAAGCTCTCCGTCGATCGGAATACCCAGTTCTCCACAACCCCGAGTATCTTCAGGCATAGATCGTTGTTTGTCGACTTTTCAACCAACTGTGCCAAGACGCTTAGGAACGGTCGTCGCTGGTCTTGAAGCGAAGAAATTCTCGCGGATGCAATATCAATCACGTTCGCAATTAACTTGAGCGCGGTATCAAGATCCAAAGGTGGCGGCGGAGGTTGTGCATCAGGGGCAGGCGGCGCCGGGGCAGCGGGAGTGCCACCCGCTATATGGTCCCTAGCCAGTCTTTGGAACGCCCTCATTAAAGCAGGAATATGCGCGTCAACGGCATCTGGACGCTTCTTCGCTAGAATCCACAAAATGTTGATGCTGGGGATCACGCTAACAGCGATAGTCTCCTGCACAATCTGCGTCAAAAGCTTGACAAACTGCGACCCAGTCGATTCCGTCATCTCTTCATCTTCATCATCCTCCTGTTCCTGCGGAATAACTTCTAAAATCCTCAACACCACATCCTGTAGAGCCTCTTGAATTTCCACCGTATCACATTTCAAGCTCTTCTCCAAAATCTTTTGTAAAGTAGTAATCCTCTCCCTCCCAGCTCGATCAGAACCAAGCAACCAGTCGTTCGACTTTGCCTGGACAATGACCTTCAAAACCTGCAACATGTTGATGAAGATATGTGTGTTATCATTCTTCAACTCCGCCTGCATCAACTGTGCTTCCGCCTGCTTTTGATAAAGATCCACATCCACATCCCCCCAATACTTCGGTTGCAATAAATTTTCCAACAACTTGAGAGACCTCTCGCAGAGCTCGTTGCTGCTCCATTTCTCCGGACACGTTGAAATGAATGAGATCAGATGCTTCAGCACCGACTGTCGATACTGCGTCTGCAACACGACGTTGACCTTTTCTCCACCACTCGAACTAGGCGGTGCCGAAGGGGAAGATCTTCCCGTCTCGTCAGGCAATTTTCGTTTCCTCATTTGCGGCGAATCCATCATGGTGATGTCAACCGGATTATCAATCGCCTGCTGCTCCCATTTCCAGATGAGTTCCACAAGATCAATCGACAAAGTTTTATGCTCTACCGACGGATTTTGAACATGGAAAACCAGCTTCTGCAACGCCGAAACCATCCCCATGAAGAAATGCTCCCTAGATTCGTAAAACAAATTCGCATGTCGGACGATAAATTGGAAAATGTTGATAAGTTGCGGCTGATTATGCGATTCTTCGATCAAGATCCTCCTCGGCCACTTCGCCCAGATTGGGAATCCCTTGGAATCAGCACCTGGCGGAATTCGCTTCGGGAGCACAGGGGCGATCAGATCCAACGCCTGTCGGACTAAAGTTCTACCTTCAGGTTGGTGGGCCTTTAACAGCGCCACGTAAATCTGAGTCACGATCTTAGCGGGCGTCTCGAAGTGCGCGATAAAGAAAGCGATAAGAACATATGCGGCCTGTTTGTTGATGATGTCTTCTAGTTTGATAAAGTTCCACCCAAACTTGATGACATCTTTTCTGGCATCGGCGATGATAGCGTGATGATGTTTGATCAATAAGGCCGACATTTGAAGAACCTCCATCCTCGAACGATCCAACCCGTTCTGTCCGTCGTCCAAATCACCTAGGTTAGTTTTCCAAATTTTATGATGTACGGCGCTGACGAGCTGCGAATCAACCAATCTCGGTGCATCGCCATCCAGCCCTCGCCGCTGAATATCCATCAAAAGAATCGGATTGACTAGGTTTTTGAAGGCATAGGTCTTGAGCATCTGGTTTTGCGAGGTATCCTGGTACAAATCGAGACATTTGAAGATGACACTCTTCCAGTATTCGTTCGATTTGCTGCAGATGATGTGTTCGTAGATGAAATGGTCTAGCAGGTAGTTCGATTTGAGGCTGCCTGCAGAGGTTGCTTTGATGACCTGGAACAGGAAATTCAGGTCATTCGGTTTCTGTACCATATACTTGGTAAAGATGGAGATGAGCGTCGTGGAAGATTGATCAACGCTAAGGCAAAGCGAAGGCGGTTTTAACTCCCCGTTGACAGCCTTTGTATAAACATCAGACCCAACAATGAGCAACTTGTTCAACAAATCTTTATGGTCTACCAACCAATCAGACTTATGCTCGCAAACCGCGCCGATAGCCTCGATAGCATTGAATATGGCAGTCGTTTTCGGCTCCCCTGTACTCTCACTATCAAACGAAACTTTGATGAGATCGTTGATATTCGCGATAAGATGATCCCTCAACGGACCACTCGACTTATCAGCGAGCAACTGCGCGAACAACCTGCCGTATTTCATAACCGATAATCGGCCTAACATGTATTTCCAAGTATCTTCCGCATACCGATTCACAAACTTCAATAACGGCGGTCGAAACGGTGAAATCTGGGTTCTCCGCAAACTTTCCTCAAGCCCGAGCACAGTCTGCACCATCTTGTCCAAAAATTGACTAGCCGCTGGAGGCAACAGGTGGAAAATATTCAAGATAGAAGCAATGATCTTGATGTTACCATTCTGTTCCAGCAACTTAAACGATGTCACGTGGATACTATTGGCATCTGCGAATTGGTTCAAATGGTCGAACAAGCGGGACCCGATCTCGACTTTGAAGTAATTGGTAAGTAGCTCCAAAAGTCGTGCGAGGCCTTCCAATCCGGCAACAGATAGACGTTTGTGATCCGATAAGTTCATCAAAATCGGCCGTAAACCATTTTGCAATAACTCTTTGGGCAGCTTGTGAGTATGTGTGAGGACACCTTTCAACCCTTCATTCGCGGCTTCGACAACCTCAGGAGACTTGGCGTACAGCGACTTAAAAAAAACCGCGATGATCCTTCCCTTGGTCTGCTGTTGAGCAGGGGTGTTGAATTCCGGATAGCCGATGGCCATAGACAGCAAGCGAATGCAACCCACTCTGAGGTTCATCACAGCCTCCATAGTTCTATATTCGCTTGCCTTTTGGGTACCCAAAGTCTCGTCATCAGCATCTGCCAGAGCGAGCGCTTCGCCGAGCAACCTTATCATTTCATGGTCGATTTCCAAAAAGTCATTATGGAGCTTCAAACAGAATGTGATAGCATCGATGTACCCGATCTGACTGGCGAATGGTAGAGCGCGAAGCGGTTTTCCGAAGATGGGACCTAATAAACGCTCCTTGACTGGTGCGATCATTTCGTGAACCTTGACCTTAAGGAGCTTAGACAGCGTCTCCAAGGACTGTTGAGCGGACTGTCGGACATGTTTGTTGCAGTTGGATAGCTCGTAAACGATGTGAGCGCAAAGATTGAACAGTTTAGATCCAGGCTTGATATCCTCTTGCTTGGCGGTCTTGTTACACTCGTGAAGTACCAAATCAAGTGTTACAGCCGCATCTTCTCGAGTAGTCGCCGGTAAATCTTGAGGCATGTCCTTGATGACGTAGAGTAACGAACGGACCCAATCCAACTGCCGCTCTACCAAGAACGCTTCTCCAAGAGAAACCTTCGTAAGCAGAGCTTTGATACCGAGACACCCACCGGCCTTCGAAAACCACTCCTCCGAGTAACAGTTGTGACAGAACCGTTTTGACATTGCCGAAAACAACGGAAGCTTGCCAATATGATCACCGCTACCAAAGATGATGGTACCAGCTTCCGCAACGATACGAATACCGTCCATAGCAGCTTCACGAACAGCAGGAACCTCAGATCCCAGACAATCCGCAAGAGCATCAGCAAGAATATTCGTATCCAATGTCAACGGACCTTCACCACCCTCGACACTGAACGGTTGTTTACTATACCGATGCGCAGCCACCGCGTGGCCCACATCCAGCACCGTCAAATGTCGAACAGTGTCAGAAAACAATTCACTAGCTTCGTCTTTCAGCTCATCGACGGCGGAGGCGTACAAACAAGCTTTGATCAAAGATCTCAGCTGGTCATCTTGTTCGTGTTTCTTGTGCACAGGTTTATCCTTGTCGCTGCCCATGTCCTGTGGATTCGGAATCTCAACAGTATCGTTGACCAGATCATTCGCGTTCATCCTGACGATATGCATGAAGTCATCGGGGAGATTGTCTTGTCCAATAAATAACTTGAGAGAGGATGATAACAGCTTGAACGCTTCTCGTCGGTGGAAGCTATTCGCTTTGGAGTCTCTGAGGGTTGCGATAGCAAGATCCGTTGCAACCATAAATGGATAAGGTCGTTCGCCGGGCGCGCCGTGGAGCTTGAGATTGACACTACACTCGTCATCAGAGTATGTGCGATATTCTAGTGTCGGTGGATGTGTCAAGAACTTTCTATTTCTACCCCCAAGTTTTCCCAAGATTCTCATGGTCGTATGACTTTGCTGATGACTATACGGCAAAGGCTTGAGATGATTCCACAGCGCCATCATAAGATCATCAATCACAGGTGACATTATAGGATCGAGGTAGTCTGCGGTCAGATTATCCACGCAAAGCTCCAAAGTCCTCAATCCCTGGGTGACTAGATCTAAACCGGCACTCAAGGCAACAACCAAAGGTTTCATCAAGTATGAGAGGTGCGGCAGGAGGTTACTGAGTCTAGCAGGTACCGTCAAACAAAGTTCAACGTATAAATCTCGCTCTTTGGTATCCCTGGCAGATTGTAGCTTTGTATTCAAAACCTGTAACAAAACCTCCAAGAGTGGTAAAATCTCTTTGTATAGAACTTCAAATCTACCACCTCCAATCGACCTGAAGAGTGACCGCAGGAGATAGAAGTAATTTATCGGTTCTTCGGCCGTTGTGGACAACTGAATCGCTTGAGTGATAATCTTGCTGACATGTGGCAACAGGACTGGCTCGTTATGTGCAGAGAATAATGTGACTGCCATGAAAGAGAGTTTGTACAGTCTCAACAATATCGACGCTTTCATGACGTCCTTTGTACCAACTTCTTCAATCTTGCTCATAAGGAACTGTAGGAGCATGCCGCAAAACGCAGGTGATGTAGCTTCGCTCGCTAGGAAGAACTGCGGGATGTGGAGCAGGGGGTAGTGTTCAAACATCATTTCGTACAGCCTCGGGATTTCGGAGTGGAAAACTTCATGGAACGTCGCAGGATCGATGCAGTGGAATACAGTTGCAAAGGTCTCCAGAAGGTCTTTTTCCTCCTTGTTGGATGGAACCAGTATACTCTGCATAAACTCCAGCGGTGTCGAAAATGTCTGTTCGTTCGACTTGTCTTGCTCGGAATGGTAATATCTGAAGACGTAGGCACCTTCTCTGAACAGCTTTGTGATGATTTTGACTTCCTCGGCGTTGAAGCCATAGGCAACCTCCGACCAGTTAGAAGGGTTACTAGTGGCATCGCCAATCGCCAGCGGTGGGTTGCAAGCCCTCAGCGCGGATAGCATGTTTCTGAGACCGTTCATGAGATTTTTGAACAAAAATTTGTTGTCTAAGACCCGATTAGCATATACGGCGCATTTCGGTAAATTGGTATTCCTAACCATCAACCGGTTTCTGTCCTCTATCCCGATTCGAGAGCTTGATGGGAGTAACTTGAAAAATGTCAATCTCATCATATTCCTCCATCTCCGGTTTATCGATATCCATAGCGTCGTCGTTGCTTTCTGGCAATGGCTTGCTATGCTTGACAGCATTTTCATATTGTCTATTCATAGCCGCAAATTTGTCCGCAATCGCGTCCAGAATCATCAACAGGAAGTGACGAGCTTTTGACAAACAAATTATCAGTTTTGTATCACTATATTTCCTAGTTTGATCGTTTACATACCTTCCTGCTTGTCAGGGATCTGCTTTGCAATGCAGTCCGCCAGATTTAGGAGCAGCTTCGCGCTCATGGTTTGAAAGCTGGTCCCTGGGAATGTATCATGCAGATTTTTTGTGTAAACAATGACTGTTCGTCTGATCTGAGAGCTATTCAACGATTCTCGGACGTGATGTATCAGATCCGCCAGCATACTATACGCGAGAGGACGCATCGTCTCATAAACCGTCAAACCGTCACCAATCAAAACCCTTTCGTCAAGCAACTCGTCAATCTTATTCAAAAAAACTTTTCGAAAGTTGAAATTGATGATGTGACGCGTGGCAACCAAGAGTTCCTTCCTGGCGCTAGACTTTTCCCTCGGGCAGTCCTTTAATAACCGTACCACGATCTCTGGAAGCGTAGTCAAGAAATCTGCCAGCTCTTTGCTATATCCTCTCAGAACATACGCCAAGAATGACATGGTCTTAACCTGCGCAGTGATGAAATCTCCAAAGGCAGCTTTATTGCGAATATTGTTACAAGGGCCGCTGAGAACCTGTCCGTTCTGCGCAGCGATCTTGTGGGCTTCGGCTTGTGGTGTTGCCTGGAGCATAATCATTTCTCTGATCAGAGGAACAAATAGCTTGATATTCTTGGGCACGAGCTGCTTGTGGGCTTGGAATAGCGATACAACTATTATGGGACACTCGGCGAGGACTTTGAAGCTCTGCATACCCTTGACGAGATTCTTGTTGGTGGGTGTATCGTCACCACCCATCATGGGTGAGCCGGGTTTAGGTGATTGCATAGCTGCCGCGGGCTTAAAATCGCACTTTTATTAGCAAACTAAACGAAATCGCGAGAAGTGGCCGCTACTCACTGTTGCCGGCATGGGCGTCGCGCCATAAGCCGGAGCGTCAAATGTGTCCTTCACAGCTTGCGGCATCTTGCTAAACATCTCCTGAATGAGATCCAGATACGGCTGGACCTGATCTGCCAGTGTCTTTTGGTGATTTCTCTGGAAGTCCATTATGATCTTCATACACAGGACCGCGTTCTCTTCATTCTCGACTCTGACGAGATTCATCATGACCTTCATGAGCTCAACGGCGTGGGGTTCTAAGGCTTCCGCGGGGTTGAACGGTAAACGGTGTATTATATCGAGGATGCAGTTTCGAAGTTTCTATAAGAGAGAGCGTTAGATGCGTGCAATGTCCGAGACGATATTTCGGTATGTAGGGATCGGGATCGTACGTGTTCGTTCGAGGTGCTCAAGAACGACGGCGGGCCCCTCAGTAGCTGGTGGAACACTGGCATGAGCTTGGCCAGAGTATTACTGTAGTCATGCTGATGCAGAACTTCCAGCTGGTCCTTCAATTCCGACGCAATCATGAACTTCTGTCGAGTGTCTGTGCCATCCAAGAGGTTAGTTCATCGCGCTCACCACGAAGCCCGCTGCACTCTGGAGCAGACGCAAATAACAAAGCAGAATCCGTACCAATCTTATCATCCGCAAGCCTCGTCGAGAACAACTCGACCGAGGGCGCGGCGTTCGGAGCAGCCATGGCGAAAACCCAACTCCGACGATAGCAGGAATTTTAAAGTGTCCTTCCACGGATCTCCAACTTCCCCTTCCACGACGATTCTGATAGCCCGTCTAGACCACCAGTCGGTCGGTCATTCCCGCCTTCGCCAATGATCCCTCTTAAATCGAGTGCGTATATAGCGGATAGACGGCGACGGCGACGGCGACGGCGACGTTGCCGTTGTCAGGCGAGCGACGATAAGGAAATCCTGCGGGAAGGATTCACGGGCGAGTCGCGGGTGGTAACGAGCGCGGAACCAGATCAAGACCGGAAGAAACGTTTTAGATGCGAGTACACGACGGTCGCAAGAGTCGTAGGCTAACGTGAATTGCACTGATGAGGTGCCAGTCGGTGTTGGACGTTTGAAAAGAAAACACGCGCAAATGAAGAAGATGGTGGGTATATGTCAAGCAAAACACGAGATCCAACTAAAGAAAAGCCGTTTTTCCGTCCCTAAACTGATGAAAAGTGTAGATTAAAATTGTTTATAGAAGCGAGAAGGAGGAGCGCACAGGGTACAGAGTGAGGGGTCCGAAGATGCGATGTTGAAAGGTGAATGTCGCCAATGGTGGAGGGGGAAACGAAGAAGGCTGACCTTGTACTGAGATCATGACGGGGAGAGAAAAAGTTGGGAGGTGAAAACGGGGGCATTGCTCTCGCCGCGACTGGACCGCGCCAAGCCCGTAATCCTTGCCCGGCTGGGGGACAGCCAATCGGAGAGGAGAGCCGCTGTGTGTTGCCGACATTCGAATGAATTCGAGCATGTCCCAGAGGTAGTCTCGGATTGTTGCTCGAGCCTGCGATGTCTGTCGATGGGTGGGTGTGTTAAACGGTGGCAGTTGAGATGGAGATGGAGCTGAGAGGGGTGCACGAGGTTGTCAAGCTGTTTTATATATAATATGGCATTGTATATAACTAATTTGTGGCCAGCAGAGACCGTTCTATAGACTTCGTACACGACAACAATTGATACAGTACAAATTTACACACATTGAAAAATATTATCGTGGCAGCTATCTCGTAGGCCCTACTATGGCTAGCGCTGGCCAGGTATCCAGATTACGTGCTCATTGGGTTATCCTCTTCCAGTGTCTCCCCTGCTGTACTTCCTTGCCATCCCGCTTGTACCCCCTCCAGTACGGAGTGAACCAGTTGTAGTAGTTATAATTCTGGCCCTGATTCTGGTTCTGATTATAATAATTATTCTGCGGATAGTTGTAATTATTCTGCCCGTTGTTGTAATAATTATTCCGATTATTCTGGTTATTGTTGTTATAATAATTGATATTCTGGTTGTTGTTCTGGTTATTGTTATTCGACGCAGGCAAATTCCTCATCAGATTCTGGATCCTCGACGTATCATTCTGCGTCAGCTGTCGCTCGCTGAACATGTTCGAAATCGAAGCATACATGATCGCTCCCGGATCCTGCGCGTGGCTCAACCCGAGCACGTGACCAAACTCGTGCAAGAACAACGTGTGGATAGCAGCCGGGGTCCATTGTCGAAACGAGGGTCCTTTGAATCGAATGTGGTTCTGATACCCCTGTTGAGGACCTATGCCTGCGTAGGCCTGCGCATACGGGTTGCTCACGAAGAATTGATCGTTGGTACCAACGACGGAGATGAGGAGGTTGGCGTTGTTACCCGTCGCTTTTTGGAACTTGTAAGGGCAGAGTTTCGCCCATTTCTCCCAGGCACGCTCGAAAGATGCTTCCATAGTAGCTTGGTCGGATCCTGGAAGAACGCCCTGGACTCTGTATTGAAACGTGAACCCGCTAGGGTATTTTCGGGTAGTGTCATACTGGCGTTTGCAAATACCAGCGCCCTCAGAGCAGTTCGTGTCAGCTTGGTAGCACATCGTGAATATCTAAATCTCAGATAAGATATCTCTAAGGTTGATGAAATAAGTCTATATTTCCAAAGAAGAAAGGGGTCTAGCTCGCAAAGCCAAATGAAAGAACGAAATATATTTTAAAAGAATGTGAAAAACGAAGATCCAGCTTCAAGTTTGTATGATTGAAGAATCAAAAGCTCATCAACGGGATGGCTATAGAAAATTGAAATGCGCGATGAAGGTGAAGATTGAGCTCTAAATCCAACAGTGAGGGGTCCGCTCAACTCTCTTATATATCAGTCCAACCCGCCTCTCTCGAAGTCGCATCCCCGAAATTGCCAACTCCCAGAACCGCAGTTGTCTTTTGGTATGACTATTTTAGCCATCGCTTCGCACAAATCTAAGATCTTTCACGACAGAGCCATATCTTACTCCGGCTAGTTTGCGAAACAGCCTGCGTAAAATAAACGTACGTTGCTTGCATCTATACGAAGCCTTGAGAATACCCTCGGCGATTGAATGTTGACCGAATCGGTATATCCACTAGTACTCCCAAACCACTTCAATGAACCCACGGGTCATCATTGTTCTAGATCCCCCTTCTCGAAAACGAAGGCCGTCAGTTTTTGGAATCATATTTGTTGTTTTATATCTGTTTGGAAAATCCAACAATCTTGACTTTCCTAAAAGAGCATCGCCACCTCCCCAATTGGCACTAGTTGGTCATTGAGACAGGAGCTTTGCGTGCAGAAAATTGTAAGCGAAAGTCTCGGTTATTTATATTAACTAGTATAGGCCATACCAAAATCCGCTTTGATGCTTGGAGATCTATTCAGCGGTGACGTTTTCCGAGGTCAGGTACCGAATTGTGGTCGGAGGAAAAGACAGCTTTTATTAAGCATTTTGGTTCGGAATAATCCAGGGGCCTTCGATATCCCTTGGTAATATTGCCTAGGTTTCTTAGGATTCTAGATGTTAGCCCGGATCTAACTATGGTCCGAAGAGCGCCAGCCGACTCCCTCCATGTCGGGCCCTGTCACTGCTATTCTTTCAATTGCGTTAACCCGGTAAACGGCATTCAACATACAAGGACATGTTTGAAGATCGGAGTATAATCGCTAAGGTCTATACCTCGGCATCTGCATAGCACAATGCATTGTGCTATGCACATTAATGACGAAGGCTGGCGTATAGAGAGCTCTATATACCTATATAGCTCCATGCTAAGAAAACAAACAACAAGTGTTCATCGATGCATCGTGTGTATTTGGTTTCTGGCGCTGGTTTGTTGTATCAAAGAGCTACCCTCCATGTTCTCTTACAGCCTGCACTGCCATTCAATCCCCCTTAATCCTTGATCTTATGAGATAGTAACTAAGATCCGGAAAATTGGGTCGATCGATCGTTTGGGAGGCCAATGCGGTCTCAGCTTCCAGCCTTTTTAGTCTGCGCAGACTGAAAAGGCGGGAAGGTGTACCAAAGCCTTGTGTTGCGACAGACCCCAAATTGCTTAGCATGACGAACAGTTCGAAACCATCACGACTTTGCCCTTAGAAACTTCCCCCAGATTCAATAGTAAGTCTAAAATACTTGACTACTAAAACAGGGCATCGCTCATATCTAACAGATAGTGCTTAGGTCTCGAAACTATAGCACGTGCTAAAAAGGTGAAGCTAGCCATTCCCATTCACAGATAATGCCTACTCAATGCGCGGCAATGCATTGCATATGCAATGTTTGCGAAGACCATTGCCAGCCTCCGACGCTCGCAATGCGCATTAATACCCGACTTCTTCTGCCTTATTCTAAGGATACAATGGGCCAATTGCCCGTTCCTCAAAGCCTGTATCAAAGGGCGTCCAATATCGCGATACCATGAACAGAGTATCAGGGCACACGCCTACGGCACGCACGCGTCTGGGTGACCCTTTGTCAATTAACATGCAACAACGCATCTGAAGATTAGCGATGAGTATGTCTCAAGAGCTCTTGTAAGAGTAGGCTTATCCCCACCATGAAGTTTGTTCTGTAACTCAGTCGTTCTGCTAAGATCCTCGAGGGTAGCCTCCAGCTTGATCCTCAACAGATGCTCACGCGGCTGCGGGCCTCAATATTCGCGCACTAGACTAATATCCCTGCGATGCAGGAATTCTGCAAATGGCGGAGCCTCGACGCAAACTTTCTGAGCTAGGGATCCTCATTGGTTCTTGAATTCGGTAATCTTTTGCAGCTTCGAATGGCATATCTGCACGGATATAGAATATGGGACATCCTAGCTTCTGTGCCACCTGGGTGCAGACTCCGAGAGCAATTGGCACGCTAAGATTAGTGTTGTCGTATAATTGCAACAATGAAGCTTGGAACGCCACACTGCGAAGAGGAGGATTCTGGCGTGCATATGCAGCTCTTCGTCTACCCCGCTCGTGCTTTGGGTACAAAAAACAGATGGCAAGGCTTACAGGATCCGTAGATTGATTGGCCGTTGCGTAGCGCAGAAATTCTGCAGATTATTTAAATAATAGCTCGTGCCGCCATCTGCGCGAATCTCCTCGAGGACGAAACATTGTCAAGAGGGTTATGGTTCAAGCTAGCGGAAGGAGGGTTCATCACGACGTGCCGGATCTCATGAGTTAGATTCTAGTCTCGAAATTCCATTGTGCGCTCTTGTCTCAGAGACATCAATATGCCAATCAATATAGCGATAGACCACACCGAGTCCATGGACGGCTCTTCTTTGATTTCAAGTGAAGAGGAAGGGCAACCCGGTCGAGCCTCAAGCCCGAGACCCAGTCGAATACCGTCGCATCTCCCCAATCAATTCCCACCGCCGGATTTTGCTGGTTAGTATTCCTGTAGGATCCTCACCTACTTGAAAAGTTATTTAGTTGTACATCTTGGACACTGACCTCAATATCTATAGATGACGATGGTGATTCATCCAGGAGCTCTGAGACGTGGGAAGATCTCGACGATGAGATAGAGCCATCAGAGTCCGCAAGCCGCCCGGGTGGTATAAATACAGGACCAAGAATCAATACCAACAGACAACTCTGGCGTGGAGGCCCTCCTTCAGGTCGTCCAAGCGGAACTGAACAAGAGTTTGACGGCAAAAGAGCCCATCCTGGCTATGGCATGCCTTCCCCGGCCTTTCCAACGGGTTCGAATGGTCAGCCAGGCCACGCAGCATATATGGACACGACGGGCCCGTCGTTCCAGACACCGGAATTCCCGGAGTCATCTTCAGAACTTGAGGACGACGACGATGTGTTTGATGACTGGATCACCTCTCCGCAAGACCAACTCATTCAACTTCCTCGAAAAATAAACCCCGTAGAATGCGCTTGGTGGTTTGATGTGATTCTAAAAGGGTCACAACCCGAAGCCTCGTTTTCATATCGACCGAAACTTTTCCAGGAGGGGACTCATGTTGAAGGAAACACGTATCAAATTCTAGCGGCTAATTCGCCGGAGTCTGAATTGCACAAATCCACTAAGACCGAAGTTATACATATCGTTTCATCGAGGCGTTCTGTAGCAACGGAACCGGACAATGATTCCATAAAGCTGTATACGACAACGCCAGGAAGGAAATTGCCCGCTGATAAAAATGAGATACAATTTCGTTGGATGTGAGTTGTAATTCCGGCTCTAGATTATCGCGATATGCTTATGGGAGCCTCGTCGAATTAGTCATTTCCAAAACGACATTCTAAATCTTGAAGAGTTCAAGGTAAGAAAACAGGAGCAATTCATTTGTTTAGCCATCGTCTAATTTTCTACAGCAACGTGCGCTTAAAATCCCTGGTCTCGATGACAATGACACTACAATCTTGTGGAACCTTTTCGACAATGTCAAACCAACTCTTGAACGATCATTCATCAACGGCAAATATCTTAACGGAGGTGTTGTTCGATGCGATGGGAAACGGTCACTCGAAGACAAAGCAGCAACCTTCCTTGCCATTCCAATGATAAGACTCCAAGACCTTGAGTCTACTTCAACACGCATGGCCCAGAAATACTTGGACGACTCGGAACACCCTGTCCGTGCTTTAATGCAGACCAGTTTTCACAGAGTTTCCGCATGGCAGATGGATAAAGAACAAGCTGCATTCAAAAGCAAGCACTTACCTAAAACGCATGCACTCCACGTCCCCATGACGTGGATGCTCATTATAAATGATAGTATGTCTTTTTCAGCTGACGAAATCCGATACGGCGATTAGGGATTAACAAAGTGACCTTCGTATAGATATAATCGTAACTTATTCCCCAGTCAGCCTGAAAGAAGTTGCGGGCCCACAAATCGAATTCGAGAAACAGAATTTCCAACAGCGGAGTACAATTTTAGTAACCTCACATGGTCACAATAACAATGCTACGTATTTCTTCGATGCTGAGAAGTGTAAAACTTGGTTTGTGAGTGCATTCCCTAGTCTTTCGTCCTGACGGCTTGGTCGCATCCAGGTCCGTATTAGTTGGGCATCTACTGACATCTGCGTCTATAATTCAGGAATTCCAAAAGCAGTTGAATAAGGTCGTGCGTTGGGAATATCTTGCCAATGGTGTGGACCGTCAGATAATACACTATAGTGAGAAGAACTTCACAATAAAATCCATCGAGGACATCCTGTTAAACGCCCAGAACTGGGCCAGTCAGCTCGCTGATCATCAGAGAAAAATATTTCGTGTGAAACTCGAATCCAAAATGAACGCTGAAACGGAGTCTGGATATCCAGCAAATCCATACAACCCATACTCATATTCCGGGCGGGACCCAACAGACTTCGATAAATCCGTTGCATTGGCATCTAGACGTGGGGTTAGAGATACACCATATACTGAATACAACAGAGGATCAACCGGACCTAGAGCCTTGAATAACCAAGAAATCGACCCAGGTATACTATCGCCACCAATCGGCATTCCGAACTCTGGGTACTCCAATACAGTTAGAACACCCGGATACGATGAATACGATAGAAGATTAACAGCGCCTGCAATTACCGGCAATCATGCAATCGTCCCGGCTATGCGACGACCACCAGTCGGCATGCCGGACCCTATGGCAAACAATAACGAAAGCAACGAAGAGGTATGACTAAAGCATCTATTACAATTCAGAATCCAAATCCATCATAGGTAGCTCCTGCTAAATCTCGAGTGAATTGTATCGCAGTATGCGGGGCCTTCTTTGCCCACGATGACATCTAGAGCGGCTAGGCCGGGATATCACTTACCACTATCTCGTCAACCCCCACCAAGCGCATACGGTGGGTCAATGCCCAATTCTCCCATTCACCCAGCTTTACCCCCGCCAGTGCACTTTCAGCCAATGAAAGCGTCAGTCGAAGACTCTTTAGACCCGGAATTTCTTCCTAGAACGGACACGAACTTAACATATGGCTCTACCTTGGAAGCACGCCGTTCAAAAAAGCATTCCCCTGCTCTGCTCACTGGTCCTGAAAGCTATTACCCAACTTCAGGTGTGGTACCCCATCCTCAAGGGTTAGTAAGATTCGATGCTGGGACAGAGCAGAACAGGAGGTATCACTCCACAACCTTAGATCCTACAACCGGACAAGAGGTATCAATACCCCGAAGGGAAATGGAGCGCGTCACAGCAAACGACGAACCAGTAAATTCAAAAGAGACAGTCGATTCGGCAGACGTATTTGATGACTTGGACGCTGCTTTTCAGGAGTCACGGGCACGAAGGGCAAGGGCTGACACCATTACATCAGCTGGAACAGTTCCAGGGAGGGGTACTTCATCACGACAACCCGCTCCGGGGGCTCAGCAAGACGACTATGACAGTTGGGTCGAAGATGATTACGAAACCGCTCGTGCCCAGGCTCGAGAAGCTGCTAGACGGCGACAAAGAGACGCAGAAGCTGATGCTAGACATCAAAGAGCGATGCGTGAAGGATTCCTACGTCGAGAAGCTGACAGACACGCAGAAGCGCGGCGAGAACATGAAATTCGACTTCAAGAAGACAGGCAGCTAGCAGCCGCGGCGCGTTATCGTGCCCATGCTGAAAGGCAAGCTGCCAGGATTAGGGACCATCTGGCTAGAGATGCTCATCTGAAAATGCTTGGAATCCCGAATCCCAATCCTCTGCCTGAACCTTTCCCACGGTGGCCTGTTCCACCACCCCCTTATGGTTATCCAAGACTTCCACATTTTGGCTACCAAAGGACCCCCTTGAGTGACCCCGCAGCTCGGACAGTGCCGGGCCAAGCCCCGCCGGGTGCGACAAAACATCCTAAGGCAGACCCAAAAGATATATTCTATCTTCTTCCTTCAGAGCGCGCTGTGAAAGCCGAAACGAAGGAGGACAAGGGCAAAAAGAAGAATATCCCAGGTCCAACAGCTTCAGACCTCCCAGAAGTCCTTCCGGTATTTCAATGGCCGACAGAATCATCGACTGAAGCCAAAGTCATCGAGAAGCAGCATCAGTCACCTAAAAAATCGACACCAAGTTCTCCCCTTTCTCCTCGCAAGCCCCTCCACAAACAAACCGTGTTCCATGCCGAAGCGAGCGATGATAGCTATCAAGTCTTAGGGAATATTCTCGAAGACTTGCACCAAAGTATTGTCAAGCAAGAGTTAGAGGTTATCAGAGACTCTTACATCGCCTGTGGTTGTAGCGAGGTCTCAATGGTTGAAAGGGCATTTAAAAAATTCGATGATGAGTTTGATAATGTCAATATTTTATCTGCCGAGTCTTCGGAAAAGGAAAAACTAAGAGAGAGGGTAGAGCAGAGGAGAGAATTTGTGGAACTGTCGAAAAATGTTTTCAAATTTTTCGTACCACTGTACTGGAAAGATTGCAAGATCGTAGATGGTTTCTGGTATTGCGTTCACGAGCTCTTAGTGGTAAGCCTCAGCTACTCTTATGCTTTGACATAGGCATACGAGGTATTATGAAGAATGGGAGACTAATAATAGTTCTAATAATCTCTAGGCTAACGTCGATGGTCTACCAGATGGCGAGAGGCTTCATAGGATGCTTATCTCGAGGCTTCAAGCAATTCAACGCTGGATGCACATAATTATTGCAGGAGTAGCGGGAGATGACAAAGAAAATCCACGGTATCGGATCCCTCGGGCTCTCGTCGAAGCTTTTCAACGGCTATTGGAAGGTTACGTCGTGTCACTCCATACGATCCAACTCCTAAACCAACACCATAGCGGAGTGAGGAAAGAGCCCCTTAACAAGCTCGGAATTTCTTCTTTGATCAGCCAAGCTGCTGGATTATTTGAAGAATGTAAACTAAAATTAAGAGAAGGCAAATTTCAGCTAGTCAGTATGATTCTTACTGGGAGCAGTAAAGATCAAGCAAGATACGAGGAGGTGTGCACGGAGGGCGTTGTTTCTTTGGTTTTCAGACAGTTGGTATGCGCGCCTCTTACCGCGTTACCGCAGATCAAAAGCGCGGGAAGTATATACAGCGAAAGACTAGCCTATCTAGTAAGTATCTGATAAATATCCTCCTAGGAGCCTTGATGCTAATGTGTTTACGACCTAGTTCATCACAGCAAGGGAGCGCCCGACTCAAAGAATTATCAAGGATGTTTCAAACCTCAAACAAGAAATCGAGACGCTGAATCGAGTGATGCTATCACAAGCAAAGGTCCTGCTCGCGGCAGACGTATTGCTTCATCCTAAGGGTTCTCTGAAAATACCCGGGCCAATGTATGACCAGTCGATGTATTACGTCGAACCACGTAGTAGGATGGGCGGTATCGTCGGAGATGCTATCGCGGACGAAGTGGCTGCAACAAAAGAGCTAATAGACCGGTGCTCTCACCTACAAGAATCCGTGAGTATCAACATCACTTCTAACGATCACTATCAATCTTGGAGCTGACAAACCCTTTTCGATACGAAGGTGCAAGATGCGCTTGATATGAAAGACGAAGATCATGGAAAAGCCATCATGGTCTTCACCATTGTTACCACCGTTTTCCTCCCTTTGAATTTCGTCACGAGTTTCTTCGGTATGAACACCACGGATGTTAGAGACATCGATAGAAACCAGAGTATCTTTTGGATGACCGCTGTCCCCGTAACGATCGTTGTACTGGGCCTCGCACTAATCTGGGCTTACTACGGTGACGAGATCCAAGACCGCATTAAAGAGCCCTACAGGACCTGGGGTTCGAAGAGTAAAAAATTCATAGTCGACCGGAGAAAATTCGCCCATTATACCGGCTACCACCGAAAACCTCAACAGCACACTGGACCACCATCCGACGACGATACGACGTTGAAAGAAGATTCCGAATATCCTTCCAACCTGCCAGGCTTTCCACCTTTTTCGAGGAATGCGGATGATATGGAACAGACTAGATACGGGCAGAATTCAGCGAATTTCCCACCACATCCACGGATATATAAGATGAAAGAGGATATTATTCCAGATATTAAGGATGCATCCATACCACAGGCACCTACAGCTCCGCTCCCAGATCTGGGCACGTTCAAGCCTAGACCGTGGAGGAGTTCAGGGGCCCCGCCTGCTCCAATTCCACATGCACATCCACACGCACATCCACCTCCACGTGCTTCTGGTTGGAGATACGTATCTACTGGTTAAGAATTTTTGTCAAGACGGCTGAAGCCCACTACTTCGATAATGATAATGTATTTATATACACAGAAGAAATGAACCCTCCTGCGTCCCTCACGCAATCAACCATTTTGCAAAGAAAAGAGAACAACATATAAAACTTTGACCCCCTCCTCGGAAAACGCCAACGTACATTCATACGTACGCACTTTAAAAAAAAAGAGACATTCATTTTCCCCACACACCTTTGCAAATCAATCATAATCAAAACAAAAGAAAAGAAAAAGAGCAAGGAAAAAACACAAGTCAACAGCTCCAATCATTTAGCAAATTTCCCGGGATATCACCGTCTTTTTGTAATTCGGTCCACCTTCTTTGATCCTCTCATGCTGCTCCAGAAGACTTCCAGGCACATACTGACTATTCAAAGCCATATTCAACAACGGTTTACCAGCTCCCGATCGTCCCGTGGCTATCCCATGTCCTCCGAATTGCGTAGCAGGCAAGGATGCCAACAGTCCCGTCGTTTCGAACGCGGGTTCATCAAATCGTTTCTTAGATGAAGTAGCTTTTAAAGTTGCGCTTCTCGCACGATTTCCAGATTGGCCGCTCCCAGCGCCACCAGCGGAAGTCTTACCCATTCTCGTGGAGATACTTCGGGATATAGCGTGCGGGTTGACCGGTTCGGTAGCGTGTTTGATCAATGGGCCTGCGTTACGGTCTACTTCGACTCCATGCCCGGTGATCTTCTTCTTATACTTGAACTTTTCATCTTCTTCGTCGTCAAAGTTGAGTAGGGGTTTGGGTTGTATGAGTCCTATCGGCGATGTCGTAGAGTTCCCAGGCACGCGACTAGGAGGACTGGTCGTTTGTTCGCGGTAGAATGTCTTTTCGGTATCCTTCCGGTGACCCTGTCTTCCACGTTCTTCGGGTGCGTGTCGATCACGGATGGGCGTCTTAGGTACGGAGTGCATGGCGGTTTCATCCAGCCGATTTCTAGCTCCGTGGATCAAAGCTCCACCAATCTGGTCGGCACGCGTCGGTGGAGCCGCCTCCATGGTCCTCTTCTCCACCTTGCGATCGTACATCTTACCCAACAATCCAGAGGGTAAAAAGTCATCAGGGTTGTTACCACACTTGGTGGAAGATGCATCGCTGAGAGCTTGATAGGGTGGGGGCGCACCCACATATCCCCCCTTCGGCGAAAGCATTCCCGTTGGTGATAAAATAGGAGACAAAAGTCCATCATTCTTCTTCGATTGTGTTAGTTTTGATTCTGTCAGTAATCGTGCCAGCTTGGTCTCCGAGATATCCGGCCCGGAGACTCCCCCTTGCTCTAGCTTAGCAACCAACTGCGACTCAGCGATCTTTGTTCTCTCTTTAACTTGATGCAAAAATGTTCTCCAATCATTCAGCGTCTTAACCCATTCGAAGTACTGCTCCTGGGAATCCGTGGCAAAAAAGTGGAAGAATCGGGACTGGTCGATGAACATGTGCTTTTGAGATAGCGCCTTCATGATGATGATATATTGACACTTCGAGGGGACGTCGAAATGCCGCTTCTTTCCATATTGTCCAACCGTATAAACCCCGTAATCCATGATGTTGCATACATGCGAACTCTTCTCACTCTTTGCTCGGCTGCTCATCCTCGACATGGACAGCTTAGCGTCGTCAAGGCAGAAATAGCGCTTTGATCGGATCTTTGAGTTCGCGTCTTCGCCCTTGGCATAGTAAAAGTTCGCGACGAGACGGGCTGGCGGTGCTTGATCCGTGGAGGCCGCGATAGATCTTAGGTTCTGAGATTTGACGAGGTCGACGTCGAGATATAATGTCGCCTCCTCCTTCCTACATTCCATAGCATCGACGACGGTAGCGAGTAGTTCCGATTCATGGATAGCACGTTCGAATCCGAAACCGGGTAACCGTTCGACGAGAATAGCCGCGCCACGAAGCGTCATCGCATCTCTCTTACATGCCCAATCCAAAAGCTCTCCAGCCGTAGTACTTTGTCCAAAGGTGAACTGTTCTCGGCATCGCTTCGACAGGACGACCATGACTTTCTATAAAAGATGTTAGCATTTGGAACAACAAACAATGAAGCATGAACTACACACAGATTGACGGTTAGGATCGAATGCCTCCTGCGGTTTTTCCGGCAGGACACGGCCCGCATCAAAAGCATCTGATGAGCTCGTAGTATCCGATCCTGAGGTCTTCGGGCTAGAACTAATAGACTCGGCGCTGTTTTGCTTGGTCACAGTCGAGCCATTTTGAACCTGGGTGACGTATTGTCGATAGACATCCAACGGTATCGGATCTTTTGCCAATTTCGTTAGAGGAGGGTTGCTAGGTGAGGTTAATCCCACACTTGAAGTGGGATGTGCCGATGTAGGGGTGGTTGAAGGCATAGCAGGGGCAGGTTCAGTGTTTGTCTGGATCTTTGGCGGCGCTTTGCGATATCTGGAGCGAGACCTAGCAATCGATTGAGATCGCGCGCGCGGTTGGGGTACCTCAGGCGCAACCTCTTCTCTAGGAGTCGAAGTGCCGGACGTAGCTGCTGTAGACGGTTGGGTATCTGCAAGGAAGGATGACATCTTGCCGGCGTCCATTGACGACCGCCAGCTGGTGCCCCGCGCATGTCTGGCACGCGACCTCTGAAACCAAAGCTTCTCATCCTCTTGCTCGTCGTCATCGAGGAATGATGAAGGAACGGCATTTCCGCCCGATGTATTTCTGGGGCCGATAGCGCTACCGCGGCGGCTCGTCCAACCGGAAAGTGGGGCCGTCTGGGGTACATCCTCGTCGTCGTCCAGAAAGCTCTTGGGTAGCTGCTTCGGTTGCTTTGGCCGCGAGGACCGTCGGGCATAGCGATCTCTACTTTGTAGCTCGGTCATGTTTGAAATACTTTTCGATAAGTGTTTTAGGTGTATGTGCCACTCGTATCAGTCAGGGTCCAGAGACAACGGGGTTGATATTTAAGGTATTTAAGATCGGGACGGGTTAGATGAAGGTGGCTTTAGCTGGATGCGGAGAAGAGAATGAGAATCGGTTAATTTTAAAGTGCTGGAGAGATATTTCAGATGGGCGCCATTCAAAGCGCATGACCTTTTGAGACCGGAAATGTCGCGAGCGTCCACGGAAGCTTTGGGTGTTTTATGAAACGTCGGAAAACTCGGTTGGCATCGAGGTATCAGGGCGACAACAGTAACCAGGCGCTGTTCGATGCTGTCCACCTCAATCAGAGGTCTCTTTCGGTCTCAATGCAAGGCAGCTTGTACGAGGGCAAGATGCAATTGTTTCGCTGCGCAGAGGTTGGAAGGTGGCCTTTTCTTGGTGGTGATGGTGATGGTAGTTGTGGAGGTGGTGGTGGTGTAGCACAGTGGAGATAATCGCTGTTGCATGTAAAAAGGAAAAGCAGGAAGCCTAAAGCCGAAGAAAACGAGAAAAACGAACTGAGATCGAGCAAGCTCCGGAGAATAGATTCGAACTGATGCGAATTGACTGGTTCCTGTGCGACGACGAGAATCGACTTTGTTTTAGCGGCGAGGTGGTTGTTTCCCGGTGGCACCTTGTCCTCCGCCGCGCTCCTGAGACCACTCCAGACAGAAGTCAAGGCGACACTGCTCACTGTTAATGCTGCAAATACAGATGAGTGACTACGACCCGTCGAGAGAGCGTGAGTGAGAGGGAGAGGGAGAGAAGGAAAAGAAGGAACAGTGGAAAGACGAAAAGGCAGAAAATAGAAACAACCGCACACACAGTCGCAGCGCTGGAAATGAGAAAAGGAATGAACAGCAAAGAAGCAAAAGTCTGCACTCGAAAGAAAGAAAGAAAAGACGAGTGAGTGCCAGTTGGGTGTCAATTGTAGCCGTCGAGCGAATGGAGGAACAGGAAAAGAGCGACCGCCTATGCTGCAGGGATTCGCTTCCCCCCGGTCAACTAGTCGTCGATGCAGTGCGCTTCAGGCAGGTCGCAGCAATAATGCCCTCGACGCACCTCAGATAACACCGGCAGCACCCTGCCATGCGCTTAGTCTTTGCATACTCCGAGAGTCCTCCGTGAACATTCTGATTATTGGCATCATCATTACTTTACTCATGCGATGCAACTCCGTCGATATTGTCGTCGTCGCTGTCGTCGTCGCTGTCGTCGTCGTGCCTGCTCAAACCCGGGGTAGTGAGGCTAATGAAAAAGGAGGCAAGGCGCCTCGCTCGTATACTTCAAACACCATCTCTCTCCCTCATGAGCCGTCCCCGGTGTGGCTCCTCCCCGCCGGATTGGACAGCCCTGGCTAATTATCCTGTCTCCAAAGCTGTTTTGCAAAGCTGCTGCTGTTGCGTGCATGACTGACAGGTCGGTATCACGGCAGCAGCTTTGGCTGAAGCTATGGGCAATAACATCATTCATGTATCGCTCGTGATCAAAACTCCCAGCTTATGACGAAGACCGCTCGCTCAACCACCCAAGCGATTGGCGATGTCTCATTGTTTCAAGAATATTGGCAGCAAAAGCTTCCTTTCCTTCTTTATTCTGCGCGACCAATCAAACGGCTTCCCACCAATCAGCTCGCTGCGGTTTATTCCTAGTCTGGCCCCCGACATCTATCGGCCCTTCTCGTTGGCTGGTCCCCTTTCATTGACAGGTTCTCCCCCTGAATTCGCCCTGGAATGCACGAGCAAAAAAAAAGAAGAAGAGCCCTCGTGCTTACCGTCGATCTCGTTCGTCTAATTCCAATCTTGATCCCAACAGCCAGTCCAACCGTTTTCTGAATCTATTGTGGAACGTGCATCACAGCAGCCGTGCCCCAGAAAATTATTTCCCCATGGCTTGGACCCATTATCATCCACCGCCGCAGGAAAATGACAATTGATTTCATCATCCAAAATTACGAGAACACGCCATCAAAGCATTAATATATCTGAAGACACTATATCAAGCCACACGCAAAAACAACAGCTTGACTTGCCTAAAATACTCCGTGATGCAAAAAGGTTAATCCGGGCGGAAACGCACTCCTGCCTGCCTTACCCCAGTCGAGCGCCCAAGAACAAAACGAAACACGATAATTGACCATTCGAAGATGGGGAGGACTCGACTGCCGTCCTTCCATAATCCTTCCAGCAAGGCTTCTTCCGTTTGGTAATATACCCCGTTCCCATGTCTACGGAGAGCCATGTCCTTGTAAAATGCTCGTTATATTGGCCTGCATATTCACATATTAAAACCAGGAATGCAATTCGTAAATCTCTCTCTCTCTCTCTTCTCGCTTCTCCAGTTATCTTGGCGTGTGGAGGAAGAGGCAAGGCACCCGAAGAAACCAGCCATGACTACGACTATTGTTACCCAATTATTTCAAGCCTTTTACGAAGTACGATATCCGCATATCTAATTTCCCCTCTACGAGGACGAAAGCAAAATGTGCGCGTTGCAGAACTCATGCATCATAAACGACCTGCAAGGGCCCTCGGTAGAAGAAAGCCAGAGAGAAAAATTGTGGGTGTGGCTCGTGAGGTGTCCTGCAGGATGCGGGACGGTCCATTATTGATCAATCTAATTGGATGTCTGTCCTCTTCTCTTCTCTCTCGCGAGAATTGATGAAAATGAGCTCATGTTCGCAAGCCCTTGTTCCTTGTAATTGAATATCTGTATTTCCTTGAGGATGGTGGTGCCATCCAATATTCCTCCACCGGAGTTCATTAATAATGGTGTCTAATCCTGCGGTTCATTCATCAAAAACACCAAACGTTCTACCGATAATACCGAATATTTGGGAACTATGAACACAAAATATAACAAGATTATAGCGAATAATTTTCTTCATTAATGTCTCTGATGTAACAACACCTTCTCGTCACAGCGATAGTTCAATCGCATTATTAGAGCTGCTATACGTCGAATGCTCTTTCCAGTAGGAGTTAACAACACCAAGACACAATCGCATTTGATAACCCAGGACAACGTTCATTTGTTGATTAAGCTAGCGTTCCTATGATTCAGAAATTTAAACAAAACTGTATTCCTTTTCTAGAGTTAGAGTAAGACATACCATCTATTCTGTTCGCGTAGTCCCCAAGGTCACGGGGAAGAAACAAATGTTGGAAAGTGGTGAAAGATCAATGAACCAATGGACCGGGAGACCGGCTCGTTTCGAAAAACGAAGAAAACTAAAAGGAAGGCTGCGACGACGATCAGGCAAGCTTTTTTTTTTTTTTTTTTTACTTTATCGGTAAACGCCGCTCTCAAGCTGGCAGCGGCTCAAATATTTTTTTAAAATTTTAAAATTTGAAAAAGGGACGTCCAGGTTCCCGTTCCTCGAGGGTATGAAACATGTGTTGGGTTCAAAGACGTCAAGGGTTTTTCTTAGCCACAAAATTCGCGGCTTGCGCATACACGCGTTGACAGATGTTGACCATGTTGCATCACAGGATTCTTACCGGGCAATAAGGGTTGTAGTTTGAGGTTGTCTTTTGCCTGGGGAGTCTTGTCGAGGAGTTATTTTGGTCGCCGTTGGATGGATTGTTATCAGGTCGATACTAGATGCCTGATGTGGAAGCAGATAACGTGGTGGAGTAGGTATGGGTTCGTGAGAGGAGCCGAGAGTGTCACTTTGTGGTAAGTTTTGGCGGCTCTTGCTTCGTGCTGACCAGGAAGGGTGGAACCTATTCCAACAGATGACTTGGCAGATGCACGTTGGAATACTACGAACCCATTCAATTACTGGATGACATTTCGTAGTGACGTAGATATAGTATGTCAAAGCCTCGAGTTTAAGTGAAGTCCGGCGACAGAATTATAAGCGCATGCTTAACGTTTAACGCATTTTATATTGCTAATACAAGTCCGTCTATACTCAATCAACTGACACAATCATGCTTTGTATATACATGTATACGCTCAGTCGATTCTATATCCTGGCAATGGGAGATTACCGCACTTTCGCTCTCTAGAATCCAGACGGCATGTAAGTGATAGAGACAAGAAGTTGCGAGCCGCAATCGCCCAGCTCTGTTCTCAACATTGTTAACAAATATTTGTAATGGAGCTAACAGGTACTCTATCTTAAGGTCGTGCAGTACTATGAGGGTTTGCAAATTGACCACCGTACAGGAGATATTGTCTATTTAATTGACCTCGAGCCTTGGGCTTAGTATAAAATATGTGGGACGACGTATAACCAATCAAGAATAAAGTATTACAGGCGCAGAGGCGTACTCGCTATGGGGTAGTAGGTACTAGTGCATGTAAAGTGAATACTAGCACCTACTGCGATAGTAGGTGCTTACTTATACATAAGTATGTGTGCAAAATGAACACTAGCACCTACTATTATATACTGGGTATATTGTTTGTGCTTTTGATATTTTATTCTTGATTGATTGTCCCGGATATCTGATACTGAGCCCAAAGCTCAAGGTCAGTTTCACAAAGAATGAAAAAATCAAATAAAAAAAAAGTGCAAAAAAGTGATACCCGCGGGAGGATTCGAACCACCTACTCCACCCAACCGTCTAGCGATCAAACCCGTAGGCGATTCAGCGATAGTAGTTGAGCAGTGTGTTACCATTACACCACGCAGGCTTTTTTGATTTGATATCTGATATACCATCGATGGGGTATATATAGTGGAATATTTATCTTCATAAGGTGGGAACGGTAAGCAGCATTAGCATATTAACATGTCTGATACTACTTTCCACCTACTCATTTTGCAGAAATCATAAAGAGTAAGATCTGATTCATATATGAATGTGTAGGTCCTCAACAATTCTTCGACAATTTCTTCGCAGTTTCTTCACGGTTTCTTCACGATTGTGCTTCATTCGTCCGGACCTGATACAAACCTTCCAGCACGCGGCTATCAGCGTTTGGTTTACGAGACAAATACAAACCTGAAACCGTCTTTTCGAAAGATTGACAAGTCGATGATAATATATGTACTTACATATTAAGTAATAAATAGAAGTTGAGCATAGACGATCCACCAATCTATGTCAAGTCGATGTAAGTCTGCTGCGTTGCAACGTTGGCGGCGCGGGATTCGGGTATTGAGGGCAGTATCACGCTATTATTGGACACGAGCGTCCTAGGCGTTGGGTCTAGAACTCTACAATATGATATCCGAAGCTTCTCCCAAGATATCATACAGCTAGTGAGGTGATGTATTGACGCTGAATGACCAACCCGAACAGTCTGAGGCGCAAGTATAGCGCGACATGTACATAGCAATAGGGATGTGCAATCCCGGTCTGCACCCGAACAATGCGGGCGGCAGGCGGCATCCTATTAGTCTAGACGAATATGACCAGAGTTAACCGACGAGAATTACAGTGTTCGTTGTAGTGGAATTCGGCTGGTGGGGGTTGCTTTCTGGACAGGGGTGGTGTCTTTGAGCTGGCTGGCCAACACCTCCTCCTCATCCGGTGTCATCATATTTACGACCCTTCTGCCAACGACGAGTCTGTTTCTATCAAACTCTCGACTGTAGTGCATACCGCATCGCAGTCCTTCTTCTTGTCTTAACTAACTGCCATACTCACATCGTCATCATCGATCAACTTATCAGGATAGCTTCCTCATTTGCATGCTGGCTTGCCTTGGGGCGTGCTTGTCAGAGGATCCTGACCTCTCTCCTCCTCTCCGCCGAGACTATCAGGGCACTACACACGATTTACCGACGCTTCTTTCCCATGTGCTTTGCATGCCACCGCCATTCATCTTCTCGTGTCCGCTGCTATTCTGACATGCTCTGATACGCCTTACCCGCCAGCTATTCTTATAAACAGTCCACCGTGCATATTAGTTCCGATCTCCGACGGCTGCTCCTGCTGTTCGACCGATTTGGCTACCACCCGCTTTGATATCAATCACCCGAAAACCACCCGACACCCAGCTCCGGAAAGAGAGCTACCTCCTATCCACGACTACAGGCGATTTGCATCGCGTCCTGTTGTTGCTCTTCGCTCGGCTTCCCACTAACATTTCCCTTCTCTTCTGAATTTTTCTTCTATATCGCCACATCATCTGGTTGATTCAGGTGCACATTTAGCTACCTCTCCCCAGAGTTATTGTCTCCTCCCCCATATCCGAAAGAGACTTCTTGAGATTTTTTTACACCGCCACAAGTTGACGGCCACATATACCCACCCTTCAAAACACAAACACGATCTGAATTTCAGAAGCTTGAAGCGGGAGTCCGGTCACTTGGTTCGACTCTCTCCCCAGCCCCCAAAAGAGAAAACCTGGCGAGCCGACGCCCTTTCTCAGACATCTCCCTTTCGGCAGACGACGAAGACGACAGCGATACCCATACTCTCGGTCCGTCAGGTACTACCCCACTAGGAATCTCCGAAAGCGAGGGGGGATCGGTAGTAGAGGAGAGCAGCCTCAGCAGCTACAGCGGCACCAGACGACTTTCCGAGCCCCGTTCTTCTCGTCCATCCCACCGTCGGAAGAGACGAAAGGTCGGGTCTCGAAGTCCTTCCGCGTCATCCCTGCTCCGGAATCAGCTGCTCGGGGAAGCGGATAGTGCCCTCACCAGAAGCAAGATGAGATTCGAGGATGAGTCGGAGAAATCGGTGAACTCTTCGACCAACGGGGCCTCTGTTTTGCCGTCCAACGGTGCCGCTACTAATGGTGCGAGCAGCCGTAGGACTGGCAAGATGAAAGCTCAGAATGGGGACGCGGAGTATAATAACGGCCACCTCGCGCCGGATTATTTCGGGCACGACAGAGAAGAAGTGACGCGGTTGATAATCCAGGGCCTGTATGATCTAGGTTACCGAGATTCGGCCAGGCAGCTGGAAGAAGAGTCAAACTATCCGCTGGAATCTAGTGAGGCGAGCCGTTTTCGGGATGCCGTCGAGGATGGGCGATGGAAGGAGGTTGAAACTTTACTTGACGTCTTGGAGCTACACGAGGATGCGGATAAGAACGTAAGTAACCATCACAAACCCTATCACTAGTTCGGTATGCTAAAGTCCACAGGCTTTACTGTTTGAGCTACGGCAGCAAAAATACCTTGAGCTGCTGGAGAGCAAGCAACTCGGCCGAGCCCTACGAGTGCTGAGGGAGGAGTTGACCCCTTTGGATTACAATATGGACCAACTGCACTTTTTATCAAGGTATGCTATTCACTTGCTTTGTACCTTCACAATTTACTAACAATCCCGTAAGTTTGATGATGTTATCACCGGAAGACTTGTTGATACGTGCTGGTTGGGATGGAGCGAATGGAACTTCGAGGAAACAACTTCTCAACACGCTCTCAAGCGCGATTTCACCATCGGTCATCATACCCGAGCACCGACTGGCCTTGTTGCTTCAACAAGTCAAGGCGAATCAAATATCGAACTGCCTGTACCACAACACTGATAATTCACCGAGCCTCTACACCGATCACAAGTGCGACAGAAGCCAGTTCCCGTCGCAAACGAGCGTGGTTTTGGAAGATCACACGAATGAAGTCTGGACGGTGGCTTTCTCTCACGATGGAATGCGTCTTGCCACAGGATCGAAGGACTCGACTGCCTTGATATACGATGTTCGGGTATGTGCAGCGTTTGTACCTACAATATTGAGTATATAACCGGTCTAACAATGTTTGTAGACATGGACGATAATAGGGACCATGAAAGAGCACACGCAAGGTGTCACCTACGTCTCCTGGTCGCCGGATGATGCTTACCTCGTCACCTGCTCGAGCGACCGAACTGCAAAGCTCTGGGATACCAAGGTGAGATCAGCTACGAATGCAAGTTATTGGATGAAGCTGACGATGGGCAACAGACAGGAGAATGCCTTCGAACTCTTTCGAAGCACACGGAACCGGTCACTTGTTGCGCCTGGGCGCCGGATGGCAAGACTTTTGCTACGGGCAGCGTCGACATGTCTATCGTGTTGTGGAATACTCAAGGCGAAGATCTACATCAATGGTCAGGCAGTCGGGTATATGATATCGTGATAACCCCGGACGGGACCCGTCTGATCTCGATTTGCACAAAGCAAAAGATCCACATTTATGATTTGGTGTCGCCGAAGAAGGAAGAGTTTTGCATCTTGATGATGAAGGCGCCTTTGACAAGTATTTCTGTTACCAAGGATTCGCGTTACGCGATTGTTAATATGGGACAGGGGAGCGAGCAGATCCAGATGGTCGATTTGGAGCTTCATGAGGAAGTCAGGACCTTTAAAGGTCACAAGCAGGGAACATTCATAATTAAAAGTTGTTTCGGAGGAGCGGATGAGAATTTTGTGGTTAGCGGGAGCGAAGGTAAGTTATGTTTTTAGCCACCCTAGTATACATCGGTACTGATGATTGGTAGATTGGATGGTCTATGTCTGGCATAAGGAGAATGGACTGCTTATGGAGAGTCTCTCCGGTCATGAAGGCACGGTCAACTGCGTCGCTTGGAATCCGACGAATCCGCAAATGTTTGCATCTGCTGGAGATGATAAAGTTGTTCGCATGTGAGTTCTTCACTTTCTTATCGTTTGGTGTTCTCGAAACTGACGACTATTCTAGTTGGTCTGTTGCTAGCGATTCTTTGAAGGGTAAAGAGCGGGAAGAGACCTTTGATGAGATGATTGATGAATAACCAGCTTGGCTCTCCTTTTGGGGTGGGTATTAGTTGGGACACCCTTGTCGTTTCGATATCGCTTTCTTGACGTTCCTCTGGAGATACTATGAATTGAAGTCGATGAGCATTTGTTATCACCTCCCGGCTACTTTGTACCTTTGTCGGGTTGGATACGATCGCATTATTAGTTGTTTCTTTGGACCCTTTTTGATTTTTTTTTTTAACTCAGTTTTGGGAAATTGGTGTTTTCGTATATTACGGCTGGGTTGGTCTTTTTTTTGGGGAGGTGTTTTTTGTATTGCCCGTGCATATACATATCAGTCATATATAATTTTTATACCGTAGTAGCTGCAATTGGCTGTTCTTTCGTAATACAGCTGTTAAGATGTTGAGGAGAGATCTCGGGATTCGATTGGTATTGGCATTTTCTGATGGTATGGGTACACGATGTTCGAGACCGAAGTGTTCTTGAGTACGAAATAAGATTGGATAAAGTACTTTACAGCGACAACAGTCTGCTTAGGTACCCATCGTCGTCAGCTGGATATCTTGATCGTGAATGATGTCTTGGACGGTCTACTTGGCGCGCGGACCTCCATGGACCTCCACGAACATGAAAAACGTGGGAACAATGTGTTGCCCGGTCCGATAAGATAACGTTGGAGAACGCGAAGCAGCTGGTTCCTCGGGAAAGGTGACGTTTGTTTCCCACCCACCTGAGACCACCACCACCACCGCCTAACTGACCACCTAGAGGCCCTTTAACATCCCACCTTTTTATTTTTGGTTCTTCCCTCGATCCGAGGTTTAGGTTATCTTTGATTTCGTGGGTATACGAGCTTCTCGGGGGGGCATTCGATACGGTTTACTCGCTGGGTTATTATCATTACCGACTGTTATTTATCATTTTGGCGAAACGGGGTCTTAGAAGATATCGGGTTTGAAAATGGTAGGTTTTTTGTTCCGGGTCGGGGGAGAGATGGTGGAGGGAGGGAGGGGGTTATGGATTGGAGGGGGCTATACGGGAGAAGGGGAGGCTAATGATGATGTGGGATACAGTCGAAAAAGACCGACGCAGAGGCTTCGGAGAGCCAGTATGGTACGTTCATCTTATCACCCGTGACATGATAACGAAGGGTGGGAGGGAAAGTGCTGATACGAATGATTGAGGGGTGTATAGGTTCGATTTACTCTGTTTCCGGGTATACACCACCCTCCCATCTACATTTCTGCGAGATTCTTTCGACGCTGCGGTATTGTTATAACTGGTGTGTGGCGATGGGGTGTTAATATGTTGCGGTGGTGGATAGGCCGGTCGTTGTCGCTGAGCATATGATCGGATGTGCCATGTACGAATTGGTAGGTACCAATCATCTATCGCGAGGGGTGGGATAACGGAACTTATGGAATATTGATGGTTTAGGTTCGAGTCGGTCACGATCTTCTCATGGGGGAGGTTATCAGGTTAGAAGGGGACAAGGCGACGATTCAAGTCTACGAGGAGACGGGTATATATTCCTCGGATCACGCCCTTAGTTTATACTAATATGTACATGATGCTGATATGTTACTTCCGATTAGCTGGTGTCACTGTCGGCGACCCAGTCTTGCGAACCGGCAAACCATTGTCCGTGGAACTGGGCCCTGGGCTAATGGAAAACATCTACGACGGAATCCAACGTCCTCTCAAAGATATTCAACGGGCATCTAACGGCATTTACATCCCCCGAGGAATCGATATCAACGCTCTCGACCGTGACAAGGCGTGGGAATTCAACCCTACGGATAAAAAAGTCGGAGATCACATCACCGGCGGCGACATCTACGCTACAATTTTTGAAAACTCGCTCATGAACGAACATCAAATCCTTCTACCTCCGCGCGCGAGGGGTACAATCACATTCATCGCCGAGAAGGGTAGCTACAATGTTTCCGAGAAAGTTTTGGAAGTTGAATTCGATGGGAAGAAGACGAGCTATAGCATGATGCACACCTGGCCCGTCCGTGTACCTCGACCGGTCGCGGAGAGACAGTCTGCGGATTACCCACTATTCACCGGTCAGAGAGTTTTGGATGCGCTGTTCCCATCCGTTCAAGGTGGCACGACTTGTATCCCGGGTGCCTTCGGGTGCGGTAAGACTGTGATCAGTCAATCTCTGAGCAAGTTTTCAAATACAGATGGAATTATCTACGTTGGATGCGGGGAGAGAGGGAATGAGATGGCCGAGGTGTTGAAGGATTTCCCTGAGCTATCGATCGAGATTAAAGGTAGGAAGGAGCAGATCATGAAGCGTACTACTTTGGTGGCGAACACGTCCAATATGCCTGTCGCGGCTAGAGAGGCGTCGATTTATACCGGTATCACGTTGGCGGAATACTTCAGAGATCAAGGGAAGGATATGGCTATGATTGCGGATTCGTCGTCGAGATGGGCTGAGGCGCTGCGTGAGATTTCGGGTCGGTTGGGAGAAATGCCTGCTGATCAGGGTTTCCCGGCTTACCTTGGGGCTAAGTTGGCGAGCTTTTACGAACGTGCCGGGAAGGTTAGGTGTCTGGGGAGTCCGAATCGGAATGGGTCGGTTTCGATTGTTGCGGCTGTCAGTCCTCCTGGGGGTGATTTCTCGGATCCGGTTACTTCTTCGACTTTGAATATCGTGCAGGTGTTCTGGGGGCTCGATAAGCGTTTGGCGCAGAGGAAGCGTAAGTTTGAAGATTTATATCATATATATATATGTATATATATATTGGGCAATGCTGATGTGTGTGATCTAGATTTCCCGTCTGTGAATACTAGTGTGTCTTACAGCAAGTACACCGGGGCGTTGAACAAGTATTACGAGAAAGAGTTCCCGGACTTCCCCAAGTATCGCGACCAGATCAAAAAACTGCTATCCGATTCCGAGGATCTCGAACAGGTTGTGCAGTTGGTCGGCGCGCAATCGTTGGCCGATAACGACAAGGTGACGCTGTACATCGCCACGTTGGTCAAGGAGGACTTTTTGCAACAGAACGGATATTCCAAATACGACCAGTACTGTCCGATGTGGAAGAGCAGCTGGATGATGAAGAATATGATGGGGTATCACGACGAGGCGCAGAAGGCGGTGGCGAGCGGGGTGTCGTGGAATAAGATCAAGGAGAGCACGACGGATTTGCAGCATCAGCTGAGCAGTATGAAGTTTGAGATTCCGGATGATGGGCAGGAGGCTATCAGCAGCAAGTATGAGAAGCTGCACCAGACGATTTTGGAGAAGTTTTCAGCGATTGCCGATGAGTAGGTTAACCTACCGGTGGTTTTTTTTTGTCAATTGGAGGAGGGACCCGGTTGCTGCGTAGCTGTGTGTGTGTGTGTGTGTGCTGGGTGGATTCGCGTGCATGTTATTCTGTCTCTTTTTTATCAAGAAAGTCTTCTGATGGTCGCCCGAGTAAATTCACGATAAACAAGTGATACATCAGTGATATCAGCAGTGATATCGGTAATATCAGCAGTGATATCGGTAATATCAGCAGTGATATCAGCGGGAACCGTCGCTTGTTCTGCCGCCCGTGTTTGGCAGGGCTCTCAAACAGAGGAGACGCCCCTGAGCACGTCCGCTCCACGGTTCTTCTTCTTATAAGATCGATGCGCTGCGTAGACGGCCTCCTTTCCTCCACCGACCGATTCAGCTAGCTACCAACTGCGCGTCCTTCTCAGGTTGGAATCCGCTGCTGTTGTGCTGCTTCGATTCGACAGGATTGGCTGGCTCTCTCTCTCCAACTGACGCTTTTGTGCTGGGCCTTCCTCCCTTTTCGAACTGCAAGTAGGCTTTCCCGGACAGAACACAGACACACACATACACGCACACCTCCCCGCAACTGAGTAACTACTACGCCCCGTACAGCTCTCCTCTCTCCGCATACTTATTATCCTCGCCATCTCCATCTCCATCGCCCTCGTCTCCGCCGTCTCCTCTGCTGTCTGCCAGGGCGGACGAACTCTCCGCCAGGCCTGTGTCTCCCGTCTTGCTGGTAAACCCCCCCAGCTGCCTTTCAATTGGGGGAATATCCGCTCGCCCTCTCTCCCAGCTACCGCTACCGCCAGTCTCCCTGGAGGTCACACACACCCACCCACACTATCCAACATCTCCGGAAAACACACACCGCCCCTTTTGGAAACCTGTTGTCACTGCCGATATACTCTCCTTCAGACTAGGCGTCCTGGCATCCCTCCGACCGTTACTCTCTTCCGCTCGTCGTCGGCTGAGTACCCCCTTCCGATCCCGCCTCGCTCCCCTGGATTCTCCTCCATCTTGCTCGCTCCGATACACGTAACGGCCCCAGATGATTAACATGAAGGGATTCAGGCAAAGGGTAAGGAATCACCGTTCCAGAATTAATCCACACGTCGCGTTTTTTCTCTCTATCTCTACATGTCACCCTAGCTTCCGTACCTGCCCCCCTCGTCTCATTCTCAGCCCGTGGCTTGCTTTCCCCCCCCTCCCCATTGCCTCGTGAGGCGAGAAATGGGAGAGGCACGGACCAGGTTATGCTAGCTGAGAGGGCGTTTATACCTGTTTCAGAGCTTCAAGACAAGCTGACTCTTTCTTGTGCGCGTCTTTTCCCTCCGCGCTTGACGACTATTCAATATAGCTATCCCGGACCAAAGATGGGAAGAGTGGTTCATCAAAGAAGAAGGACAGCTCGGGGACCGATTCCCCTTCAAAGAAAGAAGAAAAGGCTGAGAAGAAGTCGGAAAAGAGCGTCCTCGCCTCGAATTCCCTACCTCCCGCCCCGAATGTAGGCTCGTCGGCCGGTAACTCCCTTGTCGGGTCGGCAAACTCGTCGACCTCGTCCCTAGGGTCGCATAATCAGCAGAATGCTTCGCCAATGTCGGGCAGGATACTCACGCCGCAGTTGGTCATCAGCCCTAGTACGGCTCCCGTAAGTATATCTCCGAACGGAATTTTGTCCATGCAGTGGTAATGCTCACATATCCGGATTGGGGATAGCATCCACCTCCGCCTGGCGCTGCGGAAACTATGCCTGGTGACTTGCAACCGCCGAAAGCGGGCTCGAAGGTCGTGTTCCCGGGCCTACAGACAACGCCGAAAGACGTCACATTCCCGGAAGGCGTCAAGACACCGAAGAGGCAGCATTCCTCTCGGTTCGATGTTTCCGAGAAACGAGAACTCGAGAAGCTGCACGGGTTTCATGGTACGGATCATTCTTGGATTAGGGGATTGTTCATAAGCTAACGCTCGCTTCAGAGGTCCCGCCTGCTCGCAGACAGGAGCTGTTCTTACAGAAGCTGGACCAGTGTAATGTAATATTCGACTTTAACGACGCCGCCGCCGATATGAAGTCGAAGGAGATCAAGAGACTCGCCCTACACGAGTTGCTGGACTACGTCGCCAACAATCGCCAAGTCATCTCCGAGCCAATGTATCCCAAAGTTGTCGAAATGTTTGCCAAGAATCTCTTCCGACCAATTCCACCACCGGTCAATCCTGTCGGAGACGCATTCGATCCTGAAGAAGATGAGCCGGTTCTTGAAGTCGCTTGGCCGCATATCCAGGTCGTCTATGAGTTCTTCCTGAGATTCATCGAAAGCCAGGATTTCAATACAAATATAGCTAAACAATATATCGATCATGCGTTCGTCCTGTCGCTGCTGGAACTCTTTGACAGCGAAGATCCCCGGGAGCGCGATTTCTTGAAAACCACACTTCACAGGATATACGGAAAGTTCTTAAACTTACGGTCTTTCATTCGACGGTCCATCAACAATGTGTTCTTCCAGTTTGTGTATGAGACGGAACGGTTCAACGGTATCGCCGAGTTGTTGGAGATTCTCGGGTCCATTATTAATGGGTTCGCGTTGCCACTCAAGGAGGAGCACAAGTTGTTTTTGACAAGAGTGCTCCTCCCCTTACACAAGGCGAAGAGTTTGAGCATGTACCATCCGCAGCTGGCTTATTGCATTGTTCAATTCCTCGAGAAGGATGCAGCCTTAACGGAAGATGTTTGTTTACCTTTCTTTTTTTCCTGACTTTCTTGAGCTAACGTGGCTGTTAGGTGGTCCTTGGTCTATTACGGTATTGGCCGAAGGTTAATAGCACCAAGGAGGTCATGTTCTTGAATGAGGTGGAGGACATCTTTGAAGTTATGGACCCCGCGGAGTTTGCCAAGGTGCAAGAGCCGTTGTTCCACCAGCTAGCCAAGTCTGTTGCTAGCCCCCATTTCCAGGTTGGTACTCTTCAATGCGCCGTGTGATATGTCTTACTAACGATAATGCTAGGTTGCTGAACGTGCTCTTTACTTTTGGAACAATGAATATTTCTGCAACCTCGTCAGCGATAATGTCGAAGTAATTTTACCGATAATGTTTGCACCGCTTTACGAAAACTCGAAAGGTCATTGGAATAGGTAGGACATTCCAGTTCGGGTGACACGAGAAACCGCTAACATCATGTAGAACCATTCACGGTCTCGTTTATAATGCGATGAAACTGTTCATGGAGATCAATCCTACCTTGTTCGATGAGTGCTCGGCAGAGTACGCGGCCCATCAAGAAGGTGCCGAAGCTCGCGCTCAAGAGCGCCAGACTAGGTGGAAGACATTGGAGGATAGTGCGCAGAAGCTCAAGCCTGGAGTCCAGCTACCCCGGCCAGCTTCACCAATGATGCTTACCCACGATGACGCGGTGGGAGAACTTAATAATGGCAATCCTAATGGAAGAGCCTGGGCACCGCATATGGTAGGTGGTGCGACATCTACGGGTGGATATACGGCTTAACTAATGGCGTTTTCCTCTTCTTTTTTTTTCTTGGGCAGGGCCTTACCCACGGATAACCGATTAATCCCAGCTAGAAGTTTTAAACGGCCGACCTTTAGTTTCTTCTCTCTATCTCTTCTTCGTCTTTGAGCTTTTCTTGTTTTTTTTTGGGGATCAAATCTGCCGATTGCAGAAATACTTGACTAGACCGTTTTCCTTCTTAACTTTCACGAGTGACTTTTGCCTTTTTGGTCTATAATATATCTTCTTCTCTTCTCTTTCTTTTTAGGGGGAAAGCAAACAAAAAAAACATTCCGGCTATTATTGATAATGCTGTAGTTTTTGGACGATACTGTGTCTTGTTTCCTTTGGTTGTTTCTTTCTCGGAATTTTTACTGCCTACCGCTCCGTGTGTGTCCTCTGCCGCTACCCTTATTACTTCTACTACTACTATCACTACTGGTGCCCATGGAGTCCTGTTTCATAGCGACAGTACTGCCGTTCTACGCCCCCCGCTTTGTTCGCCTCTCCGGTCGTTACACCCGTTCACTTATATTGTCAAAAACCCCTTCGGAACCGTGTATCTTTTTTATATTCCTCTTCTTTACATACTCTTGTAACGAATATCTGAAGTCCGGATTGTCGGCTGGCTAGCTGGTTGTGGCTTCTTTTTATTTTGTGTAGTCTTTTTTCTTTCAGTTGTTTATATTCGAGCAGATATTACTTTTTTTTGATACTGATCCATCCTTTTCCTTGTTTCTCTTTTTCTAAAGACTTTTTCTGTTCTTTACTCTCGTTTATGGGGGAGGGGAATATATACGGGTATATACTTGTGGATACTATCGGTTCGTGGATTTTCTTCGCGCGGGGGGTAACATATGAGTATCATAAATATAACGGTTGACTGTTATATGGCTAGTTACGAGACGGGCGACGTTTTGGATGGGGTGAAGTGGTTATGGGTATTTCGGTATGATTAGGTCAGGTTGCCTATAGTGGTTTTTTCGAACGAGGTGGCAGATAGGGGATTGGGATATACATGAAGGACCCGGGGGTATTACGGGGGGAAACAATAATGGGTTACGGGATACGTGTGGGATGCAAGGTCTCATTTTTTGCACTTTGATTATTTTTTATGTTTTATTTTATTTTTATCAGATATATATAAAAGCGGGATGTTATGATGTGTTTGTTGGGTAGTTGTGTTTTTCTGGGAGAGATGTATGGAATGAGAATATATACCAATTTCTTGTCCTCTTTTGCCGTTGTTGGTATGTATGGTGTTTGAGGAGGCGGGGGTAGTTGCTGGAGGTGGTTGTACGGCTGGGAGTATCTCACCCATTAGAGCATTTGAGCTTCATAATTACTACCTAGAGGGATAATAAAAGACGATTTTGATCTATATACTTACTGTATATATTGAAACGCAATTCGAAAAGGCTGTCTTCCTCCATTTGTTCAAGGGGAAAACGTCGGTATTTTCAAAAAGAAATAGCAGGGATCAAATGAGACAGGGTCAAAAAAAAGAGTGGAGATGTTGGGAATTGAACCCAAGACCTTTTCTAGTTTTGAATTTCGACTCGAGACCCCGATGAAGGAATCGCTGGGAGTGCGAAAGAAACGTTCTACCACTGAACTACATCCCCGGACTTTTCACAGGACGGTGGAAGTTTCGGGCGCCAGTTGTAAAGCGTGGTGAAAATCCAACAAACAAAATGCGTTGAAAAAGTTCGTTCAAAAACATCAATCGCCAAAGACAAACATATTTTCAACTCTTACCTCTTCGTGATTGAAGATACCCGTTTAAAGAAGTTTCCCTACCACGAGAATTAGAGACATACTCTGCTTCCAAGGCATCGTGAGATTGAGAATTTGAGCTCCCAGAAGCTAACTGTAGGATACCCAGCTGGCAGTGTACCTACCAACGGTGAGGCAGGTCCCTTCTCTGAGGAGGTCCTCCAACGTTCGAACCCGCGCTAATGCATCTTCCTTTTTTCTAGACTTTTTGAACCACTCCATGCAGAAAAAAAATCCAACAGGGGTCAACAAAAAATACACGCTTAAGAAATTTAGCAAGACTGTGGATTCAATTAAAATATCTCAGAAGTATAATGTCGAGCGCTTCTCCGTTTGTTTTGGAGGATGGCGAATTCGACAGACCTCGACCACCGCCTGCTGAGGCGCCGTGGTATGATATCCCAGACCGACAGTTTTTGACAGTGGAACACCCTGCTGTTGTGAAGAATGAGGAGAAGGCGTTGAGGATGTTGGGTGGGAGGAGGGCGGTTGCGAAGGTATATTCTCTCCCTGAGCATACCCTATTTTGATTTTCAGTTAATGGCATTGATTGAAATGGTTGGGTATTAAAGGCGTTCAAACCGAATCCGGACAAAATATCAGAACCAAACGGGCTCGAGTTGCGATTTAGACCCGGTGATGCGTTAGCACCACCGATTCAAGGAAGACCTGCACGTTCGAGGTCTGTCTTGTTGAAAGTCACGGTACCAAAGGGTAAAGGCCCTCGAGCCGCGAACGGTAATGGGGATGGAGATGAAAAGACTGTTCCTGCAGCGTTGAAAGAGCTGAATGGAAAGTATAAGGCTGAGGTTATGGGGTGGATGGATCACACCGTGCGATTTAGAGATATGGCGGATTATCAATGGAACACGAGGAATTCAGTATGGGCGAGAAACGTGGAAGAGAACATGATGGAATTAGATCGTGCGTTTCATTTTAACATACACCTGGCTGGGTATTATACTGACTTATTGAGATTTACAGTGCAAGCGCTCAAACGCTTCAGAATGACCGATAAGATCTCAGCAGACGCGGATACGGAAGTCATGCGTCCTCCGGTCTTCACTCACATAAATTACCCCTTCGTCTACGGATTCCGACAGAATCCCGCGATAAAGATGGATACGGACATCAACGGAGAGACAATCCTCGTCAACGCTGGCGCGAGAGTGCAAACCCAAACGCAATACGGGAACTGGAATCTGGAGACGGTTCCGCAATCCAGTCTTATGAAACCGCCAAAGGGTCCACCTATGTTGGTCAATTGTTTGAAAAGACTTAACGAGCTATTCAATCAAAGACCGATATGGACGCGACGGGGGCTGATGAACAACATGCCTAGTAAGTATTGGCAGCAGTTGAAGTGGGCATATCCCCATATGGCGTATTACTGGCGGAGCGGGCCTTGGAGGGACTCGTACGTGAGGTTTGGAGTCGACCCGCGGAGTAGCAAGGAGTATGCGAAATATCAGGTCGCGGCATTTAAAGTGCATACCATCAAGAGGAAGAAGACTTCAAGGTGGGTTTAGGTTTGATGCTGTATATTTTGAATTTATGCTTAGATACGGGTGTACAGCGACAACACGAGTCATATATTCGATGGCGAGAAGGTTACGCTTGATGGAAAGATCTGGCAGTTCTGTGATCTGACGGACCCTCTGCTGGCCGAATTGGTGGATATCACGAAATGTGAAGCAAGGGAGACGTGTGATGTGAGTTTACAAGGACGCTTGCGATATAACACATGGGCTCTGGCTGACCTTGGATGTTTCTACATAGTCCATCGACGGATGGTTCCCGAATAATCGACATTCTAAAATTAAATGGGTGATGAGACGAAAACTTTCAAATGTATTGGTGGGGAGGAAAACGGATGATAAGGTATTCGAGGCAATATTGAAAGAGCCCGATAGCGTTGTTCCGGGGTCACAGCCGATCCGAAGGGAGATCGTAGAAGATAGCAGTATTACTTCGAAGCGGACGGATATCGCCGATGATGCAGAAGCAATGGATATCGACGACGAGGGAGACGTTCAAGTTGACGAGGAGGACGCGGATGAAGATGAAGAGTATGAGAGTGATGAGGATGATGAGGATGAAGATGAGACAAATAAACCGGTAGAACAGAGGGCAAGGGATGATCGGTTACAAACTTTGATGCAGAAGTTTTTGAAGGGACAACAGCACGAAGGGATTACCGAGAGCTCGAGAAATGCTGGAGGGGAAGATTTTGATATTTTGGAGGATGATTGATTGGATGATGGGACGAGTATTTAGCCATAACTACCCTGTTCCCCGCATCCGCAACGAAGCGGGACTACTGCACGGATTAAAACAAGAAAAAATAGACGCATTGGAGTTGTTACATGGTCGTGGTAAAAATCGAGGAAAGCTAGGGGTTTTCAATCTTGGGTAGTGGTCACAACAGCTCGTGCGAGTTGATATGATACTCTCTCATAGCTGGTGCGATGAACCAATTTATAATCAAGGAGGTGACAAAGGCTTGGGCGAGGATTAAACTTAGGGTGAGAATGTTACAAAAGCCGATGTAACTGGAACTGACACTCCAATAAGGGAGCGAGTATCCTTAACAAAGGTTATTAGGATTAACCTTTTTTTCAAGTACTGGCAACTCGAAAATAAAACACCGAAACGACTCGGCTAAGGCGGCGTGGACGTCTTGGTCACCCGTGCCTGGGGGTTATTATAAAAGCTATCTTTTAAAACGACAGAGTTAAATATAATGACTACCGTTCCAATGATATTACAGTAGTTTATAACCCGATTTTCATACCCAAGATCACGTTCCTGCGGTTCCTAGATTCATCGGGTTAGGCGATAATTGGGTGTATACCATGGTATCGAAGGAATCGCTTGGTTCGAAGCAAGCGACACATTTCCGCGACCGGGGTGCTGGCTTGGAGAGATCGATGTCAGCTATTAGCCGTTCGGAGTATCTCGACATACTCCGAACGGCTATATCTTTGATCCTCTTGGTACCGCCAGCTAAGCCACTCAACTAACTGCAGTTAACTGCAGTTGGTAGCAACATTCAATGCTCAACTGCAATGGACAATTATAATTGGTGCGCTGTTCTTCAATCATGTTAAGTAAGATCTGACTTGTGTAGCTTCGAAAAACAAATATTTTGCAAACGGCTCGCGACTGCCGAATTGCTTTCCGACTCGATTTCAATCGCGAAGGAATGCCAACCCGACAGTTCCTTCAACATCCTTGCGGATTCGGCAAATTAAGCTCAGAACCAAGATCTCAATCCTCAATTGTGCCATGGTTGCGAACCCTTCAAGCGACCGGGATTCAGAGCCCTGTAAACAGACAGGTACGATGAGATGTATTCTCCTGGCGATTTATTCAACCACCCTCGCGAGGGTTCGGCAAATCAGCCACGGAACCAAGATTGTCTGGAGACATCTTCGTACTTCGTATACATTGTTCCTGATTCAGTCAAACGATCAACCATAGTTGAACACCCTGCGAAGTGAAAAACCCTAACCGGATAATTTGTCCTCCAGTATCTGTGTAATCGATATTGCTACGGTCAGTCGCCTAGGCTTAAAGTCACGACCTAGGTTTCAAGTGCGGCACTTGGAGGCCTGCGAATCATCATTCTGATTTCCATCCTGACACTTGTATTAATAGAGATATAATATTGCAATCCTCACCGCTTGTACCCGACATGCAAGTTCCAGAAAGGTTTCGAAAATCTGCCTTGCGGTAGCGCTAGCACACACAATTGATATACGGTGATATAAAGTTTAAGTCCTTTAACTAAGCTTTGGTAAGCTTTTGAGTACACTTGTGCGGGGAAAGACTTTTAATTCTTGACGGGATGCCTAATCTTTGCCGAACCTTCGGCGCGTGAACCCGCAAGAGAAGCGCAACTGGGGGAACCCCTTTCAATGACGCAGGTATCCGGTTGAGAGCTGGGCCCTTCTCATTGCGGTAATATCACAAAGCTTCTATTAACCTCTCCTCTAGTCAGATGGAGGAAAGGTTTTGCGGGGGAAAGATCGGTATGCTTCGAGAATCCAAAGTGTTATAAGTCCAGGTCGGTTCCATCTTTATGTTTTGCTCATCGCCATCATCCGTTTCAGTCGCAGACTGAACTACTCATTCCCATAAATATACGACTAGCTATTGCAGTATACTGATTTTTACAACCGTTTAATCAAGACCTGCACCGCAGCGATGCGTTCGTTGTTTATTCAAGTCGCGGTCGCCTTTGTTGGTGCACAAGCGCAATCATATGATGGATCCCGATATCTATGGTATCAATCACCTGCGACGGACTTCCCGTCGGCTCTGCCAGTCGGCAATGGACGAGTTGCTGCTGTGATGTACTGTTCACAGACCGAGAAACTTACCATTAATGAGAACTCGAACTGGAGCGGTACCTTCTTGGATCGTGTTAATTCGAAAGCCAAAGCTGCCTTTCCTGTGGTTCGTTCGCTATTACAAAGCGGTGATATCACAGGAGCCGGACAAAGAACACTGACTGATATGTCTGGCGTTCCGACATCTCCACGAGCATATAACCCAACGGTCGACTTGAACATCGATATGGGCCACACAAGCAGAACTTCGTACTCTCGTTGGTTGGATACTTATCAAGGAAACTCTGGATGTACCTACTTGAATAATGGCCAAAACTTTACGTAAGTCTTGCTATATACCAATACTATCTTCTAATGCGGATATCTAATATTCCTTTCGCGGTAGTCGTGAGCTCATTGCCAGCTATCCGCACGGAGTACTTGCCTACCGTCTGGCTGGTGCCTCGTCAGGATCCCTCAGCAGCGTCAAGATCACGCTCTCTCGCTCGAATTATGTTAGCTCCAATAGCGCTTCCGTAAGCGGCGGGGTTGGCAGAATCGTCGTTAAGGCTGCCAGCGGAAGCTCAAGTGCCATCAGCTTCACTGCGGGAGCAAGAGTAGTAATCAGCGGTGGTATGTAATCTCAAATGATGTAATCAAACACAGAGTTGTAACTATCCTAAAGGTAGTATGTCGGCTAGCGGAGGCACTATCACGGTATCTGGTGCTACAACTATTGACATCTTTTTTGATGCCGAAACCTCATACCGTTATAGCAGTTCGAGCGCATGGGAAGCCGAAATCAAGACCAAACTTGACAAAGCTGTCAGTGATGGCTATAACACTGTCAAATCCCAAGGTATTGCTGATAACACGAATCTGATTGGCCGTGTCAATTTGAATCTCGGGAAATCATCAGGATCCGCTGGAACACAGCCTACGAATACCAGAATCGCCAATTACAAAAATAGTCCCACCAATGATATTGAATTCGTTACCTTGATGTTCAACTATGGTCGTCATCTTTTGGTCGCCTCCTCCCGTGATACTGGTTCCCTCTCTCTTCCAGCGAACTTACAAGGAATCTGGAACGACGCATATGGGCCTCCATGGGGAAGTAAATATACAATTAACATCAATACTGAAATGAACTATTGGCCAGCGGAGGTTACTAATCTCGGCGAGACAACAAAACCCTTGTTTGACCTTCTTAAGGTTGCCCAAGGACGTGGTCAATCGGTTGCTTCTAGAATGTACGGATGTTTTGCATTACAACATCGATCTTTGGGGTGATCCGTGCCCGACTGATTACGGTACTCCATACATGATGTGGCCAATGGGTGGCGCGTGGCTTCCTCTCCATCTGATTGAGCATTACCGCTATACTGGTGATAAGAGTTTCCTCCAAAACACCGCCTGGCCAATTCTCAAGGATTCTGCAGCTTTCTACTACTGCTATCTATTCATGTTCAACAATTATTACACCACTGGGCCCTCTCTGTCCCCTGAGAACACCTTCATTGTTGCTTCGGACCAAAAGAACGCAGGGTCTGGCGAGGGTATTGACCTTGGTCCTACGATGGATAACAGTCTTTTGTACGAGCTTTTCTCTGCTGTCATTGAGACTTGCAACGCCCTTGGAATCACAGGATCCGATCTCACCAACGCCCAAAATTATCTTGCTAAGATTAAGCCTCCACAAATTAGCTCTGTTGGCGCTATCTTGGAATGGCGACGTGACTATGGCGAGACTGATCGTGGTCACAGACATTTGTCCCCGCTTGTCGGCTTATACCCAGGAAGTCAAATGGCACCGCTCAAATCACAGACTTATGCCAACGCTGCGAAGGTTCTTCTTAACAGGCGCATGCAATATGGTGCCGGCAGCACGGGCTGGTCTCGCGTGTGGGTGATCAATTGCTATGCTCGTCTCTTCCAAGGAAATACCGCTTGGACTTCGGTTGTAGCATTCCTGCAAAAGTATCCTCTCGCCAACATGTGGAACAGTGACAATGGCCCTGGAACCGCATTTCAGATTGACGGAAACTTTGGCTTCACCGCTGGTATCGCAGAACTATTACTTCAGAGCCATGCAGGTGTTCATCTACTTCCAGCACTCCCTTCCTCAATCGCCACAGGTAGTGTCAAGAGACTTGTCGCACGCGGTAACTTCGTTGTCGATATCAACTGGTCCAATGGCGCTCTCACCAGTGCTACCATCACTTCGAGAATCGGAGGGCCCTTGTCCATCCGTGTCGCTGGTGGATCAACTTTCTCGGTGAACGGCGTCACTTACACCGGCACCATCCAGGCCTCGTCTGGTAGTAAATATACTATCACACCTGGATCTGGAACCGGATCAACTACTGCCTCCACGAGTGCGACTACCCTCAGCACCAGGACAACCACACCTGTGACGACATCCTCCACATCTAGGACAACCACCACCACCACCACGAGCGTCGTAAATCCGACAGGTTGTGTTTCACCTCAATGGGGCCAATGTGGCAGTATCAACTGGACAGGCTGCACGAGATGCGTCGACGGCACCACTTGCACGTACGGCAATGATTATTACTATCAGTGTTTGTAATTAATCTGGCAACCTCGATTCCTTTTTAGAACGAGCACGATCAAGAAACTTCAAGGATTATTATCTTGCTGTGCGAAGGAAACGAATTACCCAAAGATATATATCCGAACTTGCCCTTTGGAGCTCTTCGTGGTTCCGTAAAAGTGTACAGCACCTTTTATGTTTTTTTTAGTTTATGTATTATACTAAAATAGTATGTTAGAATAGTGCATTTGCCCTTGATCTATGTACATAGGCTTTATGCGTGTAGATAACCTATCGAAGAGTCAATTTACCCCGTTAAGTACTCCTACTCAGTTCTCCCTATAGATGTTCTCTATCTTCGCAACTGGCAACACATCAAGATGTGATAATTTGGAATTTATATTGAATGACCCACACGAAGTGCTTCGTGTGATGTCTGGTTTACGAGAGCATGAATGACCAAGAAACCCACAATTTACCGTAGAATTCTATGTTTTCTTTGCAACTATTTGTAGCTCTTTCTAAGTAGGACCCATCTAACTTTTAGTAGCATGTTTGACATCCACAGTCGTGCGCCGTATCCTCTTCTGCCTCAACTGGCGAGGCAGGGATGTTGTGTAGTGTCGGTACTTCGCAACCCTCGCGGCAATTGTGTGTCGTAGCCGGAGTTTCCGAAGCATTGGGAATATAAGGATGCAATCCACGTATTTGTAGACCACCTTCTCGATTCCATTGTGGCCCTTGCGATCGAGAATCCCTATCGACAGTATTAAGAGCCCGTATCACAATTCCGGTATACATATGTTTCGATAGTTCCTGTTTTTCGCTACAATATTCTTCCAGCCACTGACCTTTATTGTCCAGAAGTTTCACATATTGTTCCCAGAATTGCTTCGCGGAGTCCCTGGCCGTGTCTGCGAGTTTCGATTCATACGATAGTTCCCCACGGTTGGGTTCGCGACCTGGAGTCCGATGGTAGCGCAGGTACTCTGACCAGTGAAGTAGATGCCTAAGCGCCTCTTCGCTCTCCTGGAGACGGCAGTTCTCGTACAATTCTTGTAAGATCTGAAAAGTCACTTGGGCACGGTCGCCGAGAAGACTTTTCATACGGGCAATTATGGTGTTCTCTGATAGATGTTCGGCTTCCTGAGTGCGCCCCTTGCGAGCGTAGAGATCGTGGAATCTGCAGATTGTGGTCTCTACGTGAGCTTGGAAGGAGGATATGCTCGTAGTGTATGCATGGTGATAGAAGATACGAGGAATGGATTTCTCCAGGGAGTAGTATGGTTGTGACATTTGGAAATGCTAAGTCGTAATCGTAATTTGTTAGTATATATTTATTAAATAATCGAGAAGTGGGGGGGGGAATTATTAGAATAGCAATATCTAAGCTCCGCTTCGATTTTACTGAATATTGATAGTTCCCTAGATTAGAGAAATAGATGAATGGAAGACCCTGGGACTTTATAAAGTTCAACATCCGTATCCACTTAGAACTTTGGCGTATTAATATTATCTGGTGGAACAGCCTGTGATTCTGCGAAGGTGTTCGCACAACCCAGCTCGGTTTATCATTTGGATACAAAAGATTGACCACAGCGGTTAGACTAATTAAACTTCAATTCCTAGAATGATAGAGACCCCAGATCTGGGTTTCTCTATTCAAAGCCTACTGATGCCACATCTTGCACTCGTTAAAACGCCTCCCTCGGATTCAAGAGACATTCAACGCCCTGCTTTTGTTACGGCGCGATAGATTTGCTGCACCACCAAGCGCTTGCTTTGTATACAATTGTAGCGTTTATAGAGACCCACCCCGCACTTTGTGCGTCGCGCGGCTGCAGGCTTGCGAAACAAGAGTCCCACGTTTCGCGCGTAGTCCCGTGCCAACGTCTAAGACCGTACCCATGGTGGCATGGTTGGTATCGATGGATCTCTAACTAGCGCCACATTTTCTGTGCCACTTATTTTTGGAATTGACCAAGACATTCTAGAATGTGAAAGAGCGCAGCTATGTGGCAAGGTCCCCTGAGATATGTTCTCTAGCTGATAAATTTGGTGCCAAACTACCCCGGATCATTCCGTACACATGTGATATCCATGCTATGAGTATAATTTTCCGATAGATACTGATCTATTGAGAAGGAAAATTTTACAAGAAGTCCATTGCCGCTGTGAGGGCATTGCCACCAAATAGTGAGTCTCAGGCAGCTGTCCTCCCTTTAGCTACCGGTTTGGTCAATATCGCCATCTCAATGTCACCTCCCGCAAGGTAGTAGTTTCCGGAAACTAAGCAAGACTTACAAGCCAAGATTAGCTAAGCGACCAGGTCGGTATATAAGGCAATTGAAAATGGCATGTATCTTAAATAAGAACCTTTTCTCTCGCAATAGGAAGACACCCGGATATCCATTCTCGCTTGCTAAGACATCTCGTCATAGTGTGGGGTGCCTGTGTGCCGAAAAAAATACTATAGTCACGGAATATTGTATTTTGGTTCGGAAAATCCATGATTCGGTGATGGGTTTAGCAAGCTTGGTACTGGGCGTAACATGTCTCGATAAATTCCTAGGAATGTGAGAGAAATATTTTCAGATACATTTTCAATACTAGGCGCGAGACCGCAATTTGAAAATACACAAGAAAGATATGCAAAGTTTTCGTGATTCGATCGAGAAAACTACTTCGATTACTTCAAGAGATTTTTTAAACGGAGTTAGCGGACTGAATCGAAGTGGCAATCACTAGTTGATTTCGCAGTAATAGTAGAAAGCCTCTCCGTCAACAGTTGCTAGGATTTCTTCCGAAACCTCGCCACTCCTGCCTGTATCAGTAATCTACATCTCGCGATTGACGTTGGATGTCGACAGCTAATCCTTTCCCGCATTTGCATTATATATATTTCAAGAATCCTAGTCACAAAATCACCAACTACCCGGCTAATAGTGGCGGTTGAGACATTTTATCAGACTGTTTGCGGTGTTGTGGTGTTATCAGCGAATCAAGCACCTCAGGGAACATCGAGACGATGTCTTTCTTGAATTTGCACGATCTAAGTTTCTGTTGTTCCCGCATTAGCTCAGGCTAGCACGTATTTCGCTATAAATCGCGTTGACTAGCTTGCCAGCCACCAAGAACTAGTGATTATTTTTATATCTTCTTTTCCTGTGCAGAGTTCAGGCGCAACTCAGCCATTTGGGCTGAAAAGGCAGAGCTCAATGTAACGGTGAATAGAACGGAAAAATTACGGTTATACTCCATCTACGAACGCGGGCGGCAGGAATAATTAATAAGACTTACGAGCGAAAGTGGCCTGCAGCGCATGCGCTCACCATTCACTATGAAAGAACTGGAATTATATTTCCGTTAGCATCACTAAGCTCGGGGGTCCAAGTACCGTGAAAGTTTACAGTATTATGCAAGTGAACTTCCAGGATCAGGAAAGTTTAAGAGGATCACACATAAATCGGTTGATTCCAGCCAAGAAAGAGTCAAGACAGAGGCAGGAACTAGAAGGATCTCATGATCATTGCCCATGTACAAAGGTGGAGATATTGCCGAATGCCCTACGCAATGCAACCTTGAGTCGATATTGGAAAATCTGTTATGCAGAACATGGTTTTTTTTTTCTTTCCCCTTTCCCTTGCAAAAGAATGAAGTTTCGCTCCGGATTGGCTATAGCGTCGCGCATGTGCGGGCTTGGTTCCTCAGGCCCGAAAGTGGTAAACATATCCAAGCGACCGCAACTTCGCAAACTTTAGCATGGAAAAGGACGGAGAAAAATTTTCTATTCTAGAAAATGTAGAGAAGAAACCTTCCCGAAGTGCTTTTGTCTATAGATCTCGGATATCGGACCGATTATCTTTATTCGATTACGTGAAGCGCAGTTTATTTTGTGTGTTATACAAAAAAAATACAGATGAAGTACGAGGGTAAACATCGAATTCCTGTTCATCTCGTTCGGGAGATGGCCGCATATCTCATGCGAAGTGTGACGAGTAGCTAGAATACCCGCGGAATGCATGGATCCACAAGTACCATTCTGATAACGGCCGTTTTTCTTTTCGTGATGTGTACGTGACAGATACATGTCCGTTGACGAAGGCGGGACGTATCCTTTGCAGATTTTAGAAGCCAGAAGGTTACAATATGACGATAAGGTTACAGTAAACTATAAAAAGTGCTTTATTTAGAACCAAAGTATGGTGTCCGATACGGATCGGGCAGCAGTGAGCTCCAAGCTAGCCACGATGGCCTGTCAAACATTCTGCTGGATCTGGATTAGTCGGTGTGTCCGGCTACTACCTCGAGATGCTCGTGCGGGTCACACAGCCGCATTCCCCAACTCAGGCAACACATTTGGACGCAGTTTAGCCCGAAGATGTGTGCTCTCTCCGCTTTCTACCTATTGCTAGGCCCCGGATCTATGAGCATCATGACGTCGGGCTCTCGAGGGGACCCTTGAGGAATTCAGTATATAAGGCACTGAGAGACTCGATGGAAAATTCTCTTTTCTTATCATCATCATCACAATCTTCACTTATACAGTCGCTAATACCATACATTCGCTACCTCTCTCACGACCAATATAAATTATACAAATCTACCACTTGTTTTATCAAACAACCATTAATCAATAATCAACATGCTCCGCTTCGTTACCTACCTCTTTTTCCTCGTCGCTGCCGTCGCTGCTACTACCCTCAAGTATGATCCCAACTATAGCAGCACTGGGTCCTTTCCACTCACCCACTATGCATGCTCTGACGGTGGCAACGGCTTGATTAACGCATGGAGCCCTCCTGTCAACACCGTCAACGACCTCAAGTCCAAGCTCAAGGATGGCGTCGTTATCGCTGCCTTCAACACCATTGGCGGCTGCAACTCTCCAAACTGCGGTCTCTGCTATCAGTTCCGCAACCCGATCAACGGCAAGGTTACCAAGTTCATCGCCGTTGATGTTGCTGGAAGTGGAACAGGAATCGTTGGACCAGCTGAATTCAGCCAACTCTCCAAGAGCGGTACTACCGCTGAGGGATCTATCCAGGTCAACGCTGCTCCCCTCAAGGCCACCGAGTGCTACAAGCAATTGCCACGCGGTCGCGCCTAAACTCGGTCAATGGATATCCGTATCTGACCAGACTCGCCGAGAGAATTCTCTAGAAACGACGTACTCCTAATAAATATTTCATATAAGCATTTCATAGCATTTCATGTCAGCATTTTCATACTAGCATAGCGAGAAAAATCATATTTGAACAGAATGTACTTTACTAATGATAGCATAAGGACGGGGCGATTAATCTAAATTATAATCACAAAAAAAAGAAAAGCCAAATCTAGACTTTCACTCGAAAGCACGATTCTTTTAATCTGGTTCGTCATACGTGAATATCATGAATACGCAGTCTTTATATTTCTCCGGGCGTACACGGTGGGACAAGACCTCGCGAAATGGAGCCCCATTTGCAATGACCCTCTTTGAAAGCTTGACATTCGTTACCAGCCTTCATCCGCACCTAGTACGACGCTAACTTTATCAAGTTAAAATAGTTTGGCTAGGAAAAAAAGAAAATCAGAAGTCCACTTTGAATTTCGACAACACGTGACGTTCCTCTCATTGAAGGAGAAGGTGGGTCCACCTGAACTATCAAAGCAGAAAACCTATGCCTACAAAGTCACAAGGTTTTATTTATTTTATCGTGGTGGCATATTTAGACATCATACGCTTGTGGAATTATCCCCACATCTTGAAATTTCAATTTACAGGTGGTCAACATTAAAACCGTCTACACCAAGATCTAGGTGTAATCAACATACTAGAAGTGAATTTTTGTGGGGTTCTATATTGTTTGTAATGCACTTGACATGTCTACAGTGCAATCCTCGGATCAATGTCGGGACGACTGGTGCCGTTCAAGATCTTGGTATTTTTTTGGAACATGTTCACACGCTCGGAAACCGGAACAGGGTTTAGGCTGAATAATCAAACACTCCGTCTATCAGATAATCTGCTGCTATATTTGCGTCCTTTGCATTGACATATTCTCCGTAACCACATTCACGACCCAAGTTTCTCAACCGTTCTGAACTATTCAACTACGACTGGTGAAACCTCAATCTCTAAGTTTCGAAATCCATTTTAGAGGGTTAGCGGGTTGCTAGGACTAAGAAGCATAAAATGACGTCGCCGTATGAGCTCAAGTGGGGTATTCTAGGTACGACATTCCGTCTTCCGAAGATGCTTCATGTGGGTAGTGCATATGCTAATGCCTCGTTGCTATAGGTTGTGGGTGGATTGCATCTGGTACGCTCTAACAAATCTGACGCTGGCTTGATAATATCATAAGAAATCAAATTCTCAACACATTTGGAACTAATGGTAAATTTCTCACTCGTAGTCTTTACCAAGGACCTTCTTCTCGATACCGCTGCTCGCGGTGCCGGGGATATCAAGCATACAGTGGTAGCCGCGGGGACTTCGTCGAACCTGGAACGTGCGAAGAAGTTTCTCGATGATTGCGGTGTACCTAGCGGTACCGCAACCGCGTATGGCACATATGAAGAACTAGTTCAAGATTCCAACGTCGACATTATCTACGTCGCGACCCCGCATTCCCATCATTTCCCGCATGTTCTGCTCGCTTTAAACGCCGGGAAACATGTTCTTTGCGAGAAGCCATTTACGGTGAACGCGGAACAGGCGCGGATTTTATATGATGTTGCGAAGGAGAAGAACCGATTCTTGATGGAAGCTGTGTGGACCCGTTTCTTCCCATTAAGTATCGAGATTCGGGATCTTGTATCCTCTGGAAAAATCGGAGAGGTAAGGCGGGTTCTGGCAGATACCTCGTTCCTGAATGAGGCCGAGAAGCAATTCCCACCGGAGAACAGGATGGTCAATATGGACCTTGCGGGTGGCGCGCTTCTAGATTTGGGCGTGTATTCCTTGACGTGGGTCTTTCAGATACTCTACCATCTGGATCCCGAAGCGAAGACGCCAAAAGTGGTGGGACACGTTCAAAAATATCCGGTAACGGGGTGCGATGAAACTACGACTGTGATTTGCCAGTTTGAGAAGGCGACTGGGATTGCTATGACGAGTTTCAGGGTCGGATCAGACGTTGACGGGCAAGGGACTTCTGGGCCAGCGATTCGAATTTATGGGACGAAAGGAGAGATTCAAGTGGCGCACCCATCTTTCAGGCCCTTGAAGTATAGAGTTATATTGACGAAGGAGGATGGTGGGGCTGGAGACTGGCAGGAGCGGAAGGATGAAGGTGGTGCGATGTATTGGCAAGCGGACGGGTGCGCGAGGTCGATCCGGGATGGAAAGTTGGAATGCGAAGTCATGCCGTGGAAGGAGTCGATTGCCATTATGGAGGTGATGGACGAGATGCGAAAGCAAGCGGATATGCCGTATCCGGAGGCGATCGAGAATACTGCGCATTAGATAAGGTCCCAGTAGATGTTGTAATATTAGACAATTGTGTACAAGACAGATAGGTATATCAATGTCAACAGCCGCCCGGCCCGACCAAAACGCCTACAACTCCTTAAATCAAAGATGCTAAGTATATGCACATCATAAAACGAGTAAAAGTACCAAAAGAAGTATGAGGACGAATATCAGTATTGCAATACAGCAACTCGAGTATTTGTCTGTGTACTACGTATTAGCTGGGCTGTAGAACAATGCGCAGCAGAGATACTCACCTTCATTTGCTCTTGCGAACTCTGTGAGGTTTTTCATTCCCTTTTTCAGTCTACCTTCTACCCTCTCAGCAATGGCATCCGTGTCATCGAGAATCTCGGCTTGTTCTTCGAGTTCGCGACTCATGTCGTTTGCCTGCATCCGTAAATTCCCAACTGTCCGATACACACTCTCCAATTGCTCATCTTGATTCCGCATGAGCTGCTGCTGGTGCTGGTGTTCAAAGTGGGCGTAAGAATCGTCTCCGCCGGCTCGGCTACCGTTGTCGTCATCATAGGAAGATATCGGTTGGCTCTGACTCCCCTTTGCGGTTCCAGCCATGATAGCGGCCTCCTTTCCCAGCTCCTCTTTTATATCGGCCATCTCGCCTTCGACTTCCCGCAGCCATCTCCGACGTTTAGCGACGGCTTCAACCTCGAGTCCAAAGCGGTAGGGGTCCCGTTCGCCTTCCGAGACGGCGAGTCGAAGATCTTCAAGGTCGATTTCGAGATCTGCGAGTGCGCCCTCGAGTTCGGAGTGGGCGGAAAGGAGTTCGGGAGACGTACGACTCGAGGCAAGGGATCGAATTCGGAGGTATGAGGAGAATAGCTGGCGCGTGGTGTGCAGGAGGGCGGTTACGTCCCTGTTGAAGCACAATGGATGTTAGCTCTGGCTTCTGCGCGACAGACCCACTCGCGCAAGGACACACACTGCTGGACTTGGATGAAAGGGTCGTCGCTGTTCATCTTGACTGGACAGATGTCTGCCCCGTCGTCGACCTCCTAGAGTCCTTCCTAGAGTCTTTCGCTCTGGCTGGTGCAAGTTGGCGATGCTGTCGATGGATGTTGGTTGAGAGATGACGTTGGTGTTGGTTTGTTTACAACGCGCACGTTGAAAAGATGTTGCAGCTTTGAGCTTCACCACAGCTTCGTCGACAAGCTCAAGCTCTCAACCTCTTCTCTGCAACGAAATTCGCCATCGCAAGACCACCTCCACCCTCCATCGCCTTCGATAATAATATCGCATTGTCGTAGTACCCAGATCGCAGACCCGTTCTTAAACATCTTCATCATCATCTTTTAGTCGCGACGACCATCAGCTGGCACGATAGTCACGTCTACGCTCAAACGTCGCGCCTCAAGGCCCATCTCTCGTACCCGTCGAGTGGGGAAACGTCACAAAGACCATCGCTCCGATAGATCCCAGACTCGAAGTCTTATCGAACTCACAAGAGACTTTGCCGATTCGTTCTATCTATCCGAAGCTGTTAGACAAGAGGACCCACCTTCTCCCCACGGTGACCCGGTCAAGAAGCCATCTCCAGAGCCCCAACTACGATACAACCTACGCAGTCGCTCGCAACCGACAACAAAGTTAGCTCCTGTTGATTTAGGTCAGAAGGGAGAGGAGGAAGAGAGTGCCGGCGGCCAGGGAGCCAAGCACACTAACAACATGGAGAAGTTTCTCCGAGAATGGCGACAGGATGCTGTAAACAAGCATCAGTATGATTCTGCTATTTTCATTGGAGATAAACTATTAGCATTGACGAGTTGAGTGACCCCGGATCTCCTTATTTTAGCAATTGCGTCTCCATAGTAGGTGTCTAGATATTTTCTTGCCTTCTATCTCAGCGCCGAGGAGTTTCTATCAGTTCTGTACCGAACTAACATTGGCCTTTTCAGATGACCCGAACGACGCCTTTTTCCTCGCCCAAATTCACTTCTCTACTGGCCAGTACACCCGTGCCCAAGCGTTCCTCGATGGAACCGGACTTATCCAAAAGTCTGCTCCCTGCAAATATCTCTACGCACTCTCGCAAATCAAACAGAACAAATATGAGGATGCTCTCGCTACCCTCGGCGACGAAAGTCCCGTTGTGCCCAATCCCCACGGTCTTAGGAGACGAGGGGCATCTAGGGCCAACGACGAAAAGTACGAAGCCGCGATGTGCTACCTTCGAGGAGTGATCTACACCAAACAAGGATCATACGATAAAGCGAAGGAAGCTTACAAAGATGCTGTCAAAATTGACGTCAAATGTTTTGAGGCCTTCGATACGCTCATGCGGAACAACTTGCTAAGTCCAGAGGAGGAATGGCAATTCATCGAAGACGTTGATTTTGATTCAATGGCTGCGAGCGTCGGTGGCGCTCAAGGCGAAGCTACAGCTCAATTTTTGAAAGCATTGTACACGACCAGACTTAGCAAGTATAGGAATAGTAGCAAGTTTGATGATGCTATTGCAATGCTGTCCAATCAATACCCTCTCGCCGACAACCACGATATTGTTCTCGCTAAGGCCGAGCTTCTCTACACCCAATGCCGGTTTGAAGAGTCCCTCACGCTTATCAAAGAACTTCTTTCCAAGGACAAGTACAACTTCAAACTCTACCCAGTATACATAGCATGTCTCTTTGAGCTGGGAAGGAAGAATGAATTGTTCTTGATGTCCCACGACCTTGCCGATAACCACCGAGACGAACCAGTCACATACGTTGCCATCGGGGCTTACTATATGCTGATCGATAGATTAGCTGATGCCCGCAGGTTCTTTTCGAAAGCGTCGGTCATGGATCCCTCCTTTGGACCTGCTTGGATTGGATTTGCCCACACTTTTGCTGCTGAGGGCGAGCACGACCAGGCCATCTCTGCTTATTCCGCCGCCGCAAAACTGTTCCAAGGGACTCACTTGCCACAGATGTTTTTGGGTATGCAACATCTTCAACTCAACAATATCACCCTCGCCGATGAGTACCTTCAGATTGCATGGGGCCTCTGCAAGACGGATCCATTGCTGATGAACGAACTTGGAGTTGTTTTTTACCATAACGACCATTTGCATGAGGCGGTCAAGATGTTTCTGAACGGGATCAAATTGGCAGACGAGATTGGCGGAGATCCAAAGACATATGTGCAGTTCAGAACGAATCTCGGCCATGCGTACCGAAGGTTAGGTAGATATGGAGAAGCCATCGAAGAGTTTACCCAAGCGATTCGCATTGGAGGAAACGAAGCAAATATTCGATGCTCGATGGGGCTATGTTGCATCATGGAAGGCAGGACGTGGGATGCTATTACGCATCTTCATGAGGTGAGTTTCAAGTCCAAGATATTGACCCTACAACCTTGAATGTTCTAACCCGTACCTCTAGGCGCTTGCGCTGGTTCCTCAAGATCCTGTTGCCACAGAACTCTTGGAGCAAGCTCTTCTCAAGTCTGCCGAAGAGCCATTTCAACCAACATATATTCTCCCTGACGGGCGAAGCTTTGTCCCCACTGATAAGGATTTTGATAAGCTTCTCGGAGAGGATAAGATTCAACGTAGCGACCCACCACTTCCAGCGATTCCAGGGAGTGGACGTGGGCATGGAGGGACTGTCAAGAGAAAAGGTGGACAAGGGAGTGCTCGGGGTGGACGAAGAGGTGAAGTAGACCCGGGTGTGATGGATGTCAGTGATTCTGAGTTCTGAGTACCTGTCGAGCAACGCTACGAAACTGGTTCTGCATGAGAAGACCATTTTGACGGCTACCTCCTCCTCTGTGTTTCATTATGCATCTGCATCCTTATTGTCCATTTTTTCAATTTTCTTTCCGTTTTAACTTGCGTTTCATTAATGATGAGCATGGCGAATTGTTTTATTCTGTGGCACAATTCGAAGGCGTTCTCAGATATGGTTTCAGCAAAAGTCGGCGTTTAGGTAGACCTCATCGAACTGCATCTGTATGTATATTCTTAATGTGAGGAGAATATAACTTTGCCCTTTCTTCAAAGGCACATCATCGTATTTTCCGTCTTTCGAGATTACTTGAGAATATCGGGAAGATAGAAGACCTCATTGTGCTTAGTGTAAATGGTGGAGTCAGACCTCTGATTCCTCTCGAAATTTCGGGGTCTACGAAGGAAAAACTGCATTGATAGACTTCGGAACAGAGCTTTACAGCAAGATGGCTAAAGGTGGAAAGGTCAATGCAAGCGTACCTATTCGAAATATGGCAGAAGATCTTGTGTAGACCGTAGAAGCTATCTTAGGAAGTTTGAGATACGACGCTAGCAGGGTGTATTTTGCGGAAATAATTCTCAAATCTAAATCCCTTAATTACTTGCGATTCTGCATTCATCGTTCAAATCATCGTACAAGCGTATAACTAGTTAGCTACCATGGCATGAAAGCAGAGACCTAAAATCCCATTCTGTCTAAACGAGATCCCAACCGAACTCCAGAAAAGTGACAAAAACAAATGAACTATGACTAAATGTACTACAAGAGCCCTTGCTTTTGTAGATCATAATACACCTTTTCGGGCATCACATTTCCTTCGCCATCCTCCATCTGCACCACATTATCTTGTGTTATCTGGGCTTGCTTCTTATCTCCTTTTAGCTTCTCATTGAAAGCCAACGCATCTTCGATCTTGGTAATTTCTCTGAAAACGGTGGGATTTGTTATTCCAAGACATCGTAAACCGTGCACATGATTCGCTTCGGTGAAATGCTTATCGAATGCTCTCCGCCCCATGTAAACAAAATTTCCGCAGATCTCACAGGTGTATTCTACACCGAGACCATGGAGCTTGTATAGCCAGAAGGGGATTGGCTTTCCATCCCACGCGAGCGGCAATTTCAGCGGATTATAAATCTTGTCCTCGTCATCCTCATCCTCGTCGTCATCGATATGTGCGGCGCCGAGAGATATCTGGGTATCCTGGAACAAGGCGTCGAGTTCGGCTTGTCGCTCACGCTCGGTGAGGGATGCCTTGCGCTCGACGTTGGTCTTCGTGTCTTCTCTCTCCTTAGACATGAGATCTGTGAATTTTCTGATTCGAAATTCGCGTTCGGCGATAGCGCGATGCTTTAAATTCGCGCTTGCTCCGGTAGCTTTGGGTGCAGGGCCTCCCGCTGCCGCTGCACCCTTTGCCGCTACGTTCTTTTTGTGCTTGTTGCCGTTCAAGTGGCCGTTGAAAGTATTTTCGTTGGTGAACGCCTTTTCGCAAGCATCACACCAAACACCCTCAGGCTTTTCCGCAGTTGCATTGGTCTCCCAGCCAACTACCGATCCTTCTTCCCAGGCCTTCTCGAAGTCGTCACTGAACCCTCTTACGATGATGTCCGGATTACTCAGCGGCTGTGTCTTTCTCAGGAACGACTCTAGGTAGTCTGCTAAGCTCGTAAGATACGAGAAATACGCATCATTCTTGTTCGCCTTTGGGTATTCCTCAAACTTATCGAAGATACCGAGATAATGGAGGTATGATATTCTCTTGACACCCTTCAAGTTGAGGTACTCCTCGTGTAGCTGTGTGAGATCAAAGAAACGGCCGTGGAACTCCTCGCCGGTGAACATGTTATCAATCATGGAGATCTCGCCTTCGAGTGGCGGCCGGCGCTTGTACGTACGCGCGAGATCTTCGACGGGTTCATTTGGATACCGGCGGTGGAAATCGCGAATTTCGTTTAATTGACGGTAGAATTCGATGAAAGGGTCGCCATGGGAGAGTGTGTTTATTTCTTTTTCTCGCGATCTGTAAGGACACACCATTGAGGTTAGTGGATGCTGCTCATATCGTAAAAAGCGTTTGAGGGTATTTGGCAGAGTGATCACGTACCCATCGTCATCTGTGTAGAGATCGAGTAAGCGTTTACTCTGGTTCTCAAATCGAGTCAAGAAATGACCTACTTCGTGATCTCGTAGAAGGCGATCGCGTATCTGGCGCAAAGCGTAAGTGTTAGTACGATGATTGAGCTTGGGGCGACTGGTGGCAGTTCCTACAGTTCGTGTATCCTCGGCAAGACGATCCGCGACGGCCTGTTCGAGACGCTCGAGTTCCTCGTGCAGCAGGCGCTGATTCTCGAGTATCGTCGTCATGATAGAGGTGAGGAATGCGCAAGTCCGGACGTGGAGCGATGAGGTGGAGAGGGCCGGGTCAGAAGTTGAGGGAGATGGTTTGGCGAGGAAGCAAAGTCTAAAGCTACGAGGCGGGTTACTGAAATTTCATCGCTTCCCCAGATTCATCTTTACTTCACCCACTTCCATCCACCACCCGACATCCACCGCAATACTCGAAAACATCCACCCGACATGGCTGACGCTGGACTCGACAAGCGCGAAGATGAGCGCCAGGAATTCTCCACCTCCAAGGAGGTTACCGTTGCTCCAACGTTCGAGGCGATGCACTTGAAGGAAAACCTCCTCCGCGGAATCTACGCGTACGGCTACGAATCCCCCTCCGCCGTGCAATCTCGCGCCATTGTCCAAATCTGCAAAGGTCGTGATACAATCGCACAAGCCCAGTCAGGTACCGGTAAAACGGCGACGTTCTCTATTTCGATCCTACAAGTCATCGACACATCTCTGCGGGAAACACAGGCTCTCGTCTTGTCACCTACTCGTGAACTTGCTACTCAAATTCAGAATGTCGTCATGGCGCTGGGAGACTATATGAACGTTCAATGTCACGCCTGTATCGGTGGTACAAATGTTGGCGAGGATATTCGCAAGTTGGACCATGGTCAGCACGTCGTGTCCGGAACACCTGGTCGTGTAGCAGACATGATTCGCCGTCGCAATCTACGAACCCGCCACATCAAGATGCTGGTTCTCGACGAAGCCGATGAGCTATTAAACAAGGGTTTCAGGGAACAAATTTACGATGTGTACCGATACCTACCGCCAGCAACGCAGGTTGTAGTTGTCAGCGCTACCTTACCTTATGATGTCCTCGATATGACGACAAAGTTTATGACAGACCCTGTCAGAATTTTGGTTAAGCGTGATGAATTGACGCTTGAAGGATTAAAACAATACTTCATCGCCGTTGAAAAGGAGGACTGGAAGTTTGATACTCTTTGCGATGTATGCTTCCCCTCAAGCTAGTTTATACAATCTCGAAGACTGATCATGTCACCCTCTAGCTTTACGATACACTCACAATCACCCAAGCGGTCATCTTTTGCAATACACGCCGCAAGGTGGACTGGTTAACCGACAAGATGCGAGACGCCAACTTTACAGTCTCAAGCATGCACGGTGAAATGGCCCAGAAGGAAAGAGATGCCATTATGAGCGAATTCAGGCAGGGCAACTCGCGGGTTCTCATCTCCACTGATGTTTGGGCGCGTGGTATCGACGTTCAACAAGTCAGCTTGGTCATCAATTATGACTTGCCCAGTAATCGTGAAAACTACATTCATCGCATCGGTCGTAGTGGAAGATTTGGCAGGAAAGGTGTTGCGATTAACTTCGTTACTACCGAAGACGTAAGAATCTTGCGTGATATCGAATGTAAGTCTATTTCTTCCCTCAGTGATTTGGTCCCTGCTAATTGTTTGGTAGTATACTATTCCACCCAAATTGATGAGATGCCTATGAATGTCGCGGATCTTCTTTCATAAAAGTTCTATTGTCTCTTATTTTATTCTCAGCGAAGGATTTCCGGTGTGGGGGAAATGGGCTTGTATGATCAGAGGTAATTTCCCCTTGTCTCTTCCAACAATATTGACTCAAGTTTACTAACTCTAAGTGTGTGATTCTTAATATTTACAGAATCAGAATGACAAATGCAAGTTTAATTTTGCCAGCTATGCCTTTACTTTCTGGGGCTCTTATATCACTTTCTAAACGCGCCAAGTTCACGTTTCCTGAAATGACTTGTAAGTACGTATTCAATAACAGACCAATTTGCGAGCTACTCACCACCAGGCCTCAAAATCCATGGTTGAAACATTGATACCAAGGTCTTTCAGCGCCTTAGTCGACAAGTGACAGTCGTATGGGCGTTTCACTACCTATCGTTAGGACGTTGGACTATGTCGTTAGGATTTTCATGCTCAGCTTACCACTGCTATTCGGATCAACCGTGTCGTTCGCGACAATGTGAGGCATAGGAAGGGCTAAGATCTGCGATAATCTTTGACAAATCTCGTATCTATATGATATCATCGTCGCGTGTCAGGCTGGATCTTCTCTTTTCAACTTTGGGAAGATCTAGGACATTGCGTACTTTGTGCAGTTATCTTCCGAGCTAAACTGGAGTATCTTTGGAAGATTTAAGATATTGTTAGACGTGTACTTCTCCGCAACATCTTTGAGAACTCTAGCGACGTCTTCGGTATTTGTTGGGTCTGTTGGCTATTTGATTAGGCTTGACATTCTGATAATATCTTGGATTTGAAGGGGCTATCACATCTAATGGCCCAGTGATCCATATCGACCTTGTCTTTGCCAGCCTTGTTCCAGATAGTATCCATCAAGACATTAACAGCGCTTTCATAATTCTCGCCGGAACCATATCTGATAGCATTGGTCAGCATTCCCTCCGTGAAATGACTTTGATCCTAGAAAAAGCCTCGTCACGCACAAGAGAGGTACCCTGACTATAACTGCCTTTTCGCTACCTTTCAGGACTGCAAGCTCGCCGTCACGCTTCGTTTCGCCATAGAAGTTCGGCGGATCGGTTTCTGCATCTGCTTCATACGGCGCTCCACCTGGCGCTCCATTGAAAACGTAGTCCGTTGAGATGTATATGAGAACGGTACCTCGTGCCGATGTTTCCCGGGCTAGTAGGAGCGGCGTTTCAACATTCAACCTTTTGGTACCTGCTGGATCATTGGCGCACTTGTCAGGCGACTTTTCAGCGGCGCAATGGACGATAACTGTTGGTCTAATTCATGATCATAAGAATGTGTCGAAATACTGTAACTACTTTAGCGATAATGTTTAACAGAAACGTACTTTGCATCATCGAGTAGTTTAACAACTTCTTCAGGGCTGGTCAAGTCAACTTTAAGAATATGAGGTGGGCTAGCGCGTGAGAGGCCTAAAGTCTCGATTGTTAATTAGGTCTGCAAATTGGGGGGAATGAGGCGGCTACATGCCAGTTCCGACAACGTCCCAACCAGCTTCGTCGAAAGCCTTTACAACTTGACGCCCGAGAAGGCCAGTTGCGCCTGTTACGACAACCTTTTTAACCATTGTGAACTGTGAGAGCGAACAATTGGTAGATTCTGTTGGTGTTTTGTTTATCGATAAATACCCATTTGACGAGGCCAAGCTTTGCGCTGCAGGGCCGCTATTACGCAATATATCTGCGGCCCAATAGCCGACAGCTTTCAACCGATGAGACGCCATCTTCCTCTCGCCGTCCCCGCCCTTTCCCCCAAACCCCTCCGTTCCCACTGCAAGAAACATCATTTGTCGAAATGCTGTTAATCGGACTCACTGGGTCTATTGCCACGGGCAAATCTACTGTCTCCCGCATCTTGTCATCTTCGCCGCACTCACTACCAGTTGTCGACGCTGACCATCTCGCACATGCCGTCATTCTCCCTGGAACACCCGCCTACGCCAAAATACTCCGCCATTTCTCATCTACAACACCCGGTTTACTACACGACCCAGAAACAGACCCGAACCCATCACCTATCGGACCAAGCATAAACCGCAAAGTACTAGGACAACGAGTGTTCGGCGCTTCTGAAGCGAACAAACGGGACATCAAAATTCTCAATGGCATCGTACACCCTGCGGTCAGGCGAGCGATTTTCAGATCCATAGTTTACTATTGGCTACGGGGATACTGGGCGATCGTACTCGACATCCCGTTACTATTCGAGAGCCGGCTTGACATGTTTTGCGGAGTGTCTTTATTAGTTGGCGTTTCGCCAGAGTTACAAATCGAGAGATTGTTGAAGAGGGATAAGCATTTGACAAAGGAAGACGCGGAGAAGAGGATTGCCAGTCAAATGCCGCTAGATAAGAAAAGACAGCTAGCGGACGTGGTTATCTGGAATGACGGTACGAAAGAGGAGTTGGAGAACGAGCTTGCGCTTTTCTTAGAACGCTATAAGCACGGGAGGGGCACATTTTGGACGATGCTCTTAGCCGGATTCTGGCCTCTTACTGCATCTATTATGGCTTGGAGAATCGCAGGGAATTGGTTGAAGCGGAAGAGGCGCGATGAGAAAGTGAATAAGGTTGAATAGATTGAATTTAGGGAATGTTGTACGATATTCTGCTGGTTGAAGACTAATCACATATGTAACATATCATGGCATCTCAAGGCAATACTACTTTGCCTCTCGCAATGCACTATAATTTCGCTATTGCACTGGTATTTGTTGTTGCGACCTGCTGTTTCAGAGCCTGGGTGTTAGCACTTTCCCGTCATGGTATTCGAAATCGCTTTTTGGGATTTCGGATACAAAAGCCCCCTCAGGTCAACGGCTGAAACTTGCGGTTCGATTCTGCGGTTGTGCGGACTCTTAGACACCTTCAGGTATCTCAATCATTGAGCGCCTGCGAGATCGAATAATGCAGCACCATTCTCGAACTTGTGTGAATCCACAAATGGCCTATGGGGAATCAATGTCTCAGCTACACGGAGACCTTATTTTGCTAACCACTCCAGCTTCCCCATGTGAACATTGTGAATAATATGATATTCTCGTTCTTATCGATAGGACTGGGAAAATTCGTGATATAAATGGGTGCCATGCATCATAGAAGTTCTTCTAGAAGGCTAAAGTCAATACCATCAACCTCTAAACCTGGGTCAGCAAAAGCACAATGTTGCTATCTTCAATTCTTTCCGCGGCTGGAGCTACCTTTCTTTTCTCTTCAGCAAATTTCGTTCAGGCGGCCCCAACAAAGGAAGGCTCGCTATCCATAGCCGAAACTGAGCCTCTTCTGACATTAAACTATCATACTACCGAGCCCAACTCAGCAAATTGGCTTGCATTATATCCAACATCAGCCAGCCCGACAAACAATGAAAAACCAGATACGGCAGCCTGGAGCTGGAAATACGCACCGGGGAGCAATGGTACAATTCAACTTGATGTCGAAACAATACCGCCAGGAGATTATCTTGCGTGTTTTCTAGCAAATGAAGGTTGCCGACATCTCGCAAAACCCGTTCCAGTTACTATAAAAGCGGTTCCCAGGCCCTTTGCATTCATCGTTCCCCAGATTACCCTTAAAAATGCCCGTCAAGGCGACTTGTACAATGCGAAAATTAACGGTTTGGTGAACACTAATTCTCCAGTCACGTATCAGAAGATTTCTGGTGATGATTGGATACACATTAGCAAGGACGGTGTCGTCAGTGGCACTCCGCAATCTGCAACAAACGCAACCACTATCATCAGAGCTACTTCATCAGACAAATCCACTAGCGACGTAAAAGTGACGATTCCAGTATGCAAGGCGGGAACACCACTAGTATCCGAACTCCGTGTCATGACATTCAACCTATGGCTCGGTGGCACCCAAGTGAAAGATTCACACCAAAAACAAGTCCGATTTATTGCAAATTCAAACGCGGACATCATTGGTCTTCAGGATACAGCTGGAGGACATCCGCAAAGACTCGCGAATGCTCTCGGGTGGTACTACTGGCAACCTAAGCTTGGAAATGTTGGTATCGTCAGCAGATACCCTATTGTACAAGAATATGGCACCATTGGAACCGCTGGAGGTGTACGTGTAGCCCTTGATGGCGATGCTACACAAATTAACTTTTGGACCATGCACTTGGAATGGACGCCCTACGGACCGTATGACTTTTGCTTCAAGAATATGACTATCGAGCAAGTTCTCCGACGAGAGAACGAGTCACATCGAACAACTCAAATTACAGATATCCTGAACGCCATGAAAGCGCAGTTGTCAGCGAAGAGTCCGGTTTTGTTAGTGGGTGATACGAACGCGCCGTCTCATTTGGATTGGACGGATGCTCTGCGAAAGAAAAATTGTGGTTACAGTGGTGTACCCTGGCCGACATCTATCAAACCAACTGAGGCGGGATTGATCGATTCGTTCCGGATAGCTCACCCAGATCCGGCTGCCGTTCCGGGGACGACATGGTCGCCATTGCACCCATTGAATGATGAAGGGGGAATTTTTGGTCAGCCAGAGCCTCAGGATCGTATTGATTTTATATATCATAAGGGTGATATCAAAGTTCTAGATTCCAAGGTCTTGGTGGTTGGGAAGCCCAAACCCTTTGGAAATCACAAAGATAATGAGTGGACCTCTGATCATGCTGCGGTACTGACAGTATTTAAGCTTTAGATGAATGATTATTCATCAATGGGCGGGTCAATCGATAAACGGGTTTAAGCATGGGGCCTTTTTGTACTGTAAATACCTTCCTTCTGATATTTTACGGTTTTATTTAGCAACTTCGATTCGCACAAGTACCATAGCCAAGGCACCGATATAATCAATGATTCAGATCGTGTAGTATGAAATGGCTGGGTGGCGGGGATTTATTTTGATCCGTAGTGTCTCAAAGTCTGTAAAACGTCCTGGTGACGCCACATACTGGAGGCAGCGCGAGATTCACTCGGGCTAGATCAAGCGACAAGTGTATGCTGATTGGTTAAAAGTAGCGAGAATGGTCAAACATTGGTTCTTATCATTAGAACTAGTCGAGCGTACGACATAGCTTTCCCAAATCGGTGACGAAATATTTCTAACAGTTGGAAGTTAATTGGAAAAGTTTTCTGTAACATTGGCCCAGAATGAAAATATATATCGCCAGTGTCTCCCCTAAAACATTTGATGCAATGCTTATATGCGGCTCCACAGCCAAATCGTGCTTAATTCCGGACCTTCCAGCCCACAGAATCGCTGAATTCCAAGTGCGACTTCCTCTTGGTCGAGCAACACACCGCGACATTGACGTTTCGCCAACAATCGAACGGGCATTCGGACGTTGTCATGACTTCACCTTTGAGCTTTTATTGAGATCAGAATATGTCCAATCCGCAAGACTTTGATTCTCCTAGCTCTGGGTCCAGCTCATTTGAAGACGCAGCTGAGATTGCTAATGACCAATCCCATCGGCCACTATCAACGGACGTAGTCACATGTACTGAACCAGGTCCAACATCACAACACTCAGGTTCTGTGACTACTCCAGTAACCGTGTCACCAGAACCAGGCCCCAAGCGTCACCACAAGATTAATCTGGAAGATAGTACTTCTTTCTCAAAAGAAACCATCAGAAATGACTCGAATAGAATACGAAAGAAACTCTCACGTCAGAATAATCATAAACTCCATCTTTCCGCGAAATCCTTCCTTCACAAAGCATCTCACAACATCATATCACCAATCTCTGGATCCTCGCGGAAACTCAGAAATAATCATCAAACGCGTCGAGAGCAAAAGGGTAAACGAAAACCACAAGAAGTATGCGAGGAGTTAGAGAACTATGAAAAGTCTTTTTTCTCTTGTAACTCTTCACAATCAAGCTCACCTGAAATATCCTCGCCCAACAACCGTTTCGATTCAAATAAAATGCCGCTCCCTTCGCATTCACATTCTCAAAGGACATCGGCTACAGAATCTCATCCTATAAAACATATCAAAGCCGCCGTTTCAAAGTCGATCTCAAAAGCACATCCAAAGCGCTTGACTGCCGTGGTTGCCTCGAAAACCTTATCTCATGGCGTTTTGGGCTTCGACCTGGATCCTTTCAGGTTAACCAAAGACGATGTCGAATTCATAAAACTCACCAACAAAAAGCGCTTCGAGAACGATGGAACGGTGATAACAGAACAAGAACAAAAACTCCGTGAACTAAAGATCGCTCGGCGGAAAATGCTGGCGAACTGGGTTTCCGATCGACATATGAGGTGCGCTACCGTGGTCAGGGCGAAAGTTATTCCGTGGCCAAACTTCGAAGAAACAGTAGAAAAGGAAGGGTATATGAAATGGCTCGGAAATTTGGCATTGTATCTCGGTCAAAGGTTTACACCGGTATACACTAGCCCTTGGACACAACCACCGAAATTCGACAAGGCGACAACCGCGAGCCACATCGAACGCATCGCGATCGGAATGGCCCCATTTCAAGAGTGGATTATGATGATACGAAGTGTTTATCGGTGGGAGGATCCGGCGAAAACAGCGAGGTGGCTGATGATTTACACGGTATTGTGGAGTTACGGGTACTTGGTCACATTTGCATATGTTTATTTGATCGCGAGGGTGTTGAGGAATAGGCAAGATCGGTATGAGGTTGAGAGGGTCAAAGAGTCGATTCACAGGTCGAGAGATAGAGGGGCGAGTGTTCACCGGGTAACAGAGCTAATTGAACGACACGGGGCGGATGGGTGGATTGAAGGTGTTTCGGAAGAATTTGGCAGCTGGATTCAATTAAAATCTGGGGATATAGCTGATGGTCTCGAGATTATAAGAAAGTAAGTCCCCGGTTCCATTGTGATATTACTTTTGCTGGGGGGAAATGGCTAATGAAGTTTACAGTTTTTGGGAATGGAAGGATCCGGTGCAAACAGTGTATACCTTAATATTCTTTGGAGCGTGTCTTCTCCTGGGATTGCTCACGGACTTGGCGTACTCCTGGCGTATCGTCACGTTTGTCTTTGGACTTTGGTTTTTTGTTTCTTCTCCAGTAGGAAGCAGGTGGCCTCGATATAGATGGGTAGTCAGTCCTTTCAAATGGGCATTTTGGGGAATACCCACGCACACGGAGATCACATACTCTGAATTTAGAAGAGATGCGATCAATGCTATCGGCGATCCGACAGGGCGAAAAAAATCGGCGAGGAGAAGATCCAGGAGAAGAAAGATGGCAGATTACGAGGGACCAGTCATGGTCATCGATGACGAAGGAGAGGAAGATGAAGGATATGTCACGAATTCTCCAGATATGGAAGAAGAGGATGAGGAAGATCCCGAGGAGTTAATATCTCCAGTTATAACCCAGGATCCAGAGAGTTTAAGCGGGAGGAAGTACATAGGGGAGATATTCTGCGGTTTCAAATGCATATTTCGCGACCATCCAGGGAGATTATATATTTCTGACTATGGTCTGATATTTGAAACGGAGATACAAAAGAAAATAATGGCGGAGATGGCATGGAAGGACATACTGAGCATCCACAAAAACGAGGGATTGTCTCTGGGGAAAACAGGGAAAATTCATGGCTTGGTTGTCATTTCCGCGGCAGGTGATGTGATGATGTTTGATGCTGTGGCGAGAAGGGACAAGGCGTTTAATCGTATAATTGGGTTTTCTGGGCTCCGGTGGCAGAGTGGATTGTAAATAAAATTTCTCGATTTCGTGGGTCTGGCAATGAGATATAAAATCATACAGCAGCCTCCTTCGACTAGAAATATCAATATCTTATCGATAAGGTACAATGGCGCGCTCGACAGGATTTGACTGTTGTAGATTTCGCGTTGTCTTCGCTCTCCAATTAGAAATCAGGCATCATTTGGCAGAACTTTCAACCCCCTTTACAGTCATCCAGACGACGACCAGCAGCGGACGCCAGCCGCTATTCCTCAACCATCTACCTAGGTTACCGAACACCAACCTTCGCAAGAAGATAACGAATCCGCTTTGCATACACAGTATACCTATTTGGTCTAATGAGTACCTGTTCTTGCCTGAGAAGCACGTTGCTGTTTGATCCTTCGACTACCTCACCAAGAGGCTTTAGGCGGGGTTTCGGTATCAAACCCAATCACTGTCAAAAATGGCAGCTTCAGAAGGCCTAGAATTGGAAGAAGAGACGTGAATCGCACGGATCAATATACTCCCAGTATCTTCACTAGTATCTCAAAGACAGCCAACACTTAGCCTTGGTTCGACGATTTCGACATGTACGCGGCGGACAAGGCCTGTTCGAATTCCCTTGGCGGTGTTGAGGATGGCGAATATCTCTGGTACTTCCCTTCTAGAAGTTCTCGAAAGTCTAGAAGAACACCGCTATTACGCAACCTATAAGTCTCGTCTTAACTTATCTTCTCTCTCTCTCGTCTGTCCTCTCGTCTAAAGGCATCTTTTCTTCATATTTCACAATAAAAAGACTACCGCAACGGTATCCTCGAATTACTATACTTTAGGCCACCTTGGCCGTTTGAAAAACAGTATATATTAAAGGCTGGCAGCTTCGACTTTCTCTTGTGCTCGCATCGTGGGCTGGGGGTTGGGTCCCCAACTTGTTCTTGGGCGGGTGCAAATACTGTAAAGCAGCTCCTTATCACAAACTATTGGGAGAACCTTCTCTCGCTCATCTTTCGAACAAAATAGGCGAAGCCATATCGCCTAAAAACAAAACAAAATTTTCCTTTCCTTTTTCCTGGGAAAAACGTTAGGGAATATACGCTGGTTGGCCGTGTTAAAGAGGGTTTAAGACAACATTAAATATAATCAACAGACGCCTGGCAACTCAGCTCGCGAATCACATTCTGGATTTTACCTCAAGATACTGTTGGCTTGTATCGAGTGGTAATTCAAAAGGAGCTGGACCACCTGGGAAGGGCTTCAAAGCAGCCTGGGTCTCCTGCGTCTTATATATTGAAAGAAACAAGAGCTTCTTCGATGTCAGAAGCCGTTCTGTTTTGCTAAATCGAAGATCCTTGTTGAATTTCGTCTTCGTACGTTGAGATGATTGATGAGACTTGGTGAATATATCTGGCTCATGTCAGCTATGCTTTTCTTAAGTTTCTTCCGTCATCTCTCCGTACGAACACCAAGTTTGATGTGGCTCTTCAAGCTAAGATTGTAGATATCGGATGACTGCAGATCCTTACGGATGGTTCTTCTAACGAACCTATTAGGTTCGAGTTGGTCCGGTTACCTTATCATTTCTATCTTGTTGCAACATGGAATAATGCATTTCTCGTTCTCATGTATGTAACGAGATTATTTAGAAGCTAATACAACATTTTGTATGCCTTGAAATGCTCTGCTCACTTGAATAGTTCTGGCTTATGATCCCGAGATTTAACACTGAATGACCGCCTCAGGATGAAATTTCCTCAACCCCCAAAATTTTCGTGGCTCTCAGAACTACAAAACTCTCGCCAAAGATAATCCATCAAACACCGGCAATATGAATGTTTCAACTCTTGGATCTTTCGCCAAAACATCGTTAAACTCCCTGAGCGGAGTCACCCTCGTGATAGCAAGGGCGTCGCTCATGCCGGGGTTATTCTCTGTATCGGCGACGAGACCTCTCTTCAAAACATTATCTGAAATCAAGATGCCGCCTTTCCGAAGCAGGTTATGATCAAGAATAGTCTTAAAATATTCGACATAGCCACTATTCAAAAGTGATATATAAGTATGTGAGATGTACAGGCAAGCGCCAACTATAACTTGATTGGATGGGCTTACTCTTTGTTAGCGTCGAGGAATATCATATCGAAGGGTGCTTCCGAACCGAGATTTTGAATGCTAAGAGATATCGGTAGTTAGCATTGCTTTCAATTGAAGGGAGCCGTTTCAGTTGAGGTCGATTTCAGAGAAAGGAGCATACGATTCCTGAGCCGGGCCTTCGATCAAGGTGACGAAGTTATCGACACCGGCGTCTTTGAAAGCCTGTCGTGCAACTTTAGCCGTAACGGGATTAATATCGGTGGTGATAATCTAGAATACCGGAATAAGTATTACAATATGTTTTATTTTTTATAAACTGGTTAAAAGGAAAAGAATATTTATACTTTTGCGCCTTCCACACCTTTAAGGGCTTCAGCAAAGGCAAGAGCGCTAAATCCAGTGAAACAACCAATCTCCAAGACTATAGTTATTTGATCATTTGATTAACCTCCAAACTTTTAAATGAGAACTTGAAGTTTAGCATACTCTTCTTCGCGTTGTAGCTTCGAGCAGTCCAAATGAGATACTGTGCTTGAAGAGTCGACACCATCATTTCAGATAGGTCTTCGAAGTCTCTGTTGGTCATTTCCGCGTGATCCAGCATGTGCTGTGGTAAAGGAAGAGACCGCTCTTTGCAGTATTGGAGAACTGCAACAGAGACTTTCTCGTTTGGGAACAGAACATTGGCTTCTTCTTTCATGTTGAATGGTATATATTTCGGGAGATAGATGCGGATTCTCTGAACAGTTGCTTATATCGCTGTGGATTGAAATCCAGATCAATTTCGCACTTTATAACGGTCTATCAATGGTTTTTGTCAAAGACATGTTTTATTAGCCCATTTACCCCGATTATGTGAGTCATGATAACGCTTAGCATGTCCTTTTCCATCGATCGATGGATTACAGACCGCCCAGTTGATCTATGAACAAGATTTGGAGACACTAATATGCGTGCCCCAGCTAATGAATCCTAAGCCCAGGCATAAGGCGATGCCAGAATGTGTTGAAATATTGTATTTCAACGGATTCGGGCTGTGTCCGAGATATCCTTGCCGTAGGAATTGAAGAGAAGTTCGACCCGTGATGGGGACGACATTGATGTAATTGGTAGAACGAGGACATACCTTTAAAAACTCAGAGAGGTGGTCGCCAAGTGTATCTTTGAGACCAAATGGTAGAATCTTGTAGTAGGGGGTCTCCGTCTTTAAATGATGTCAACGGCAGTAAACGGTTTCCGAGATTGCGCGGCGGAGGATATCAGCGGATCTGATTAACAAGGCAAGGGCTCTCTGCAATGTCACCTACTAGTTCTGGCGTCTTCAAGGTAGCTTCATGTATCAAATCGCGCAATCTATGGTCACAATGCAGGGCGATGACACTTATTAGATAATGAGGATGGTACTAGAAACGACATGTACATCTGCGCAGGACTTTCACTTTTCTTCCCTTCTAGTCAAGATCTCGAAGACTTGTTACCCTTTGAGCAATTGCAATTATAAAATACCTCTTATTATTTTATACTTAACAACGTTATTATTAGTAATAATGGCTCGATACCAAGTCGCAAAACCTGGCCAAGATTTGAATAGACCAATCGGAGTTGATATCGCGAAACATCTTGGCAAGTATTGTAGGACCCTTCATCGTGCGGAGAGAGCCTCCTTGAACACCAGCCTTGTTGCGGCTGAGGGAGAATGTTCAATCAGCAACTTCATCGCAAGAATTCTGAAGAATCTGATCGCACGATTTCAGACACAGGCTCTAAGTCTAGATGTCGCTCTTGAAGGATACGACGGCGGTACTCATTGCAGCGACGACAAAATTCATTCTCTGATTCATTGGTAGCCATTCCCCCGTTCCATCTGATAACATGCTTGTTCAAGGGGCTAATTGAACAGACGCGATAGTTATAACTTAGCGAGCAACTCGCAGCTCCTCATGCAGCTCTTACCCCTAAGCTTCGCAATCCTATTCTCTCGCCACATCACCTTCACTCGAGCCCAAGAATCTGAGCCGGTATCAATATGGAGTAATAGCGATTACATAAACCAAAGGGTCTGCGCTCAAAACTGCTTCGGCAGACCAGAGGCTATCGTCTATGGCGACAGAATTGGAGGTCTTTTGGACTGCCCCGGGATGACAGCCTTAAATGGATGCTACTGTCGGCCGGATCTTTCGTCAACAGTGTTTAAATTTCTGTCTGCCTGTATAATTACCACTTGCTCTTCGAATACCGTTGATATTCAGCAAGCGCAGAGTATATACTTGGGATACTGCGAAACCGCCAACGTTCCTGCGAGCGCTGTGGTATCGAGTACCAGTGAGAGTAGAGATACAGCAAATACCAGGAGCACGAGCTCTCCGAGAAACGCTGTGGATTCAGAATTGCCGAGTCCAACTATTGACCAAAATGGCGATCGAACAGTGACAGTCGAAGGGCCAACTGTTACAGTCTCGGGACCAGCCGCGACGACAATATATTCGACTATTAGAGTCACGGAGTCCGATGGTGCTCGTGTGGTAGCCGGACAAGAGGGCGGTTTAACGAACTCGCAGAAAATCGGGCTAGGCGTTGGGTTAGGGTTAGGGATTCCTTTGATTTTGATACTCTTAGTTTGGAGTTTGATATCGTATCGACGGCGAGGTATTGGAGACTCTGGAAGCACTTTAATGCCACCGATGCTGGAATATCCGCCATCCATGCCTGCTCCGCCGGCAGGAAGAAATCATGTTTCTTAATAGCTCTGTATAGAGCCAAACAGCAAATGTACGAATAATACAAGATACGAGTAATTCAATGTTGATACCACGGTGCGAACAGGTATATATCCATGCTGAGATCTTTTGGTAGCTGCAAGACCAAGGCCAACCAATTCTATCACCAAAGGTTCTCGCAACGAGGGTTCAGATTAATTCTGTCAGTCTAGGGTACATCTGCATCATGACGACTACGGATTCATCTGGCGATAGTGAGTCGGATATCGCCCTTAAATGAACCAGGATAAAGAGAACCAAGTTGGAACTGATTTCGACGGATGAAGATGAGGACAAATTGAAGAACACCCTGCTGGGACTTAGAGAGAAGCCTGATGAGATCAGAGACATGTACTTTCGAGATACTTCGTGGGCGACGGTTGACTGAAAGGAGAACCCGGGAAAGGCAGACGAAATGGTTGCAGCGGGGCCATGACTTGCGATCAAAAATGAAGAAAAGATTACTCTGGTCACAATCGCGAGGGACCAGAATCCCGCCGAAGTTCGAGAGTTATTACAATCCGAGTCGCCGGCTTCGGGTCTGCTGCTTGGTCAGCGCTGAATGGCTAGCACGCAATCGCCCACAACGCAGAAATAACCTAGTTCCTTCCACTCTAGCTCTATTCACACTCATTCAACCGTTATTCAATCGGACATCTTCGACTTCAAATCATGTTGCGCACAGGCTTCAGACGTTTCGCGAGTACTGTCGCTCCATCCGCCGAGCTAACCTACACAAAAAGGGTATCGCAGGTTCAAGGCACCGTCAATGGCTTCGTTGGTGGTATTTCACCCTTCCCCTACGTCACAATTTAAAGGACCCACCGTTGCGACTGCGACAACCAGCGGAATCCATGCGATTGGACCATCTTACCACAAACTGCTATTCAATCCAGAGGTTGCTAATAACCCAAAGCGATTGGTAGAACACCATTGATCCGTCTCAACAAGCTCAGCGACGAAACAGGATGCGAAATCCTCGGGAAGGCAGAATTCATGAACCCCGGCGGTAGCGTAAAAGGTATCCAATAAGAATATAACATATTCTTCAACCAATTCCTCGAAAAACCAGCCCTTCTAACAGAACCTTCGCCGTTTTGCTAGACCGGGCTGCTTTATATGTCGTCAAAGACGCCGAAGAACGTGACCTGCTCAAACCAGGTGGAACCGTCGTCGAAGGTACCGCGGGCAACACCGGCATCGGCCTCGCCCACGTTTGTCGATCCAAAGGTTACAAATGCGTAATCTACATGCCGAACACCCAATCTCAAGGCAAAATCGATCTTCTTCGTCTACTGGGAGCGGAGGTATACCCCGTCCCCGCGGTAGCTTTCGAGAATCCCGAGAATTACAACCACCAAGCGAGGCGACATGCCGAACGGCTGGATAATGCGGTTTGGACCAACCAGTTTGATAATACTGCGAATCGAAGGGCCCATATTGAAACCACTGGACCGGAGATATGGGAGCAGACTGGCGGGAAGATTGATGGGTTTACTTGTTCTACTGGGACCGGTGGTACCTTGGCTGGGATCACGAGATACCTGAAAGAGCAGAGTGATGGGAAGGTCAAGAGTTTTCTAGCTGATCCGCCTGGTTCGGTATTATATTCGTACATCAAATCTGGTGGAAAGCTCACCGAGAGATCCGGCGGCTCGATAACGGAAGGAATAGGTCAAGGAAGAGTAACGGATAATCTCGGCCCGGATATCGGATTGGTCGACGACGCCCTACATATCGCTGATGAGAAGAGCATAGAGATGGTGTATAGGCTCTTGGATGAAGAAGGTCTGTACATGGGCGCTAGCACGGCCTTGAATGTCGTAGCGGCGTATGAAATGGCAAAAATTCTCGGGCCAGGAAAGACGGTGGTGACGGTGCTTTGTGATGGGGCTTACAGATACGCTGATAGATTGTTCAGCAAGAAATGGCTGGAGACTAAGGGCTTGCTGACTGCTATCCCTGAAAAGCTGACCAAGTATATCGTCTTACCGTAAAACCATTTTCACGATTAGCATGCACATGTATAACAATCGCCAAGAGCGGAACTAAGTTACTTTTGCCTAGATAAAATTTATGAAGGATTTTACTTCCAAGCTTCCAACCCATATCCGCATTTCCTTTTTTATTAAACTCCACTCATCCCGAGCATCTACAAAGTTTAGAGCAAGCATTATCCCACCCATTTCCTCGCATTTCTAAACATCTTGACCCACGGACCGAGATGACCCCACGTCTTCGCATCCTCGCTCAACCAACTGTGTGCCTGCAACAACACCGTTCTCTCAGGATGGGGCATCATAGCCAAAACCCTACCATCTTCACTCCTTATACCCGTGATACCCAACGGGCTACCGTTTGGATTCTCCGGATACTTCTCCGTAACAACACCTCTATTATCAACATATCTCAAACTCACCAATCCCTTTTCAATAAGATTCTGCGGTGAAGTCCCTGGTGCTCTGAAGACCGCTCGACCCTCTCCATGAGCCGTCACAATTGGCATCTTTGTCCCCGCCATACCATCGAAGAAGATATTGGGAGTAGAAGTATTCTCCTCAACAACTTCGACCATGCAAACCCTAGCTTCGTATTGTTCGCTCTCGTTCCTTTCGAAATTCGGCCAGGTATTTGCAGCACCGGGGATCATTTCTTTCAAATGACTCAAGAACTGACAACCGTTGCATACACCAAGCGTGAAAGTATCTTTCCGCTCAAAGAATCCCTTGAAATCTGATCGAGTCTTAGGGTGTAATAGCACGGATTTAGCCCATCCGGCACCAGCGCCTAAGACATCACCGTACGAAAATCCACCACAGGCCGCGAGTCCAGTGAATGCAGATAGTGAGATGTTTCCGGAGATGAGATCGGTCATGTGAACGTCGACGGGTGTGAATCCGGCCATGAGGAAAGCGAATGCCATTTCGGCGTGACCGTTTACGCCTTGTTCGCGAAGAATCGCGACTTTGGGTTTAGATGATAGAGATGCTGGGATGTTTTCTGCTGGGTTGAAAGTGGTTTGGAAGGAGAGACCAGGGTTTTCGTCGTCGTTGATGGATAAGTAATCTTGTTCGGCACATACTGGGTTATCCCGGATCTTTTGCATTTCGTAGGAAGTGCGTGCCCATAGAGATTGTAAAGTCGCCCGGGTAGAGAGGAATATCTTCTTGTTCACATAGCTGATGTCGATGGAGTGAGGACTGTTGAAGATGGGCTTCGCAATAGGGAAGATGGACTCGGCGGGAACACCGCAGCTGGTAAAGATTTCCCCGAACTTTGTTAAGTCAGCCTCCTTGATTTGAAAGACGGCCCCGAGCTCTTCATTGAAGAGACCCTCGATGGCATCAGCTTCGCTTTCGCCTTTGATGAAGCTGTCCAGTTTGACATCCAATCCACAACGACCAGCAAACGCCATTTCCAAAAGAGAAGTGATCAGACCGCCATCGCTACGGTCATGGTATGCGAGAACAATTCCGGTCTCTCGTAGTTGCTGGCTAGCTTTGAAGAAGCCTTTGAAAACCTCAACATCCCGAACATCGGGGACTTCGTGGCCTACCTGACCAAAAACTTGAGCGAGAGCGCTTCCGCCAAGTTTTCTGAATCCTTTAGCAAGATCAACGAACACAAGGATTGAACCATCGATTCGAGCGATCGTAGGTGTCCACGTATTCCTGATATCAGCAACGGCGCAGAAAGCTGTGACGACTAATGATATCGGGGCCGTAACTTCGTTTGTCTGGCCCCATTTCATTTTCATGCTCATTGAATCCTTGCCGACTGGAATTGAGACACCAAGCTTAGGACATAAATCTAATCCAATAGCTTCGACAGCTTCATATAAAGCAGCGCCTTCTCCAGCGTGGCTTCCCGCGGCCATCCAGTTAGCAGATAGGCGGACACGGTCCAGCCCGCCCAATATATCGGCAGCGGCAAGATTTGTCAAGGATTCGGCAACCGCCATTCTCGCCGATGAGGCAGGGGATACTAGTGCCAAACTTGGGCGTTCTCCCATTGCCATGGCTTCGCCAGTCGTTACATTTGGCGACAGCGAAGTCGCTGTCACACCGACGTCTGCTACCGGGGTTTGCCACGGGCCAACCATCTGGTCTCGTACTACTAAACCAGTGACGCTCCGGTCTCCGATTGTGATAAGGAATTGTTTGGATCCAACCGAGGGAAGCGTCAGCACTCTTTCAATGGCCTCTGAGAGAACTGATTCTGGTGGACTCGGGATATATTGTTTCAAAGAAGAATCGAACATGGGTGGCTGTAATTTCCTCGTTAGAACATCTTTGTGCATCTTTGGTGGCTTTCCGAAAAGAGTGGACATGGGCAAATCAATTGGTGTAGGATGTTCCTTCGAATCCCGATCCGTGAGAACAAGCTTCTGCTCATCTTCAGAACCACCAACAGCACGCCCGACAACTCTAAACCCACATCTTTCTCTCTTTGCCATATTTTCAAAGGTCTGTAATCCATCTTCAGCAATCGCAAGGACATATCTCTCTTGCGCTTCGCAACACCAAATCTGCAACGGACTCATGCTTTGGTCCGCGTTTTCAACATCTCGTAGTTCAAATTTGGCGCCAAGTCCTGCGTCGTGGACTAGTTCTGGCAAGGCGTTAGATAATCCTCCAGCACCGACATCGTGGATTGATCGAATCGGATTTTGGTCTCCGAGCGCCGTGCAAGCATCGATCACCATTTGCGCCCGTCTTTGCATTTCAGGGTTTCCCCGCTGAACAGAGGCGAAGTCGAGCTCCACGGACCCTTCGCCAGATGTGACACTCGACGCTGCACCACCGCCCAACCCGATAAGCATAGCTGGTCCACCTAGAACTATCAGATATGCGCCCGGGCTAATAGCTCCTTGCTCTTTTAGTGCGTGCTGTGGACGGATTGTGCCCAATCCTCCAGCAATCATGATTGGTTTGTGATATCCTCTAATTTCGGAGTCGGTGTTGTTAGGAACGGGGACCGAAGTTGTGAGGGTTCGAAAATAGCCTGTGATACACGGTCTGCCGAACTCGTTATTGAACGCCGCGCTTCCAATCGGTGCCTCGAGCATGATATCTAACGGTGAGGCAATATGATACGGCTTTCCAACGTCCAATTCCCACGGTCTTCTGAAACTAGGGATCAACAGATCGGAGACATTGAACCCTGACAAACCAGCCTTTGGTTTTGAGCCTCGTCCAACAGCACCCTCATCTCTGATTTCTCCACCTGAACCAGTCGCAGCACCTGGATATGGTGACACAGCCGTGGGATGATTATGAGTTTCAACCTTTGCTACAAAATGAACCTTTTCCTCCGTCAACGTCCAATCCTGGCTCTTAGCATCAGGAGCCCAAAAAGTAGCATCAGAACCTTCCAGCACGGCCGCGTTATCAGAGTATGCGGATATGGTCCACTTCGGATTCGACTTGTGCGTGTTTCGGATCATACCGAATAACGAGTTAGGTTTATTCTCCCCGTCGATAGTCCAGCTGGCGTTGAACTGTTTGTGTCGGCAATGTTCAGAGTTTACTTGCGCAAACATGAATAGTTCCACATCATATGGATCGCGCGGACAGGGGCCGAACGGGGAGAAAGCGTTGAGAAGGTACTCTTTCTCTGAAGCGTCGAGAGCTAGTCCATATTTTTTGTTTGCGTCTTCGAGAGTTTGACGGGGATTCGAGCTGTTGAGGAGGCTGATCTGAGTCGCGGGGGCAGGTTGTGCATCTTCGTGGGACAATGATTTAATTGGCATCGATTTTGTGAGGGTCTAATTAATGTTCGTCAGCAGGCGAAAGTCTCTCTAGTCTCTTCAGTATTTCCTACCTGTGTCATTCGATCATGGAGAATATCGCTGAACGAGGTGAAATCCAGTCCACTGGCATCACCGCTAAACTTGAGCGCATATGCTACTCCTCGTTCAATTCGACTGATAAGACCACCCATATCGCATACGTGCGCGATGCTCGTTGCCTTTGACGACCATGGCGAGATTGTACCCGGTCGCGGACTGGCGAACAATATCACTACATCGTCGAGACCATTGACATTAAACTCTGGATTCTCAATTGAATCTTGTAGCAATTGCGTCGAAGGCTCTGTGACATCCGCCTCATCGCCGTATCGAAGCAATTGATCTAGTATCTGTCGCTCTTTGCTTCGAACATCCTGGAGTTTGTCAAGCGACGTTTGATCCGTTACTTGGACGTAATGAACATGAAGACTGAATATAGTCTCAAGTTGGACGGATGACGAAGCGCCGAGTTTTGAGTTTACGGATTTTGTAAGTTCCGCGATACGGAATGAGGAAAGAGCGGGAGAGCCTGGTAACGGGAACCAGGTTGGACCGGGCATTGTGACTAGCTTTGGCGAACGAGAATATTAGAAAACGCAATGCGCAACGAATTGAGGGATGAAGTCGAGGTAGAAAAGAGAAAAATGCTTACTCGTTTCCTCGCCTCTGCTAGATTGAAGACTAATCTCAGGTGTCTTGCGAAACAATCCAACCTGAAGCAGAGAGAGCTCGCGGGACAAATTTTCTCGCCGATGGGAAAAGAAAGGTGGGCTGCTGCAAGGTGGGATGTGTTGCATATGTCGTCGGTATCGATAAGATAAGATTTGATTGATTAGATTAGATCAGCCCAATGGAGACGACCGCTGTTGACGAACAACGTAAACAAACAACACTTCTGCGAGCGTGCCACAGAGCAACCTCGAAAGCTCGAGCTGCCACGAAGAAAACCGTTTCACCCCGCCAATATCTTCGCACAACCGCATAGGACATCGCATTCACGAACATACCTCTCATCAGGCGTCTGGACACCCTTCACACTAGAGGCGCCGTCATGCCTCCTCGAAAATCCGGTACTACCACGCGAAAACCGCGAGCTACCAAAGCATCTAAAGAGAAGGAAGCTGCTGCTGCTGCGGCGGCGGCGGCGGCGGCATCTGGCTCCCCTCCAGTTGAGACCCCGGTCTTTGAATACACACCCCTCCAAAAAGCGATACAAAATACCTTCATCTCAGCACAAGGGACCACAGCGACACACAGAAAATTATGCGTATCATTGCGGTCTACCCAAGAGAAGTGCGCGCAGGAGGGAATGCGGGCGGAAAAGGCATTCTGCGTAGAATTCACTCGATGCCTCAATCGGGCTTTAGTGGTTAAAAAGGGTGAAGCAGTCAGCGACCGTATCCTCAGATTCTGCGATCTGTTTATAAGACACATCTACGAGAAAGGTAGCGCAATTCTAACATCGAGATCCAGAGCAATACTGATGTTTTGAAACAGAGGCCAAGGATCGGAAAGCTGCTAAAACTAGCGATGGTGATGTTGAAATGGGGATGGATGAAGAGGAGGAAGAAGATGAAATGCCTAATTCGTGTACCACTCGCTTTACCCGTTATCTTCTCCAGCACTTAGCCAAGGGTCTCGTCGCATCAAACAAGATTGTCAGATTTCGAGTTTGTCAGTTCTTTGCTCTCACTTTAAACTCGATCCCCGCTCTGGAGGAGAATACGTTTGCCAATTTAAAGAAGGGACTCGTTAGGAGGATGTACGATCGAGAATCAAACATAAGAGTCCAAGCTTCGTTAGCTCTGATGAGGTTAGGTTTTGGAGTTACCGAGGAAGAGGAGGAGAGTGATTATGATGACGACGACGATGATGAAGGGCTAGTGCAAAATACAGTTGTCGGAAGGCTGGTGGACCGACTTTCCGGTGACAACAGCGCGTAGGTCACTTCATCTGTCCCAGTGGGTTGGCTCCTATCTAACGCTTTGAGTATAGAGATGTTCGCCGGGCGATTCTACTTAATCTCAACCACACACCTCTCACACTTCCCCATCTCCTAGAGAGATCGCGAGACTTGGACGCCATAACACGCCGTCTTGTTTACTCTCGGACTCTGCCCTCCCTCGGCGATTTCAGGCTCCTCACAATCTCTATGCGAGAGAAAATTCTACGATGGGGTCTTCAAGATCGCGATCCAGCTGTTAGAAAGGCCGCAGAGCGCGCATTTGTCGAGAGCTGGGTTTCAAATGCCGATGGTGATGTTCTTGAAGTTCTGGAGCGACTGGACGTTGTCAATAGCAAAGTTGCTGAAATGGCAATGGAAGCTTACTGGCAGCACGGCAACTCGATTGATAAGCCGTTCGGAACGGAATATTGGGACGACCTCACGCCTGAATCCGTTTTTCTTGCGAGGACCTTTCATGATTATTGTCGAGATCCGAAGACTCAAAGCGATCACCATATCGATGAGAAGATGCCCGAAGTGACGCATTTGGCATTTATTATTCAAAAGAACACCAACTTGCTGATCGATTCGCCGCTCGGTGTTCCGATAAACCCGGCTAAAAGTGTCAACGGTCTTCCAAAAGACGCCGCGGAGGTCGAATTTATCGTTGAACAGCTTCTCCTTATCGCCATGAAGGCAGACTACGGTGATGAAATTGGAAGAAGAAAAATGTTTTCCTTGTTGAGAGAATTACTCGCGATCGTGGATCTTCCGGAGGCGACCGTAAGCCGTATAATAGAGGTAATGCGCAAGGTTTCCGGTGGAGAACGCGAATTCTGCAGTGTAATTCTTGAAATTATCGCTGAAGTACACGACACAATCGCGCCTGAAGAGGACGAAACCGCGGTAGACGGGGATGACGCGGATAGTTTCCATTCCGCACATTCCGCACATTCCGAACAGGACGAAAGACGCAAAGCCAAATCGAAGCCTAAACTAAAACCAAAGAAAGCAAGGAGGGTTGCTGATAGCGATGATGAAATGATGGATATCGATGAGGGCGATGAGGATGGAGAAGATGATCCAGATGAGAAGGCTATCAAGGAGATGGTGACCAATCTCAGATGTCTCTTCATCGCGCAGTGCATGTTGGAGAACGTTGAGGGCGATCTTAATTCGAACGCTCATCTGACGACCATGCTAAACGGATTGATTGTTCCAGCGGTGCGCTCGCAAGAGGCTCCGATAAGAGAAAGAGGCTTGAGATGTCTTGGGTTGTGCTGTTTACTTGATAAGGTGAGATTTGTCATTCGCTTTAGCAAGAACTATCGTGCTGACTATTTTGGAACTAAAAGCCACTCGCGGAAGAGAATATGACGTTATTCGCCCATTGCTTCAATAAAGGGCACGAAGAGCTACAAGTGGAGGCTGCTCATATCATTTGCGACATCCTCGTTATTCACGGCGTGTCTATATTTGAAAGCGAGAAATGCCAGATCGAGCAAAAGACCGTGTTCAAAATGCTTGGAAAGGCGACAAAGCTGGAGGATAGTCCAGAGACACAGGCGGTGGCCGTTGAAGTGCTTTGCAAGCTCTTCCTGGCTAGAGTAGTTGAAGACGAAGACGTAAGTAATTCGAATCTGAACTATTTGGTAAATCAATGCTAACTTGCTATGAACAGTTACTCAAAGCAATGGTTCTGGCATATTTTGATTCATCTACTAATGATAACTTGAGTCTTCGCCAGACCCTTTCGTACTTCCTTCCCGTATACTGCCACTCTCGGGACGACAATCAGGTTCGGATGCAGCGTATAACGGTGGCTACTTTACACATCCTAATTGCGTTATTCGGGAACTTGGATGAAGGTGAAGAGATGGTTACACCTGCGAATATCGCTAGTCAGATGGCGGACTGGACGGACCCAAGAAAGGTGTTTAGAGTAGAAGGTGCAGATGACGGGAAAGTGAATTGGGATGTGCACGTGGATTTGGCATTGGACGCCGTTGCTAGGATCAGCAGCGGGAGTACCAGTATGTTTCAAACCCACGATTCCATTTCCACGGTGATAATAGCTAACTAAATTTCGCTACAGAGGAAGAAAAGAAGATACTTTGTCAGATGCTAGGGAAGCTGGCATTGAGTCCCCTATCTACTCCCGAGAAGTTGGAAGAACTTGGAGAACAGACCGCGGAGTTGGTGCAATCTAAGGCTGTTACGGACGCGGTTTCGAGAAACGCGCTCATCAAGTTTGAAGCAAGTCTACAAAAGGTTCTCGCGCAGCAAGCGGAGGGACCGGGACGGGAGAGGAGCAGGAGTCGCCCTGGTACTAGAGGTAGTGCTGGTAGTAACGGTGGCGACGGCGCAGGTGACGAGTCGAAGAATTCGGAGACTATTATCACGGAAATGCATGACTTAACGATTGTAAGCGCTGAAAAACTCGCTGCAATGGAGAAAGCCAAACAAATGGAGGAGGAGACAGAAGGCGAGGAAAATGTGGAGGAGGTCGAAGAAGAGGATGAGGATGAGGAGATGTAAATTCATGCTTGGATGATACAACGAGTGATGAATAACGCTTTTCATTAGTATGGCGTTAAGGAGGTACTACGCATGCCCAAGAGCATTGTGTTAAGAGTTAATCACGGCATAGCGCATGCAGTATCGAAGCCTTATTTCTCTCGGCCGCTTAATCCTTTGATCTTTTGTTTCTCATCTATTAGTCATTCCATCGTGAGAGGCCTATGTGACATTATTCGGGTGTCCAATTGCGACTTGTGGTTTTTATTGACAAGTCTACGATGGCAGCCCCGCTAGCAATACGAATAGTAAGCATCAACAATGATATCCATTAAAATCGCTTATTTGCTTCGCTTGTAAATCTTGTTCAAGAAGCTGGTCAAGACATCCTTCTTGAACCCGTTGCTCTCGTCAACATTGTCAATCATCTTTCGAATCTTTCCGACAACAGCTTCTTCGTAATCCTGATATCTCTTCTCGAGCTGGAGTTCCAAAAAGACTTCCTTGACCTTCTTCTCGGCTTCGTCGTCCTTCTTGCCATAGTTGTTGTCCAATATCTCGCGTTGAGCTGGGGTAGCAATCGAGAGAGCTTGGTTGATGAGCCAACCGCACTTGTTATCCTTGATATCAGTACCAATTTTGCCAATATGTTCTGGATCACCGTAGCAGTCGAGGTAGTCGTCCTGGATCTGGAAGTACTCTCCGAGTGGGATAAGTACATCTTGGGCTTGTTTGAGGTTTTCCGGGGTAGCAACACCGGCCATGTACATGGCCAAGGCTACGGGCAGGTAGAAGGAGTAATATGCGGTCTTGAAGATGACGATGAATTTGTGCTTGTCAAGGGAGAACTTGGAGAGGTCGACACGATCTTCTGGGGCTGTGATGAGGTCTAGAAGTTGTCCGAGTTCGGTCTGGAAGGTAGTCTCGTGGAAGAGTTCCAAGAGGTCCACGTAGTATGATTCTTGACGGAAGTGTTTCTTGAGAAGGAGGTAGATCGCCGATTCGAGCATGAAGGAGTCGTTGATGGCAATCATGCCGACGCCTTCGAAGAGGTACCAGCACGGACTGCCACGACGGGTTTTGGAGCTATCCATGATATCATCGGAGACGAGGAAGAATGCTTGAAGCTGGATGTGACATATTTTCATCAGTCAACCTATCTCTACAGCGACGAAGAATGGGTGATATACCAATTCGGTTGACCATCCGAGGATTGCACTGCGCAGGTACTCCTCGTCCGAGAGCTTGTCCTTACCGGTAAGGATGCTGTAGGTATCGATGACGGACATGCCACGATTGCACTTTCCGCCAACCGTGTTTTGTTCTAGATTCTATTGCGATAGGAACTTTCATATTAGCGAATGTGTCTGTTGAATACTGCGCGATCGAGCTTGGATATACAAACCTTTCGATACCAGGCCGCGGCCTCGGCGGGGATGCTATACCCCTCCAAGACGCCCATCAACTCGTCAACGAGCAGAGGGAAAACGGCTTCGAATTCCTTTAGTGTAGTTTTGCCCATTTTGATGCAATAGGGAGGTCAATTGATGCAGGAAGCGGAAAGGGAGGATGGTGTCGGGGGGTGAATTTGGGAGAGTCGAAGAATTCGTGTTGTGGGGCGATAGTCCTGCTGGTGCTGCTGCACGCTTTTAGACGTTGGGGAAGGGCGGCGGACGAGGCTTTCCTTTATAGTCGCATCACAGGATGCAAGATCTCAGTTATCAAAAAAATAAGGCTTCGCAAGCTTTTCCTGCGTTCTCGCGGCACTCGCGCTGAAGGCATCCGAGCCAGCGACAGCCAGGGAACAGAAGCTAGTTAGTTAGCCAAGGCTGCGGCTGCAGGCGACTTAGCTTTGCTGCAAGGTCAAGCTGCTCCCCACCCGCCGTCGCTGGTTCGGAGACGTCGGCGTGATCTCTCTCTTCGGATGCCCATGTCTACTCTGTTGTACGTAGCTGTACGTATGTGCGAAGTCTGATTCCAGGGACTGTCGTGCGCGTGCTCCCATCCACGTTTCTCTTGCTGTGCGACGCTTAGTTGGATATCAAAAAACATCAACACCACCATAACAATTCTTATTGGCAACATCCCTCCGTCGCGCCTTCGGCTTCATCCTCCTGCAACCATCCGCAATCCAGGCGCTTCTTCCACAGCTTCACATCTTACTTTTACCCCTACCGACAACCAATCGCGAGGTGCATAAACCTAAACTGTCTGCCGAAAATATCTTGCACTCCTCCTTGCTTCTCTTGTTCCACCTTCCCATCCATCTTCAACACCATTTCTCCTTCTGCAACAATAACAACACCGACGACCAGGCTGGTTCTGTACCACGGATACTAGAGCGCTGTTATCCGCTGGGAGCAGCCGCAAACGTTTTCACCACGTGGTAGGAAGGCTCGCCGTATGTTACACGGCATCCTGCCAGCGATAGCGACAGCAGCGTCGTTTAAAACCGGTTGCTGTGTCTTCCTCAACCAGAATTCTGTTGTAGATACGCTTGAACTCTGTTAAATCTGTGTTTCTTGTTCCGTACCGACGCAAGCTGGCTAGCATTATCCTGCAAGAAGTTCTGTGTGACCCTCAGGGCAATCTCCAGCCAGGAGATTAACCCTCTGTCGAACTCTATTGTTTGGAAATGGCCTCCCCGGTGGCTCCTGACGGGGTAAAATACGACTTTACCACCCTGCGCAGGGAGCTGAGAATAGCGGCAAAGCGAACCTCGGAAAGATGCCTCTTCCACGCAGCTAAATGGTATGTTACCTCACTCCACGGCTTCCCTCCCCTCTTCTCAGCTCCGCTTCCCATGCTCAATCGTGCCGTATCCCGTAGCAGCAACCTTCCGGGACTTTGTGAATAGACAATCTCTCGGAGTTTCTATTTTCCCGCTTGGACCGAAGGTCTCCTTTGGATGCATCAAATTAGAGTTGTTTGTACGCCGGTACTAATTATGGGTTCCTTCTCCTAGGATTGCGGAACAACTAAACTCTCTGCCCAAAAATGTTCCTCAAACTCATCATAGTAAGAGCGGGTCCTCTGGGGTTTTAACAGAGGAGGACAAACGGCTAGACGGGTTTGTGAGCGAGGATGAGGAAGACAAATATTGCCTTGCCAAGTCCTACTTTGATGTGCACGAGTTCGATAGGGCGGCGAGGGTGGTAGAAGGTTGTGTTAGCTCTAAAGCTGCGTTCCTATCCCTGTACGCAAAATTCATGGTTAGTGGCCATCCGTCTGTTGTTCAAGTCCATGTTTAACGTCCTATAGGCCGGAGAGAAGCGAAAAGATGAAGAGAGCGAAATGGTCTTAGGTATGTGTCCAATAGGAAGGGCATATCTTTCTGGCAATCATTAACAGTCGGACAGGACCTTTGGATGGGAATGTCACAGCGAACAAAGAATTACCTCTTTTAACGAAGAAACTTGAGACAGCACTTGCTGAGAATGAAGACACATTTCTTTTATACCTGTACGTGCACCGGTGCTTAGCAGCAAAATTCAAAGCTTACCTAAGATCCAGCTACGGCGTTGTTTTACTCAAACAGCGAAATGAAACACAAGCATATGAGGCTCTAGTCCGCTCCGTTTGTGCATACCCATACAACTGGGCTGCCTGGGATGAACTCAAGACAATTACGAAATCAGTTGACGATGTACGATACCTAGATATTACGTGTGAAGCACGGGGCTGACATATGATAGGTAAATCGGGCAATGCACGATCTCCCAGAGCATCTTGTCACACATTTCTTTCACGTCTTGGCCTCGCAGGAGCTTTACCATGTCAATGAAACGGTCCACAGCTTAGTTGACCAGTTATTTGATATATTCCCCGGAAGTTCTTGGCTAAAGAGTCAGAGAGCTCTTCTACTCTACCATGTCAAAGGTAATAGTTGATATAAAACTTTTGATCCAAGCTTAGCTAACAAGGTATAGATTACGAGGAATCCGAAAAGATATTTGACGAAATCATGCAAAGCGATCCATATCGGCTAGACTTTCTAGATCATTATTCCAACATTCTTTACGTCATGGATAAGCGTTCAAAGCTAGCATTCGTAGCACAAGTCGCCTCCGCAACTGACAAGTTCCGCCCGGAAACATGCTGCGTGATTGGAAACTACTTTTCTATGCGCTCCGAGCACGAAAAGAGCATAATGTACTTCCGGCGCGCGCTGAATCTCGACCGAAATTTCCTGAGTGCTTGGACCTTACTAGGCCACGAATTTGTCGAACTAAAAAACACACATGCAGCAATCGAATCATATCGCCGCGCTATCGATGTCAACCGAAAGGACTACCGTGCTTGGTACGGCTTAGGCCAAGCATACGAAGTCTTGGAAATGAACTATTACGCTTTATATTATTACCAACGTGCGGGGGCGCTACGGCCGTACGATAGTCAAATGTGGGCTGCGATGGCCGCTTGTTACGAAAAGATGAATCGACCCGACGATGCCATCAAATCTTACAAACGAGCTTTGTCGGGAAATACATCTGCTGCGGCTACGAATCAATGGGATGGATTCGAGTTGAATACGAAGACACTGATCAAGATTGCAAAGTTATATGAGAAGGTCAAGAGGAGTGATGAGGCGGTGCATTATATGGAGATGTGTTTGAAGGCTGAGCCAGATTTGGGACCGAATGAGGATATCGCCACAGCGAAGAATTGGCTGGCGCGGTATGAGAAAGATCGAATGAATCTTGGGAGAGCGTTGCAGTTGGCGCAGGAGTTGTTTGATGCCGGATTGTTGGTTGAGGAGTCGAGAGCAATGGTGAGGGATATCCGAAACCAGTTAGATATGGACCATCCAAGATGATTGAGGTCACGGTGAGAAAATCTTACTTTTGTTCATTATTTGATGCATCCTGAGCTCGCATTTATGGCGTTTACAAGGATATGACATTTTTATAGAATCATACTCGGCGTTTGATTTACGTCACGCTGGACAAAAATAAAATAAATAAAATTTGATCTCGAAGTATCTTTCTGGTCATATATCATCTAACAGAAATCGATTCATATACAGACTGGGTAATCCTATTTTCCTTAACATGTCAAGCCAAAATCATTACGTAAACGAAACCAGGACCTCGCCCTTCCACTAGAATTTTCTTACGCCATTTCATGGATATTCGGTCTCTGCTGCTGCTGCTGAACCGCCACGTTTTCAACTTGACTATATCTCCCTGGCGAATTAGGATCCAACTCCGACACTGGTGAAATGATCTGTGGATGAACCGACGACGCATTTGCGGCATTGACGGGTGGCGGATATTGCGGATTCTGACCATAACTTCCTGGTTTCGTGGGTGAGAATTGGTCGTTGGCAAATACTCCACCGCCTTGACCCTTTTCCATCATTGGAGTAGGAGGGACACTATCCGGCGGCATCATCATCGGCATCGGCTTGGGCTTTCTGAAGCAGAAGTACCAGATTAAGAGTATCGCTGCCACGAGGACAGCGACTCCGCCTACCACACCACCTGCTATCGCGCCGACATTTGTCTTTTTGGGAGGCGTTGGGGCTGGAGATGAAGTTGGGGAGTCGGTTGGAGGCGGCAAAGTTGGTGATAGGGTTGATGATGTGGTTGGTTCCTGTATTACCCCAGTCGCTGTGTATAGCCATTCGAGATTCATTACCGAGCCGTTGTTTACTCCGACTTCTGTTACGTTAGAGGCGGTGGCATTGTAGATTGCCTTCCCTAGACTGATTTGCTCGTTTTGAAAGTCGTAGAAGACGTAGGCGCTCCTGTGATGGGTATTAGTTGCATTCAGTAAGAGTATGATGGGCGAGAGACGGATATCGCTTACCTAAAGAACGGGGTCCCGAAGAGATAATCGGGGTCAGGGACGATGAGAAGGAGATACCATCCCTCGTAGGCGTTACTTTCGGTTATCATTTGTCGGGCTGGGATTGTGATTGTGAGATTTCCTTCGAAAATAAACTGAACGGCAAGGTCCTCGCGCGGTAGGTTTCTGAGGTAGTAGTTATCGTTCGAAGCCTTGGTCGCCCCAAATACGTCCATGATGGTGGTATGAACAAATTCCGGGACGTGTAAAGATCTGGAAGTTTGAAAAGTGGGATATCAGTATGTGAATTTTCACAGACACGCCAGGGATCGATGAGGAATTCTTACGAAGTTCCAAAGTTCAACTCTACAATTTGCGGGTTGCCTTCAGGTCTATCAACTGGCGTCTCAACAATTTCTCCACCAGATAGAACATTAATCGTAAGAAGGTTAACGTCATATCCCGAAACGCTGTCATAAGTCACCAAAGGTTTTTCGAATTTCGCTTCGTCGATGCCACCAAATGTGATAGATTTTCCGGCGTCTGCGCGACTTCTAACATCCCCGATATAGATTCCGTATGTGACGCTATTGATCACATCTTCGGAAACCATGACTTCGAGAAACGTGGGATACTTTGTGCGTGAACTGCTTCTCTCGAGGCCAAGAGCTGGTGTGGCGTTGAAGGAATCCGCTACGCCGAAGTTGATATTTTCGACGGTGAGTTGGCCCAGACGAAATTTATCACGTCCCCAGACTCCATCAGCCTATAATTTACAGAATATGAGTTAATGTGGGATGTTTCTCGGTTGATATTGCAAAGGGTGGGGGTGCATACGTATCGATCATCTGAATACGCCATGTAGAAGCTTTCCGTCAAATTCTCGTATGTTGAAGAGTCGGGAGGATATAAACTGACTGTGAAAGATCAGTTCTTGTTAGCGCACACTCATTCATCTATCAAACCATATGTCTCCCATCTAACTTACAAAATCCAGAGTAGTCTCCTATTGCGCAAGCGTTGTCGTATGAACTCGTTATCGGCCCACAATTCCTCGTCCGGTTCCACCGTCTTGCAACAAAAGTGTACGGGTTTTGAATAACCTGTAGCTTGAAGTTTTTACTATTGTCTCCTACAAATTGAATATTCGGTCAGCCCGCGGCTCTGGGCGCGATAGTGAATGCTAGTAGGGTCATACCAATATTAACGTCGACATAGAATGCAAACTCCGTCGAGTTCTAAAATTTTAAGTAGCGTGATTAGTATCAAGATATGTAAGTTGACACATCAAATGGGATGGCGAAGTAAAATACATAGATGATGTCCGTGCTCCTCCAACCATCACCCGACTGCCGTTTTTGTAGTCCATGTTCTAATTGTCCGCGCTCTTCGGTGAGGTCCAAGGTAAGTGTTTTGGCGGCATCGAGAACAGGCGATAGAACCACCAAAGCCAAGAAATATCTCAATAGGTTGAGCATGATGGGCAGCAACCAAGTCGGAGAAACTTGAATATGACAGAATCGAGAAAGCCGCACCAACGACGGCCGCAAATACGATTTTCGTCAATTTCAATCAAGAAGAGAATAGATGAAAGCGGAAACAGGTTAAAGCGAAAACGAAGAGTCCATGGGCGGGGAAGTCTGGCCCTTAATAATCACTTCTTTTCAACCGCTGCAGCGCAAATATATGCAAGCCTTTCCATGTCGAGGGGCCCGAAGTAATTTCGCCATGGTTGTCTGCTGCGGCTCAAGTGCCCATTCGACAAAGGCTCGATCTTCTTCCAAGACGAGCAGCCTGGTCCGCCCAGGCTGGCGCCCTCTTGGCTGTGGGTACCATCTACGCGAGTGAATTCAGGTTCACAACGCAGGCAGATGCATGGACATCCTGGGCCATCCAGGGAGGGATAGCAGCAGCTACGGTTATTGCGATTTTGCTAGCTGACGATAATCTTGGCCATAACGTGAGGGTGTGGGGTTCCGACATCTAGATGGCGGAACCTTTTGCTTTTAGGTAGAGTTCGCCGGGCTTTTCAAAGCCACGATTCCGCCTGCATGGTGATAAAGCAGGGAAACAAAAGACGAGCGCTGACGGGCAGACAATCCAATTGTTTAGAAACAAGGTCCGCGTTCGAACTCACAGGTGACGGAATATTCTCAGTCAGTTCCTCCCTTCATCACCATTGGAATTTCAGGTCCTAGGTATATAAACCCCTCACGAATACGGTTTGTTCATATAGTTGTTGCGAAGATTGAAAAATATTTCGATCATTCGTTACAGTCGCCAAATAGTGATCTCCGGGCTTCGTTCAACCTACCTCGGAAACGAGGCTTGATATTTTGAACGAGCTGCAACCGGAAGACCGGCTGGAGCGGCTGAAGGGTCCATCTTGTGATAATATGCGCCAAGCTTCACAACTAAGCGCCACGCGATAAACCTGATTGTAGAAGTGTTCTGCACCATTGTGCGAAGCCTTTTCGGCTCTCGTACGGAGAATGCATCTATCCCGTTGGTGATCAGGCTATTGCCTAGCGATCCTCAAAAATTGAGCCCCGTCCGAGAAATACTTGTGACGGCCTGCATTGAAGATTCCGATTAACTGATTGTCCGTCAAGCATACGGCGGCCTAGCTCCTAGAATGGGCCTATCTTGCTTGGACACTAAATAATATCCTCAAGCTCTCAAGGGGGAATCTCCGGAGATTCTAAGTCAATATACGGATCCGTATATCCGTATATTGACTTAGCATCGAGAGTTACGTCATTTAGCTGTTAAGATAGAAAGGTCGCGAGAAGGGAGCTAAGGGGGCCTCATCATCCCATCCGAGCTAGGCCGAGTGCGCCGTGTGATATCGTGATGGCCTTTTCAGCTTCATTGTTATACCAGAGAGATCTTTGACCGGAGAAATCCCCGGAACAGTCTCGGAACCAGACTGTGCGGCGGAGCAGTTTGGTCTCGAGACTGTCCCGGAATTGGTCCTTTGCACATTTGTGGAAATCCAACACAACGCGCTGCATTCAAAGTATTCTAGAAAACGAGTTCCACATTGCTGCGCAGTATACACTGGCGACTATATAATCGCCAGTGAGAGGGACTTTTATGTACATGATTATTGCAATTAGCTTGGTGGCAAGTAACCAGTGGATGCGTTTATAAAGTACAATCATTGTTCGGAGTGGTCTAATAAAATCAATAAGTTATATACGCTATATTTACATGAACAAAAGTTAAATCGTAATTAGTAAACTGATATTTGCGCGACAGGGGTCCTAATCTAGTTGACTCTGAAGAGAATACGGTCTGGTCCTAAAGAAGAAGTATAATTATGAATGCCAGGCTTAGCCATGTCTAAAACATGTTGCTTCATGGCCAAAGGGTTCAATCTCAACCGTGGGTGCTTCACAGCTTGACCAGCAATAACTCCCGCAACCATAGGAGCAGCCATACTAGTCCCAGTTTGCGCAATAATGCCATTTTGCCCTTTCTTCGGGAGTGCCAGGCTTATAATATCCGTACCTGGTGCGAATATATCGACACATGGGCCAGTGTTCGAATCTTCCTCCACTTCGTCGTTAATATCCACATTGCCCACTGTGATCAAAGATTTTATATCTTTATTCCATCCAGGTGGAAAACGGTGGCACGCGTCCGTGCGCTCGTTACCTGCGGCCACAACCATGTGTATTCCTTCCGCCGCGGCCATTGCCATCAGAACTCGGAGCGGCTCAGTCTCAGGGTTATTTCCTCCTACAGACATATTCATTATCGATGCCACGAACGAACTTTCGGACCTCCGGTGGACGTGACTTTCAATCGCTTTGTCTACTCCTTCGAGGATTTTTCTCAAGGTCGCGGATTCGTATGGCTCGCCAAGAATTTTCACACTTATCAGGTTGACATTCTTAGCAATACCAAAGGACTTAGATCCGATTATGCCAGCTACATGGGTTCTAAACGTCAAAGAAGATTAGCTTCCATCCAGCTTGTGGATACGCTATTCGGAAATAATTGTACGAAGCAACATACCCATGGCCCCTTTGGTCTCCTTGTTCCCGAATGAAACTATAAAGCGATTTCACACGTCCTTTAAGTTCCGAATTCTTCATATCGAACCCGGAGTCGAGAATGTATACATCGACACCAGTTCCAACGTCAGTTTTAGGATCATAAGTATAGATAAACTTTCGATGCTTCCCGTCCGCTCTCTTTTCCACTTTTTTACCACCCGATATACGTTGCATACCCCAAGTTGCATTTTTTTGTTCTTTGAGTGCTGCTCTCGCTACAATTGCAGGATTAGGTGATACATCACGAGCGTGGTGCGGTGCGTCTGTTTCAAGGGCTTCATCTGAATCTATCTTGATTTTTGAATTTTTTCCCTCGTTGATGGGAATTTTTATGTCGGGCGTCACCGAATCAACAAACGGGAAACTGAAGATTTTTGTCGCTTCAGCAGAGGTTAATTGCAAACCATACATTCGCACTGCTTTCGCGATCACCTGCTCTGATTGGAATTCTTTTCCAAAAATCTTTAAAATTTCGGCCCAAGAGCGCTTTTCGGTAGGCTTTAGAACTACTATATAGTCCTTTGCTTTAATTGATTTTTCATTGGAGTGGTTTTGAAGATCGCGTGGAAGGGTAGCAGAGAATGCGAAAGGAAGGCAAATGAGAAAGAGGAAAGGGTGAAGAAGTAATTGGCTCTTCATCTTTGGCCCTCTTGATGAATATGCTATGTATAGTGATGCGGATGATTGTGTGAGTAATATGTGATATTATATTTTGGCTTATCCTGATAATTGATTGTGTGCTTGAGATACAATGAGAAAGGAGATACAATGACTGACTTAGATTTAGCAGCTTTTAAAGTAGAATTCAAGACGCCATTGTCTTCATCGAACAATGGGATTTTGTCTCTGAATTTCTTCAATCCATTGTAAGGAAGGTTTCTAGCGGAAAGCTTGATCCATAACGTTCCGCAGAAACTAAGCGAGAGACGGACTCCAAATTTCATTCGAGAAAGTTTCCGACCTCAAATTACACGCCAAGCACAATAGCTACGGTTGAACCTTTTGTTCTCGCATGGGTGCAGTATTACTACCGTTTCGAGTAGGTACATACTTGTATCAATTGAATGCTATAGTAACTCATCGGTAGACACTACTGAAGTAAATGTTTTATAGCTGGCATATATACTTTACACGTGATTGACTAGCTTCTAGGCGTAACCGTACCCATCTAATTTCTTGTATGACTATTATCACAGCCGGTATTATACATGGATAATACTAGCTGTGACATGCTGCTGCATTCTGTAATAAACTTTACTCCAATTTGGAGGCTACATATCAATCAATAAGGACTCTTTTGCGAGAGTGAAAAGAGAAACAACGAGAGTTGGTCTGAGAGTACTACGGATACTTAAGGACTTAGTGTATAGTTTGTTGCCAGGGACAAGCCCTTGAATGGATTTGCGGCAAGTGTGCTACAACTCTAGCGCCGCTTCAAATTTCCGACGACATAGACCCCTTGTTTCTATAGCGCTATAGAAGCAGACGAGTAGCCTTATAGGCTCTAGCGTGCCGGATGATTGCCGCATATGTTCCATCTTTACGAGAATTTGAGTGCTACTGTGTAGATAATGCATTGTCTCGGGATCGTTTTCCATGTTGAATGCCTTGGGTACTAGCGTTAACTCCAACACTATTCTATCAACTTCTAACTTTATCACTTCAACGCAAGAGTGCGATGAAGCAAAGTAATAATATTCCGTAGTATCTTCCATAATCCATATATGGAAGAGCACTGGGCTTTACGTTAAACCCCTTTTGAAGAAAATACCCGGTTCCTTGTTCTCCGGACGGTTTACTCCGCATACTAAATTCCCGGCTAGCCAATCCCCAGCCGTATATTCCAGTGCATATCTAACGTTCGTGGGAATTATTTAGCGAGCGGGATACAAGTAAGCAGCTAATCCTGAAGGACCGGGAATACCTGGGAACACATACTATTACAAATTTCTTGCCAGCCATACCCAGAATCTAAATACATTAGAGGAATTTATCATGCTATCATGAGAAAGATCCAACTCTCGCGCGTAGTTCATCGGAATGTTCTGACTAATTGCGTTGTAAATATCAGGGTTAGTGCAGCCTGCCAAGCGCAATTGGTGTTTCCAAAGCCGACTCTGATTGTAGCGCGATGCCGGATTGCAACGGGTTTTAGTTGGTAATTTCTTAAGGGTTTGTTTATATTGTTTAGTCTATTACAATACACTATTAAAGCGCCTGTGGGTCTTAGAACAAATACTTAGAAAGTCGAACTCTAGTCCTCCCATAATTACAGGCAGGCCAAATGCATGAGATTATTACGTACCATATGCCATACCATTACCACATGCCTATCATATTGAAGTCGTATACATATGATGAATCAGTGACTACATAGGGTCATGCATGCTTGCTTCTGTACCTTAATTTACGTTTGCGTTCCTCTTCCCGCAGGACCATCCGCTGAAAACGGTGGCGGCGATGGCTTCGTCGAGGAACCGCGCTATTGGCTCGGCGACTGTTACTGCAGCATCCTAGACGGGATTTGAATATTCGAGTAGTCATATGATCTGTCCTTCAAAATCTACCTAAGTGGTAGATTATTCCATCAAGCAAGAAGTATTGATCAAAAATCAGGTATTTAGAGAATAACTCCTGATAATATATATTACCAAGGAGAGATGTGTCGCTCAAGAGCGGATGTTCAAATCATACTTGAATTCGACAAAAACCTGATTCGCTTTGTAAACCTGGGTTTCTCGTTGGACATATCAATAACAACAGCGATATAGCCGTTCGAATTAAGCTTAAGATCTACAGCCAACCTCCTCCTTGGTTTCACGAAACCGAATCAATTTTCCAACACCAACGACAACGCGGAAAACAGACGCCATTTAGAATAGAGTATCGCTTTAGACCGACATACCCCAACTTTTATTAATAACTTCTTGGCCAGCCCGTAAACCGGGAAGTTAAAGCGCGAAAGTCGGCTGGACCTATATGAGATGGGGTAAAGGCGCGGTGGGGTTTGATTTTGATTGGATTTCGGACTCCGGAATCTCAGCCACATAGAGGTTTAATCGTTCAACTCCGCGTGATTTAGGCGAGAGAAATTGCAGTTTTGATTTTGCACTCCGTGGATGTATTTTGCAGATTGAGAGATGCAGTCGCGGTTGAAGTGATAAGGGGTTATATATTTAAGTATCCATGTTTATCCTGAGTAAGGGGTACCGCGCTTGTGTCGTCAGACCACATACGAATTGGTCCCCCGCTCACACGAAAGTTTGACCCTTGGTAAGTCCTAGTCCAACTTTCTACCTTAGTAAGAACCGCTGGGTTCGATTTGGATTTCTACGCGGAATATATGAGCGAAAGGCACTTCAACTGACATTCAATGCGACAGAGTAGTGAAATCATCTACAAAATGAAGTTGGTAACTATCATTGCTCTTGTGAGCGGCTTGATTCCCCAAGGTGTCTTTGCTCAGTTTCCGCAAGACCCGAGCTGTGCTGTAAGTCTCCCGTCTCTTTGATTTTATATCTGCTAGGCCTATAATGCGGCCATCATGATATCATACTTATCGGGTATTCGAGATGAGAAAATTATTTGCCTGAGAGAGATTTTATGAACAGACACTAAAATTGTAAATAGGGATCCTGCTTAATAAGCACACTCGCTTCGACGGGGTGCGCCTTAACCGACATTGATTGTTTTTGTCGGACTGCCAATATCTTGCCCACATTTACCACCTGTCTTCAAACCCAAAGCAATTGTACGACAGCAGAGGCAAACCTTGCTGCTGATGCGATTGTGAGCCTATGCCTCAACTCTGGGGTCACAATTGCGGCCACTACAACCACAACATTGAGCACGACTACATCGGCATCCACTTCGACTAGCTGTACGCTTACTCTTTGTGCTGACTTCATCAATTCATGTGGAATACCGTATGGCGGATGCGTGCCAGCATGTGATGGTTTAATTCCAACCTCTCTATTTACTCCTCCGCCTTGTCCTACGACAACTTCTACCTCCACAACTTCTTGCACAATCACAAGATGCGACGACTATGTTAACTCCTGCGGTATACCATACGGTCTTTGCTACCCGGCTTGCCCTGGGTTCCCAACGCCAACATACTCGACTCCTGGTTGTCCTTCATCGACGTCGACTACGCCAACAAGTTCGTGTACGATCACGAGATGTGATGACTACGTTAATTCATGCGGGATACCTTATGGCGGCTGTTATCCAGCCTGTCCCGGATTCCCAACCCCTACTTACACAATTCCAGGTTGCCCCACATCTACAACGACAAGCGCGACAACTTGTACCATTACTAGGTGTGAAGACTACATAAACTCTTGTGGCGTTCCCTACGGAGGTTGTTTTCCCGATTGTGGAGGCCCTCGCCCAACATTCACACCACCGCCTTGCCCTTCATCTACTACAACCAGTGTGGCAACTTGCACTACCACCAGGTGTGAAGATTATATAAATTCCTGCGGTATTCCCTATGGAGGATGCTTCCCCGACTGCGGAGGCCCTAGGCCAACCTTTACTCCACCGCCTTGCCCCTCGTCCACGACAACTAGCCCGCCAACTTGTACTACCACCAGATGTGAGGATTATATTAACTCTTGTGGGATCCCCTACGGAGGATGTTTCCCTGATTGTGGAGGTTCTCGGCCAACATTCACTCCGCCACCTTGTCCCACTACCAGTACTACCAGTGGTGGTGGCACATGTATGTTGACCCGTTGTGAGGATTATATCAACTCGTGCGGCGTATGGTACGGTGGATGTTTCCCAGACTGCGGTGGGCCACGTCCTAGTTTCACTGATCCTGGTTGTCCCGCAACTGTTGACCCGGTGTCTACAACTTCGAGTACCACTACAACTACTCGGACTACCAGGAGGTCAAGTTCAACCACGCCACGGAGGACTTCAACAACCAAGCGAACTACAACGACAAGAAAAACGACCACCAAGAAGACAACTACGAAGAAAACAACTACAAAGAAGACTTCAACCAAGAAGACTTCAACCAAGAAAACATCGACAAAGAAGACTACAACCAAGAAAGGCGCCGCCACGGTGGCACCAACGGTCAGAAAGACCACTGCTTGTAAGAAGAAGCCGACTACTCCAGTCAAATACGTCACCAAGAAAATAACTACCACCAAGAAAAAGACTACTTCAGTCAAGAAAAACGCCGCGGCCAAGCCAACGCCCGCTAAAAAGCCTTGCAACAAAGCGAAAGCTGCTCCAGCGGTCCGCACTTATAAGTGCAAATATGACTCTAGAGGCCGAAAGGTTTGCAGTTTATCCTAGAACGACTTTATTAGGGGTTCGATGTTTGGATTTGTTGGTTTTATGTTTTCCTTCATAATAAGCTTGTATAATACTATGATAAAATAATGATGATATGACAGGTGATATCCCACCCTTTTTGGCTAAGAGCTTGATAAAACTCGTATACGTATGGCTGGTCCTGGGACCGTTTAACCACTAGCTAGAGGACCTATGCAGCGATGTTCTCGAGGACATCCCGTTTAGGTCGACTTCGTGTTGATCCTGAAAATGCAACAAACTTCGCTCGATCCGATAATGACACAATATCAACGCATATGGTTTCAATCTTTTGATTCTAGCACTGTGCCCCTGATGTCGGTATTAATAGTCGAATTGAATATCCATAGGTCACGATCTCCTATACTTAATTCTAGGCTGATATCAGCCCGACTCAATGGTACTAACAACCACATAACTATGGCAAGTAATTGACCTTTCGCCCTATATGATTCCCGATTTGGTTTTTCCTGTGGTCGAAGGGACATTCGTGGAACCCTCCCACCATACGTTGCAAAACCCACTATAAAGCCCTGCACATCCTCCCATTCCCATTCCTCTTTCTTTCTTCTCTCCTTCTTCTTTCTTCTATCATCTCCTCATATTATACTTACATACAAATTCCTTATACATATCTATCCGAATTTCAATATAATCTCGATTACAATCCAAATATATGACTGTCCTTAAACTCAACCATTTATGCTTATATACCCTGCCCCCCAGGACATTATATCCACAAAGATATATGGACGCAATGTTCTTCGAAATAAATAAACATTAAGACGAGAACGATGCGTTGATGAGATGACTCCTGTCTGGAGCTAACTGAAACTTGTCATCCAAGCATGATTCTAAATACTCCTAAAAAATCGACCCATGGAAGAGTAGCGGGTATGAGAAATCGGTCATGACATTCCTGATCTACCAGATGGTTAGTGAAAAACATATAAACCTTTTCTAATATATACACATATGCTAAAATTTGGTTCAATTTATAGGTTTTGTCATAAATCGCTTCAACCATTCGGAACGAGATTGGCGTAAGGAGAAGCCGGGTTTCCGATTCCTCGGAATACGCAATACATAATATCTAACATCAAATTTCCTATTTTCAGAACGATATGCGTCATTATCTATACCAATCATACGACCTTATCATGAGATATTTTAGAATCAATATTTTCATACCTTCATCTGGAGGGACGCACGACATTTCGTATACACAGAGATATGAAACCCTTGGTATCACGTTAGATGAGCTAAACTCTCTTAAGGAGAGCTCTGAGGTTCTCCGGATAATAAGCTATATAATACCATTTATGGTACGATACTCGTTCAGCCCGCAAATATCTTTCTTATGTTCTTATGCGGGAAGTCTGGACTATCAATGTCTAGCAGCCTTGAGTCTATCGATATATACATCACGAATATAACCAACGACCTTCAGGTTGTATGATAGATACCGTTTGGAGGCAAGGGGCCTTCAATTGGCGTTTGTTATCATGTATTTACGAATGCGCTGGTAACTCTTGTATATACGAGCAACGGGAAGGAAAAACTAAAGATCTCATGCTCGGAAGTTGAACTAGCAAGCCTGCTGAAACCTTGGGAATCACTTCATAGACGATTTTGAATAGGAGGCTTTATTACGGAGAAAGATAGTTAATAATGATCAATATATTTTTTCATATAACCATCTATAAAAATATTGCCCCTGCTAATTTAGTAGAATTTAAATGTAAATGTTACTCCTCATCGATAACATCAAAAGTGCGAATTACAAAATCCGAATTGTAGAATAATAACCCTACAGAAAACAAAGGAACACATGAAAATAACTAGGAGAAACATTACCTATTTGGGGGCCCGAAACTTCGAATTTCCTTGAATTGGATAGCAACCCAACCTTCTCAAACCGCTTTGTGGCTATCCAATCTCGGATGAAGCCACGCCCAAATGACATCCCCATAACCGCGCGCTCAACCTCACCCCAAATATAAAATGCCCACGAAGCAAACAACCACCCTCGAACAAGCCAACCGGAGCATAATAGCATAAAAAGTAATCAAACCGAATTCACACTTCGATCAACCCCATAAAATCTAGCAACTGACACACCATCATCGAAATCTAGAATCCAAAATCAAAAAAGATAAAAACTGCCTTTAAATATGATAATACAAATCTAAAGTAAAATATCAACGGAAGAATGGATATATACAACATGCATTCTAACTTCATCTGCACATCCGCCCATTATATAATATCCGAGACGCAATAAGAATAATAGCATAAACCCCGCACAGCAGTCAATGGCATGACCACACCACGAATAAACTAAACTCGTGATATGATCATCCCGTCAACAGTCGTACAGCTCTACCACCTCGAATATAAACAACTAACCCACAGAGGGAAAAGAATATAGGTATGAACTTGAGCAACCGCTAAAACAAAAGAAACAATAAACTCGCGCTGGATGAAAAAACTCATGGGTACTCGCAAGAAAGAAACTATGACACAAGGAAATAAAAGCAAACATAGAAGGAAAAAGAAACAGGGTATCGTACCATCTAAGGTAGAGAATAGGTAATAAAAGGCTGTGTACGTTAGAATGTAAACGCTTGAAAAAATCCAAACGCGCTCGCTTTTCGCAAAGCCATAATAAAAAAACGAACGAACAAATGAACCGCTACATAAAAACGAAAGAAAAAAGAAAGGCTTTTTCTAAAATCAAAAAGAACAACGAAAGAAAAATACAGAGCCATGATCATCGACTCTCAATTATCTGAGGGGTGGCTTCCGATCTCTACAAGACGAGATCATAAAAGTGCAAAAACAAAAGAAAACAAACCAAGTAAAAAATCCTAGCGTACATCATCTTTTCATTGTTGCATCCTTCATAGGGGTTAGGCGGGTGTAAAGTCAGGGGAATAGCGTGTAGTTTCGATGTCTCGACATTGTAATCGAGTTGTGATGGAAGAATGCTGAAAATAATCATACCGCATGAATCGTAGAAAGCCCCCTCAGTCAATAAAATCAAAATCAATCGTAATCAAATATCCCATTAAGCACCATTAAAAAGAATAAAAGTCGAAAAGGTAAAAACTTCCTTCAGTCATCGAAATATCCATCGGTGGAGTCAGCAGGTAAAAGAAAAATAGAATCCCCATCATTCAGCGACTTGGCAAAGACATGCCGACTCATCAAATCCCCAGTCCACCTTTCCTAAAGGTTGAAAAAGACACTTTTGGTCTGAGGGCTGCGGTAGGCAGGTTCTTTAGCAACGTCGGCTGCGTTCTTATCGATAGCCGGAAGACGTTCAGTCGTCGAACGTGAGAAACGATTGTTGTGTTCTCGTTGAAGCCCAGCTGCGGACCCAAGGGCAGGAGCACTCGCGTGTGAGGTGACAGGGCGTCCGAGGCGGGCACCAGTCTGTCGGACTCCTGATGGCTGGCTACTAGGACGAAGAATAGGTCGCTCCAAACGCTTAGCGGGAACGAGCTCGGGACCAAACATGTCGGTAGTGTTAGTACGAGTAGGACGTTGCGCAACCGCAGCAAGTTTCGCACGAGCGGCAGCGTCTTGAACTCCCGGGCTCGATCGATTTTGTTTGGCAGCGGCCGCCGCAGCAAGAGCCGCGGGGATAGGGTGCGGAAGGTTGAAAGTCCCCAGATTGGATTGAGATCGCTTGCGTCCTGGCGTTTTGGCGGGAACCGAAACGGGGGGAGTCGAAACGGAAGACTTAGCTCGCGGTCGAACATTGTCAGCATTACCAAGGCGAGGTTCGCGACGGGCAGGCAAGGCGCTATATTCGGATGGAGCGGACACATCTCCAACTGGTTCAATGTAATCAACTCGTCGAGCGAACCCGAGGCGAGGCTCACGACGATTTTCACCCACAACCCCGGTCAAAGGCTTCTCAAAGTTCGCATCAGGATTTGAGTCCGGAGATCGAAGCTGGAAGATTCGCTTTTGCATGAGGGGAGTTCTAGATCCCTCAGCTGGCTTCGCCTTTTCTTGAACCTTAAGTGGTGGGGATGATTCGTCGTCGGACATTAAAGCTTGTCGAAGTCGAGTGCGTGGCGAAAGGTATTTGACAGGAGATGGGCCCGTAGTTCGGACAGGTTTGGCTTCAACAATGCCATCCTGGAGAACGTTCATAGGAGCGACGGACTTTCTCTTGCGTTCGATCTTTGGTGTGGCAGGTGCTTTGTCGATCGCAGCGGGTCTGTGAGCGACATCTTCCTCGGTATCAAGCTCAGAAACGCTTCCATCACTCGAAGATCCTTCCATACGCTTTTGTCGGAGCACTCGACGCTTCTGGACGTCTTCCACCTTTTCCTTCTGTTTAGCTTCAACAAAAGATGAAGCGTGGGATTGAGCCTCCGCTCGGAGAGCTGACTCTTCCTTAACCCTCTTAATCTTCTGTTGTTCGCCAACCCTTCGTTTTTCGTGTTCCTTGCGCTTCTCATCCAAAGATATAGCAGATCCACTCTCCTTAACAGGTGTAACGTCTGGTGTAATCAACGGTTGAGCATTCTGGAAACTATCCTTCGACGATTTATTGGCCACCTCCTTCTTCTGAGCATCCTGTGCGCCTTCTTCTGGAGCAACATAATTCAAAAGCTGTTGTGAACGAGTCGCCTTCCTCCAGTGCTGGTTCTTCAACTGCTCGTTCCTGGTAGTGGCAAACAACGGCTCCGCATCATTCTTCTCAAGATAAGCCAATCGTCTTTCCCTAGCCATGCTTTCCTCCGTCTTGATTTCCAAGCATAAATCACTCTTATCAGACCCGGCGTCGCTGGAAGTACTCGGCCTCGAATCTCCGTTGCAGTGAAGACATCTCCCATCTTTATCTTTAGTTTCTCCAAATACAACCAACCCAAGCTTCTGCATCTTCATAAGTCCTGTCCCGATCTTTCTTAGAAAGGTGAGTTCAAGCTCCGGACTAATCGCATCGAGTTCAGCCCATGCCTTAGCCATATTCTTCATAACCTCTCGCTTTTTACCCGGTTGCAATCCGATGTACAGCTCTTCAAGGGAGAGCTTGATGACCGAATCGAACGCTGTACGGCCTAAACATCCTTTAAGATCGTGAGGCGGAGCGGTCTTGAAGCCAGAAGTAAACGGATCATTCTCGGATCCAGCTTGCGCCGGCTGTTGTCGGTCCAGGGTATTTCGGCGTTGAGCGCTATTACTAAGTCGCGCTGCACGGCTCTCTCTCGTGAAGGCTGAAGCAGGTTGAGGGCGAGCGGTGGGAAGTTGTGGTTCATCTGGTTTGGATTTCTCACTAATAGCGGACTTGGAATTGTTCTCCTGCCCGCGCCCGCGGTGGCCAGCGACTCTAGCGTTGACCTCCGTAGATGCGAGCTGGCGTCCAAATGAAGTCGGCTTGACTGTAGCCTCTCGCTCTTTGGAGTACTCTCTAAGCCCAAGAGACTGACGACTCGTCGGGAGGTTGTTAGCCGTCTGCGGTCTAGACGGAGTCGGTCTGGTGGGCTCCAAGGACTTCCTCCCCGCGATACGCAGCTCGGTGTTCGAATTAGTTCTCCTATGTGAGCGAAGAGTCTGCTGAGCCGTGGTGGTAGATTTCCTAGATGCTTCCGCCTTGAGTTTGTTTTGATCAATCTTAGTGGTTTCCACAACAGCGATCGATTGCCTGCGCGAAATTTCCCCTGTACTCGGCGGCGGTGTGAGCTTGAGATCCTGGAGGGTCCTAATCGTCGAATTGAAGTCCCAGCCGTCATCGTCATCCTCAGCCGGTGGTGGATCAGCGAGAATGCTCAATTCAGCTTGTGACTGTTTGACCGGAAAACCCATAGAATCCCGTTGCCATCGCGTATGCTTCATGCACAACTGAGTGATCAGATTCGTGTTCGTCGCATCTTTGATGAATGGATGTTCGAGGAGCTGTCTCGATGTCGGCCGCCCGCGAGGGTCTTTGACAAGACAGGTGGCAACAAAACTTTGAAAGCTTTCGGAAAAGTCATTCGGTAGACGGGGTGCAGGCTTCGCTCCAATGGCAATAACAGATCTGGCGTGCGAGCTCCCAGCGTACGGTGGCTCTCCGACACCCAATTCGATGGCAGTGATCCCCAAGCTCCAGATATCAATCTTGGAATTATAACCCGCTTCTTCACTAAGATGCGTGTTTATAACTTCGGGCGCCATCCATAGGGGGGTTCCGACGAAAGTCTGGCGCATGGCGTGGTATTCTTCGACTCGAGCAGAGACCCCAAAGTCGGCGAGTTTGACTTGGCCTTTGGTACTAAGCAGGATGTTCGCCGCTTTGAGGTCTCTATGGATGAGTTGGCAGTCGTGGATGTAGACGAGGGCTTTGACGACTTCGCGAAGAATGACGGCGATGTATTCCTCGCTCCTGAGGTTGGTCAATCGGACCTACTGATTGTGAGCGCGTATATCAAGTAAGAGTTAAGGGCGGCACATACCCAATCAGCGCATGAGCCATAGTCAACATATTCCATGACGATCCAGAGGTGGTGACCCCTGAAGAACGAAATGTAATGTTCGGTGACATTGGGATGACGGCATTCGGAGAGAATGGCGATCTCCTGTGATAAATCCTGGATGTCATCATCGGCATCCTCGAGATCGAACTACAATTACAGTCAGCTTTGATAAAGCTCTCGTGACATTCTTAGATATATCGAATTTGATACTCACGACTTTGATGGCAACCCATCTTCTGTTGGGCTTATCCCACGCTTTGTAGACCTTACCAAAAGCGCCCCCTACGCATCATCCAATGGGTCAGTATTCGAGCATAATGCGCGTCGAGCGGGTAAGAAAAAAGGGGTAGAGCGCATTGCATACTGCCAACCAGTTCTTCAATCTTATAATTCTGAGCCAATTCTTCACCGGTGGGTCCGGTGGGTGTCGCCTTGGGTAGCAGTCTGCTGGACGACGGTCGCTTCGACGGACCGGCCGACGATGACGGACGGTGGTTGACAGCCGTCGGCGCCAGCCTGCTGCCAGCGACATTCATTATGAAAGATAATCCGGGAGCAGTTGAAGGGTGGTCGCCGGCACCCTACGAGACAAGAAGTGAATAATTGCGGAAGGATAGGAGAGCGAGGGGAGAGAGGAGAGGAGAGGGGGGAGGAGGGTCGTGAGCGCCGTTGTCGTGAGGTCGTGGTCGATGATGATGATGATTATGCTGATGGTTGATGATTGTCGGGATGGTAAGACAGGCGCGTCAAGCTCCCCCAAAGCTCGCGACTTATTTGAGCCTGGCGCTGGGTCGAGTCTTCTAGGGTAGCTACCTCTCGCCTACAGAATAGTCTCGGGTAGCAGGCAGGACAGCAGCAGCAGCAGCAGCGCGCGATCTGGCGATACAAAAATTTCCGCGCAGAGGACCCAAGATGAAGATGGGATGGGTAGGGCTGGTCGTATAAATAAAATCGGGTCGGAATTGTCTGACAATTTTTGTTCGGGGTTCGCGACGGGGCGAATTAAGGAAGGTGCGCAAGAAGGCCCGGACAGGAAAGGCTTCAGTCCACCACTTATCCTTATGAAGCCGAAGAAGGCTTGTTTACACCACTTTTTATTACCCACTGTGGGCCCTTCGCCAGTCGCAGTCGCAGTCGCAGTCGCAATTGAGAAAAGAAACGAGAGAGAATGCGCGAATGTGCGAATGTGCGCCCGTGCTCGTATCGCAGCTTTATCGTATCATCCAGACATCGTGTTATTGTTCTGTTGCCCGCGACACAGAAACCACACCAAGCATACACACCATCCAGGCACCAGGCACCCCAGCAAGCGTCCCCAGTGAAGCCATTGAGAGAATATCGAGGGGAGGGAAGATTAAATTGCGCTCGCGGAACTCAGCGCTAACCGGGGAATGCGGCCGTGCCCTGTCTGGCTGACCGCAACCAGCAAAGGGCGCCGGTGTTTGTTTACGCGATGACGTCCGGCCCTGTCGCCCCCCTGTCTGCGCCCGTTGCCATGCCAGCCCGTATGCGCAGAATATTATTCTGCTGCACGCGAAATTAGCACCGAAGCAGCTCGATCGATTGAGCTCTGCAAGATAATATCCATCGAGATTCAAATCCTGCTCCGCTCCCTGTCCATCGCCTATCTCCTCCATTGGCCGAATCAAAACAAATGGGCCCACCCTTGCGCTCTCTGAAACACATCGATGCAAGATCGTGGTGGTGCGCACACAGACTGCCTCTTCTGGACACCGATAGCAGAAGACCCAGCTCGAATATTCACATTCTATCGAGTATATTTAGCACCTGAACCCCGCTTCTAAGACGATTGGCGATTAGCGTCTTCGCGAATACCGAGTTTACCAGTTGAGCCTTGAATCACAGAAGGCTGGGAATCAGATTCTTCAAACCCAAAATGCATAACAAATATCCATACCTAGTAGTAGTCTATGGCCCCGTAGACACTGCAATCATGTATCCATCACAACAGATCCATATCTCCCTCGTCGTCAACCAACACCCCCATCTCCAACCTCTCCGCCAAAATCTCAATCGTGTCAGGATACACCCCAGCCCTGGCCATACTCCTCAACCCCGTAGTCAAAAACATAATCATCTTGTGCGCCTGCGCCGAAAGTTTGGCAAGGGCTTCCCTTCTAACCCTCTCCTTCTCTACCCGTCTCCTCCTCCTCCTCTCCTCTGCATCCTCTTCGGATCCGTAATCGTGAGAGTCGTCACTATCGCCTCCAGCATCCGAATCCGAACCATCTTCTTCATCTGACTCGTTAGTCATCGCTGCTGTTTTCCGTCGGTGTCCTCTCCATGCCGTAGCCCCGCTGAATGATATATTCCTCATGGAAAGATCGTACCCCGCCTTCTTCTCCGCGTGAATCCCAGCGAGCACGACTGCAACTTCCATCATGGAAACAACAGCCTGATACAACGGCGCCATCCGCCCGCTGACCAAACACAGCTCCGCCATTCTCCCAAAATGCTCTTCCTGCACATCGATCATTTCATCGATATCAATCGCTCCCCTCAACCCTTTCTTCAAACTCTCGATCTGCGGTCGAATAACCAAATCCACCATAAAAGTCTGCAGCAAGCTGATAAAAGTGAGCAACTTCCATCTGATCTCATAAATCCCCTTGACATCATCCTTCGTCCACCTCCCCACCCTCATCTTCTCCAAAGCTCCTCTACTCCTCCGAATCATCAACATGAAATTCCAAATCTTCTTCCAAATCTCAACGCTCTCCATCGTGAAGATATTCATAATCGGCCAACTGAGCTTGTAATCGATCGTGATCAATCCCAATGCTTTGACACCCTTCTTCTCCCCCGCCACGATCGCAGAAGTAACATCCATCTCCACCCTCTTACTCTTGACCCCCAACCTCGCAATCTCGACCCGTGAACTGTCAGAAAAAACACTCTGCACCAACTCCGTGAGTAAAAACCGATCATCCCACCTCGTACTCCCCTTATCTATCCTTTCGAAAACCGTATCGCAAAACCCCGCCGTAGCAAACCCATCTCGCATAAAGTATACATCCACAACAGCCTCCAACGAGTCCCAAAGCCCACATTCGTAATATAAAATATCCCTCAGCCGTCCACTCACTTCTCGGTGTCTGTTATCAACCCATTCCGCCACCGCAATCAAAAGCGAGTCGTTAAATGATACCAACGACCGGCCTCCACCACCACTCGCAGCCTCTGTAATTTCATCAAGCCCATCCAGCGCCTCTTTCAGCCCTACACCCCCACCCCCATTCACATCTTCCTCCCCGAGCTTCCTCAGAAACAGAACGCTTTTCCCCACCACGAAGATCTTTCGTCCGTATTCCCGGATAAACGATGGTGCGACGATTGTGCCCCCCTCATCACGATCCAACACATATCTCCCCCTCCACAACCTCGCCAACTGCCCGCTTTCATCATCTCCATCCTCCTCGTCCTCATCCCCACCCGCCAGATGCACAAAAAAGGCCCCTAACCCATCCGCTTCCCTCAATTCTCCAACTTCCATCCACTTCGAAATAGGTCTGAGATATACTCTCAAACATTTCAAAAACACCCCCCTCAAAAATTTAAATATATCCAGCCGTCCGTTCGATTCCGCCTCGCAGGTCTTCTTAAACAGCAGCTCCAGATGGAAACTAACCCTCGCAGCCGGCTCAGATAACCCGTTGACACCCAATCCACGTTCCAATGCGATGATGATCTCATAGAGTGGTGTGAATTTCTCAAGTGAAGTGTCCAGTTCGCGCTGTAATTGTAATAACGAGACTATAATGTCGGCCTTCCTTTCTTTGGAATAATGGGTGTACTTTTCTTCGGTGGGGACGAGGCTTTCCAGTTCCCATTGAGAAATGGCAGATTGTACAGCTTCTATAAAGGACTGAAACGGCGCGATGGCATCGTGTGATTCCGGGTCCTGTTTGGCGAGTTGGCAGCGAAGTTCGAGTGATTTGCAGAACGAGCGGAGTTTTTGGAGGATGACAGCTTTGGAGGCGAAATGGTCCAGGATATCAGTTAGCGAGCCCGGAGAGGTCGTAGGTAAAACATAAGTTGCTAAGACCTATTGCGCAAAGATAAGTATAATTATACCAATCCACAGAGATGCGGATAGGGAGCTGGTACGTTTATGCTTCCGTCATCTTGGAATTTGAATAATGAGCTCGGAAGACCGTAGAGAGCGAATATAACCTCGCGGATGACATGTAGCTCCCCGATACTCCATAAATTGGATATCTCTTGCTGTGTGAAGCCGTACGACACGAAATTTGTTGCGAAGTCCGGAGGAAGTATGGTTTGGTTGGTCCAATACTGTGCGAGTTCCATGGAATGTGTGGTAGAAGCATGGGCAATTCGAATATAGTCGTCGAGGGAGAAAGACGAGGTTTCGGGGAGGGTCTCTTCGGCCTATGACTTGAATTTTAGCGCAATTTGTGAAATAATTACAACGTGGATGTACCTCTGCTTTCTTCCTCGCCGCTTTCTTTCTCTCTTTTAATTCGGCTTGCCGTGTAAACTCGTCTTCCGCCCATTCGCTATCGTCGCTACTGCTGCTAGCAGCGAAATCGGGTACATCCCAGAGCCCTTCTTCGTCGTCTGCAGCTCGCGCGGCAGCCTCTTCTTCGGCTAGTTTTTTCGCGGCAGCTTCCTGTTCCTCCCGTTTCGAATTGACGAGAGAGTTCAGAGAAAGAAGCACTTCGTTCGCTTCGGCGAGCGGATTTGAAGAAAGTTCGAGTAATAAACGCAAGATATCAGGGATATCGTGGACATTTATATCGCCTGCTGTGATTCCGCCATCTTTGACAGCTATACCAGGCGCGGGGGCATCATCGAGCAAGCGCACTCTCGAAGCGAGCTCATCGGCCAACTCATCGTTGTCATACACCCTAAACTTCTCCTCCAATCCATCGAGGGATTCTTTGACCGCGAATTGATTCGTGCTCGGAAATTTATGGAACTTGAACGATTTGAGAGCGTAGGCGAGGGCGAGGGCGTGATTCTGCGATGATGGAGGGAACCCGATGACGGAGGTAATGAGGTCGGAGGTGAGCGACTTGACGGGGGTGGTCATCGTGGGCGAGAGGAAGAGTGGGAGTGGTGGTAGCTGGAGCTATGGATAGCTGATGTCATATTGTTATTGCTGTTGATGTCGCGTGGAGGAGATCAGACCAACCGTCACCTTGTCGACGCGGCGGGGTTGGAACAAGCCTTTTTCCAACGTCGCAGCTGCAAGGTTGAGACCCGGCTAAGCAGGGTAGCTACCAATCGAATTCCCGGTCCGCGCATGCGCAGCCAGCGACTAGGGAAGTATTACTACCGAGCCTGCATTTCGGATCGTGCCTGGCGGACGAGTCCTGTGCCTGACGGAGGTGTGCCCTCGCCGTCTACGCGCCGCATCTTTTCGGTGTTCGGGTCTATCCTCATATACTCCCCAGCATCCATTCTTTACCCCCATCGACTGTCACCTTGCGATACACACGGTGGGACTGACCTCTGCGTGACGGCATCCATCTCGAAGATGGCAGTGGTACAATTACGGCTGGCTAGAATATTCGCTCTCATCCTCGCCATCACCTTGTTGGTTTTCTTCTATTACAGCTATACCAAAGACACCGTCTACTTTGGTGACAAGAGGATATCGTTGAAGAAGCAGAAGGGCAAGCCGTTCGATGTCGACCCGCTGATGCAAATGACGGGGCCGCCAGAAGGTCAGTCTTATCCTCTATCTATCTATTCACACATCTATCATTGTCCGTTATAGCTAACATCGTATCAACATGCAGGCAAGCTCTACGGCCCCGGTGAAGCTCCCCGCGTCAACGCCACCCTCCTCTCCCTCGTTCGCAACGAAGAACTCGACGGCATAATCCAAGCCATGACCGACCTCGAACGAACCTTCAATTCCAAATTCAACTATCCCTGGACCTTCATCAACGACGTCCCCTTCTCCGAGAAATTCATATCCGCCACGAAAGCCCTCACGAACGCCCCGGTATCATACGAAGTCATCCCCAAGGAGCACTGGGAGATCCCCTCCTGGATAAACAACGATCTGATGCAAGCCAGCGCGGAATACATGAACGAACAGGGCGTCCAATACAGTCATATGAGAAGTTACCACCAAATGTGCCGATGGAACTCCGGCATGTTCTACAAACACCCGGCGTTGTTGAAGTACAAGTGGTACTGGAGAGTCGAACCCAAAGTCCACTTTTTCTGCGACATCGATTACGATGTCTTTCGGTATATGCAGGATTATAATAAAACGTACGGCTTCGTGATAAATATATACGATCATCCCAAGTCGATATCCACGCTTTGGCCCGCGGTGCAGGAATTTATGGCCGAGCATCCGGAGTACGTTCATCCGAACAATGCGTTAAAATGGCTCACCGATTCGCAGAACCGACCTGAGTATAATAGAATCGCGAACGGGTATTCGACGTGTCATTTTTGGTCGAATTTTGAGATTGGGGATATGGATTTTTGGAGAAGTAAGCGGTATCAAGAGTTTTTCGATCACTTGGATCGTGCCGGAGGGTTCTTTTATGAGAGGTGGGGGGATGCGCCTGTTCACTCGGTCGCGTTGGGGTTGATGGAGGACAAAGAGAAGATCCATTGGTTCCATGATATCGGGTACCAGCACATACCTTATTTCAACTGTCCTAATTCCAAGAAATGTAAAGGGTGTGAGCCCGGAAGGTTCACCGACGGCAAGGGGTTAGAAGAGGAAGATTGTAGAGTCAATTGGTTTAAATATGCGCACATGAATTGATTGGTTAATCCGGAGTACCATAGTTCTGCTTTACGTTTCTTCATTCATAGGCTACCAGCGATTTGGGTGTTTCGGTAATGGGGGGATTCATTTTAGATATAGCGAAAAAAGGATAGACTATCGGTAAATGGAAAGTATCTCTCGAACTTCTCTCGCCCTCCTTTTAAAATTCTCGCCTTCTTTGTACATGTACATCCTCCCACTATCGTTGTGACTGAACAGCCCGTGTTCCGCCATTTCAATGGGCGTCAGAAATCCCATCGCGAAAAAGTCCATGCCTTCTTGATGTTCTTCCCTCGCTCGTCGAACGACATATTCGAGTGTTTCATCTGATAACCTATCATGGAATCCATCGAATTCATCGAACCCATCGAATCCGTGATCAATCGCGAATTTCTTCCACGTATCCAACGTTTGCTTCCGATAAGGATCCGCTCCGGCTTCCAGCATCAATCTCACCAACACCGGTTTAGCAGCCCACACCGCGCAATGTAGCGGTGTCGAACCCCCAAACGCCGCTCTATTGAGATTTTCGTCTCCCGGGAATAATTTCAGCAAAAGGTTGAAAATCTTTGCTGTATATATCGGATCTTCGGTTCCTTTCAACGGACCCTTTGCGAAGGCGTGCCAGTAGGACGCTTGCTGTTGTGGTAGGAATAGAGGGTTAATCTGAATCTTCGGATGATTAGATAGATACTCCAATATTTTATAATTATATAGTCCCGGAACCCTATGTAATATTTTAAAAAGAAAGTATTTGTTAGAAAACGGTTAAAGGTTTGTAGCGAACGGGAGTTTCGGGATTCTTACGAGTTTTCTAGAATGTACACCAACGTAGTCCTATACTCCTTCAAATCCAAGCCTTGCAGATTCTCCAGCTTCGCTCCGTGATCGATTAACACATCCGCGATATCGAATCTGTGACACCTCAAAGCGACCACCAAAGGCGTCAAAGTCCTCGCCGAAGGCCAAGTGAAGTTCACATCAGCACCTAACTCGATCAACCTCTTTGTAAAATATGGTCCGTTTTTCGCAGACACGGGGAGTATTTGGAGAAAGTGTGATGCTTGGTTATAATCAATTATATGACCCGCGCGGTCGACCAACATGTCAAAGATGTCCTTATCATCGGAGAATATCGGAAGCATTCTTCCCGTTTGCTCAAGTTTCGTGTTCCCGCTGAGGTATTTGTCGTATTTTTCGTCCAGGCCTGCTGATTTTAAACTACGGAAACCTCGATTACAGAATAATTCCAGCGCTGATAATTCTCGCGATATCAAAATGTTGGTTTGGACCGCGTTTGAAATGAAATCGTTTCCGCCTATGGGAAACCCGTAGTCGAGTAATATAGTCAAAGTTTTCATGAATTTCTCTTCAGTGTATGGTGCGCTTAAAAAGTGAAGGATCACTGGCGCACACCTCCACTGGAAAGCTGTCGCAACCATGGGAAGCCGCGAGGTAGATAAGACTTGATCCACGTGAGGTCCGAGTTCCGACGACATCAATATACGTCTCGGGATAACGGAGAGTAACAGCTGTAATATCTCCCAGCGGTGCTGTTGCACCGCGATTTCAATCGGTTTGAGTCGTGCGCTCGCTCGATTTTCAGCTAACGGATCCGCACCAGCCTTTAACAAAATCTTGACCATTTCGAGATTCCCGCAGTGGACCGCTTGATGGAGCGGGGTACCAGACATCCGGAGGTGTAGATACATATTTGTATTTCCGCTGGTTAAACTGAGATCTGCTTTCGATGTCTGGTGGATATCTGCACCCTTCTCAAGAAATAATTGAATCAGTGAGAATGGTTCCGAATCGCCTTCCACGTAGAACATGAGCCAATGAAGCGGGCTCTGGTCGCATAAATCGGCGATATTGGGGTCGGCGCCGTTGACTAGTAGGAACCGTGCGATATCCCAATGTCTAGATCTACACGCGAGGAATAACGGTGTCTCGGAGCGTTCGTTCGGCCAATCCAGGAAATATCCTTTCTCGTTGACTAAATATTTGACCAATTCCAGGTTACCAGTCATACTAGCTCCGTGAAGCCAGGATGTTCCAAACTCGCCGATTGATTCAGATAAGTCACGGTCCTGCAAATGCGCGAACGTCGGATCGCCTGTATTCAACAAAGATGTAATGCGGTCTTCTCTTACGCCGTAACATTTTATCCAAAACTTGGTTGTGAATTCAGCGTAACAAGCATCGAATCTCGGATCTCCGTCTTGTCTTAACATGTTCAAAACGGCGTAAGATCCATTCGAAGCCGCTTCGTTAATCCATCCCGGATCATAGTTTTGGGAGTCTGAGATTCCCCAATTCCTCTTCATAACTGGTGCCATAGCTCTAGCCAACTTGGATCCCTGTTTCGCTGATATTGCCAGCCACTTCCAAGCCTCCTTTACGGACCTCTCAGAACCGTAAAGACCAGCCAGGTGGATGTGCGCGCACTTAAAAGCAGCAGCGGCTTCCCTAGATATATATCTTTCTACAAACCTCCAGGATAGGTTCTGAGGAGGCTCTTGAGACGGTTTCGGAAACGGACGCCTTAAAGAAAGAATCTCGAGTTCTTCCAAGAGTTGAATCCTGGCGTGCGACGTGTATAAGAGATTTCCACCAGCGATGAATTCCTACAAAAGTTAATACCTAGCGTCGTAACCAAAAGTTGATTTGCTGTATGCAGATACAACCATACCTGCTGTTGGCTACAAGTTAAAAGGCCATATTCTCCTCTTTTACTCAACTCGGCATCATCCACTACGGCTTTGGAACATCTTATCCCATGACTTAGTGTATCAATCACAGGGAAAAGATGTCTACTGTCAGGATCGCGATGTACCGTATACCCAATCATAGCCGTCGCTTCCCGTATCTCCCTATACTCGAGCGGTAAACTTTGAATCTGCACCTGAATCTCCTCACCCAACGTACCGTTTCCTTTCAAGTCGCCGAGTCTTTGAAAATCTTCATCAAGATTTCCAGTCTTCCCTGGGAGAATATCGAGTATATCTTTCCCTCTATGGAGGGCGCTCCAAATCACGAGACCGAAAGAATATACATCCGTGGCGTGGATTTTACTCCTGTGTAGCTTGGCGGTTGATTCTGGTGCGGCGTAGACGGGCGTATACCCCACCAAGTGCTGATATTCCGCACCCGAACTCATGTCCACCGCGAATCCGAAATCCGATAATTTTGCTGTGACGAAGCATTTATGCCCGTCAACATCTTTATGTTCACAATTTCGAAAAGTGACGAGTATGTTATCCATCTTCATATCCCCGTGGGTTATCGAAGATTGATGAAGCGCCCATAGTCCTCTAGCCACGTCCAATAACAGATGTCGGATGACCGAATAATCCGTCATGGAATTTTTCACCTGTAGGAAATTGGAGAGCGTTCCTAGGTATGCGAATTCACTTATGATAGCACAATTCGCACGACCGGGGTTGTGGATATCTAGATCCCAAAGTACTCTTAGGCATCTGAAGAAACTCGGGTGGTCTACGATACTTCCGTGGCGTAATACTCTGAGCTCTTGAATAAGAGAACGATACGCGAGAGCCTTCTCTCGCGGGTTGGTGGATTCCGTCGCCCGTAATGTTTTGAGAGCGTAACATTGCGCAAAGTTATCGATCGCGCTGTGACTGTCCGTGTACCTTCTGACCAAGAATGATCTTCCTTGTCCTGCTGATTCCATTGATGCACCTTCGACGAAGGATGACATTTCGAGTCGCACTTTTGGATCTTTGTTGTATGCTATTCTGAAGAGAAAGTCTGTTAGGGCTACGAAGTCGTAGTCGAGTAGATCATCTTTTTGTGAGGAATTTTCCAGGAGAGTACTCTGCGTCGAGGCGAAGGGTGCTCCATCTTTGCTGGAGTTTCGGAGTGTGCTGGTGTCCGAGCTGTAATCTCGGGCGCGAGCTATCGGATGGACCTATGATAGTCACCAGCATATACTGTTATTAAGCCGAGACCAAATCCAGAGTATCGAATGCATTATATTTGTGATTATTGTGGGAATACTCACGAGTTCGGACGATAAAGAGAACGAATTGCTGTCTCTGGGTAAGGTAGAATCCATCCTAACCATACCAACACACGCTGTGGACTTGTTACCCAGAATACAACACGGATGGATTCTATCTTGTTCAATTCTCAATATCAAAACTTCGGTGTGAGTTAGAGCGTTTAATCTATTTAGAGAAAGCAAGGGTAATTTGAAAGATATCCAGACATCGATATACCACGATATTAGGGACGAATCTCCTATCTTAAAGAGGGGAGAAATCACTGTATTCGAATCCCTTCGTCATTTCAGCCTCCATTTGCTCCAGCCTTGCTGCAATGTTTGATGAGGCGTTCTATCTGAAGTCTCCAACATGCTTGGCACACGCTGTGTAGATGACTTACAATACGAATAATCACTAAAGATGCACTACATGGAGCATTTACGAAAGTATGCAACAGAAAAGACGGAGCTCAAGCAACAAGTCCCGCCAACGGCTTCACGACCCCCCAAAAAAACTCCCTCTGCACCTCCTCAACCTCCACCTCATCATCCACCAACCTCCCAGCGATGCACCTCTCCACAACCTCCATATAAATCCTCCCACATCGACTCCCCAACTGCGGCACGTAATTACTCCACAAACTCTGTCTAAACTCCTCCGCATTCTGATACCTCTCACTCCACAACTCCCCGATCGGTCTCCAGAATCCGATCTCTAACAATATAACACCCAGAGAATATACATCATCCGCTCTCGAAAACCTTTCTCTAACCGGTCCTTGCACCCTCGGATGTCTGTATAAATTCTCATCATGGTTATTCGAGATTAACAGACTGCTGAACGCGTATACCGAATTCGGACGCGAGTATTCGAACCCGAAGAGGTTGGGATCAGTTAATCCCCCCACATTATCCATCGAGAATAAAATATTGTTAGACCTGAGTCCCTTGTGTAACCAACCCGCGGTGTGTAAAATAGATAAACTCAACGCGAGGGAATAAGCGAGTTTAAACCGGTCGCCTAAAAAGGTCTTACTCTTCCTCGTGATCAGTCTTTGTAAGGAGATATAATCCGAAGGGAGATTGTTGTTTTGAAATTGCGGGGTTGAGGAACGGAATACTAATCCGATGCGGGAATTTTCGGGATCTTCGAGGTAGCCGATGCACGGGGGGATGCATAGGCCGGGGACGATTTTGGGGACGTGGAGGAAATAGGAGAGGTGTTTGATGCGGGTTGTTATGGTGGATTTTATATTATGAGGTATATCGGAGGCGAACGTTCGCCATTCGATTATAGTGTGGGTCGGTGGGTCGGTTGGATCGGTGCTTGAGAGTGTGGCTAGGGATCGTTCATTGCTTGAACCCTTGGAGGCTACGCTTTCTCGGATGTTATTGAAAAGTGCGAAGGGGATTCTCATTTGGATGATATCTTGACTGGCGGTCGAAGAAGGTACGGTGATATTTGTATCTCCGGAGCTACTAGTTTTATATGTGCCACTGCTCTCAGTTGCGCTGATGCCACTTCCAGCGCTTGATTCCGCGTTCGAAGCTTGCAGAAAGTGTCTTCTGAGGCTAACGGTATCGCGGAAGACGGTTGTCTGACCGCAGCTCACGGTACTAGCTGTCTCAAGCTCAGATAAATCGTCCATGTCGTTCGTTGGTGAGATCAACTCTGGCGCCAGCGCTTGTTTTGCGATTCGGCGTTGAGTAGTGGTTAGAAGGTGGTCCAGGCCATCATTGTAGGCTTTCAGATCATTGACCATGGCGTCGATTTTAGATCTGTCGGTAGATACCCATTTGATACGCTTGATGAGGCCGTTATCCTGCTTCCGCTTGGATAACAATGCATTATCGTTGAAAGCGTGTTCTGCGAAGACCCCGTTTCCAAGAATCTGCCCGATATCCATCGTATTTGTCTATGATGTGATATTAATATTTAGAAAATGTCTAACGTTAGTTGGTTGAATATTCATACCATGATGGGTTTTCCACCGGCGCCGTCATCAGTGACTAACATCAGTCCATACTTCTTCGTCAGTTTTTCATAATTGTTCAATACAATCTCAATCCGTCCGAGCGTCTCCAAGACGAATTTTTCGTCTTCTTCATCCCAATTGTGGGTATTTTTGCTTTTGGTACCGATGGAATCAGTCATTAATAGTCCCCACTCTTTAGCCCAGACTTTCAGGCGAGCTTCCTGGATTCGAAACTTCCATATCAACGAATGGGCGTCAAGGTGGAACCGTCTAGCGTCGGTATAGAACTTGTAGCAATGCAGACAGGATTCAAGGGCCTTGGCGGCGATGGGTAGGGCGCCAAGCGCCAGTTCCGCCATATTCTTTTAATTCAATCTACGGATCCGTCACGGTATTCTTTTTGTTCCAAAGATATAATTTCGGTATAAAATGAAAGTTTAATATCAAGATCCCGGGCTTTCTACGAAACAAGCTGCTGGCATAAATGAGGGGTAAGAGGAGTCCTACTGGGAGAACGGAGACGATGGGCAGCCGCCTGCACCGCAACCTTGCGCTTCTGAGATGGACTGCATGTGGGCGTTTCTCGGAATAAAGCAGAATATGCAGAATGTGTTGTTTGTGGTATGCAGGTGCGGTCGACGAGGTCACAGCCTCACCGTGCATTGGCATCTTGTGCGACCCTTGCTTAGAGATCAATGGAATTCTCCGGCAGGAATAAGATTATACATGTGTAGCCGAGATGGATTCCAAATGCGACAGCCTCGCGTGCTTCACAGGACGACTCCACTCGCGAAAAGATGCGTTTCTGTCGCGGTCAACCGTGGGGAGCGCGTCCCCATGTAGACGTTCACATGCATACTACCATGATTACTTACATAGGTATATAGCCCTCTGAGGGAATACCTATTGACACCGCGATAATCGACTATCTCCTGCGAAAGACGATATAAGCCGATTGTTTGGCGGCGTTCGTCACGGTGCCAATATGCGTTGCGCTGCTGTTAGACACGCCGAAGGCACGTTGGAGCCAGTTCGAAGAGGATCACACGAGTCCTCAGGATGCCACTTTATTAGCTTTAGCTGTTGATAGGAGGTATTGAAGAGTATTTAAAAAACACATGATACCGAGAATGAAGTCTTAGATCCTCCGAGAGCGAGCTAGGGCGCTGGCGGAAGTGCGCGAAGTTGACATCGGGAGGGCGGCGTATTTCGTCATTGAGAAGGGCTGGCTGCAGCTGCACCGGGTCCAATGGGAAGGTCCATCCACCGCTGAGTCCCCCACTCTGCGCCCTCCGCGATGAGGAAGAAATAAATAAATCTATTCGAATAGTAAGCTGCGATGGACGATTTGCCGGCGGTTGGCCGCTGCACTCGGTTTGCCCCTCCGCGTGCTATTGTTATAATAATAACGACCTGCAGCCTCCCCCACTCTCTCTCTTTCTCTCTCTCTTTCTCTCATTGCTCCTCCTTCTTCCCTTTCAATCGCAGCCTTTCGGATCCTTCCATCCTGACTCACCAAGACTACCTCCCCAGTAATCAGTGGCACGGAGCTTGGATCTAAGAAACCGGTGTCGGGTGCAGTTTTGGGTGTGTGTGCCTGGTCCAGTTTGCATGACTAACAGAAACCATCCGAAACTATAAAAATTTAAACTCTTCTTCCCCTTCCTTCCAGCCGACGACAGACAGCTTCTCCAGGCTTCGCTGCTTCCGGAATAAAAGGCTCCTGCTCCCCTTCTTCTCCTCCTGCGAAAAATCTCCTCGTCGTCTTCCGTCTGTCCGGCACTTCCCTACAACGCCGTTCCCCAACTCCAACCTCTCCGGTCACACTACCACCTCCACTGTCGTCGCCCGCAATGACCGACATGAGCGATCCGGCGAGTGCCTCTGAAATCCAGAGAACCTACGCCTACAATCTCCCTACCTACGATGGCTACGAATTCCCCACCGCTCGCCTCCGCGATACCCTCACCGACCCCACCAAGGACCCGCTATGTCTCGTCGCATGCGGCTCCTTCTCACCAATCACCCATCTACACCTCCGAATCTTCGAGATGGCTAGCGATTTCTGCAAGCTAAACACAAACTTCGAAGTCATGGGCGGTTATCTCAGCGCTGTCGGTGACGCTTACAAAAAGCAAGGCCTAGCTCCTGCGAAACACAGGTTGGTCCAAATTTCCCCACTCCTAAAAAAACTAAACCCTTGCAAAAAATAATCCCGGACGGCACGAAAACGGGACCTTCAAAGAGAAGCTATGATAGATCGCTAGACTAACATCCATGCCCGCCAAACCCCTCCTTGGAGTTGAATTGGTGTTGTCATAACAATATAGAGTCCACATGTGTCAAGTCGCCTGCGAACAAACTTCCACATGGCTGCAAGTCGACACCTGGGAACCATTTTGTTCGGAATATCTGCCCACGGCCAAAGTTCTCGATCACTTCAATTACGAGTTGAACACAGTACTCGGTGGTGCGAAGATCGTCGACGAAAATGGCAAAGAAATCGGCAGGAAGCCTTATAGGATCGTTCTACTCGCTGGGTCGGATTTGATAATGACCATGAGTGAGCCGGGCGTCTGGGCTCCGGAAGATGTATGCCCTTGTCTCATTCGACGCATATTTAGGAAGGGTAATTGCTGACGTTTACATCTCAAATACAGCTGGATCACATTCTCGGACAGTACGGAACATTTATCGTCGAACGAGCGGGTACAGATATCGACGCCGCGCTCGCGAGTCTTCAACGCTGGAAAGAAAACATCTACGTCATCAGACAGTTAATCCAAAATGACGTTTCGTCGACCAAGATCCGGAGTTTCTTGAAACAAGGCATGAGCGTGTTGTATTTGATCCCTGCGAGTGTGATCAATTACATCGTGGAGAACGGGTTATACGTTGACGAATACAATAAGAAAGCCGAAGCCGAAGCTGCTGCAGCTGCGGAGAAGGCGCAGGTTGAGGAGGCACAACAGAAGAACAAGGCTGCCTCGATCATTGGAGATGAAGGTGTTAGTGGGGTCAAAGACGATGCTGATAGTGGGGTTGAAGCGTAAAAAATAAAGTTGGAAAAAAATTCAGATCTTTTTTTCTCGTCTTTGTTTCTTTTTGGGGGGTTTTACGGCATTCCTAAGTTTCTTTTCTTCATGGGTTTCTTTCTTCACTTGGGCGACAGCATATCCTTTTCTCCTGTTTACTTCGTTGAAAATTTCAGCGAATCGTTGCTTTGGATTACCCTGGGTTATTCTTTGTTCTTTCTTTGTTCAAATTCCCACATATGCAACGGAGCAAAATCGGCGAAATCAAAGTCTTTTTTTATAACGCAGTCCATATGGTCACTCATTTCATGTAATTTATTCACGAAGATTGGGGTGTGTCATTAAGGTGGAGTAGAGGAGAAGATGGAGTCGAGGAGAAGAATGAGAAGGTATAATATCATGTCATTTTCGGTCTTGTGGGTGGTTTTTTCATATGTTTTGATTTCTTGTATACAGAGCTACATGCCGGCGTTCTATTATTCTATTATTTGACTTAAACATGCGGTAATGGATAATTCGGTGTTATTATATCATTGCAATTTTCTATTTAAAGATGTCTAGATAGCTTGCTAAGAGGTTAGGTGGGGAGATATTATGTCGGGCAGTTGCCGAGTATGAATAGCTGAAGAGCTAGTCAAACAACGAACATCATGAGAAATGGCTGATCGACGATAGAGGGCCTTAATTATATGTACTTTAGGAAATCGTGTGGTAGTATTGGTTCAATTGGAGTACAGCTAAAATATGATCCGAGAAAAACGCCTGATAGTACACGATTTTGCTCCTGATAAGAAATAAATACTCCCCGCTCATCAAATACAACAAAAGATATAATCTGACACTCTCACGACTTACCGCCTTCCTCGTCCTTCTTAACCTTCAAACCCGTCAACTCGCCGTAAGCGTTATACGCGACCCCTCGCAAATTCCACTGTCCCGTGCCATCCTCCTGTCTGTTCCCGCCTTTATCGGTAGCCCTGCACAAAAACGTCGTGTCTTCGTTCACTTCGCCGTTATACTCGAACTTCCAGAGTACCCAGCTCCACCTCCCGCCGTCCTTCAAAATCTGCGCATCCGCCCAACTCTTCCCGCCGTCCTTCGATATCTCAACTTTTGTGACCGGCCCATCGGAGCCTTGGGGTAAAGCGTAACCGCTAATGCATAATGTTTTACTCCTCGGGTCTTCGATTTCGGCTCCCGAATCCGGGCAGCAGATGACGCTGTTGACCGGCATCTCGAGGATGCTGGGTAATTTATGCCAATACCCCGCCGCCTGTTCTTTACAAACTACTTCGGGTGGTAAGATTTTATAATCCCGCTGTTGATAGGCGTTACTGCTTTCCTGTTTCTGAACGGTTATTCTATCCAACCATTTCACCGCTCGCGCGCCCGCGACGCCGGGAACGATCATTCGAACGGGATATCCTCGTTCCGGGGTTAACGGTTTCCCGTTCATTTTCAACGCAACGAGGACTTCCATATCCGGGTCCATGGCTCGAGATAACGGTATCGAACCGCCGTAGTATCCATCGTCCTGAGTCGCGGTTTGGTAGCACGAGAAGGCGACGTGGTTGTCCGGGGTGATGTCTAACGTGGGGCCCGCGAGTTCGAGAAGGGTGGAGAGGAGGACGCCGGTCCATTCGGCGTTCATTACCGCGCCGTTTTTCCAGTCTATGCCCCAGACTTCTTTTTCTTTGGTGCGCATCGTGTGGCGGCGGTTGCCGGCGCATTGCAGGGCGGAGAGGACGGTGTGTTGGGGGAGGGTTTGGAGGAAGGGGATGGGGAGGGAGAGGACGTTGGAGACCGAGCCGTCGATGCGGAGGGTGTGCGAGTTGCCATCGATGTGGGGGATCGGACTGTGGATGGTTAGAATTGAGGTGGTGGTGGGAGAGATGGATAGGTTCTTACCCGTGATTGCGGTCGTAGACGTCCTTTTCGGAGATGAATTTCTCGATGAGAACATCTGGTGATGGTTCACGGTTTAAGGGTTTATCAACTGATCCGTCGAACTGTGACATTGTGACAGGTTGATTGTCAGCGATGTTGTATATTGAATTTCTGAGGAAGTTTTTGCTATGATCTCATTTGCCTCCGTTGTATTCTTTTCGCAGAACAAAAAAAAAAAAAAAAAAAAAAAAAGGCGAGAAAGGGTCTCGTTATCGATAACGCAGCCATCGTGCATGAGACCTTTAAACATCCGTATGCATAATTATGCAGGTAACGAAAGAAAGAAAAAATCTTTCATCCTATTTTCCAAGATGGTGTGCTCGGAAACGGAGAAGGGAGCTTACCCATGTCATCGTCCAATTCGGCTCCCCGAGAGTAACAGCACACTTTGGCACCATCTTTCCGAGATGTCGACCGAACGAGTATGCACGATTTCTCTGTTTCGTCCGAAGAGCTCGAGAAACGCCTCAGACAGTTTTTTCTTTCTCTTAGAATTCCACAACCTTTTTTGTTGAGAAATTCTGGAAGAAGCTTAAATTTGGCAATATCTTATTGTGCTTCTGAGGAATGTTCTGGGATCGTAACCGGGGCTTCGGGAACTTGATAGCTTAAAATCAAAAGCTAGAACAGTATGCGAATGGGAGTATCGGGGACGTGTCTCTGGGTCGTGGAATCCTCAGGAATTCAGATCATTCCCCACGCTTTCTTCTCTCTCGTTCTGATTTGAAATTCGAATTGGATAATATTGCAGGAGTGGGAGGATGAGGAGTAGGAGGTAGGATTGGGGGGAGAGGGAAGAGGAAGAGAGGGAGCGAGCTGTCATTTTCTAATGCGGAGAGTATTCTAGCTTGCATAGCTTGATGTTTATTCATATGATCGCGATTCGCGGACGTAATGCCAGCGGTTTGGCGGGACCAAGAGGTTCGGGTTATCCTGATGGAGAGTTATCTGGAAACATGTCGGTGGGATTTGGGCAACACATCTGATGAGGTTGATGCTTGCATCATGATGCACATCGGGGACAAATCACGCTCGGAGAGGAGGAGCAGTAAATTATCGGATTGGTGGCACTGAAAATACGGGACTTTCGGATTCATAAGAAAGGCTCGGTCGTCCAATGCGCGCTTTGGTGTTTCTGGAAAATCCGTCGTGATCTGGAATGGTCAGGAATTTCGGCATGCCGAAGGAAGAGGAAAGGCCGGCGCAGAAGATTCGGAAAACTTCAAGGAGGCGAATTGTTTCGGGATTGGGGGCCTGTTTTTGGTCAAATTTAAGTTCCCGATGCAGCTTTAGGGGGGATTGTTCACGAGCATTGGCGGTGGAATGCTCATTTCAAATTTCGGGTTTAGGAAGCTGTTCGTGGGGGCGTCGAGATCCCCCCAGTTTCAGGTTCAGGATAGTTTTCTGATCTTTCTTATTATTAGACTATCAAATCCTAAGCTCAGGTGAGTCTCGGCTTATCAGGCCTTCCTTGGATAAAAGACGCTTGAGTATTTCCAGTCATCGTCGCCGTGAGCTCTTGGTGGTAGTAGATGAATATCAATCAATATCAAAAAGCTGTTGGGCGATATTGTATGCGCAGCCGGTCTGTCAAGCGAACTGAGGATTCCCATTGGTCATCGATACCACTTTTTGGTCCCGATCGAGCGGTGGCCAGGACAGGGTCGCACGGGCTGCATGCTGCATGTCTCTGAAAATTTTCTTCTTTTCGTCTTTTTCCTTTCGTTCGCGAGAGAGATGCGATGGGTAACCAGGTGCATGCAATTTAGCCAGCATTCTTCCGTTCTTTTCTTAGAATCCCGTCAGCATTTTGAGTCGTAGGTAAGCTGTCGAATCTCGGGCAGACCATCGGCCATGTCGACGACGGCTTGCCGGGGTTTCTCCTCCTCCTATTTCTATCTGCAGCTAGCCTGCGAAGATTTTGACAGGGAGATATCAAGCTTGGTTCTGATATTCGTTCGGGAGGACGAGAACCGCAGGCGACTAGCTAGTGAGAGCAGAGGCGACGATAATCACCGTCATACCATCACGATCAGCCCAACGGAAACCGTAGGGATGTTCAGCTGGACGTGCGCGATATTCGTATTTTCTTTTGCCTTGGTGTAGTATGCTGCTTGCACCGAGGATTGTTGAATTTTCAGACACAGCTAGCAGGACATACCAGCCGGGTTGGTTTGAGGCATGCTGAGGAAGATATTCTGCCATCGCAACGTCCTCCATTCGGTATTATCTGGTACGGTCTTGCGAGTCGTATAAAACAGGTCGCCTTCCTGTTGCGCAAGTGCGTGGAGAAACGATACCTTTCTTGACCGTGCCTCTCTCTTCATATCAAAACCGCGCTCCACTATCAAAACAACCAGGACGAGTCCTCTATTTCGAAGAGTTGAATATCATCTTCCTCTTCGACAATCGCGGCTCCGTTTCCGTTGTATAATATAATATCCACCGAGTCGACGTGCTGTGAACGTCCTGCAGTATACCGTCCAATATCAAATAAACCGCCGCTGCCCCCGTGTATCGACAATTGGAATTGCAATTCCTCAACGACTCCGTTCCGGAATAGCACAGCGGACCCCTTGCTGTTATCGCAGCCCAAGCGAGGGAAGGTGAACTGACACCGAAACTTTTTTTTTTCTGTCCCAACGGTTCGCCAGCGTTAAGCCGAACTGAGCTCCACTCGCCGAACAACGTCATTCTGCATCACCGCCTTCAAAACCACTCGGGTCCCTCGCTACCATTTGCTTGCTGATAGACAAACCACCGTACTCTTTTGATTGTAGACGGCTCTCCGACTCGGACCAGACTTGTATGTTGGTACATCCCCTCCCCTGAAGGATTTCTCCCTCTGTTTTAAAAGGCCTCTCCCCGCAATTCCCCCCAATTCGAAAAGCATCCAAATCTTTGCAAATTCGCACTCCCCACGGGCAATCGCGCGGTCGTCAGAGTATTTATTCTATTGCTCCTGTATATCCTCCCATCATTGCACTGTCACATCATCTCCACTTGCCAGGTCGAGCGCCGTTTGATTCTTTTTTCGTTTTTTGGAAGCTTCGAGCCGGGATCTTTGGTCTGCGCAAAGTGACCGCTCGTTCTCCTCTCCGATTCACAAACCTGCCCGATTCCCCTTGATCTCGTCCGCCTCCGTTCGAGAAAGGAATTCTCTGCGAGAGGAAGCAGAAAAAAAAAAAAAAAAAAAAAAAAACCAGTCGCCCCGATAAGACATACCGGGTGCTCAGGCCATTTCGATCCAGCAGGCGATTCGCTCTAACACCTTGATCAGGTAAATTCGCTCAACCCTTCTTACGCCTCTCAGCAACCTCAGAACTTCTTCTCTCTCTTTCGCTGGAATGACGGCCCAACCGGAATCTCAGTTTGCTCACCCGCCTCACCCTTACAACAGTCCCTTCTCTCTCGAATCGCATATACAAAGCCGCGCAGAAAACATGGGCGAAGCAGGGAGACGAGACGTCAAGAACCACCTGCTCTTCGAAATCGCAACCGAAGTTGCTAACAGAGGTCAGTTATCCCAATGACGTCGATCCGGCTTCCAACACGTTTTGGCGGCCTGGATCGCATCGCATGGCAGACTGCATGGCTGACACGTGAAACACTCATATCTAGTCGGCGGTATCTACTCGGTCATCAAGTCGAAAGCGCCAATTACCACCCACGAATATGGCGGCAGATACACATTGATCGGTCCCCTCAACCGAACTTCGGTAAGTACTAGGACCCTTCCCAACAAGATCAAAGTGTAGAATACGATTGGAGCGGAGCTTCTAACAAACTTTGGGGTGCACGCAGGCTGCCGTCGAAGTCGAGTCCTTGGAACCTCCAGCTGGTCCCCTCGCCGAAACACTCAAGTCTATGTCCGAGAGGGGCATTCAATGGTTGTACGGAAGATGGCTCATTGATGGTGCTCCCAGAGTTCTGCTGTTCGATACCGGCAGCGCATATGGTCACTTGGACGAATGGAAGACGGATCTGTGGTCCACAGCCGGAATCCCAAGTCCTCCAGGCGACCTCGAGACGAACGAAGCGGTAGTTTTTGGATACTTGGTAGCATGGTTTTTGGGCGAGGTAAGCTTTTCCGTAACATCAATTGCGACCTACACATCCTGTAACTAACATTTTTGCCCAGTTTGTCGTGCACGAGAAAGAAAAAGCCGTCGTGGCCCACTTCCACGAGTGGCTCGCGGGTGTGGGAATCCCTCTTTGCAAACACCGAAGAATCGATGTCACCACAATCTTCACAACACACGCTACTCTGCTCGGAAGATACCTTTGCGCTGGTTCAGTGGATTTCTACAACAATCTGCAGTACTTTGACGTGGATGCGGAGGCCGGAAAGCGTGGCATATATCACAGATATTGCATAGAACGCGCCGCCACCCATTGCGCCGATGTGTTCACCACCGTCTCACATATCACCGCATACGAGAGCGAGCATTTGCTCAAGAGGAAGCCGGATGGCGTCTTACCCAATGGTTTGAATGTGGTCAAGTTCTCAGCTATGCACGAGTTTCAGAACTTGCACGCCCAATCCAAGGAAAAGATCCATGACTTTATCCGGGGACATTTCTACGGTCACAACGACTTTGACCTGGAGAATACCCTCTACTTCTTCATAGCCGGTAGATACGAGTACAGGAATAAAGGTGTGGATATGTTTATTGAGTCTTTGGCTCGATTGAACCACAAGATGAAAACCTCGGGATCCAAGATGACCGTTGTTGCTTTTATCATCATGCCAGCCCAAACACAGTCCCTAACAGTCGAAGCACTGAAAGGACAGGCCGTCATCAAGGCTCTCCGAGATACCGTTCAGGTCATCGAGCAAGGTATCGGTAGACGATTATTCGAGCGTGCCTTGAAATGGCACGAGGGTAATGAACTTCCGGATGAGGCGCAATTGATGGGTTCCCAAGAAAGAATAATGCTCAAGAGAAGAGTCTTCGCTCTCAAGCGGAACTCCCTCCCTCCAATCGTTACCCACAACATGGCCGACGACTCCGCCGATCCGATTCTCAACCAGATCCGAAGAGTTCAGCTCTTCAACCACCCGTCTGACCGCGTAAAGATTATCTTCCACCCAGAGTTTTTGAACGCCTCGAATCCCGTCCTCCCGCTAGATTATGACGATTTTGTTCGTGGAACGCACTTGGGTGTCTTTTCGTCGTACTACGAACCTTGGGGTTACACACCCGCCGAATGTACCGTTATGGGTGTTCCGTCCATCACCACTAACCTGTCCGGATTCGGTTGCTACATGGAGGAATTGATCGAGAATGCTTCAGACTACGGTATCTACATCGTTGATCGTCGCGGAAAGGGTGTGGACGACAGTGTAAACCAACTGATGGAGTTCATGTACGACTTCACCACCAAGACCAGACGACAACGTATCAACCAGCGAAACCGTACCGAGCGGTTAAGCGATCTCTTGGACTGGAAGAGAATGGGATTGGAATACGTGAAGGCTCGCCAGTTGGCGTTGAGGAGAGCGTACCCGCAGGCGTTCGACCAGATGCAGAGCGAGATCGGATTCTTCGATGGTACGGAAACTAAAGTCTCGAGGCCGTTGTCTGCTCCTGGTAGTCCAAGGGATAGGTCTGGTATGATGACTCCAGGCGACTTTGGTTCTCTCCAGGAAGGCAAGGAGCTGTTGAACACCGAAGACTACATCAACTGGAAGCTCCCGTAAGTCGAAGATGGGCCCCAACTTGTTACTTATCATACAGATGCTAATAACCCTTTTGATACAGAGAGGAGGAAGATCCGGATGAGTACCACTTCCCGTTGACTCTCCGCTCCCCGCGCCGGAAGGAGACTCTCAATGGTGACGGTGCCAACGGCAATTAAACCACATACCCGAAAGGATCTACCAAATATCCAAACGTTCAAACAGCTAAAGAAACCCTATTCTCCAATATAACGTCTACTGTTTTGAAGCAACTCCGAGCAATTCCAGCATTTTGTCACGAACGCGAAACAAAAACCCAAACTTTTTCTTTACCAGTATTTTTGAATTTGCAAGTTTTTGAGGAGATAAGCGTAAAAGCATGTTGGCAACGACTAAAAGGATAACTTATAACTTAAAATGAGGAAGAGGAAATTGAGAGATTTTCCTTTACAGGGGAGGGGAACCGGAGCCGTCCGTGCTTTTTGGTATTAGTATTAACCGTCGCTCTTTAATGGATGAGGAAGCTTTGTCTTTGGTTTTCGCTTGTTCTTTTATCACCGTTTGTCATTGATATGTCTCTAGCTCTGCTTTTTGCTACTCCCTCTTGATCCGCCTTTTTATATCTTCTCTGTATTAATTTCTCTCACTTCCTTCTATTACTTGTATCTTTCATGAAAAATGCAAAAAATTAAGCAAATTGACCAATATATTGGCGCACATCTACTTGGTAATCCGATGTCGGAAGAATTAGGTACATCACTGCAACTTGCTTAGTCGAAAGATTGGATCTGACCAACGATGATTAGATTTCAATTCTTAAATGCTAGTTTCTATTTCCACAGCAAGCCGCGTGCAGCTATAACAATTTAAGCCTTCGCTTTCTTCTCTTCCTTTCCGGTTGGAATGTTGAAGAAAACAGGCTTTACACCCTCCTTCCACGCCACATCGCATCGATAATACCCCTTCCTCTCAAACTGAATAATCTCGCCCTGTTGAACATCCCTAACATTAACATCCGCGACAGCATCGACCCTAAATTCGGTATTATCATTCAGAAAGTCCTCCATCTTGTCATCCTCCTCGAGTTTATCCTTCGAAATGAGATAATCGAAATCCACGAGTTCAATATCGACCAGATTTTGACTAGTAGCCAACCAGGTGACCTTCTTCTCGGTCTTCTTGAAATCTCCGGCGAGATGCAATTTAAGCGTGAGTTTCGTAACTTTATCGCCGTCCTTCTCGATCGTATCGACGAATGCGTTACCCCAATCCATAAGCGTGATTTCTTCGCCTTGTTTGAACGATTGGCAATCGACTTGATCGATGAGAATCTTTGGTCCGTAGTGTACTTTCTTTACTCCCACGGCTGGATTCTTCTTATGCTTTGGTTTTTCCTCTACGCTTTCCTTCGCGTCGTCGCCCAGGACCTCAACTTCAACGACAGCCTCTTTCCACAACGCCGTGAACCTCGGTGCGATAGGATCGATGACTTTCTTGTTGATCGCCCAGATTAAAGTCCAATCCAAGTTGACGATATTTTTACTGGGACCTTGAGAGATGATGAAGTCTCGCAATGCCTCGATTGTCATGCCGCGTCTTCTGATACCCCGAACGGTCGGGAATCTTGGGTCATCCCACCCCCACACCCGGCCCATCTCAACCAACTTGGTAAGCTTTCTCTTCGACAGTAACGTTTTGATGAAATTCAAACGCGCGAAATCCCAGATATCGACTTTTCGTAGATCCAACGCGTCGAGCATCCATTGATACTGAGCGTTTCTATCACGATATTCGATAGTCCTTAATGCATGGGTTACACCTTCAATGCTATCCACGACCGGACAAGCGAAATCGTAAGTCGGGTATAACTTCCATGTCGTTCCGGTGCGGTGATGTGGGAACTCGGTGTTGCAGCGGTAGATGACCGGATCGCGGAGGGCTTTGTTCGGGTCGTCGACGGAGATTTTGGCACGGACGCAGAACTGACGGCCTCTGTCTGTAGCGTTTTTCATTTCTTCGGTGAAGACTTGGAGATTTTCGGCGACGGATTTATCGCGGTTCTTAGAAGCGATACCCTTGAAACGCTCGTCACGCATCTATGAATTATCAATATTAGCATCTCCGACACTGAACATTGATTAAGTTTGGAGATTTACCTGCTCTTGGGCTGTATCGTCACAGTACGCCTTACCCTCCTGAATCATCTTCACGCAGAGGTCGAACAACTCTTGGAAATAGTTGCTGGTATACGTGATCTGATCTCCGTGGATACCCAACAAGCTCAAATCCTCCAAAATGGAGTCCTGATACTCTTGCTTCTCCTTACTCGGGTTCGTATCATCGAAACGAACAATCATCTTTCCTTTATACATATTCGCGAAATATTGATTCAGCATGGCGGCTTTAGCATGTCCGATGTGGAGATACCCAGACGGCTCCGGTGGGAAACGAGTAACGACGCCCTTTTCGGTATTCTTTAACCCGATCTCAAAGTTTCCGGATTGTACTTTCTTTCCGGCGTTGGTGGTACCGCTCGCGCTCTTCTTAGCTGCTTCGACAGCTTCAACGGATTGTGGAACGCATTGGATCGATTCGATGTACTTGGCCCATCGGTGGATGTTGATGTATGTCGGCTTACGAATTAATGCGTAGAATTGATTGTTTCCGCGGAGAGCGCCGTAGACGGCGATATCTGCGATCGAGGGGGTATACCCGACGATGAAAGTGCGAAGGGTAAGGTGACTATCGAGCTCTTCGATTGCTTTGAGAGCCGATCGGTAATCTACGCCAATCAGGCGGGTGGCAGTAAAAGTGATCCATTCTTCCTCCTAATTCCACATATCGTCTGTTAGTTTATTCGTCGGGCTTCCAAGCGAAGATTATAGATTGAAACTCACGAGCTTCCCGCTTTTGCTGTTGACACCCCTTAGGACACTTCCATGGGATGAAAGAAGCTTCTCGAGAACAGCTTGGGTGCCAAAGATCGGTTCGTCGTTTTCAACCTTGAGGGCGATGGGGTGGGTAGCCTTATCCGAGCTCACGAGGTCGGCTTCGACGAATGTGGTACCGATGACAGGGTTGATTGCCGGGTCCGTGGAGTGGTTGATGAAGGATACAGCGATGAGGGCCGGGTAAACGGCTCCTAATGGAGCCTTTTGCGAGATGTCGAGCGTGTAGGACATTTTGTGATATGGCGACAGGAGTGTTTGATGGAAAGAGATTTTGGGATCTCGAGTGGGATGGTGGGGCACATATAAATGGCGGGGCACTTTTACTTTGTCGTTCAGAGTCATTCGGCCGTAAGAAAAAATATAACACCCAACGCATTGGCCACCGCGACAATGTCACACCACACGAGTTTTATCAAAAGGGCTTTTGATTAGGTGATGCCATGATACCACACTTGGTTCAGATCCGTAACTTCTCAGTTTCGTAAGCAGTCTATCTCACAGAGCTCTAGTATGGAAGCAAAAGTTCACACCGCGAATTGGATAAGCTAGCTTCTTAGCTCCAGTTTACGTAAAACTGTAGTTAGTTACGGTTCATATGCTGCTATCGCATTCGACTCTACTGCTGTGGAGACGGTAGAATAATCCTATTAGTCTATCATGGTAGTTGCCTGGCTAAGTCCTGCATAGTCTGGGTTTGATATTTGGGTCCGGCTGGGAGCTGAAATTTTGGCGAAATATATAATGTCGGTAATATACCCTCGTTAAAGTTTCCGTTGAAAGCAACCGATCTTTGTATTCGACAACGGGTTTGACAAGAGGATACAAGGGAAAGACTTATTTTTCCTTGAACGGTTCACTCTTGACTCAAATACTCACTAAACACCTAGGAACTCATACTTGGGTTTTCACTATATCGCTTTGCCTGAATCCGCAGTCCGTCGGTTAAGAATTCTTAAGAAATTATTGCGGGGTATAAAACATGATTGAATTCTTAATTGGAAGCCTCTCGGTCTCTCGAGGTAAGCCATAGCACCACCAGACTGTGATAGGTTTGGGTTTAGATAATACCCGGTTCGCTTACAACTACTCGACATATATGCATCGAAATCCGTATATTCGCGGGACGGAGACTAGACGAAGCGGGAACCCTGCCATACTTCTGGCGAGATTCCTTAAGCTAGCTTCTATAGTATCTCATATTTCCCTGTTGATTTTCGCTTTATATAGCTCAAGAGTGTATAAAAAAGCGGGACATTTCTCATTATCTTCAATCATCATCTACCTGACCCTTGAAATGGCTCTACGGGTAACTCTAGCATTTCTAGTTGCGACTGGAGTCTATGCGCAATCTTCATCGTGCAGTTGCAGTTGCACTTTGGACTCTTGTGTTCAACGTAAGTATCTTTCATTGTTACTTGAACTCTGCAAAATCTGAAATATTGACTTAACTTGTTAAGTCAAACCACTGATTGAATTCTTCCTTTGACGGTTAGAATTGATGGGGTCATCGGCATTCCCAGCTTCAGATACTATAAGCGATTGTAGATCACTTCTCTGGGTCCCCATTACCGTAGCTTCAAAGTAAGTCATGTTCTCTGTATTAACTTTGGGATGACTGTACATGGCGAAACTAATCGCAAACGAACTTCGTTATTTGCAGTACCATAACATCCACAACTGTCGTTACGGCAACTGCATCCCCAACAACCACGACTCCTTCAATAGTACCCACATATGCGAACTCTTGTTTGGGTGTCGCGGCTTATTCCTCAGCGTGCGGATGCATAGGCATAACCCCGAGCATCACAACGTACATTCACGTTCCTGAAACAACCGTCATTGAAACGATCGTGAATACGGCACAGTACGCTCTTCAGCTCACCGACGATGTAGCAAATGGCCCCTACAACGGAAGTTATCTTTACACTTCCAACGATAGCACTGGGACGAGATTGCTATTCACTTCGGATCCCGCGTTAGCAGGAAAGTTCTTCGCCAACTCTGCCGGAAACTTTACGGATGATAAATCGGAGTCCTTCTCGTACATACCCGATACCGCCGGTAACCGCTTTTACGTTCAATCATCTTCCAATTCCTCGAACTCAGCGGCGAATTGCTGGATTGACTCGAACAGCGTGTTCCAATGTTCCGGCACCGGAGGTAGATACATTGGAATTCACAATGCAACAATGCAACTGAAATCCTACACGACAGTTAAGGAAATATACACATCAGGCGAAACCGGTCCCATACTTCTTAAAGCGGTGACGCACCCTAGCAGCGGAGGTACAGGGACACCTGCAGCGATAGCTAGAAGATTTACGGTCCGCAATAACCCAAACTCAACCGGTACTTTCGGGGGCCCGTACGTGTGGTACCTTAGCCCGGACATTGAACCGGTCTCCACCAGCAATCACACTGAAACCAACGTCATTTTGAAACGGTTTACCTTTTTCTCGTCCACGGGCTCGGCTGCGCACTTTCTTGTAGACCCGATCAACGGCAATGTCAGGACGAATACAAACGAGCCGTTTATTTACGATCCAATCTCCTCCATCAGCCATATATTCATGGGGTTTCCAGACCCTGGCGAGCCAGTCTACAAGTCGGTGATAATTACATGCACGATGAATCTTTCAAGTCTAGGGTTCTCGTGTAGGGATAGTACGTATGGGCGAATAGCTGTGAATGTAGGTACCGTTACCGCCGTGAGGAATAGAATGTCGATTTTCAACGACTCTGCCGCTTTGCCCGTTGCGAACACTTGGGAAGGTCCGCTGAATATGGTAGGGCTGGAGGAACAGCCTTCCTCCTCAGACTATCGTATTTAATAATATTATTTAGGTTTCCTTTTCTATGAAATTCGGCATCTTAGTACTTCATTTGTACCGTTGTATCATTGATATTGACGAGCAAATGTATGTGTGTAATTCTTCTCTGGAATGCTAATATTGATGCTGAAACTAAATTAATACGTCCGTTGCCTCCAAGGGTAGCCCGAATTTTATTCTCATAACCTGTGCCAGTAACGCCGCATGACTTCCATCGCTTGCCATTATCTCAAAACTAGTTTTCTTATCTAACCAGGTAGCCCAGTCTCCAGCCTTGCTGATTTCCGCGATACGGGCTAGTCTAGCATGTATACCTAGAATCCGGCTATTCGGAGCTTCGGACCCCTTGGCCAACTTAACCTCCTCGTCTTCAATGGCTAGTCTTCTATATAACCTCGAACTCCTCGTTTTGATTTTATAGATATCAAATATCAAACTCGAAGAATCGTCTATTTTCTCGAGCCAGATTTTCGTCCTTCGGAAGGAGCTGCAAAGATCTTTATCCAGAGTAATAGCATTCGGTGGGCATAATAGGTCTCCCCTCTTGATGTGGTTAAGGATATCCCCATCAAGGAACCTCAAAAATAGTATGATCTCGTCTGAGTTATGAAGTTTCCAGAGCCATGTTTGTAAGATAGGTACCACGCGCACCTCATCAGCGGCTTCTTCTTGGCTAGCCTCTTCGTTTTCATCAAGCATCCGCTCGATGACTGCTTCGGTAGACCAATATCGGCCCGATATCACGCAGCGAAAACCATCACGGTTTAGCACCTATTGCCAGTCAATTAGATGCTATGGTGAAGTTAAGAGCTACATACCAAATTCTCAGTCTTTGCGATCTTCTGGTCTACAAGAGCTTGTTTTTCTGGTTCCCGAAATTCTATCATTTTGCGACGCATTGAGATCACTACAATTTTATACTCCATGTAAGAACACCGCGAAATCCATAGAAAAAGGAAGGAGCGAAACTTACATGGTGTCAAGAGGGAGTTATTTATCATCACAGAAAAGTCGTGCATAAGCCGATAACACAGTTCCACCTGCTCTCCATGTTTTTGCTGAGGATATCCAAGTTTATCCAAGTAAACTCCAAGTCGCGGTGAAAGAAGACCCGGTTCTTCGAAGGTAAGCGCCGGCGACACAAGTAGAAGAACCAAGTTCACCGAAAGATTGCAAAACCCCCTATCGTCCGCTTCCTCAAACACACTCGCGAGAAGATTCGAATAATTGACACCGCTGGGGTAATCGCTATCATTTATCCATGATGTAATCCATTCGGTCGCCATGTGTGTGAGTATCCTCAACTCTGCTATAGAAGTGTTGAAGTGAATACAACGCGGTTGCCGCCGTGAGTCACCGAGCCTTTCCTCGGGCGTTAAATGCTCGTGTAAGCGTTTCGTGTAGAGATACTGTATATGCTCCGGGAAGCTTTCCCATACATGGCTGAATAGATAGAACTTTTCCGAACAGGAGATATGGATGTCTCGGCTTTGTTGCGTCTCGATTGAGAAAGTTAACGGTACGATTATCTGGGCGGCCATTATGAGTGTGATGATGGGTTCCTAAAGAAGTCATCTTCAACCCCAGCTGTTCATGTTAATATATATAACCTGTAGGCATGAGTGGAGTATCTGAAATGCTTAAATCTGAAGCTGGGTGATGTCTGATCGCCACGTTAAACGTGGATCACGCACCACCACAAGAAATAACTCGCCAATTATTAATGCCCTTTTACAAAGTCTACATATAACTGTTCTTCAAAGATACTTTACCTTGTGGTTTTATGTAATTGTAACTTTGGTCTGCTATCTTATATTGACAACAAATATCCAAATATACTTCTTCACAGTAGAATAAAACATCTACAACACAAACCTCTGTTGTAATTTTACCTTACCCAAAATTTTCTCCAAGCAAAGTAAAACCCCGTCTACAGCCTTTCCTAAAGCCATGCCCAGCTCAAATAGACCGTCGACGAAGATAACCAAAATATCGCTCAATAGTACCAAGATAATTGCTTCACAAGATTACATATCTCTTTTACCGCCGACGGTTCCATCATCTCATGGCCTGCTGGCCCAATGGCAAGGCGTCTGACTACGAATCAGGAGATTGCAGGTTCGGTAAGGATTAAAATCCAATTATTCGAAATATTCGAGTTCACAAGGCTAACAGTTCGATTCTCATAGACCCCTGCGTAGGTCATCATATTTTTGCACTTTTTTTTTTTCTCCGTCCGATGTGTCGCTAGTGTACTATAGGAGACTGGGATGTCTCACATATTTCGTTTTTTGTATTGGCTAACTACCTAGTTTACTAAGCGGAAGGAATTTCTCCCGACACCAATCTATAACGGCTATTGTCTATCCCGCACTGCGACTCGTTCTGTCAAAGCTGGGATATCCAGTTTGTGTTGTAGTTAGTCCTACAACCGCATGAACGGATTCGATAGACCACAGCCTTAATGAGAATATGCAACCGATAATTGATATTTCGATAACAAGCGTGCATATATATACTCGTCGGGGATAGATTTTCAAGACGTTTCAAAAAAGGTCATGATAACAAAAGAGTAGTATCATCCCTATAGACTTTCATCCCGAATCTTTCTATATATTCCTTCTCAACCACATGCTAGTTTCGATATAAACTCCTATCATTGGAAAAGATGATTACTCGAAATAATAATACTATTCATAGTAAATGTACATTTCCTATCACAAGGGTATATAAACAACCACTTCTCAAAGCATTACTACACAATCATCAACAACTTACCTATATAAAACTAATATCCTCCCAACAATCAATCCATCCCGCAAGACTCGCCGAAATGAAACAAAAACAAGAAAAAAAAAAAAACTAAAGCAAAATCAAATAAAACAACCGCTCGTGAAACAAAACTTCATAACAACAACGTCGACGACCTCAGATAACCGCAGACCTCACATTCTGACCATCCGGAACCCCACTGCTACGTCGACTATGCTGCGGCGCCGTAGGACTAGTAACCGAAGCCGCAGCCTGCGCACCGCTACCGCCACTCAACGCCGATAAATTCACGTTGCTCAACCGGTCCATAAGTGTAGTCGCCACCGCATCAACAGCACCCTAAACCACATAACTCCTATTAGCATACACTCCAAATCCTTCAGAAATTTTGAAAGAAAATTCAAGCATCATACCTTCGGTGCCCTCAAACTTGGCCCCTCAGGAGCCGTCTCTTGCACCTTGAACAGCTTTACAGCAGTTCCATTCCAAACACCCACTGTCCCCTTACCCACATGCATTTCGCTAACAAATATGAACCCCCACATCAAACTCTCATACCACCCCAACGCCATCGAGCTCCACTCGAAAGTATAGCATTTGATCGGTGTGGGTTCCACACCCGGAATCTCGGTCGTTCGGATACGTTCCAACATTGACATATTCGTTGGGGTTTGCGGCGGCGGAGGTGCCGGTGCCGAGGGCGTGGTGGGTTCAGCCAACGGTGTTTGCGGGGTATTCGGAACAGTAGGACTAGCCAAAGAATTTTGTCTCGAGTGTCTTGATAACACCGAACGTAATTGCGGGGAAAGCTCTTGTATCACCGTCAGGATTGTGTGTAATGGCAATAATGGCAGCCAAGTCTCAATCTATCCTCATCGTCAGTGTGTAATTCTTGCTATGATATCGTTGGGAAACACATACCCATTCAGGGCTTGGTGCAAACTCCCCAGCAGAGTTATACGCCATATTGCTGGTAACACTACCGATGCTCATAACACTATTCTGCCTCGATAGTTGACCGACAGGCAATTTACCCCTCGCTTTCTCGCTCATGCCCCTTAACTGAATCGGAACCGTGTCATCGATAGAATTAGCTCGCGAAGACTCAAATGTCGTCGACGTAGGAGTTGCTATCGCTGAAGAACGTCTTCGAGCTAGACTCTCCGAATCCGAATCGTCTGAATCCCCGATTGTGAATGTTTCCGGATCAGCGGGGGTATCGGGAGGTTGCTGAGCTGCCGAGCGCGAGACCTGCGGCGATTCCGGTTGCATTATATCGCTTGCACTATCCTTTTGCAGCTTCTTCTGCTTTTCGATCTCCTCGCGGCCGCTCTCCAGTGTGAACGAACGCAAGTTCTCGAAACGCTTATGCGATCGAAGTATAGAATATATAAATGACGGGTTTGCTACCAAAAGTTAGTCTGGAATTTGGAACTCTTGATGTAGTGAAAACTTACAAGAATACTGGTGTTCGATAATGCTGTTCATAGCCTCGAGTAACGAATGCAACAAATCATGGTTCGATTCATTCGCTAACAAGAAGGACGGCGAGCTCATGGACGTGAAAAGTTGAACGAGCTTGTTACTAGCCGCCGACGATAAATTCTGAACATACGGTGCAACATTGCTAATGATCGCTAGCAGCGCAGGATAAATCGCGCCGAATTTTCCTTTACTGCTAGTTATCAAATTGTATATAGACTATCGATCTCATCAGCATAGCACCTAAAATATAAGGAACAAATGGTCAACTTACAATTATAACATACTCCGCATACGACCCGCTAAACCCAGATATCCTCACACTCGGCGGCAGGAGATTCTGATTCTCAAATTTCTTATTCAAACTCTGCCCAAACTTCGGTTCCGAAGACAGAGTCTGCAGCACGAAAACACACATCCTCACAACACCGGACTTTGAGGCATCGGCACGGTACTCGAGAGCGTAGTATATCAATAACACGACGAAGTCCAGCGACCTGTCCGTTTCTATCAGAAAGGCCCGGAATCGTTTGTTACACTGTAAGCTTTCCCAGAAAAGCATAATGATCTCTGGCGCCCATTTTAACGATTTCTGCGACCCCGGGAGGTACGAAGCGCTAGCTTGGATCGGTTGATTTAAAACTCTCGTCATCCCATCTACGAGAAATTGGAAGTCCTGCGTCCTATGTAATCGACCGAGATAATGTCGAAAATTATTCTTCGGCTGCGGGTCTGGATAGTTTCCTTCCGGTATGGGGTACAGTAAGAGTATGAGCAGCATATGCAGCGAGTAAGTGACCAAAACTTGTCTGGAATCCGAAAACACCACGTGATCGTACGGCAACCTCCACGACGCAGCATTGTATTTGAGCGTAGTGTTCAAAAGTGAGCAAAGAACCGACAAAACCACCTTTTTATCGGGATTGGTTACGAGATAGGTGAGCGCTCGGGTTCCCTTTACCGGTAGAGAATTCGAGGGTATATACATGGCTCTACTGGTGATAGCGATTAAAAGTCGTAAGATCTCGATGCGGTTGGATTCGCTTTCTTTGGTTATCGCCATGGAGGTGTTGCAGCCTACACCGCCTTGCCAGATCGCATAGGTGACTTTTGTCTTGCCGGTGACCGGGGTAGCCGGAACAGTGAAACCGGTGTAGAATAGCATGTCTAGTAGCGCATCGATCAATTCCTCGGCGAGGGGTTTGATGGTTTCGATCTTGGGAGGTTCCGGTGTTGGGTCCGGATTGGCTTCATCGAAGATGACCTCGGGCCTCTTGACCTTCTTCTTCCTCGCAGTCCAAAAGAATTTGTCCTCCCATGCTTCTAGAGCGTCGTTTTCGTAAAGGTATGGGAAGAGACGGGTGAGGACACGGACACAGTTGAGTGCCTCTCGTTCGGGAGCTGCTTCGGGGTCAGGGAAGGCGGGATGGTGTCGCAGGGCGAAGAGTCTGTTCGTGAGAGCTATTATCAACGTCTCCAGATTATCGAGGGAGCTATCTCGGGTGCGTCTGATATCCGCTGGGGAAAAAAGAGTAAAGACATCTTCGGCCGTCTCGGGGAGTTCCCAGAACTACGTAAATGCGCAGCGAACGGTTAACGAATATAGAAGTATCAGAACGAAGAGAGCGACTAACCTGACGCCAGTACGGATCATCCACGGGAATGCCCTTCTCCTCAGCAAGACGGAAGACGCCCTTCTTGAACGAGAGCTTTGAATCGGCCGCACCCATGGTTGCTCCAGCTCTCGGGTGAAGCTATCGACAAGCTGTATCGACCGGAAGATCCCGAGGGTGGTTTTGGAGTGGGACAGAAGCAATATAGCCGGTTTCTGAGAGCGAATTAACGAATACGCATTTGACAGAAAATAAACAGAGTGGGTGAGCTGTTCGGAAGCGATGATATGACGTACGCGCCTCCACCGGTGTCCCTTGTAGGTTCGAACAGAGCAAGAGAGGCGAGCTGGTGCTACGCTGTCAAGTGGTGTGTCCTGAGAGAGTAATGTCTGAGGCGAAGTCGAGCGGCGGCTTTGTTGGACCGGCGTGGACTAGCGGACGCACCTATCCGGCCCGCAGCGTAGACGTGAGTATATAATATAGCAGCCGTATACAGACCGAGCAGACGGTGTAACTGGCACGAGATGGAATATATATTCGAGGAGGAGGAGAAGAGGAAGAAAAGAGGAGGAGACAGAGTGCTGAGCCACATACCGTGCTGTGGCTGGTGGCATGGCGACCGCGAAAACAACACGCCGCCAATTTAAATCAAATCTAAAGACGACCTCCTCGCTCTTCCTCTCCCTTCTCTCCTCACCCCCCAAAATTCGACATTTCGACATTCCACCGACATACCGCCGCCATTCGCCATGCCAGCTCCGACCACTCCCTCGAGGATAGCCACGCCCAAAGGCCAGGGCACGCCGGGTTCCTGGAAACATCCCAAGTTTGACGAGATCCTGCGCCGACAAGACGCCAGGTCCTTCTCGGATCGCCGTCTGTCGCAGACCCTCAAGAACGTCGGCGCGTTAGCCGCGTCGGTCATCGTCTCCTACACGTTCTACAATTCGTACGTCTTCATCCTCTCGCGCGTCGATTGTGCGCATATTCTAACCTGTCGTGTAGTAGCCTGTACTCGAACCTTCCCAGGAACGAGGTATTCGACTTTATTTACACCGTCGTCCACTGGTCGGGTAAGTCCCACGCCACGAACAATATCGTATAACCACCCTCTGACAATAATCATACTAGTGAACGGCCTCCGCTTCCTCTTCTTATACAATATCTTCGACGCCGTCTTCGGTTCCCTCCGCGGTCCCGACCCAATGGTCGACATCGCCCTAACCCCAGACCAACGCTCCTCCCTCTCCCTCCCCGCGACCCCGAACTCCACCGCAGTCACCCCTCTCCCAGCCGCAGACACCTCCCTCTACGTCACCCCACCACGATACACCAAAACCTCGTCACCGCTCCCATCCCCCGCGAACCGCGCCTCCGCAACCCCAACCACGCCCAACAACGCCCGCCCATTCCCAAACATCAACGGCAGCACCTCCTCCATCACCGCATTATCTGGAAAACCACGCGTGACGTCCGCCGGATCCCCCGTCGGACCCGGCCAGAATCTCCTCACATCACCCGGCTCCTTCCGTTCACCCAGTCCCGTCTTCAACACTCCGTCGCCGTTAAAACCCATCGGTGCAGGGTTGGAGAAACGACATAGCTTTAGCAGCCCGATGGGTAACAACGGTGGTCGACAGGCTTTGATCGGACAGGGGAGTTTGATGGGGAGTATCGGCGGCAACGCCTCGCCCAGCGTTGTCGCAAGCGGGAAATGGCTTTACGAACAACGGAACCGGAAAAGAGATGTTTTTTAAAGTAATAATATTAACTTTGGAAGGAAGATTTTTGTGGTAGGTATTTGGTATGATATGTTGGTTTGGACGTTGCGGTGCCATGGCGTTTTTCTTTACTATTCTTGATGAATTGGTTATGAACTTGTAGCATTCGATGTGTTTTTTCTATCCGATGAGGACGGTCAGTACGCTCACCAGAGATAGGGAGTTAAGATTGATCCGTCCCATCAGATCATAGACTTTTGTGTACGATATCCAATCATAGCACGAATATTTCATCATTCCCAATTTCTCACGTGCGAACCTCTACGATGGTATCATTCCATATATTACAATCCTATATACAAACCGCGACCCATCTAACACCGTATAACGTATGACTACTTCTTCGCCTTGGCCTTCTTCCCCTTCTCATCCTTCTTCTTCTTCCCTCCCGCGTCCAAATCCCCGCCGCCGAACAGCATACGATTCTTCTTCCACCGGTTGACCACCCCTTCAACACTACCCATATCGTGCTTCGGCTTCCGCATAAAGTACAATTTGGCCCTGCGACTCCTCCTCGCCTTCCGCTCGACTAAATCGATCCCCGCGATCTTGGGCGAGTATAATTTATACCACATCTCGACACCGACCCTCGTCAGATGATTCCGGAGTAAGAAAGAGGTATCCAGCCCGCGTCGACGGATGTTTATTAATACTCCCGCGAAGGGTTCCGTGTTCGCGTCTTTGAAACGGACTTGTAAGATGTCACCGGGGAGGATGGCGTCTTTGTTGTGCCGGGAGAAGAGACGGGAGAGGAGGTTTTTCGGGTCGATTTTTTTGAGGCGGGAGGCGGTGAAGAGTTGGAGGGGGTTTTTGGGGGGTGCGGGGCCCGGTGGCGGGTTTACCCTTATTTTCTTATTCTCTGCAAGTTTATCGTGAGATGTTTAGTATATGCGGTTTATGGATTTGGTTTATAGATTGGATATGGGGGAGGTACGTTTGGTGGGGTCGCGTTCGTAGGGTTGTTTACGGGTACCCAGCTGAGCGAGCAATTGGTCTATATTCTGAGCGCGAGGACGGGGGATGAGCTGATCCTGCTGAGCGACGGACGCAGCGGCCGGGGTCGACGGTTGAAGGGTCTTGGGTTTCGATCCTGCGCCGAAGGGGAGGATATCCTTGAAGCGGGAGAGTCCCATACGTGTCGGCAGCGACATGGTTGAAAATATTACAAGCTCGAAATCCGACCGAGCTGCCGCAGACGATAGCTGTGCTATAACATTGATCGGATCCGTATTATCTATAAGAGGTAGTGAGTGTAGACGGGCGCGAATGGTGGGTTAATAGTGGGGGGACGAGGTCCAGGTGAGGTTGCGGTTGTTACACCAAAGAGTTTGCATGGCCCAACTCAAAACTTCTGTGAAACGACAAATCCCACACAACCGAACTTTTTTCCTCCCAAATGCTTCGTTAAACCGCAAGGGCATTGCCTCGAAATCCCACCCCGCCGACGCCGATTGGCAGGACTCACATTCCTTTCGTCACACCCGGAGGAGAAGGGAGAATCAATAAAAAGGTGGTATCAGCAATGTCGGTCAAGTCCTTCGGCCGCGCGTTTCGGAACAGACGGCCGTCCGTCCACGATATCTGCCATTCGAGCCTGGCTCCCTCGACACCCTCGATCTCGAGATCCGTTGCTTGCGGGTGTCAATTGCGCCTCAACGGGGACGATAACAGCTCGATACGATCCTCGAGGTCGTTCTCCACCAGCTCGCCCTTCGCCGCATCCAAGCAACAGATCAGAGATCAGAAAATCGCAAAAAGTACGTCGAGACATCTATAAACATATAAATATATCTATATAGATATCGTATTCTAATATAAATGCAGCTCCCCTCCCGTCCTTCCCGAAAACGCACAACCAACCCCTCGACGCCCTCCTGCACACCCTCCACCGCGACCAATTCCTCATCGACCACCTCCCGGACCACTACCGCCGTCTGGTAGTCCGCACCAAACGCCACCACGTCCTCGCGGACCAAGCCGCCCAACAAGCCTTCGCCCTCGGCACCAATCCCTCAACCGCAACCCTCTCCATAACCCTCGACGGACAAACCCTCCCCCTCCGTCCCATAAAACATCGTGTCCTCCACGGTTCGAAAAAACTCGTCGAGGCGTTAAATTTAATGAAATCCCCGCACGAATTCGACGTCTTGCCGGAATTAGTCCAAGCCATGGCGTTTTCGAAGATACAAATCCAACCGAAACAGTGGAGGAAGTTGATCAGGATGTGTGGGTTGATCGGACGTCCCGGCGTTGCGATCAGGATCGCGCACGATGGGATCGTGCATCGGAAAAACGGGTTTTCGTACACCCTAGCTTCGTTACGGGAGATGGTGAGAGCGCAGTTTGTGAGGTTCTTGTTGCCGGATGGGAAGGATGCGGAGAAGGCGGTGCACCGGGCTCGTGGGGTTTCCAACCTCGCGAAACGGTGGAAGGAGCAGTTCGACGAGGTCAGGGCGAAGAAGAGGGTTGACGAAACGGCGCCGGAGTGGCTGGCGGTTGATCCGGTCGTGAGAGGGTCGATATTGTTCTTACAAGCCGGGAAGGTCGTCAGGTGGGATGACGGGAAGGATATCGCGGGAGACAACAAGGAACCCATAACAGTTAAAGATGTGAAGGCGCTTATGGAATGCTGGAACTTGGCGGAAGAAGAGATCGCCAGCATCAATTCCGAGCTGGAAACGTACGCCGCACGAGCCGCCGTCGCACCAAAGGATAAGGAGGTTCAACCGGATTACTCGATAGCTAGGGAAGCGCTCAAGGATTGGGAGCCGGTCTTGCAGGCGTTGGAGTGGACGCAGACCGTCCTCTACAAATCCGACATCAAAGACGCCGAAATCGAAAGGTGGATTCCGGCCGCCAGTCGAACGATTTCGGAAGCGATCGCGAAGTGGAAACCGTTCGCCTTGAAGGGTGGGGCGTCCGTGAGGGTGGGGATGCAGGTCTACGAAGGAGCGTACGAGGATCTGAACGGGTATTATACCAGCAATCTGAACGGCAAGTCAACGGACGTTGTGAAGGATAGGATTTCCCTCGTGGATGTATAGAAAATCGGATAGATTTTCGCTTTTTGTACATATACTTTGTAACAAAGCTTCTCGTATATACTGCAAAGATACTCGTATATATTGCAACATTACACTTTTTTTTTTCAGACGATAAAGATATGATAAGATGCGCGCACGCTCCGGCTAATAACGACGAGTAGAATGACGAGTAGAACAACGCTGAAATCAAAAGTGGTCGTAATTCGTGTGGTATCATGTCCGGTGTCCCTTCTTTCGGTCCAATCTGAATAGCGCAGTCAATGCGGCTATTCGATAGTGTTCACATGGGCAAGCTGCTGGATAACCCAGCTCCCTTCTTATCCAACTGCAGCCTCTTCCTGGTCTGCTCTTGGATGATGCGTCTCAGCTTTTCTTCGGCGGTCTCTCCGGTGTCACTGCCGGCGACACTGGCGCTGCCGACGCTAGCGTTACTGCTCTTCCTCCATCCGCCGCCCCAGAGCAGGTTCTTGAAACTGAAGCTGCTGCGGGTGCTCTGTCCGGCGTTGCTGGCGACGCTCAGGCTGTCCCTCTCCCTGACGGGAATGTTGGTGACGAGACTCTGTCGTCGGATGTGGTAGGGGGATGGGCTGGCGACCTGCGCGCCAGCCATCTCCCTCGCCGAATGCGCGGAGCTCGGCGGGTGCACCGTTCTGAGGAGTAGAGCGGGCGGGCTGGACAGTTTTCGTTCCTCGGCGGTCATGGGAGGTCCGTTGGGAGAGAGGTAGGGTAGGTTGGAGGGTAGGGCGCCGGTTTGCTGGCGTCGTCGGAACAACCAGCTCCCGCCGCCGCTGCCGGTGGTGGCGGTGTCACCCATGAGGTTGTGATTGCTGGAGAAGCTGTTGGAGGTCGTCATGCGCGGACTCAGCGGGGAGGAAACGGAAACGGATGCGGGGCCGGACAGCTGCAGCTGGGTGAGGCGTTTGGTGGTGTTATCGACGTGCTTGGCGACGAGGAGCGAGTGAGTGTAGGGGAAGTGCCGTTTGTGGGCCGAGTCGAGTGTGCCGAGGCGTTCTTCGGAGGGGAGCATCTCATCGATGGCCTCGAGGGTGGCGATGATGTTCTCGACGGTGGAGTAGGCGGTCTCGGCGCTGCGGGCGATTTCCTCGACGCCGCCGGCATTTTTGAAGAGGTTCTCGGAGCGGAGGCGGTCGGATCGGGAGGTGGTGGTCTTGAGGGCCTGGGAGGAGAGCTGGTCGGCGGCGAGGATCTGGGACTCGATCGATTTCTGGTAGGTGATGAGGATTTCTGTTTCGTGGGTGAGGTTGGAGCGGTAGGTGGAGGAGAGGTGGGTGATGGTCGAGAGCGTGCGGGTTACTGGTGTCGTTAGCGGGGAACATCAACAGCACGCGTTAGAAAGAGGAGAGAGGAGAGAGGAGAGAGGAGGTACCCTTCGGGTCGATGGCCTTGAGGATGCTGTTGAAGGAGAAGGCGTCGACGGGGGGCAGGTCGACACGCTCGGTCTCGTCGAGCTCGGGGATGGCGGCGGCGAGGGAGCTGCTGTCCGGGGAATAGGCCCTGACCAGCACGGGCTGCGAGACGGCGGGCTTCGTCTTGGAGGCCTTTCTCCCGCGGCGGTGACTGCGGGGACGGCGTGACAAAGATGAATCGTCGGTGGACCAGAAGGAGAGGATGGAGGAGAGCTTGTTGGCGGGGGGCAGCGAGTGCCGGCGGCGGTGGCTGCTGTTACCACTACCAGCGGTGGAGTTCTGGCGGGGGAGGCTCATCCTGTCTCTAACATATCATATACACTACCTATAAGTGGATGATATGTATAAGAGTATCGATGAGGGATCCATCGGGTATTTATGTATTATTTATATCATCTACATTTCTATTTATGTTTATATTATCTGATCGATGGGCATCGGGTGGGCGCATGGTGAAGTGGCAGTCCTCCAACACGCGCTAACTGCTTCCCGTCACGCTCCTTCTTACCTGTCCTCCCCTCTCCCACATCTACACTTATACACCTCCACCCATACACCTCCCATACACTCATGCATACGCATCATCCGTCCTTCGTGTACACTTACGTATAGGACAGAATGGGCCTCGTCCAGCTCCTCGTCGAGTACATCGCCCCCGTCTTCCTCATCACCTCCCCCCTCACCTCCTACGCCGACCAGATATGGAGCATCCACTCCCAAAAGTCCTCCCTCGGCTTCTCCCTCGACATCCCCCTCATCATGCTCGTCGCCTCCGTCCTCCGCATCTACTACTGGTTCGGCGTCAACTTTGAGTTCTCCCTGCTCGTTCAGAGTACTACCCCCCGTTATCCTTCCGTCGGCCATTTAATCTCCTCTAATGTAAAATAGGCGTCATCATGGTCTTCGTGCAGACCGTCCTGCTCAAGGTCGCCCTCGACCACCGCCCCGCCAAGTCCCTCGAGTCCGGCGTGCCCTTCTCCAACGTCAGCCCTGAGTTCGAACGGCCCTACAACTTTTGGCAGTGGCGCCACCAGCGGCCGTTCTGGGAGGTACTTCCCGTATCCCTCTGACCTCTCACCGATGATAGCTGATAGCTGACCGCTGACTGCCCAGTTCCTCCTCTACTTCGTCACCACCGTCGGCGTCCTCCAGCTGCTCTTCGGCTCCTACGGCCCCTTCATCTCCCTCCTCGGCTACCTCGCCCTCGGCATCGAAGCCACCCTCCCCATCCCCCAGGTCATCGCCAACTACAAGAACCAGTCCTGCAAAGGCTTCCGCGTCTCCGTCATCGTCTTCTGGCTCCTCGGCGATCTCCTCAAGGGCGTCTTCTTCACCTACAGCAAAACCCCCATGGTCTTCAAGCTCTGCGGCCTCTGTCAGTTCATGTTCGATCTCACCCTCGGCTACCAATACTGGGCCTACGCCGAGAAGGAAGCCGCCATCGAAATGAAGAAGCGACGCTCGATGGGCTAAACTTATCCCGCGCGGTGAGATGCGGGCATTCGTAGGAGTATTCGACGCTATACATATCTATCGGAGTATATACTTGTCTATATTGCAATGATTTGGATGACTGGGGTGTACTATATATATACCGTGAGAGTTTACTTGGAAGCCGCGGCCGCGGCTTTGGATTTTTTGAGCGAGTTGGATTACCCTTTTTTCCTTTCTTATCTTTTACCATTTTGCTTTTTTGGGCGATATAGACGATTTTAATGAAGTCATTGTATACATGTATGCGAGTTTTTGCTTTTGAATAGAACGCCTGCTTTTGACTCTTCTGCCACCACGTGCGAGACTAGTTAAATGTCTTGTTTGTACCCCTGCTCGTATCGATAAGAAAACCGGTGTGTCGCCAAACACCTTTTTCCCACGCCTATAAAAATTTCCACCAACTCAACGCCTCGCTTCATCACGAAATACTCAATCGTCGACACTACAACTCGGATCAACCCGAATCGAACCACGAACCACGAACCGCCATGGCATTCCCCGGCGGCGGCATGCCGGGTCCCTTCGGACGAGGTGGCGGCGGAGGACAAGTTCAGGATTACAACAGCCTGACGCCTGAACAGCAGCAGATGATCATGGTCAAGCAGGTATTCCATCTATCAACACTATAGTCTATCGAACGGGATGCTGATTTTCTTCTTTAGATGCAAGCTGCTATGGAGTCGTGTCCTGTCAAGACGGTTATCTCTGGCGGGATGGGGTTCGCTCTCGGAGGCGTCTTCGGCCTGTTCATGTCATCGGTACACCCCCATCATTAATTTACCTTCCTATCCGACTTCAATTCAAATAAGCTAATGGGGATATGTCTTTAGATGTCCTATGATTCGATGTACTCCGCAAACCAAGGAAAAGTCCTGGACCTCCCGCTCCGCCAACAGCTGAAAGTCGGACTGAAAGACATGGGCACCAAATCGTTCAGTTCCGCGAAGGGGTTCGGCATGGTCGGCGCGCTGTTCGCGGGGACGGAGTGCGTGATCGAGAGTTACCGCGCGAAGAATGATATGGTGAACCCGATTATCGCGGGGTGCGCGACGGGCGGGATCTTGGGCGCGAGCGGGGGGCCGACGGCGGCGGCGTTCGGGTGTGCTGGGTTTGCCGCTGTGAGTGTTCTCCTCCTTTTCGATATATTTATCGCGGTGATAGTTGAGGGGTGTGGTGCTAATTTTTTGTGTAGTTTAGCACGGCTATTGAATATTACCTACGACACGGTTGAGATCGGTATGATGTATTTATTTTATTCGGTGTATATACTATCTCGGGTTGAATTGGCGTTCATTGCATAAACGGCTGCGGAGTATATTTCAATTTCAATTCTTTTTAATTGTAGGTAAAAGGTTAGATCTCTTCTCTCACCTCGCTGACACGAGGCAATCGCGGCAGACAAATAGAGCATGTACATAAATCACAACAACCATCCCACGGCATCACAATTGCATCTGTACATCATCATTATTATATATTCATCTTATTATTATTATTTATTACATCCTTTTGTTCCCCCGAAACAACCCCACAACCGGCAATACGAACACCCTCGCAAACCACGGCGCCCCCCAAAGACTCACCGCGACCCTCACCGGCACCAAAGCCTTCACCACCGCGTAACTCGTCGCCAAATCCATCACCCCGCGTCCGTCGATTTTATCCCCCATCCCTTTCCTCTCGAGATATCCCTTGAATTTAACGTATCCCTTATCCACCCATTCCTTCGGTAACATATCCGCGGGATTCCAATGCGTCGTTTGGAAAACGTAGAAGAATGCGACGAGGGGTATCGCGGCGGTGAGTTCGTGGAGGATGAGGAAGGAGGTTAGGTGGGAGCCTGGGCGGTGGAGGACGGTTGATGCGTAGGGTTGGAAGAAGCGGGGGACTATTTGACAGAGGCTTAGTGAAATATGCAAAGATATATTTTATTTTATATTGGTTGGTAGCGACTTACGTCGGTTTACGATGCGGTCAACGCGGGAGGATGGAGATTGTGTGGAAGACAGTCGGGAACGCGCGGGAGTCTGTGAATGCGGTCGAGGGCGGAAGAGGGATACTCGAGAGGAGGTCGGTAGCCGCGCCAGGCGGCTCCGGAACGCGGGAAGCATCTTTCAAGGTCAGTGTCGATTTCGAATGAATTGCCGTTCTCTGCAAACAGACGTCGACTTAACTAGAGAACGGATGAGATGTTGGATTTTTTAGCGTTGCTAGAAAACGCGTGTTGACATACATCCAGCATTCAACGCCGATAGAGAACTAGACTTACACTAGATAAGTATCTAGTACTCACAGCAATATCCCGAAACTGCGGTCAGAGATTCAATATTACGTAAATTATTAGCGTCTAAAATACATTACACCGTCCCAAAACATATTAAACATACTCCATTCCTCTATATAATAAATGACTTCGAAAATTGACGAGCCCAACTGTATACCATAGCGCGAACACCCGAACTCCAATAACTCCAGCGAAACACTCCATACACGGCATTTTAATTAAATTTGGTTCCTTTGACCGGGTGAACCAGAGCATGCGGTCTGCATACTTCAGGATTCTCATACCAGCTCTCCCAGAACGGTTTCGCATGCACATCGACAAAGAAATACTACCGCCGGACATCCTCATTAGTAAATATTACGGATCGTATAAAAGTCGGAAAAACTTACGGTACACCCAACCGCGACCTTATCGTTTTGCACGAGCCTCGGATCATTCTTCCCGATATCTTTCTTCGCTACCGAATACATCTCCGACGCGGTGCTTCTATTCGGGCAGTACAACGGGTGCTGATAAAAAAACACGGTGAGATTCTCTCGATACGCGGTCGAAGGCGGGAAGTATTCGAAATAGCCGTTGATCCCTTGTTCGTTGTATCTCGTCATCGCGTCCGTTAATTTGCGAGACCAGCCCCAGATGACACCGAGCGAGAAGCGGATGTTATCTTTCCCGCCGAAATGGGCGATGGTGGATTCCGCATCTTTGAACCAGACCCAATCTGCTGGAGGGCGGTTTATGATTTGGAAAGATACGAGGTCCGGTATCGCTGGTATATCTTGGTCGTGGTCCTGGTGTTTTCGATGGAATGAGTATTCTGCGCTGATGTCGCTCAAGAACTCGTCCCAGCGGCCGATGAGCCGGACGTCGCTTTCGACGGTATAAATAAAATCGTACTGAGGGTTCATAGCCATGAACATCTGCACCGGCGTGTGATTGTGCTCGTACACGTTTTTAAACGTCGCGTTCGGGGATATCCATTCCTTCAACTGCTTCGTCGAGAACGTTTGAACCAACGGGAGAAACTCGACGGGTATTCTCTTCAGCCATTCTTCTTTCTTCCGCTCGTCTAAATCTAAATGAATCGAGATGACGACGTCCCAGTTACCGAGATACCCGGCTTCCAGAACTAACGACTTGACGTGTAATACAAACGCTGTATTCCACTGTTGATTCGGCCCCAACCTCAACACCACCGCCCGCTTCCTATCTTGCATATTATTCCTCGAAATCAAATCGATTAAATCCGAAGAAAGATCTTTGTAAACCCCGAAACGGTCTTCGTAAGTCCAACATTCATGTCTACTAGGCGGACGCCCGACCGAATGCCAGACCGTCCCGTTATCAGCGGTCCAGATAGCGCCGTCGCCTCGGATCACGCTATGCTGTATCGAAGCCGTAGGCGGGGCGAAGAGAACCGAAGCCTGCGATACGTCCGCACCGCCGCTCAGGAATCCACCATCATCACTCCCTCTCCATATCGATCCTCCCGAAACGAGATTCTTCGCATTTTCTATACGGATGGTATTCGTCGATATTATTATTTCAGGTAGTGATCGGTACGTTCGAACACCCAGAAGGAACAGAATGAATAGGAAACCGAGGATGGGGCCCGCGCCTGCTGGACAGAAAGAACGTAGTAAAGGGTGGTACATGTTACTACTTCTATGTATAGAATAAAAGGGCCGGGAGCCGAGATACATCTCGTATGTCTTGAATTTTTTTTTTTCGGGACCCCAGACCGACGATAGCCCTTTTGAATAAAAGAAAGAAAGAAAGAAGGAAAAAATTATCGTCACTTTGAAAACAAGCGGGTTGAGACGGAGAATGGCTGCTATGTTACATCTATCAACCTGCACCGTCAAAGAAGCGGAATAGATTCCTCCCAGAGAAGTCTAGTTCATCGAAAAAGAATACCCCCATGCGGAAGAAGGACCGAAACAAGCTTTTAGCTTAATCAAACGTAGCACAAGATCGTGTCCTTTTTTCTTTGGCAAACCATGTTTTCTCTCCCATCTTTTAGGAGCCAACTTTGAATAAAGGGTCGCACAACATTGACAACCTCCGTGTGTTGGTGGTTGTGGTATTCCTTGAATCCCCATGTTGACGGTTGGTTAGCTTTGAGTCTAGATGTCCTGCACCGACTTGAAAAAAGCACCCATGCCAGCCGCTTCTATTTACTGCTGCTTCATCAAATAAGTTTAGGTCGATTGCTTTGAAGATTTTTTTTATTCGCTGTAACATCGAAATATCGGAATTGTTAGTTTCGCGGGTTGAAATGCTGGCTGCACCGCGGGTAGACGCTAGTTACATTGGGGGTCACCAGGTGGGGGCTCTCAGGTCACTATGCGCAACATAATCAAAAGTCCTAAACGCGTTTAGGACTTTTAAGAGATGTCTAACAACTCGGGGATATTTCCATACATCTTTATTTTCTCTGTGAACAAGAATAAGAGGTATAGCACCGGAGATATACGCGGCCAAGCTTTTGTCCAAAAAACAAAAAAATCGACGGTATCCGAAGGATCGTAGGCTAGGAGATTCTACTCAAAGCTTGATCAAAATCTTGCCTTTAGAGCGGCCGCTATCAAGCCTGTCAAAAGCCTTTTGGTACTCATCCAGCGCGAAAACGCTATCCACATGCGTTCGCAATTTTCCTTCGTCCAGAAGTCTACCAATTTCAACAAGATCGGAACCCCGTGGTTCCATGATGAAAAAGTAGCTCGTCACATCTTCAACCTCAACCCCTACAGGCTTTCGTTTCTCCGGCGGTTCAACGATCGATAATATCTTCCCTCCATCTTTGACGCAACTCCAAGCTTGTGCCAATGATTCCCCACCCTTACAGTCAATTATCAAGTCGAATTTGCGAGAACCATCTTCCGCGATCCAAGCATCGAGACTTTGGACGGTATAATCAATAACTTCGGTAGCGCCGAGAGATTTAACAAGTTCCACGCTCGAACGACCACACACTCCAGCGATGGCTCCAACACCGAGTTCCCTCGCCAGCTGCAACAACCAAACACCAACGCCACCGCTCGCGGCAATGAATAACACCCGTTTCGAAGCATTAGATTCCCTCTCGATTTCACTCGCTTCGAATCCAGCGATCCCTCCGCGTTCGCAGAGCGCTTGAATAGCGGTGATAGCGCTGAGCGGCACGCTAGCTGCGGTTACAGCGTCAATTGACTTCGGACGGAGTGACAGTTCACTCGTGTACGCGACAGTGTATTCGCGGGCGTTGCCGGCGTGTGATACGGCTGTGCGTCCCCAGACCTCGGTGCCAGCCGGAAATGGCGAGCCCGGTGGAGCGGTAACGACGGTGCCGGATAAATCGTAGCAAGGGACTATTTCTTTTCCGAAATACTCGCCGAAGAAAGCTGGCCACGATGGTTCTCCGGCACAGGGAGATGTGGCGTGCACGCGAATAAGATGTTCATCTGGCCCGTTCAAGGTTGGAAGAGGGGTTGTTGTAAGGATGATCTCAGTTTTGAGAGGATCAGGTTGAGACAGAGAGCGGATGGTTTGAGGAAGAGACGCCATTGTGTCTAACAGTTGGTGTTTTCTTGCAGAAGTTGGTGTAGCAATAATAAATATGTACTTGTATTGAGGATTGTTGGTTTATCGTATGAGAGCGCTCGTAGTAGCTAATAACTCTCGAAGACCTTATATAGATATGCTTCCAGATCATGCTGGCGTATATTTTTCAAGCCATGAAGTCTTTCTTTTGGAATGAATCCATGATAACTTCATGCCAACATGTTGCAACATCTAGCCATTATTCCAGATCAAAAATATCCACCAATTGCGAAGCACCGTAGAAATCTTCTCCAAGGAGAACCGGAGAAGCTTCAAACCGTTAATCGTTTTCAGATATCTCCCGTCTTATAGATCACTGACTTCTGAGTAATCGTTCCGAATCGGTAGCATCGGCTGTGGTGTAACACATAACATGCGCAACGCATGCTGCTTGCTGACTGGGTAGATGCGGAAGATGACGGCAACAGTGCAGGAGTTTGAGCTAGGGTCCTTATGGGATTCATGAGCTCCGCTCATATAGCGCGCTACACGGCTCTTCTGCCGCGATGGCAATATATCGGTTCGGTCATGGTTTAGATCTGAATCACAACTTAGGTAAACAACAAGGCTTTGTTGCGAGGAGGACATTTTTACCACAGCTTAATCGATCAAGCGCACGAGATTACTCTCGTGTGTAGCTATGACGCTCCCATGATAGTCTTGGGGATCTATCTCGCCGGTTATATCGCTCTAGAATCGCCTTCATCGCTGAGGCTGCGGTGGCTGCAGCGAAATTCTGCCATTTTTTACTTTTATGACAATCCGAATAGTCACAAACTCCCTTGACAATTATGCAAGATAAATTGTCCCAGACACCGGCCCCTTCCATTTCGAAAGCGATGACCTTGTCCCTTTTGACGATTTTGTCTCGGTCTTCGCCGGATCTCATAACGGTGTCTCCAGACGCGACGAGGCCGATGTGAAGCATGGGCTGCTGTAACTCAGAAACCGGACTGCGAGATTGCTTCTTTTCGTATAGTCTGAGTCTAGATACCAAGTGACTCTCGTCGCACAGAAGTTCACTACATACAGCTCCCACTGCCGCCTTTTCGCAGACAGGGTCTGAGTCCTGCATACAGTTGTCGCAAATGGAGCAGCCGAATGAACGGTTGTGTTTGTGCCGATACGTTGGCGCGAAGAGTTTATCCTCAGCTGCCCCAGGATAGTCGTATTTACCAGGATGCCGCCGTGAAGCCTTTTTCTGCAAGTTCGCGAGGTGGACTGAAGTCCGTGATTCAAGGTGCTCGGAGACATGGCAGGTACTCAGAGTGGCGAGGAGCCCACGAACGTCGGCATTTGCTCTACCGAGATTCTCGTTGACAGTGCTTTTGCGTCTGAATTCGTTGGGAAACCGCCTCCCAAGGTCGTATTGGATGATGGACCCACTGATCACTACATCGCCAAGTATGATCTCTTCTCCCTCGCTATTCTTCGGCACTCCACCGCAAACGCCAACGAGTAATGCGAGATCGATGCACCTGTAGCTTGAGCGGAGTCCCGCTGAGCCTAGCGCTGCATTTGTTTTGCCCATGCCCGGTAGGAGAGCAAGAACAACGTTATACTTGTCAATGCGACCGTTGAGATAAGTATTTTGATCCTCTTTAGCCCTGCCGTAATCTTGATCAAAAAACTCATCAATGAGGAGCGCCACTGCGTCGTATTCTGGTCTAATGGCGCATATGACGGCAATCTCGAAGTTATCACGACTAGTGGGTCGGCGTGAGCGATCAGAAGTCCAATATTCGAGGGAATACGTATCTGCTGAGTGTAGTCGTAGTTCAGGGCTTATTGACCGGCTCCCATTCTCTTGTTGCGTGCTAATACTCAGAGGGCCAGGAGATTCAACTTCGGAAGGTAAATCTTGATAACTCGGCGACTGAAACGTGGAAACAATGGGTGTATCATCCTTTTGAACTGGTTTATAACCATTGTGGGTTCCAACCGATGAGGTTTGAGTTTCTGCATCGGTATCGACCTGGAACATCGGCTCCTTGAGATTGAAGGAAGCGCTGGAGAGTGCCAGCAAATGTTTAAGGGGGAAGACAATTTCTCGGTATAGTATCGACCGCCGGATTTCAAGACCGGTCTGCGGGTTCTCGCTGTCAAATGGAGCTTCCTCGAAAAGCCTCCCGTTCAAGCACTTTTTGATGACTTCTTTGTACATAATATTGCAATCCAGAGTGTTTCTAGCAATCAAATTCCACGCATGTTTGTAGTAATCCCTTATTTTAGGAATATTGTATGGGTCGTGATCGTTGGGATCTCCAAAAGGTCTTCCTTGAACGACCTCGATGAGCATGATAGCAAGCGCTAGCACACCAGGGTATCGATGTATTAAGAAACCATCCGTACAGTATTCCCCGATGGTTTTATTCGATCTGCCAAAATTAGAGTCGAAATATGGGTTATACCAGGTGCCGTCGGTCTCCTTTGCTTTCGGTGTGGTGATTTTCTCTTGGAGAAACTGGATATCATCATGAGTCCAAGGATTCTTCATCCAATCCGACCCGTAATATTGCCAAACCGATTTCGCCAGTACATATCCAAGATGGAATTTTTCTTTTGTCGACATTCTATACCCAAGACGTTGTAAGACTTTCGCGAGGGATAAGGTCTGAGCAGATCTGGCATTTCTGAGAGGCTGGGTCAGATTTTCACCCGTCCTTAGTACCAAGTCATAACTCTCGAACATGAGATTGAACTTGAGACAGTATCCATGCTTTGCTTTGAGGTGGTGACAGAATTCCCCAAATGATAGCTCCTTGCCTTCGATGTCTCCTTTCCCGTGACGAGCTTGCGTCTCTTGCTGCATACTTTTCCGTTCCGCGGGTGGCTTGCTCGAAACCAGCACCATTGTCTCGTGCCAAATCCCGCGCTTGTGTTCAGGCTCGTGGTCCATAGGAGAGGCTGGGAAGAGAACCTCGAATGGGATTTTAGCGCCTTCGTGTTCTTCTACCGCGTCTAATCTCAATTTTGCTAGTTTCAGATGTTGAGTGGGACACTCGCAAGAAGTATGAAGGTCCAAAGTAAGGTGCAGCACTTCATTAACATGTTGTGGGTACCCAGGGACATTAACTTTTTTGCCGGAAGGGGTGTTTAAACCCATATCCTCTGATGTGAGATCTTTGACCGATTGCATTTGTTCGAGAATAGTGAGCAGGCTCTCGAACTCCTGTGTCCGTTTTGAGAACTCTTTGAGTCCCTGATAGATATCGGTTTTCGTTTTCGCATTCTTTCGAGCCAGCCCTTCCAAAGTTGGACAACCCTTCGCCGCAGCAATTTTCGGCCACTATTGAGAGTTAGGTTCCACCAATTGATGTATAAATATGGTTCAAATGTAAGAGTTTACCATGCAAGCTCTTTCCACTAGTTGTAACACCAGCTCGACCTTAGCCTCGTACGCTGCTGCTTGCCGATTTGAAAGCGTTGTGATATCCTTCAAAATAACCACGAACAACAAGCTGCCGAGTCTCCCAAAGTCGCGGCTTTTGGTCTCGATAGCCAGCCTCAGCGCGACATCGCTAACCGCTGGGAAAGCCTCTTGGGCTAGCTTAAGGTACATCCTCACGATGAGTCGAGTGTTTGGTCTTCATCGAACAAGATTAACGGTGTTGGGATTGCATCGCGTGCACGTGTTGGCGGGGGCTACAAAGGTCGAGTCTGCTGGACTCGTTGCTGATTAAAAAGCATGATCGGAGATAGATGGATAATCAATGAAGGCTGGTCGGCGTATTCGATCTTCGAGGCTGCGGGGCATTCGACATGGGTTTCTATGCAATGGCAATCTACCAACAGTGCAGTGCGTCTTAGGGACATTATCGGCGCCACTGAGTTGATGCCTCGTGAGGCAGACCAGTCAGAAAACGAAGTACCGCCCCACAACCTATTCGAGTATAATTTCATCTGATACGCTTTCCTTTATTTTTGATATATCGAAGCAAATCCTCAAGTATGTCGGAAATACAGACTATAATACAGGCAGCGGTCGCCTGTCAGCAGAGCTTAAAGAAAAGCTTGGATATCCCACGTCTCAAAGAGAATGGTTGGGCGGAGAATCAGCTGGTTGACTTCAATCTCTGGGCGGCTGGTGCAGGTGTATCTGCTCAGGACAAGCTCTCTCTGGATGAACGATTAGCCCCAAAAATCGAGATAAAAAGTACGATTATAAACCTGCTGTGTCTGCTAAAATTATTTGTCGATAATTGCCATCGAGAGAGTAAGTCCAAAATATACAATCCTTCTTTTTGAAACCACTGCTAATACAATCGTTACTCTTCCTCGTCAAAGCCGAGGGGACTGAGTCTTCAAGTCAAACCCAACCTGAAAAGTCCGAAGTTTCGATCGAAGACGAGGGTGGGCAACCCGAACTGGAATTATCACAGATAGAAATAGAAGCAAAAAAAGACGTCGAGGTCACCTTGGAACAAATAATCAGACTCACCGTTGCTATCCGTAAGACGGATTCCGATGCGCGACTGAGAGGAGCCGATGGATCTTTTGATCCTCAAGATCCCAAAATCGAGAATTTCAGGACATTTCTCCAAGTTGTACTTCCACCACGAGGAGCTAAAACTGAAGGGCAGTTGACGTTGATACAATCACGGCTTATCGAAGCGAATCTCCGTCGCCGCCATCGATTTTCCTATGCAAAAAAGTATCCGCAGGAGCTTGCCGGGAATGACCCCGGGATGCAACCGGATTCCGAACCGGATGCGCTTCCAAATGCGAATCCGCTAAATGGGAATGATGGTGAACACCCAACGAGTGCCCAAGAAATGCGGCAAATTATACAGTCCGAGGTCCAATCTAATTCGTCAAAACGTGCCCCAAGTACCATTACACCGACAGTTGAGAAAGCCGCATCGGGTATAGAAGGTACGATTATGATAACAGAGAAGAAACTCGTACAAACGCCAGGAAGAGTAACATCACGAATAGCTTCGAAGATTTGCTATCCACGGCCACCACCTATAAGCGCCTCTCAAAAGGTTTTCTGCTGCCCTTGTTGTCGGCAGTCTTTGCCTGTGGCTTTGACGCAACAAACCAGTGGAAGTAAGGATTCAATGACTCTCATGTGTTTCCTCAAAATAGTCTTCAAGCTTATTATCTTTCTAGGGAACATCTCGCAGCTGATATTCTTCCTTATACATGCGTCTTCGAAAATTGCCCCAGGCCGCTTCAGCTATATCTAAGTCGCGAAGATTGGTATGCTCATATTAAAACCGATCACGGACAGGGTTGGAGCTGCTTTGTATGCGGAGAGTCCGGCCTTCCCGTGGAATACAATGAAGAGGCTGACCTCATTAATCATCTTAAGTCCACTCATATGGACGTCGTTGAACCTGATGAAATTGCAATGTTCGTTGATGCATCTTGCTCTTCGAAAGCAATCAAAGTCTCTGCGTGCCCCGTTTGTGCTAGACTTAACGAGGACGAAGATTCACTTGAACATATCGCTCGATGTGTTCATGACTTTTCTCTGAGATCACTACCAAGTCCCTCCGAAACTGACAAGAAGGAAGACTATTTTGACATTGAATCTAAAGTCAGCGATTTACAAAATTCAATCCCATCTTCAGAAGCTAGTAAAAAAGAGCTAAGTAGCTTGCCTGAGCTAGACTTTGACAGGGAAGCTACAGAGACTGGCAAGGAATATTCAGACCTAACTGAGACGGCATTGAAAATGGTATTATCATCAGCGGATTACAATCATCGGAAAGAACTCCTAGACTGGGCATACGAGGTCAGCAACGATGAGCCTGGTCGTACGGAACCAACAGCTCCCGCGTCTATAATGGTTCAAGATTGGTCTCGTGAACCGGACACTACACGAAGCGCTTCGTTTCAAGATGGAAAAATTCCAACTAACCCGCTCCCTCGATTCTTACACGATGTCTCAATAGGAGAAGCGGATCCTCATTCTGGAGATTATACTATAGGTTGCATTTGCATAAACGATCGCACTTTCCTCGCCATTAGAACACTCTTTGGTAACAATCTCACACTCGAACGATACCTTCCCTACACATTTGGCCAGCATAATATTATTTTCGCTGTTACTGGAAGATTTACAACGAGTGTCGCAGAATGCGCTTGCGATGTCAATGAAACTTTTCCATCGATTAAAACTTTTGTCGTAATAGCCACTATAGCCTATAGCGACAAGAGTCTACCAATCATCACCCTCCGCGAATTCCTTGACGGAATGCCTCAGAAGGGCTCAAAGCCAGTCACCCCACGGGTGTGGGCTAAGGCAAAGCCTCCGGCTAGTTTATCCTTGGGTTACTTGAGTGCATATGAGGTATTAGCCTCACTTACGCTTACGTAGATGGGAGGCATCTGGGGATGTCCTAGTGGATATACACCGTTATATCTCGGACTTATTGGGAACCTAACAGGAAGGGATTGCTCTGGTCTCGGGAAGCCACATTTTCTCAAACATAGCGACTCGAAGAACGCCAAAATCAAACTCCGGGTTAAAGATGGCACAAATCTAGGAACGACAGAAGATGGCTCTTGTTTATGCGCTAGACACTCAGAACGCCTGTTTTTCCAGACTAGTTACAGGAGATACCAACGCCAATATCGAATGCAATGGCGATAATTCGCACTCTCCAAAAAGCTTTCTACCTGCTTTCCAAAGCGGATTGTTATCCCAAAATAACGGGGCTCCTGTTTAGTTACGGGGAAAGTCGGCCTGCGATTACTAACTGCCGGCCTTTCATGAAGAGCCGGCAGGATAATGATTTCATCTATACCGTCGGACCGCAGACTATATCGGTGTTGATTTACGGCCCTGGATCCATCGTACGCAAATTGAATTGCAAAAATGCCGACATGGGTGCAGAAGATGTTAGATTTCCAAGTCTTATCGAGCTTGAGAGGGTGTCCTACCTATAGGTAGGCATAGCTATGAGCTAGGTGCGGAAGACGCTTTGGGGTCGCGGCCCTCCTTACATACTCCTTTGAGAGTATGGCTTTAATTTCTAGCAATACTCATAATGTCTCCGGCCAGAGTCATCAATGAAGTTGCTCAGCACAAACTTTAAAATGAAATATACACATTCTCAAATATGCCTGTACAAGCTTCTGATTCCGGAATGTTTTGAGGATCCACCTCAGTCAATCTACACGTGTATTTCTATCCTGACAGAAGAAAAGGAGTGTTAATTTAACATGTGTCACAAAGGTTACAATGCCATCGCTAGAGTAAACGCGATTATACAAGAGTCACCGGAGAAGCAATTACTTCTTCCCTCGGGTACTTCGCGTGATAACTCCACCGTTTGTCGTTCCAACTTTCGTAGTACTTCCTCTAGTCGACTTCTTCTGGACTCTCGAGGATATACCCGTGCTAGGTCTTCCACCTCGCGCACTCTCTCTGGGTTTAGGTCTAGCTTTCTTACCCTTCCCATTCCTTTCTTCTTCAAGAGCCGTATCAATGTCTCCATTTAAATCCTTTTCGGGCATAATGAGATCCGGACAATTGTTCGATCCTACAGTAACGTCAGCTTCAACAGTCTTGTGAGAATCGTTGTAGCCTTCGTTGTGGTGTCCATTCTGATGTCCATTTTGGTTCCCGTTCGTGGATATCCCGTTACTTTCAGGCCCGGCACCCTCTTTCGAGTCAGGAAGTTCAACCAGAGCCGACGCAGTTGCTTCTGTATTCTCGCTCGATATATTAGTTGGTAAAGCTGCAGGTTGTACATGTTGACTAAGAAGAGTCATCGGATTCGCCATCTCAAGTTCCGCATCCGCCATCGGTCTCTGAACGCTCGACATGTACTCTTGTAAGGAAGATTCCGCAGTCGAATCTTGGGAATTACATGTCGGATTGCAAACCTTCTCGTTGAAATGGTAAGCACGAGAGTTCAGAATCAGTGCACTGTCCACCGATTTGATTGCTTCCTTATGGAAAACATGGTGCTCGTATTGAAATTCCAATGGTGGGAGATTAATTGCCTGATAGGTCCGCGGATTGTTCATGTAGGGGTTGCTAGTAGCGAGAGCGGTTTGCAAGATATAGCGGCTCCGCCGAAGTAGTAAATCACATCTTCCAAGGACTTCTCGATTTCGAAGACGTAGGTCGACATTGGTATATTTATTCGCAGGGTTGGAATTTTTGATGTCAGCAATGGGTTCGGAGGATATATTTTGTGATAAATATTGTCGAGGAGCTGGCGCTTGCTCAAAGAAATCATTTGAGATGTTTGGGGGGATCCCAGGAGTTGAAGGATACTGTCTAGGATGTTCCGAAACGTCGGGGGAAGGGACATGCTGATCGAATGGTCGTGGACTATCTGGGATCTCTGGTTTGATATATCCGGCGATGTTTCCCGGGCTTCCATCACTATCACGCATGATATCGCGGGTACAAGACTCCGTAGGGCTAAATTTTCCCCTAGTAAGTGACGTAAGCTCACCACCTATAGTCTTGGATACCGCATCGGGTCTTAATATATCCCTGGATAACTCTTCTTCTGGTGGGGAATGGCGTTTGAGAGCTTGTGGCTTTTCGTCCTGAGGGGGGCCGCAATCGTTCCTGGGGGCATATTTGACAGCTTTTCCTCTATCTGTCACGTCATCATGGGCGCCATTTTTCTGCACCATTCCAGCCTTTTCTATAGGAGGTGAAATCAGCCCCGGAGGGTTGTGCCGTTGACTCGTCGACAAAATCATCTCTGACTCCTTTTGAGCGTCGTTATGCATAACTGGGTCCTCGGGCGTGAGACTTGATACCATCGTAGTTTTAAAACTGCGGTCTTTACATCAAGATTAGGCCTCCACTTTTGGGCTGTTTATTTAGGTAGGGTTTGTAGTCTTACCAGTGGTTATATCATCGATTTGATTGAGTGTATCAGGTATCGCAGCGATTCTCGCTTGGTAGTACTATATATATAGCTTCTGAGATGGATTGTAAGGTCATGGACAGAACAAGACTATATACTCACACAGTTGGTATATTAAAAGTCGAGATACGCTATAAACATGACATTTATTCTAGGTGTTGAAACACCTTTGAATATCATAATTTATCACGAGAGAGCATGTTGATCGGACATAATCGGGATGCTCCCCACGTGGGAATCGATTAATCCAGATGCAACCTTATTCATTCCATGTATTTTATCCCACATGGACCCAAGTAGATGAATAAATGGCTCAGCAAGTCTAGCGTCAAGAGCCTCAGCAAAGCAGATCCATGATAGCGAGTGCACTGTATTAGCTAATACAGGCACTCGCTATCATGGATAGACTAAATTCCTATCACGAGCTAGCGCTGTGTTGCACGGCCAGTTGCATTTGTTGGATATTTCGCATTGGGCAACCGATTTTGAGACGCGAGTAACATTGACTGGTACGCTAACCAGACGAGATGCGAAGAGCGGTATGGACTAGCGGGCATATTTTCAAGCGTTGGAATCGAAGCACAATCGGGTGCTCCTGCCAGACTGGATGTCTGATATTCTCCCCTGCGCCAACTCAGCTGGAGCTCGACAGGTAGCTGCAGCTGGTCGCAACGTCTGGAAAGTGCCCTGAACAAGATCTTAAGAACGCAGGTCAGAAAAGCAGAGCTCAAAAGAATGACCTCTGTTTCTGCTAAGGGATACCGCATGCGTAAGCTCCAGAGACCCCATGTCCGCTCCCATTGGTCCATCAGCGGCAGTCCCACCAAACCCGTAGCGAGCGTGTTCGTGTACTTTATGCACCCTAAAAAGAATTTTCTCCGCTGTTTCCTCTGATTTACGTGCAGCTAATAATATAACAGACTGTCAGACTAGGCTTGTATCGTCATCGCACCGCTGCCTTGCAATTTCCGCCGACGAGCGCGCGTGCATTCCAACACCTTTACGACAACCTGTCCAGCTGCGATATGTCGATGCGCTCAAGGTGGCTGGCGACAGAGGTCGTTCGCTTCAACATCTCGCGGGCATCGCGACTTCGAAATGCGAAATGCAGATGAGCAGGAAACTTGTCACAGTGGGGGGGGGGCCGGTCCTTGCGAAGCAGAGGAGACGCTCGGGCTGTGCGACCAGCCCTAGCGAGTGACCCTGGCCGTCGTTTCTCTCCTGCCAATCTCTCGCCCCGTCTTGACTTTCGGTCCATGTTTGACGTTCCGGTGCCATACGAAAATTGCACCCCATGCGCGTACTCGTTGGGCGGTTTCTTAGTGGTTGTTCAGAGCCGGGGGCCACGGTGCATGTTCAAACATGTATCATTGAAGCATTCGCCTGGTAAAATTGTGCAGCCATCCATCCCTTTATTGGCTCTAGCTCTCGAGCTTCGATGGCTGACACTGGGCGAATTGCCTCTCCTTTTCCCTCGACCCTTTTTTGTCCCCAGTCTCAAATTTCCACTCCTCCTCTTCCTCTCTTCTTCCTATCACACACAATCACCACCTTGGGACGCTCACCAAACTGTCCTTTTTATAGTCAACTACGCCATCACGAATTTCCTTTTTGTCTCTGCCCGTCACAGTGCTCGCCTGCCCTCTCTCTCTCTCTTTGAAGAGAAATACGCTCGTTGTTCCGCAGATCTGATAGATGCGCTAGTTTCGTCGTCGCCTTTGAGTTCTCGCAATTGTTGCTTTTTGATATTACTTTGGTCCCTTGTTCTGTATTTAACCAGCCATGTCGTCAGCGGAACTCGTATCTCTGGAAGATACGCCTTTGGCTCTCAAGAGTGAAAAAAGTGAAGGAAGCGGAGAGGTTTCTCTGCTCGACGCCACGCAATCCGAGCAGACCCAGCTAAACACGCCGGCTCTCCCAGTTCTCCCCACGACCGACAGAGCAGCTCTCAAACTCAAGACGTCCATCCAGCGCAGGTCCGTCGATTTCCACCCTTCGCTCTCATCGAGTGCTGCCAGCAGCCCAATCATGTCTCCTCGCCATGCGAAGAGGCAGTCCATGAGTTTTCCCGTCAATGTTGCCCCGTCGTACTATCCTTCAACACATTATAGCCAGCTTCGAAGCCCCGTCCAACACAGCAGAACTTCATCCGAGAGCATCCCGGCCGCCGCCCCAGCTGTGGACCAAGTCGAGCCTGCGAGTGATCCTATGACTTTCTTGACCGTGCTTGCTGGCCAGGAAAGACGGGTCCTGGAATTGAAGGAAGAGCTTCTCCGAGCCGATGCCGAACTCGAGAATCTAAAGAGAAAATGGGCGATGCACGAAGCGACCCGAAAGCGCTCGGATTCCATGACTGCGGAGCAAGTGCGCAATCTGGAGATTGCGGATGAAACAAAGAAGCACGCCCGGCGCCAGTCAATCGGAGTAGCCAGATCTTCCCGACGGACTACAACATTTAATGATAATACGAAACATCAGCGAACGCTTTCGCTGTTGTCGCCTGATAGAGTCAACTTTCACTCTTTCCCTCAACCGGCAGATGTGGATGAGCCACTGAAACCGAAGAGGGCGAACACCGTGAAGGAAACTTCGCCGAACACCTGGGAGACCGGGTACGAAAAGTCAATCTACGAACCATTGAAACATGGCAAGAGAGTTGGCCATCAAGAAGCCCTCATTGCCACTGGCAAGCAGATGGCAGAAGATTTCAAAGAGGGCTTGTGGACGTTTATCGAAGACTTGAGGCAAGCGACCGTTGGAGAGGAGTTTGGTCCTAACGGCCAAAAGCTGAGCGCTTCCAATACCCCAAATACCACTCCTCTCAAGAAGAAGGGTAGCAAGGCGAGCTTGAAAATTTCGCCAGCCCCGACATCAGTGACTACGAAGCCAAAGCCGAAAAAGTCAAAATCATCAGGACCAAAGGCGACCAAACTGGTTGATATTGGTGATGATTTCTGGTCCGAGCTCGACCCTGATGGTCCGTTGAGCACCAAAAGCAAGGAGGTCGAGGAATTCGATTACTTCAAGACGCCTGCTCTTCCAACCACTTATAAGAAAGGCCATGTCAAGCCAGAATCCGTTCGCTGGTCTACTAGCACCATTGTTTCCGAGATGGGTAGCGATTTGATGTCGCCAGGCGCATTCAGCTCCCCGCGCACTAGCACGAGGTAAGTCCTCGATTTTCATACCATGCTTGATTTTGCTTACCGTTCGCAGATAATTAACGTCTTCGCCATAACCTACAGCTCTCGTTCTCGCTCTTCTTCTCCCCACCGCAAATTCAGCATCAATGAACCGTTCCCGGAAAGGAGCCCTGCAGAACTAATTCATTCCCTTGCTGATTCACAATCTGTCCCGTGGGGCGCCATCTCGGCTCCGCTTGGAAATTTGAAACGCACAGCGACGGCAGTGTTGACGCACATTGAGAAGGGATTGGCGCCACCACCTTCTTCGCAGTCTTCCTATTACGACCTTGAAAACGCCAGAGCTGTTGTTCCAACTGTTGAAACCGGCAAATCGAAGAAGCTACACTAATACTAGCCTTTATACGGATAAAGTAGCTTTCAAACCAAATCAAAGATGTACTATATTATGACCAACGACCATCTCGCGACTGACGACAGCGCATTTCCGACCTTTTTAATCTTCCATCTGCAATTCTTGACATATGACAACTGCTCTTCTATAACTTTCAAAAAAAAAAAGAATTCGATATTTACTATTTTGAGAAGGAGAGGAGTTTCAAAAAGCAAGCTTGGGAAAAAGTGTACATTTCTACCAAAATTTCCCAGGTTTTATTTCTTCCTTTATAGATGATGGCATGATCACACAGCCCTTACTATCTTTTTACAAATTATCTACCTTCCTTTCTTAATGAAACCTGTTTAAAGATACCAATTTTTATATTTTTTGTCTTTCTTTCAGTCATTAGATTAGCTGTAAATAGATTGTAGTCTAGTGAATGCAAAATTTTGACTTTCTAAACCTACCTTTGATACTGTGACGCTTTGCTCTTGGAATAGAATTAGGCATTGCACAATTGCGTTTTCAAAGATGTACTGTTTGTATTCACCCATCCCCGGGAATAGCGTTGGTCTTTGCTACGACTTTGCTTGCGATCTCCTTGAATATCGTACAAAGACTATTCTTCTGATACTTGTCTACCAACGACTCTTTGGGGGCCCCTTCATTTCCTTCCTGGTTGCCGCTTTCAATCATCATGACGAATGAAGGATCAATCGGAACCGCGCCGAAAAAGTCAATCTCGAACTGCTGTGCTAACACTTTCCCACCTCCTGACGAAAAGACATTCGTGCATTCCTAAAGGCTTTATATTAACAGTTGTATCGGAAAAGATTAGAGATTAGGATATAGGTTAACTTACGGAGCAATGCGGGCATATGAATCCGCTCATATTTTCGACTACACCGAGAATGTCGATTCCAACTTTTTTGCAAAAGTTTACTTCTTTTCGAACATCTGCGGTCGCCACTGCTTGGGGTGTGGTAACTATGACCGCGCCGTCTACAATTGTAAGAGAACGAAGCTGTTCCGCGAGAGAGATGTGCTCGTCGGATGTTCCTACGCTCACCGAACCATTAGCACGGCCGTCTGAAGCAAGTCATGCGGAGAAAGTAATACCAGGCGGTGTATCGACGAGTAGGAAGTCCATCTCCCCCCACAAGACGTCTGTTAAGAACTGCCTTACCATGGCAGTCTTTTTCGGTCCCCTCCAAACGACTGAATCGCCTCTATCCCGTAATAAAAACCCTAGACTCATGCATCTAATATTACCTCCGCTATTCTTTAATGTCTCACCGCCGTCGACATTGACGGGGATCCACCCTCCCGGCGCGGAAAGCACATTCGATGATTCGATTTGGAACATGCGCGGGATGTTTGGACCTGTTAAATCGATGTCCAGAACTCCTACTGAGTAACCGAGGGAGGCGAGGGAGAGGGCCAGCTGGGTTGTGACGGAGGATTTACCGACGCCGCCTTTGCCGGAGAGGATCTAAATATGTAGTCAATGAGCATGAATATTCGAATATATCGTAGTCTGATTGTGGGAATACACACGAGCACGACGTGCTTGACCTTGCTTAGCGACGTCATTTTGGGAGTTAACCGCCTGTTGTTCTATGAAACTGCGCTTGGTGGTCTGGCAAAGTTATACGAGTTGATACCGTGGAGATTCGAGGATTCGAGGCTACATTATGGAAAGCTGCTCGGCAGAAGAAGTTTCGAGCTTCGAGACATCTCGGTAAGGAGCTTATCAATCAGAGCTCCGGGGTCGCAAAGCGTATTCCCATCGCCGCCTGCAGTTAGCCACCCCATGTTCCTTTCTGTGTCTCGTTACGAAGGGCAGGCAGGATGCGAATGGCTCCATTCCAACGTGGGGAACATTGTCACTAGCTGTCCTTTTCAACACAGAACACCAACCTGCGAGACTTGACAGAGGGATCACGTCCCCATACAATCAATCCACGGCATCGTCGTCGAGGGATTGCGACCACCACCACCGCCAATTGGCCCGTCCCTTCGCCTCAGATCCCGCCATATCAGCTGCGCTTTTGTATCGTGCCTCGTTTTTCCATCTATAAAATAATAGCCTTCTGGTTGGGCTCACCAACCATACCCCAACACCCTCCATGCGGGTACTCCCAATTGCTCCCTCCTCCACAACAGCAGGCGGACTCACCTTCCTCCTGCTTCTCCTCGATCTCATTCCCACCGCAGCCACGGTCAAACACGAGAATTTCAAGACCTGTTCTCAGTCCGGCTTTTGTCGGCGGAACAGGGCCTTCGCCGACCATGCGCTCTCCCCGGAACAAGCTGAAAAATGGCAGTCGCCCTACGAGATTAAAGAGAACACTATCATACTCCAGAACGGTCTTCTCACCGCCGAGATTTTGAAAACGGTGCCGGGACAGGCTGATAAAGTAGTGTTGCCGCTATCGATCAACTTTCAAACGTCCGGTGCGGTACGCGTCACGATCGATGAATTGAGACGACAGAAGGGGGATATCGTTCTCAGGGGAGAGAGCAAAGCTCGTAAAGAACGATACAATGAAGCGGAACGGTGGGCATTGATCCCTAATTGGGACTCAAGAGACGAAAAAGTCGTCTACGACAATCAAAAGGGTCAAATCACATTATCTTTCGGTCCGGAACTGAAATATAAAGCCATTGTTAACACCGCACCCTTCGCTGTTCGGTTCGAGCGAGACGGGGAAACGCATGTGGTGCTTAATGAACGGGGGTTGATGAATGTGGAGCATTGGAGGGCACAACCGCCTGCACCAGAGGAAGGGAAAGAGAAAGACCCGGAAGATCTGGATGGTGGGTGGGATGAGACTTTTGGGGGGAACACCGATTCGAAACCTCGAGGACCCGAAGCTGTGGCGATGGATATCTCGTTCCCGGGTTACGAGTACGTCTACGGCATTCCCAGCCATGCTACGAGTTTATCGCTCAAGACTACGAAGGGAGGGGAGGGGGCCTACGAGGAACCGTATAGGATGTATAATGCCGATGTGTTTGAATATATTGTGGACAGCCCTATGACTTTGTACGGGTCTATTCCCTTTATGCAGGCGCATAGTAAAGGATCGAGTGTCGGTGTGTTGTGGTTGAACGCTGCTGAAACTTGGGTTGACGTAGTGAAGGAGAAAGAGAAGAAGATTATTGGTAGTGGCAAGACGGATACAAAGACCCATTGGATTTCCGAGTCCGGCTTGTTGGATGTTTGGGTATTTTTGGGACCGGACCCGCAAACTGTATATGCTTCGTATGGAGCACTGACCGGATTCACTAAAATGCCCCCGAGCTTTGCGATTGCGTACCATCAATGTCGGTGGAACTATGTTTCTCAAGAGGACGTCAAGGATGTGGATAAGAAGTTCGATAAGCACGACATTCCATATGATGTTATCTGGTTGGATATCGAGTACACTGATGGTAAGCGATACTTTACCTTTGACCCGTTGACATTCAAGGACCCGGCAAAGATGATGAAGAACATCGAAAAGACGGACCGAAAGGTTGTCCTTATCATTGACCCACATATCAAGAACGTCGACAACTATCCGGTTGTCGAGGAGCTCAAATCGAAGGATCTGGCGGTGAAGGACAAATCCGGCAGCATCTACGAAGGTTGGTGCTGGCCTGGTTCTTCTCACTGGATCGATGCGTTCAACCCGGCCGCTATCGAATGGTGGAAATCACTGTTCGCATTGGACAAATTCAAGGGAACTGCGAAGAACACTTTCATCTGGAACGATATGAACGAGCCGTCTGTTTTCAACGGGCCGGAAACTACGATGCCGAAGGACAATATCCACTTTTCCGACTGGGAACATCGCGATCTCCACAACCTCAACGGCATGACTTTTATGAACGCTACCCATCAGGCACTTGAAGCCCGTCAGTTGCCCAAGGGCAAGACCCAACGAAGCTTCGTCCTCACCCGTGCCTTCTTCGCTGGTGCTCAGCGTTTGGGTGCCATGTGGACCGGCGACAACGAAGCTAAATGGGAACATCTCCAAGCCGCCCTACCCATGCTATTATCCCAAGGTATAGCCGGCTTCCCATTCTCCGGGGCAGACGTTGGCGGTTTCTTCGGGAACCCATCCAAAGAGCTACTCACCCGATGGTACCAATCTGGTATTTGGTATCCATTCTTCCGAGCGCATGCGCACATCGATGCGAAGCGTCGGGAACCGTATCTCGCAGGTGATCCGTATACCGGTATTATTCGTGAAGCTGTGAGGCTCAGATACTCGCTCCTTCCGTCTTGGTATACCGCGTTCCACAGGGCTTCTCAAGACGGAATGCCAATCATTCGACCTAATTTTGTCGTACACCCCGACGACGAAGAAGGGTTTGCGATCGATGATCAAGTTTACATTGGCGATACGGGTATTTTGGTCAAACCTGTTGTTCACGAGGGTGTCGATAAGGTTAATATCTATCTCGGTGATGGAGAGGTTTACTATGACTATTGGAGTTATAAGATCTACCAGGGTAAAGGAGCGAAGGAGTATCATGCACCGTTGGAGAAGATTCCGGTTCTGATGAGGGGTGGTCACATATTTGCGAGGAGGGATAGGCATAGGAGGTCGAGTGGTTTGATGAAATATGATCCGTTTACCTTGGTGGTAGTTTTGGATAACAAGGTATGTGGCAAAAGTTGGATGCTAGAGTATTTATTCCAAGTCTTACTAACTACGATTGGATACTAGGGTAATGCTGAGGGATATCTATACCACGACGATGGTGAAAGTTTTGATCATAAGAAGGGCGCGTACGTCCACCGGAAATTCGTCTTTGATAGTGCGGCCAAGACACTTGTTTCTTCCAGCCTCCACCCGGATGCCAAATCTGCTGCGGCATACAATAAGGAAGGTCGTCCGTTACAGGTTGAGAGGATTGTGATTGTAGGAATCAGCAAGGCTATGAAGACAAATAACTTAGCTAAAGGCAAGAAATCTAAGGTCATGGTGGTCGAGGAAGGGAAAGAGAGGGCGGTTAATGTGGAGTACACTGCCGCCGCAGACAGCGGAAGCGCGGATGTCCTGGTGGTGAAGAACTCCAAGTTGCGGATTGTGAGTGATTGGACTGTATATCTGGAGAAGGCGGAAGGAGAGATACCGAGAGACGAACTGTAGAGAACGACCTAGATGTTGTCCGTGTAGAGTACCTGAACATAAAAGTCACGAATATTATACTACTAGTAACAATCCGGCTATTTCTCGCAGTTCCAAAAAACTCACGTTAGTATCTTTAAGATCAATCTGGACCACCCAGCAGGGCCATGTGCGATCCATGCTAGTTCTAGACGCATGCAGTGACAGCGAAATGCGTTGTTTTCGATGTCTGTTTTTAGCTCGGGCACGCTAAAAAAATATCTGGCCAGCTTTGAGGGCAACCCCACCTTCGGTTGAAGTTTTATTCTCTCTCCCCCCTCCATCAAACTATTTCTACCACCATCTCCCAAACAATCCTACCAATTGAGCTCCAGTTTCAACTTCGTATACACGAATAACTTGTCCAAAATGTCCGCCAGCGAACAGACGTAAGTTAAATCACGCGAACTATCATTCTTAGTCGTAACGGGAGCTAATATTTCCGTTTGCTCAGCTTCATTGCTATCAAGCCAGACGGTGTCCAGGTTAGCCACGGAGCTCTAATTTGTACGAGGGGGAATGACGGGGTGGCTAATGATGCTATATCGGTAGAGAGGACTCGTCGGCCCAATCATCACTCGTTTCGAGCAGAGGGGGTGCGTATCTCTCCTGTCAAAATAAGCATGCTGTGATACTGACAGTTATTCTTTTGTAGCTTCAAGCTTGTTGCCATCAAGCTCGTTACTCCTGGCAAGGAGCACTTGGAGAAGCACTGTATGGCTTAAACCTCGTGTTACCTTTAATTTTTTTTTTTTGGTGCAATGGCTAATCGATTGATTCTTCGCAGACGCTGATTTGGCCGGAAAGCCATTCTTCAATGGGTAGGCATCCAAAAAATGCCCCTTCATCGATGAGCGAAGACTGACGGGTATAAACAGTTTGATTGAGTACATGAACTCTGGCCCAATCTGCGCCATGATCTGGGAAGGACGCAACGTCGTCAAGGTCGGCCGAAGTAAGTTCCCTCCACCTTTATCTTGTAGCGGATCGAGAACGCGAGCTAACGGATGCACCGCTAAATAGTCCTCCTCGGTGCCACCAACCCACTCGACTCCAGCCCAGGTACCATCCGTGGTGACTACGCCATTGTACGTTTTCCTCACATATTACGATATACCCTTTTCGGATGAATGCGGTGATGCTGATATGTTTTTCATAGGACGTCGGCCGCAACGTCTGCCACGGCTCTGATGCCGTTGAGAGCGCCCAGAAGGAAATCGCTCTCTGGTTTCAGGAATCCGAGCTCGTTAGCTACAAGACCAGCCAGTTCGACTGGGTTTACGAGAAGCCGTAAATGGCGTTTCGGATATTGTTGGAGGGATGAATTGTAATAAACATCGCTGCTTTTTTCTCTTCTCTTTAACTCTAGATCCTTGATGCAAAGAAAGAAAAAGTGTATTCGTAGGCAATTTATCACCAGACGACAGGTTTAAGATAGAAGAAAATAAAATAAAAGTTAAATTAGAACAATCTCCGAGAAAACCGTGAATTCGTGCTGTTTCCTCTTCTTGATGAAAGAAAAAATTTCTCGTAATAGTTCACAGCTGGAAAACCATCAATCGCCAGTCCCTTGAAGCCGCGATATAATTTTTCAACATCACCAATCCGCCCCACCACTCCAACCCACCCGCCGAAACACCCACGAATCCGCACCCGCACCCGCCACTCATGAACACCTTCCGGGTCCTCAAAACCGCTGTGACAGATGTAGCAGCCGGATCCACTGCCTCCCCCGGCGCACGCATCGGCGTCCTCCAGCTCTCAAAGGGCTTCACTCTCAACACTCCAAACTACATCGCCCCGACATCACGAGGCGTTGTCCCCCACCTATCACCCGACAATCTAGAGCGGAACACCAGTGTAGCAGGCGTATACGTCGCTCTCGAAGATTGTACGCTAATCACACTCGTACCCTTCATTCCAAAAAAAACTCCGCCAATTAATTATTCAAGAGTTCATGCTAATATTATATAATTGTGATATTTGATACACAAAAGTTATAGAAAAGGCCCCGCAGCGTGTTCCGCCGTTATATACCTACCCCTCCACCCTCCGCGAATTCACATCTCTCCCCATCGAGACATTACTCCTCCTAGCGCCCCGTCGGTGTCCTGCGATCCCGTGTCCGAAACCTAACTCCGACGCAAACATCTCGATTCTCACATCCGTCGGGTTTCGAGACTTACCGGTCAAAGATTATGTTTCCGCGGTTGTGAAGTTACAGCCGGATATAGTGTTATCATGGGCGGATGTGCCTAATTCCGAGAAACCGGTGGGGAAGAATCGAATTGCAAAGATCGCGGCGAGGACTGAAAAATGGTTGGATGAATTACTCGGGAGGGTGTATTCTGGTTCGACAACGACGATGTCTACCGGTGAGGAGAATGGGAAGGAGGGGGGGCATGTGCCGGCGGTTTTTGCACCATTGTTGGCGATAGATAAAGAGAGGCAGAGGTTGTATTTGAATTACTTGAGGGATAATGTAGAGAAACTTGTCGGGGTGGTGTTTACTTCTGCGGATGGGGTGGATGAGGAGGGTATACCAGAGGAATTGAATGGTTTGGCGAGGTTGCAGGCGGATGTTAGTTCTGGACCGCACGAGGTGTTGGACATGGTGGATAAAGGGATTGATATTTTCAATTTGAGTTTTGCGGGATTGGCGACCGATGCTGGTATCGCGCTACATTTCAGATTTGGAGAAGAGGATAAAGACGGTGAGGAGGGTGGGGTGTTATTAGAACAGTTGGATCTAGCGACGGATATGTGGGATGAAAAGTTTGCGACGGATCTGAGTCCGTTGGAGGATGGGTGTGATTGTTACGCTTGTAGGAAACATCACAAGGCATTTATCAGACATTGTTTGTCAGCGAAAGAGATGACGGCATGGGTTTTATTACAGATTCATAATTTATGGGTCATCGAGAGATTCTTCGTGGGTGTTAGGAGGAGTATTGAAAACGGAACATGGGAGGTGGAGAAGGATAAATTCGGGAGGAAGTATAAGAAGTCGTTACCTGAGAGGACGGGGATGGGTCCAAGGTATGTTTCTTTATCCTTTTTTCAAGTCTTTCAAAGACGGGTGACTGACGAATAGGAAGGCTGAGAGGTTATCAATACAAGAGTACGGGAGGAGACAAGAAATTAAATGATCCGGCTTATCGGTCGCTGGATGCGCAAGCGCCAGAGGAGGACGGTGTACCTGAAGTCGATGCTGCTGAAATGCAGAAGAGCGGATTCGCTCAGGTAGCATCTGATTGGTAGATATTCGAGATATATCTAATGCCTCCAATTCCACCTCCAGATCATAGACGTCGTGGAGTGCATCCAAGTAAGCTATTGTCACGATGAAACTACGTTTTGGATATGAATACACATTCAGGTCCGTAATATACGCGAGACAAACCTTGCAAGTATGATAGATTTATCTGTACTCGAGCCCACATTCCTACAATCTCATGGCGATATCCCTTAGCACTGGAGCGACCTGCTTCCGACTTAAATCCAACGATGCCTGAGTCCACGCCTTCATCCCATCCTCAGTGATCTCTACCTCCAACTGGTCCTCTTCATTCGGCCACTGATTTAGTTGGAATTTTTCAGTCATGTTTTTCTCAAACATTTCGGCAAACGCTTTTGTCCGATCGTTGACACCCCATATCAGCAAGTCTCGTCTGAAATTACTGCTTCCGGAATTAGTAGTCATCACCACGGCCACATCTAGCTTTTTATCCTTGGCGTACGTTGCCAATTCGTTAGTAAAGGACTCCATCCCGCCAGCGTGTTTGATAACCCAGGATAGCGGTCTCGTTATCGATGAGACACCGAGTAAGAGACCGTTATCTCCCTCCCATTGTTTGTAATCTTTTCTTAACAATCCGCTGACATCGAGGGAAGACAAGTCTGTCTTTGCGTTTTGGAGTTCTTGGTAAAAGGTGTCTCTATTGAAGTCTTCGCCGGCACGTTCTAGTAGCTCGGTGACTTGGACTACGTCTACCGGCGTAACTTTGGATGTTAGATTGGCGGTGTCGATTAGAATTGGCGCGAGTGCCAGTCGAGCAATTTCGGAGTGTATTGTGGCCGGAATATTCTCCCAATGTGTTGGATAGAAATTTCGGAAATGATTGGTGACTAGGGATGCACAGCTACCGCAGACCATAATAGTACGCGGGTTGGCGGTTGAGTACTTTTGTTCGTCGGCGTGGTGGTCAATTACGCCGGTTATGTTTGAGAAACGTTTAGATAAAGGTGGTTGGAGGACGTTATGGTCGACTAGCGTGATGGATGTTTCTTCTGGTAAAAGTGATTCAGGGATATCATCAAGGGCTGCTAGATCGTCTGGGGTGAAAGACAGATATTTTGATATTAGATGATTATGTTCCGGACGGATTGAAATGTCGGAGCGGGGGATGTTAAGGATGGGGAGAGAAGGTGCGGCGAGGCGTTTGAAAAAAAGTTCTCGCTCGGTGACGGGACTGTGTAACGGCTCCCGGGATGGGATTCCGGGCGCGTGGACCATGGTATCAAGATAGGAATAGATGATTGAGGAAGCGAACGAGTCGAGATCTGACTGGAATTAGCCTTCGATATCATACGATCTGGGACTGTTGAAACTTACCTGCGGATTCATTTCCCACGACTAGCTTGTCCGGCTGCTGCGTCTCGGCGGCAGCGAGGACAGCGGCCTTGGCGCCTTGGAGGAACTGCTGCAAGGTGCTGAAGGTAGCCATTCTTCGGGACATTGTTCGAGGGACGGTCTCGAGGGCGGCGCTACCTGACGTCAGGATTTCAATGGCAGCAAATTATTATGCGCCGGATTCCTTTTTCTGGTGTTGAGGGCCAATGTGTTGCGTTGTCGTCGGGCGGATTATGTAATCGGAGGAGAACCCGACGACAGCGACGAATTTGGCTGGGCGTCTACGAAGTCACATTGGTTCTATCCCCAAGATCAGGAGGACAGACGGAGCCGGGGGGTGACGACGGGGCTCTTTGGGGAGATATGATATGCAGCATGCAGTGTTCGTCAATTAATGCCAGTTGCATGTTGGTCAATGCCTGCTAATCAATGCCTGGAATGCGAGGCAGGAGGGATCATGTATGTAATATCGTGGGCTAAAAATTACCACCCCGCCAGCATTAAATTTTTTTTCTCGCACAGTCCTTCTTGGTGGTGCTAACGACCCATGGGGATCGAGATTATTTTGGACATCTCGTGGCACATGCGAATCGGAGCGTCTCGATGTTGTTTTACATTTGCAATCGAGCTAGGTCAGGTACCTTTGATAACTCATGGCTTTTGCCGCAGCGCCACCAGCCACCCACCGCCGCTTGGAGAGCTGAGACTGCCGGATCTCGATCTCGATGCTCCCCAACTTGCTTGCCTGCTTGGGTGTCAACTATCGATAACTCGGCTTTCGCCTCTGCTGGCTCTGCGTGCGTAGCACGGACGAGTTTGCTCGGGCCGCAGAGTTTTCCTGGAGAGAATAAATAAAAGTGTATCTATGTGAAACGGGCGGATGGCTGACTGCATTCGACGTCCGTCTACGAACCCGTATCAAGAATTGGATTTAAATGCCTCGGCCACCCCGCCGTGCGTGCGTGTGTATCGCGACGAAAATAAAAGAAAAGCGAGCGAGGAAAAAAGAGGTACGATTATGATATGATATGGGGCCAGGGGGACCGAGTTATCGACTGAGCAGCAGGTCTCAGCTCGACCACCACCCACGAGTCAAGCTAGCTAGCTCTGGGCCCGTGGATATTGGAGCTAATGCCAATGTGAGATGCATGCCCGCTTAAAAGGCGACTAGCAGACATCCATTTTCGGGCGCGAATGCGCGGTCCGGTTTTTGGTGGAGGGAGCTGTCCTGACTATGTCTGAACTGGGAGCACCCATCCGTCCAATTGTGCTGTCTGCAGCCGTGGCTCGGGTTTCTGGAACATATCGCATGCAGTCAGTCGTAAGGTACCTGTTCGATTATGCTGATAGAGGAGTAGTAGTAGTAGTAATAGCAATAGTGGGAGGGGCGATGGGCGGATAGAAGAGACTCGTGCCATGTTCCTTCTTCTCTTCTTCTTCTTCTTCTCTTCTTCTGATTCCTTCCCCATCAATCACACTAACCAACATGGATTAATCTTCCTCTTCCTTCCACCAATCTCCGCCCCTGGAATCCATCCTGTATATACTGCTAGGCATCTCAAGTTAGTATCATCGATATCCTTTTTAAAAAGGATTCTGCTCTGTGGCTATCCGTCTCCGGTTTTATACTCGAGATCGCTCGCCCCGGCTGATTTTTGTGCGGTAACCCACGAGTCTCGCTCCTCTCTCTCTGCCCTCCCTCCCTCCATCCCATCCATCCCCATAAACCACCACCCCCATCCTGGCCAAAACCTGCAGCCTGCGACTGGGGCTTGACGCTTTTCGCACTCTATCCCATTCATATCTCCTCCTCTATTTCTTTCTCCTCTCCTCTCCGTCCAGCACATTCCGCTAACACCCCCCATGCTGGGCTCGATCTTCAGTTCTATCTTTCCACAAGCCGTTTGACGTTTCCCTCACATTGGCTTTCCGATTCTCCTTCGATATACCCGTTCGGTCTCTCGGTTCTCGCTCAATGTCCTTATAAACTCGGCAATTTTTTAGCAGACACCACAAAAAAATTGGCAGAGGATAAAGAAGCCCTCGCAAACTTCGCCGACAAACCCTCACAACTTCTCAATCCTCACCCCGGCAATTGGTCCCACCGAAGACCACACGAACTCTCAAAACATGGCGGGTGCCTCGAGTAATGGTCCGACTACCGCTCAAGGTACCCCAAAGTCCACTCCCACCGCCTCCCGGAAATCGCCCTCGCAGGGACAGCAGAACCAACAAGCCGGCACGCCGACGACGCGGATGAAAGCTGGTGGAGGTGGAGGTGGAAGTAATGGTGCTAATGGCGGCGGCAACGGCGGATTGAATGGCAACATGATACCTCCGAACCAAGGGGTACCTCTGAGCACAAGGAGAGCCGCAGGACTCGACATGAGCTCAGTGGAGCATCGCCAGATCCCCTCCGTCAAGGAACAACCCAAGAAGAATCGACCTCACGGCATCACAGAAGCGCCCACCTACCGGCCGACTGAGGAGGAATTCAAGGACCCTTTCAAATACATCCAAAGTATCGCCGACGAAGGCCGAAAATACGGCATTCTCAAGATTATTCCTCCGGACACGTGGAACCCGCCGTTCTGTATAGATACCGAGGTACGGCTTCCCTCTTTCTCTCGACATCCTACAATGACAAGCGCCTTTTGTTAACTCGTAATTATAGAGGTTTCACTTCAAGACTCGACGACAGGAACTCAATAGTGTTGAAGGAGGTACGCCTCAATCTCTCATGTGCCACCATCCGGCGCTCGTCACAAGCTAACGCCCCGACTCACAAAATTAGGTACTCGAGCAAATTTGAATTATCTTGACCAACTTAATAAGTTCCACTCCCAGCATGGCATGACACTCAATCGATACCCCAGCGTCGACAAACGGCCCCTCGACCTCTACAGGTTAAAGAAAGCGGTCGACATCAGGGGCGGCTTCGATAAGGTCTGCAAGGGCAAAAAATGGGCTGAAATTGGGCGCGACCTCGGATACAGCGGCAAGATAATGTCATCGCTATCGACTTCGCTCAAAAACTCCTATCAAAAGTACTTGCATCCATACGAGGAATACGTCAAGACCGCTAAACCTGGTGTACAACAACAATTGGAAGCCGAGTACGGTGGACCTTTGACTCCCTCACCCGCTGGTAGTCCCGCGGGTAAGATGGGCAAAGCGTCTCTAAAATCACCCGCAGGAATGCAGGAGTCGCCGCTCTCGCGTCCTGTTTTCGCCGCCAATAGCTCTGGTATGCGAGAGAAGCCCGTCGATTCCGACAACGATTCGCCGATGCCGGATGCGGCGCCCGTCGATGTCGGGGACCCGAGCACCCCTGCCCCTCCCCCTAGCGGATTCACGGCCGTCAACAACGGTGGCTTCACAGCTGTCAACAGCAATGGATTCACAGCTGTCAATTTGGTCAAGAAGGAGGCGGAAGCAACACCCACACCGGCGCCGAATGAGACGCCTCGACCTTCTAGCAGGGGGTCGAAACGGCATCTCAGCGAGAATAGCGATACCCCTCCGAAAGATCCCAACGGAGCTGACGGTGAGAAGGACAGTGGGGAGCGCCGTAGTAAGAGACTCAAAAAAGGTATGGGTTGATGAGATATCTCCAACATTTAACGATGCTAGTCCTAACCCCACCAAGTAGCACCTACGGTCGCCGGTTCCAACATGATATTCCATCGACCAGCAACCCCGAGACCAGATCGACCCAACAAAACCAAACCAGGAGAGGTCAGTCACGAAGCGCGCGTGACAACGGGAATAAATACTGATTTGCTTCATAGAAATGCGAAAAATGTGGTCGCGGAGACGATGCAACTTCCCTTCTCCTCTGTGATGGTTGTGACCATGGCTATCACACATACTGCCTAGACCCACCTGTGAAAACAATCCCAGACAGAGACTGGTATTGTAATAGATGCCTCGTGGGCACTGGCGAGTTCGGTTTCGAAGATGGACCAGTCTACTCTTTGAAGCAATTTCAAGAGAAAGCTAACAACTTCAAAGAGAATTACTTTGCATCAAAGATGTCCTTCGACCCCATACTCAATTCCAAGCGACAAGTCTCTGAAGAGGATGTCGAGCGCGAATTCTGGCGTCTCGTTGAGAGCTTACACGAAACTGTCGAAGTTGAGTATGGTGCGGATATCCATTCTACTACCCATGGAAGCGGTTTCCCGGTCATCGAAAAGGATCCTCTTAACAAATACTCGCATGATCCTTGGAATCTGAATATACTACCATTGAATAACGACTCTTTATTCCGACATATCAAATCTGATGTCTCCGGAATGACGGTTCCCTGGTTGTACGTCGGCATGTGCTTCTCGACATTCTGTTGGCACAACGAGGACCATTATACGTATTCCGCGAATTATCAACATTTTGGGGCTACAAAGACTTGGTACGGTATTCCTTGTTCGGATGCCTTGAAGTTCGAGAATGCGATGAGGGAGGCTGTACCAGAGTTGTTTGAGCAACAACCCGATTTGCTATTCCAATTAGTAACGCTTCTCACTCCGAGCGCATTGACTAAAGCGGGCGTTAAGGTCTATGCTATCGATCAGCGTGCCGGACAGTTTGTCATCACATTTCCTCAAGCTTATCATGCAGGGTTCAATCACGGAGTAAGTTTTAGCGATATCTAAAATTTGATGTATCAAGCTAAGTTTTGAATAGTTCAACTTTAACGAAGCTGTAAACTTTGCGCCACCCGATTGGGAGCCTTACGGTCGGGCTGGTGTCGAACGCTATCATGAATTTCGGAAACAACCCGTGTTTTCGCATGAGGAGTTATTGCTAACCGCTGCTGCCAGAGACACCTCAATCAAAACAGCTCTATGGTTCGTTTGACTGGTCACTTTGGCGAAAACACTCTGACTAACAATTTTGTATAGGCTGGCACCTGCTTTAGAAAAGATACGGGATACCGAGCTTGAATGTCGCAGCAACTTACGCGAGGTTGTACCAGGCATTAACGAGCAGTTGATAGAAGGTGACCTTGTGGAAGAGCAATACCAATGTATAGTATGCAAGTCGTATTGTTATTTGTCCCAGGTTATCTGCAACTGCACAACAAATGTCGGATGCACCGAGCACTTCCAAGACATCTGCGACTGCTCCTCGGACAAGCTTATTCTCCGCCTGAAACACACCGACGACGCATTAAAGGAATTGGTGGATAAAGTCCGGGACAAAGCAAACATGCCAAAGGCATGGACTGCAAAACTTCAAAAGTTCATGTTAGAATCCCCAAGACCTGCTTTGAAAACTTTGCGATCTCTTCTAGCTGAAGGGGAGAAGATTCCAGCCAACATTCCTGAGCTGCCTGCCCTTAAGTCTTTCGTGGAGCGCGCAAATGAGTGGGTAGAAGAGGCGACAAATTATATCTCACGAAAGCAGCAGAATCGCAGGAAGAATGAAAAAGTCTGGAGAAAAGGCAATGCCAAGGCTGCGGAGCTAGAAGAACGCGATAAAGAGCTCAGAAAGGTTGATAACATTGTGCGACTATTACAGGAGGCCGACCAGCTATCCTTCGAGGCTCCTGAGATCGAACAGCTCCGAGAACGAGCTGAAGCAATCAGCGACTTCCAGCAAAAAGCACGGTATGCGCTTGCGGATGCTCAACCGGGCGGAGGTATGACCATCGAACAATATGAGGAGTTGGCGGAGGCCGGAAGGTCGTTCAATGTTGATTTGGTGGAAACGGAACAACTTGATAAAGTCATTCAGCAGTTTCGGTGGATAAAAGAAATTAACGATATGAAGTATACGGGAAAGGTGGTGACTCTCCAAGAGTGTCAGACTCTCATTGACCAAGGTTACGAGCTTGGCATGAAGACCGGAGACAATGAGCTCTTGGGATGGCTCGAATCGGAGAGAAGTGCTGGGCAATTGTGGTCAAGTAAAGCGAGAGATGTCATGTCGCAAGAACCTATTCACTACGCACAACTGGATTCGTTATCACGAATGGCTCAACTTCATCCTTACGAACAGGAAATCCTCGATCAGGTTGACCAAATTTTGAACAAACAAAGGGAAGCCCAGCGCCAAGTTCAAAATTTAGTAGAAAAGGCCAAGGCGGATCTTATTCACCAACGGCCTTTTTACAAGGATGCCAGAGACGTGATGGACTCACTCACGGCTGGCCAGGTCAAACCATCGGGAACAATAGACCTCGAGAAGGAACTAAAAAGGCACGAGGACTGGATGAGACGGGGTAAAAAACTATTCGGCAAAGCCAATGCACCTCTGCATATTTTGTTGAGCCATATGATGTACGTCGAAGGTCGCAATAACGCCTGTTTTGCTTTGGAAGATCGCCCTCGCACACCGGTCGAGCCATCATCCAGAGAACAAAGCCCAGATCCAAATTCAAGCACGACTCCGGTTCCGGTTAGCGCTGTAGGTGGCGTCACAGGCAGCGGCGACTCCTCCAAATCCAACGGTCGCTTCCGCGAGATTTTTTGCATCTGTCGCCAGCCTGAGGCAGGCATGATGATCGAGTGCGAGATCTGTCATGAGTGGTATCACGGTAAATGTCTAAAGATTGCTCGTGGGAAGGTTAAAGAGGAAGACAAGTATACGTGCCCGATCTGCGATCACCGGGTTAAGATCCCAAGAGACGCGGCGCGGCCTAAACTTGAAGACCTGCAAAACTGGGAGGCTGAGATTGTGGATCTTCCGTTCCAACCCGAAGAGCAAGCTTGTCTCGCTAGAATCATTTCTGTCTCTTCGAGGTTCAGAGATCATTTACATCCTTTTTGTCAAAATGCGTTCGGTCTGACAAGTGCCGAAGTCCCGACAATGCGATTCTATCTACGGAAGATTGAAGGAGCGGAGGTCCTATTAGCTCAAGAGCACAATTTTCTGCGAGCCGAATTGCACAGATGGATGCCGATAGCGCCAGACCCGCCACCGATACTATCCGCTTCTCTTTCGACTCGGAAGCCACGACCTACTAAGCAGCAGAAACTCATGATGTCCCTAGGGATTGAAAATCCAGACGACCTTCCTGTACAACTACGAACGAAAGCGCATCAATTCAAGAAGGCAAAGGAGATCCCGACACAGAAAACGCCTACCAATATCAAGCCTGCCCCTCGTCATGGATCTCCTGGATCTTCCACCTCTCCGGCTACAATTCATCATCCACAGTTCGATTATGGTGGCGGATACGATATGAGCGAGAGAGAGTCGCCGCCTTACGTATCTTCTATTCACGAAGGAAGCGTGGAACCAGGATCTGCAATTCGAGGTCGCAATCTTGATACTGTCCTCTTCAACTCCACTCCGCCTCCCGCACCTTTTATCGGTGGTAGAATACAAGATCACGAGCAAATTCCTTCCACCGCAAAGCAGATTCAAGAGATGAGCACAATGTTCGAGTTTGATGCTGCATCTGGGAGTCAGGAGGGTGGAGATGTCCTTATGAAAGACACGCCAGCGGCTATTTCGCATGTTGAAGAAGCTGAACGTGCAGCTCTAGCTCAGCAAGCCGCGAGTGAAGCGCTTACACTGCAACAATTTTCAACGTTGGATGATGAGGATAAAGAAGGCGAAGGTGCTGCGAAAGAATAGAATCTTCCTACCTACGGACAAGCCCATGAGATGGCTTTTATTCTTCCCTCAAAATAATGCTCCTAATCACACCGTAGTTTTTACGACGGTTTCCCTACTTTCATCCTAAGAGTTTAGGTATGGCGTCTGATGTGAGCTTTTTTCTATTGACTCTCGGTTCTCACGTTTTTCCTCATAATATCCCCAAAAATTCTACTACGCTACGCTTGCGACATACGGAAGCCATAAAAGCTTTCGTCACTACCTAACTCGATTGAAAAAACCCTATCCTCGCCGTGTATTATCTCTATCTCTTTCTTTTTTCTCTATTTCTTTTTTTATGATACCAACCACCACCGCGGATTTGTTAATTACTCGTACTTTTTTTTTCTTGCTATTATCTATTTTCGTTCAAGGGAGTGGTGTGCTTTTATTAAATGTATTTTTAAATAAAATGGGGTTTCGATGTTCTTTTCCTTTTCAGATGAAGATTTCTTTCTGGGGAAATGACTGCTCGGAGCTCTAGGTTTTATTTTTAATACCAGGTCGCGAATGTGGTGCGGTACGGTACAGCTCAGTCTTATCCGCTAGTTGATGATATTATTATTTGCATTCGAGGAGGCAGGGTTCTTTTTTTTTTCTACGCATACGATAACTCAGCTTTACTTTAACTATAATCCAAATGACCTCGCATTGAGGTACTCTCCCTTCTGAGATATATGCTTCCCGAAGCATTAGATATCCAGTGACTGGATTCCATCAATAAATTTCTCCCAAGTATGCGTCTCACCCCAAACAGCATCGCTGGAGTTTGGTTCCAGTGGAAATTCCAGCGTAAAATCGTCCAATTTACAATACTTGAATGTTGATCTATGTGGTAAATCGGATGAAGAGGGAGGTCCAGCATCACTGTCATATTTCCAACTACCTTCAACGCCTGTCATTAGTCGAACGAACGTATCGTCTCTGCTGAGTAAGGTGAAGTCGATTCTGAAGCTTTGAAGAAATTGACCGGCGATATCTCTTAGTTTATTGAGTAATTCTAAAACTTTCTTCTTGGATATGCCATGCTGAAAAGTTTCGCGACCAGTGAGAGATACGTGCTTTAACGTTCCAGAATATCTTTGTAGGAAATTCGTAAGGTTTTCGATATTCAAACAACCATCTTGAATCTCCAATCTGCGAAGATTCGGGAACATGAAATTGTCCGGCGTTATCAGCACCGGATATAAAGTTTTCGTTCCGGCCGGGGAGAAGGGATACCCTTCTACGTCGACAATCGACTGAGTATATCTAGCAAATATTACCAACTCCTCCACGTTTGTGAGAATTGTTAGCAATATCGGCGTCACCTGAGCCGGTTCCATAAAAGTTAAGGGTATCTCCAATCTCCTCAGATTACGAAAAGAATGTTGATATCCCAGCGTGTAATGAGAAGTAAAAGTTTCTTCATCACTCGCGTTCAAATCATTCCCCAGCGTTCGCCAATTGAGTAGCCGTTCTTCGAAACAGTGCGTCGTCACGCGGGCGCGGTTCCAGGTTTTCGAACGGCTGCAATTTACCTCTGATATTTGTCGACGCGCTCGCACGAGGGAGTGTAAGACGGCTGGGTAGGCGTCGCCGAGGTGAATCGGTGACCAGGAAGGTTTGAAAAACTTGACCCATTCGAGTTCTCTTAGTTCCGGGTGCTCAGCTAAGAGAGCTCTTATGTTTGGATTGAATTTTTCCCATTTGAGGGCGAGGATATTTGGGTCTTCTTCTTTTACATCTTTTTCGTAGAATCCGACGTACTCCAAGTTTGGTAAAACCTGGAATAGAGATGTCAAATTGTCGTAACATTGAGAATGTTTGATGAGTGTTGAAAACTGAGGTGGGAAACGTTTATTCATATCGGAAAGTGCGTGAAGACGAACAGTGGCGTAATCGTGGCCCCAGATTTGGAGATCATTGAGGTGATGGCGTGCATAGTTGCGAAAGAAAGTTTCTACTTTTGGGTCGACCGACCCAAAGGCTATATCCTCGTCCAGGAATTCCCCGGAGTCTTTCAACTTGGTTCGAACCAGAGCTAGATCGAAAATTAAATGAGTGATGCGATTGCCAATAGTGGGGTTGCCGGCGATTATTTTTCTTAGGCGTTGAAACCTCTCGATGTCATCAATGTCGAAAAAAAACGTTAATTCAGTAGGAAAGAGAGTGTTTAATCTAAACCTTGGAAGCTTCTTGCCAACGATACGTGATATAAGGCGAAGCTTGAGAAAATCTGAATCGCCGAGGTTGTCGCATATCTCGTAGAGTATTTCTAACGGAAGAGCGGATAATGCGGCGGTTCGAGATACCATAATGGCGGATTTATAAGTGACCTTTCGCTTTACGACGCTATTATTCAATGGTGAAGATGTGGAAGTCGAGCCACCAAATAATGATATAGTATACTAGTAAATTATCTTTGGGGTATGCTGCGGAGAGAACAGTAAGCGCAGTTGGGGTCCTTAATTCTTGGATTTGGACATATTACCGAGGCCTTATTTATGCACTTTTGTACGCCCAGCTTGACGTATAGTGTATGCATGCATAACCATTTATGGCCGTTTCTAGTCTTCAGAATATAGAAATACATTTTTAAAAACGATGGCTCCTAGAACCATAATTTGGTAACCACAGTTGAATATTAAAGCGTTGTATGTACATGAAGTGGATCCCGGTTAAACTCAATAGATACATCGTACTTCGACACCCATTAAGCCCTGCCATCTGGATGTCCTATTCCAATATTCAGCTAAGACAGTCGCAACAGTCGCAGCAAGAACAATCCCAATCATATTCTCGACATTGATCGATACAAAACCCTACACAGATACACTGACAGAAAAAATATGTGATGATGAATTTCCAGCAGCCATGTTGACCACAGCAACCACCATCATCTTGGTTCTTTGATCGTTCGGTTTGTGGAAACGTTGGCTGGGTTTCGATGATTGTAGGTTCCACTTCGATTTTCTTTTCGTAGCTCATTGGAGATTCGACTATTGGGGAAGATGCAGATTCCATTTTGAAGAAAGGTGTGTAAAGAGTGAGTGGGCGAATATTCGCTGGAGGTTGTATAGATATAGGTAGGTGTCTCGATGACCTTTTTTTGAAAATAGGTTTCAATAGTATCTTTGGACGATTTGAATAATAGTCAAGGTATGCCAATTGATAGAGATAAATTGGGGAACCTGGCGCGACAGAAAGTGTGCTCTCGTGTTTGTCCACAACACTTTGTGACTGGAGCGTTCAAGACAAGACTAGTCGAGGCAGGTTACACAGCTAGAGAGCCAAGATCTTAAAATGGAGAGCGTAGATAGGCAGATTCGGGTTTTGGTGAAACGAACTTGAATGTGGCGAACGATAATAACAATTCAAACATTGGCGACGATGGCTTATATAAAAGCTAGGTCCCTGGATTCAGGCATCGACCCGAATCATTCACCCCACCCCTGCGCCTCAAAGATATCACGCCTCAAATCAATTACTGGTGCCTTGGAGTGTGGGAGCGTGGGATCTCAAATGAAAAGCATCACATTACGACGCGATGTGGGCGGGAGGTACCCACTTGGAACCCTAGTGACTTGGGTTTTGACCATCAAATCATTTCCAGTGTGAGGGGGTCCAAAGCAAGGAGGCGGCATAGAATATGCAGATATCTCCAGGAAGAAACCTCAGCTTGATGGTGTGCTGCTTCCCAACCTGCGCCTTTTCAGCTTTGTATCATCCTCGGTATTCACAAGTCCCGATTAGTGGAAGCCCCACTGCCGAGAGAAAAACTTTGTAACGCGAAGATTTGCAAGATATGGATATTCAACAGAATACGGCGCGTGATTGCAAACCTACCCGGTGATCCGAGACTTTTATTTTGCGAAGAATGAGAGATTGCATCTCATAGATACTAGACAGGAGAAACAGGAAACAATCGTCCTTGCAGGTACCGAACGCAAGGTGCCGAGACCTACGGTCCAGGTGTGTCTGCATGGAATCTCTGCGAACTAACCTGAACATATTCAGCATTAATGGTTATTGTATTGTAATTTTTATAAATCTCGCAGTCGACGTATAATAAGATTGATAATGCCGTATTTACTCGTCGGCCTCTTTTCTACTAAGCCACTGCAGAAAGGTACAAAAACTAACAGTTTTCCCTTGCAGCTGAAAACTGAGGGAAGACTTACAGAATAGAGTTCGATCCGGAGTATTTTTCGTGCATTTCAACCCTAGGCCGCTTCGGCTGGTAATGGGCGCACCCTGCTTCCGTCCGGTATATCATTGGGCAGGCACTGGCTTGGCCTAATCTGCAAGATCACGATAAGCGACTGGCTGAACCTGCAGAAAACCATCCGGTTCATTCCATCCAACAAGTCGCCAGTGATTTTTTTTTTTTTTAATTTTTTACAAGAAACTTTGTCCTTGATCAGACCACTGAAGCGGAGATAGCTAGAGATCTCTTGAGTCGATAATCTCGATCAAAAGGAACATCACACATGATAAACGGTTAATGTGATACAACTTTATCCGACGATCGTCACTTTGCAGCCTGCAGGCGTTAATAGATAAGTCCTCCGAAATATAGACATATTAGTGAGTGTTGTGCTGTGGGAGGAGAAAGGAATGTAAGTACATACATCTGTGATCCCACGACAAAGCGACCGATGAGTGTGAATATCCTGGTGGAGTGTGGGGCGTGGTCTAGATTTTGTGAAGGTTGAAAGTAATTTGATCTGGTGGTCTTGCACGATTACCCGAGTAGGAGGTGATCTGAAATTACCAAAATTACGAAATTTGGCATAGCGCGAGAGTCCTCTCACGCCACCAAATATATAACAGGAAGCATAATTAAATGCTTGGCTAACCTTCACTTACGGCTCCCTGATTGCTGGGGGTGTATGCGGCCAAGATGACTTCCCAAAGTCAGGGTCCGGAACATACCTATACCAAAATGGTGATGTCCCTGAGCACAAAAGAAGCTTACATGTAACAAGCTCGTGAGCAACACAGTGTTATGCAGGCGGTAATGACTAGTCCTGAGATACTTTCTTCCAACGAAGTTAGAGACTATTTGTAGCTGAAGCTATTGGAAAGTTTCTGGTACACTTGGACAGTCCTTTTCATATGTGGCGCTATCGAGATGTTTAATAACATCAGCTTCAATATATTACTACCATCCCGTTAGTTTCCTCTCTGTTAAAACTGCAGTTGTACGAATCCTGGTTAACCGTTCACACATGCCGCAATATGATCTAGATAAAAAAAGACTCATTTGGATACTATAAAATGCCTACCTTCAGTGACAAAACACCTAACTTAATGAAAGACTTTATTTCCCCACTATGTAGTGGCTTAGCTTGTGTAAATCAAGTGAGATTCTCCCAAGGCTTCCCCCTGTGCTGTTATAGAATAACGTTATTCTTAACTTCGAGCTGCTCGAAATGCAGCTAAGCATGCCATTACGCATTGGACCTTGAAAGTTCGTTTAACGGCGTGTTGTTTCAGTGTCAAAGGTCGTCGATGACGCAGCTCCGGCTGTTTTACGACGCGAAAACTCGCCCAAGTGGTTGCGCCAATCCTAGGTGATGATGCCAAGAATATTGATGCTGACAGTTCGGCAGTAGCAAACGTTACAGCTTTTACGAACATGCGAGATGTGCAAGCATCAAGAACCAGCTATAAAGCGTCAGATATTGACGATCAAGGCTCGGTATGGCGTAAAAGAAATGTAATAAGTAACATGAAGTTCGATGGTCCCTTCTATATATATAGATGTGGTTTCGTAGACCCAAATCACACGAAGCACTTCGTTATAGATGTACAGTTCCCGCCAAGTGTCACGAACCGTCGACGTCTTACGCTGCAGGTTCATGTTCCACGAATATAAAATAACACACCATCAACACACTTAGGCACACTTTTCTAAGCTCATGTAAGTGTAGCTTCATGAAGCTTCACATCATCTTATTGAGTGAAGCTTCTCATGATATTCCTTAAGAAATAACTATCTGTTAACATCTCCTATTAGTATAGTTAAATTAATTAGCGAGCTTATTCGTACAATGAAAACTTTATCACTCCAGTCAACACTATCTGCTCTCCTATTTGCACGCTCTGTGCTTGGTGATTGTACCCGCTTCGTAACAAACGACAGGTGGGATGTCAAACTTGAGGGCTTTGATGGCTATGGGTTCCTCCATACAGACACCGTGCAAGTCTCGGACTATGTCAACTGCACAGCCCAAATACCTAGTGGGCCGGATACGGAGACAATTTGCCCAAATAACAACGGTTGTCCTATAGTGGTCGAGGGTGGTGTTTCATTTTCCGCAAAATTCAACGTCACACCTACAAACAATAGCATAGCGGCTCTTTCATCGTTCTTCGGAGTCGTATTAGCTACCGTTCAAGGAGTCGACGATTCCGACCAGCAGGAACCAAAGTACACTGTCTGCGGCAACCTAACCCATGCTTACGAGAGTGCGGGGGCTAGCACCAAGGGCTTTTGCCTTGAACGTGGTGGGAGAGGGTGGGTAAGATATATTCCAGAATACTTGTGCGTTAACGGAACCGCGGAAGATTGCGCAAATGGACCGTTTGAAAGCGGAACCGGGGTAGTGGTATGTGGAGTCAGAGATCTGACGGGGGGTACCTTGGGGCTGTTTGAGAACAGAACTGTCGGAACTGGGTCGAATAGGTATACTGCGACTGATGAAAATCCGAGCCTTAACGAACTCCTGACGTGCCAAGCATCAACTAGTACAACGGTTTATAAACCGGAAGGATGGTCTTTGCTTGTCATGGTATTGCTTCTTGGTTTAACATTGTAATCGGAATAGCGAGTGCGGGGCCGGATCTAGCATCAAGATACCATTTTTTAAGCGGTTTGGGAACCTTATAACTTATTAATTAACTAAGTTACTAGTTAGTAACTATCTTAGCAAACCCAGAACCCTTCAAATTTGGTTGATAGCCACGGCATCGTGCAGTGGCGCCAATAATATTTGCTTCATACGATGTGAGAGCCATACAACGCATAGGCTATTTAGTGGATGCATTCCTTTCTTGTAACAATGCTCCACCTAATTAAGTTGGGTACGAGACTGGAATTAACCAGATCTATTATAAAGTCTGCACATCATAGATACTCATTATAAATTTACACATACGATCTTAAGAAACGAAGATATCAACATCTAACCTGGTCCTTGTCCTATTCTGCCTCCATTCGTACTACCAAAGACGCACATAAACTTACTGTGCCAACTGCTATCATTGTTGCAGATACATTTATCTTCAGGAGATGGAGGTGGAGATGGTGTATTTAAATCACGTATGGGCTATGTAGCGGGCCGAGGGGGTCTCATCTTCGTTCAAAAGAGCTATCTATCCAAGTTCGAGGCTTTAAAGGACGAAAATGGATACATTCAAATAAATAAAGCTTTTCAATACGGCCAACACGGCCAGGATGGTGTGAACCGATGGATAGTATTTCATGACAAGTCCCAGAAACCGTACCAGGTATTCCGAACCTGCTCCTAGTACACATCTATAAAGTATCGTGTGAGCAACATGCTAACATCGTTATAAATAGCACCGGTTCATAGATGGCGTAATTAGCAAATATGGAGCTATTGGAGCTGATTTGTTGAAGATTGGGTTCTCTGTAGGGAAGGATCTCAGCGCGATACCCGCGGCAGCAGCAAAGCTATTTGGGGATTATCTGCACACTTTTTGAAAGTTCGTTCTCAATTACTTTCGGATTATGTCTTTCATCGGACTAGCTTGAACAAAGTTTAGATGAATCTGTAGATTTGCTTCATGAAACGAAATATTTTGGTCTTTTTAAGCCCGTAACTAACCTCAATTTAATTTTGGTACCTTTTTCTGGCATTAAGAGGATATCTACGTTGCTACACACACGCGCGCATACGTAAATTCTGGTCCTGAATACAAAAGAAAAACAAATACCCTCTAAACGTGTAGGGACCCCTGCATGGAGGAATGTAGTACTGCTCCCCGTTAACTTTACCATATCTACTATAGCAACTTTAGCTGTCTAATGAATATGTGAATTTATTCTAGGATTGAAGCTTCGGCAAAGGGGTCAATTCGAGATTTGCTCGCAATCAAACAAAACTCGAATTATGCACAGTATCCATCTCCACTGGCTAGAATTTGGTTCTTGGTCAAGTCAATTGTTTGATTAAAATACTTGTATCGACGCTAAAAGAGATGGAGCGAAGGAAACATGTTTGGGTACAAAATTCGGAATAGAAGAAGGATACCTGCGTGTAAGGTAACGCAATAATCCTAATGGCAAATGAGAATACAAGAATAATGCGGTATGTGTGGTTTGTTCATGGAGGAGGGTCAATTCATAATGAAGTGGATTAGATGAATAGATTTGATAGCAAGGAAAAAGCCACATCGCAGGTTCTTCTCCAGTAAGCTGCTCCAAACAAAAAAGAGAATACTGTGTTGACGGGTTTAATTTCTTCGTCCGGTACGCGCAGCAGATCCTTGCATCTGCTCGAGTTCCATCTCCAAAGATTTGATTCTATTCAAGGCCCAATATTAGTATATACCCAGTGAAAATGGGGCGAAAGGAATACATACGCAGCGTGTGTGGCTTCCAAATCCTTGTTGAGACGGTCACGCTCGGAGATAAGCTTCTGCTCCCACTGCCTGAATCTCTGTTCTTCGATCTTGACTTGCTCGGTGAATCGTTTCCTGAGAGCCTCTTCCTCTTCCTTGAACTTGGGATTGTCGAGCTTTCTGGGCTTGGTTTCGCCGAATTTGCGGGTTTCCATTTGCTGGGCTCGATAGACTTCGTAGTGTTGTTCCTCCGTAGTGTGAATGAGGTCCAACATGTGGGTTCGGATAAGAATGCTTCGGAGCTTCTTGAAGTCGCAGTGATCTTCGTTCTCAACCTCAGCGACACCCCAGCTGTATTGTCGGCCCTTGACAACACGACCGTCTGGAGTCTTGACATCCTTCTCACTACCAATCACGGCGAATGGCATGGCGGCCTATATACAGATCAACGCCCGCTCTATAAACTTCACAATGTGTAAACAACTTACCATTAAGCTGCGAGCGTGCTGAGCAGCAGCTTCATCATCCTCCTCGACTGGTGGCTGGTAGATCTTGATGCCCTGAGCCTCGATGACAGCGCGGATCTATTGAGAAGCGTTAACAAAGTATACACTAATATTCGAGCTTGGCATTCCTACTCTCTCCTTGAATCTCTGGAGATCGGCCGGGGAAAGGGTATCGGCCTTGGCAACAACTGGAATCAAGTTGACGCGGGTGCACAATCTCTTCATGACCTCAATGTCCAGGGGTTTCAGAGTGTGGCCGGTGGGACGGATAAAATACAAGCAGGCGTGGACACGAAGGTCGATTTTGTCTGATCTACGCGGTTGTTGCTCCTGAAGCATATAAGATTCGTGCTGGTCGTCCAAAAATTCGATAATGGGCATCCAGGAGTCGCGGTTATTAACGTAGTCTCCGAACCCAGGGGTATCGATAACGGTAAGGCGAACTAAATGCCAATTAGTGTCCAGTCTTCCTTCTGCTGTGGTGCGACTTGGGCACGTTAACCCCACCTTTGAAGAACTTCTCTTCGAGTTCAGCCTTGGTGATCTCAATCTCGACCGTCTTGTCGACCTAGCATTCACAAATTAAGTTAGCCGGCGCCTAGGAGTTGCTAAAAGCGCGCATATAGTACCTGCTTGATGTGTCTCTTCTTGTGGTCGGCATAGTTCTTGATGGTCGTTGAGAAGAGTGTGTTGATGAAAGTGGTCTTGCCTATTTGAGGAGTTGGTGATGAGCTGCGATATCCTTGGATTGTGCATTCCTCAAGCTTGTAACGAACCTAATCCGGATTCACCGGCAACCTTAAACACAGTAATGTTAGTGGAGTGCCACGAGGCAAAGCTTTTGCATGACGATAGCTTACCATTATCGTGAAAGCAGCTCCGCGCTTAGCCACAATCTTGTGCCTGCCCATAGGTACATGTGTCAACGTATTATCCTCCCTACACAGCAGATTGTTGTAATTATATGTAGTTTTGCGCGTACCTTTGATTTGGCAACTATGGCGGGGCGAATTAGCATCCATTGTCCCGTTAAAACGCGTTTTGTGGTTAGAAAAGGAGCTACTCACGTTAGCGATACCGATGAGGTTCGCGGATTCCGATGTTGCGGGAGCCATTGTAGATGTGATGGTAGAGTAAACGAGAGTGTTGCTATAAACTCGATACCGATGATGCCAGAGAGGAGCTATCGATGAAGGTTCCGACGCGACGGAAGGTTTGAAGGATGAGGTGGTGATGGAAGGTCGAGGAGAGGTAACTGGGGGCAGGTTCGTTTCAGGAGAAGGTGGAAATGGTGTTGGTGCCAATTTTGAAGGGAAAGGGGTCCGCCCAAATCGCCTCGCCTAGTCTCGTTCGTTTCTCAGGGACGACATGACAAGCGAACATCTAACCGCACCGCACACCGCACCCAGCCAATGATATCGGACGGTTGGAAGCTTGGTCTCATTGCCTTGTTACATACACGAAGACTAATCTACTCTACTCGAAGTTTGGACAAAATTAGGTAGATACATGGTGGTTGTTATCCAAGGTACTCCGCTCCCTCAATTTTAGGCCCCGAACAACATGGCAAGTGTAGCTAACCCCACCACTAGATACGCCGTCTTTGAGAGCCCTGCCCTAGAGCCTGAACCTGGCTGAGACTGGGTAGTTGTCGACGCGGCCGGGCTGGAAGTGCTGGAAGTCGAATCCGACGTTTCGGTCGTCGTCGTCATCTCTGCAGATGAACTGCTCGACGTGGGCGCGCTCGTGGTCCCAGTGGTGGGCGCTTCGGTGAAAAACGGTGCTAACATCGTACTGACAACCGTGGGGTTATCGGGAATCTCAACATCGGTGATGGTGTAGTTTCCGCATATCTCCTTGTCAATATAGACGGAGTCCTGGTCATCCGATGCTTTGAACACCGACAGGATGCTCCTTTCACAGCAAACCCGCCCGCCCAGATCAAGCGAAATCCAGACGTTGCTGCCCCGAGGACAGCTATCGCCCGGGTCAACGATTGTAGCTGCGGTTCCGACTTGGTCTGGTGTTTTCCCTTGGATTTCGGGAACATTGTCGCATTGCTGAACAATATAGTAGTCGCTACTCAAAGTGGGATAGACGGTCGCGATGCAGCAAGAGTCTTCAATTCCCAGCCAGTTCCCGCAAGTGCTTTTGTCACCTAAACCAATTTCGGCGCGACTATAGGGGCAGTATTTGCCTTGCCCGCATTCTTCATACCCTGATTTCGTTCGCCCTGCCATTTCGATGGCTGGGGCGACCGCCATGAAAGAAACAGAGTACGTAGACATTGTATGGGTATGATACGGATTCAAAAGAGACGTTTTGGCAATAGCGGGTAGAAAGAAAACGTCGAGAGGTCGCTCGAGGACCATTCCTTCAGATTAAATAGACATTGCTTGCTATCATAATGTCAACCGTGCCGGATATTCTTGAGCCGACACCCACGTCACCACGTGCGAGCGAGAAGGGGCCAAAAATTGCCATTTTGTCGCCATCTTACAACTTTATAGCCACTTCGGAACTTCATGTATGCAAAAAAGTGGGACCGGGCGGATTTCTGTGGATTATTGGATCAAAATCAATATTTCATCCAGCACCGTGCTATCATGTGCGCATACATGTTGCATATTGGAAATTTGGGGGCGTCAATTATGAGTCGAAAAACCAATATCAATCGTATGATAAGATGAAGATTCGGCACACGCCAAGCGCTGTGCCGCAATCGCGCTTCACTCTGGTTTTCATGGCAGGGACGGAAACGGCGCAGACCTCGTATACAGACATTTCTAGGGGTCAATTCCGGCAAAATGTGCCGGTCTACCATGAGTATCGAGATTTAATCCTGGCTATCTGAACGGCATGAGCTGGAATAAATCCAGTTCCAGCTGAAAACCCTGCACGCGGGACCCACACAGCTAGCAGTACGTCTACGAAGTAAGCTTTTTGTGAACGCGGGTCGGAAGGATCCAGCATACAGGCTGTGAATTTACAACTGACCAGCATATTTCTGGGGTTTTTTCTCTTCACTTCGCCCGAGCTACTCCGCGCATCAAGAAGGCAATCGATCACTTTTTCGATTTCTCTCGTAAGCCAGATCTGGAGACACCATACGACGCATTTCGTGACGTTTGAAGAAATGATGATTTTGTCTTTAACACAGCTAGTATTATCTACAAAGTCAGCTATATTATAGTATTGATACGAAGCATCACTTGATACAACTAACTGCCAAACCCTCTCCTCAATGATAGGCGTTCCCATTCCCCAATCGTGACCATTTGCAACTTCCCAAGTCCCTAACCCCCAATAAATTAGCCCCGGCCAGCTCAAATATTTGATGCCTCTTTTCGCGGCTGCCAGGTGCCGATACTCGGCAAAATCATTCATTTTTATGGCAAGGGCTTTCCCCCCTCTGAGTAGCTGTGAATGTCATGACTATTTGATATGTTTTTTAACTCGATCCTAACGCCCTGTTTCTGTATTTGTGATCACTATCACCGATCTGGCCCAATTAAATTTACCAACTTTCACACCCCTTGCCAGGCATTTGTAGGCTCGATGCCGATAAAAAATCGCCATGCCATGATCCTAGTCTCTTGTTACTCTCCAATGCTAGCTTGCCACCATGCTGCGAAATTCCCCAAAGTATGACCTCTTCGTGAGTCTAGCTACTTTCAGCAACACTCGAATATCGAGACTCCTTCCTCTCAGAATCTGTGAGTGTGTATTGTAAGCTATCTTTGATAGTGTCGACTATCTGTTGCATAAGGGCTAGATTGTCCTGGTGTCTTTGGCCAGTCGAGGAAGACATGGCTTTTTGGGAGTTAAATGTAGCCCGAATTCAATGCGCGACATGTCGCCGACATGCGGGCGAGCTCTGAACTTTCGAGGCGAAGGTTATGATTAGATGCAAGGGGAAAAACCCCCCACACACAGAAAACCCCAAATTTCCACACAAAATAGAGGGCTTAATACTATTGGGAGAACCTTTTGATCACCCTAATACTTAAAACGAGGGGATATCATGTATGTATAAGTAGTTAGTTACTTATAGCCGGGATAAGGGGTTTTGTTAGTCGAGGTTATACATAAACGTTTTTATTAATGACACTTTAACACGCAAGTTCAGTGGATTTGCAAGACTCGCTTCTTGTAGGAATTCAAGGTATATAATATCATGATTTCTATGGAATACAATCAAAAGGCTCTTTAAAGTCTAGATGTTACTTATTTTCGACTTCCACCGGCCTTAAGCAATCATACTGGGCATTAAAATCCCATCGTAACGAACACTATATTGATGCTATCGTGAGACGAGTGTTCAACTTATAAAGGGTTAGAGTAGTCGTCATTCTACTAACCGTGCGTGATATATCGTGTTCCCTGGTGGGTCGGTGTGATGTTTGCTCACCCCAATGAATTTGCCTCCCTGAACTTACATGAAAGTTCAATCCAATGATCCATGAGTCGGGCGAGTTGTTCCAATCATATTTTGCAGTTAGCACCTCCATCTTGGTCAAGAACTCCTCCTTGTTGAAATGCACGGCCTCTAACGGTTCGGCAAGTGACACTTGGCCCAAAAGCCTGGTTGTCGGGAATAGCGAGCCGTCGGCCTCATATTCCAGAATCATCCCAACGATTCTGAAGTGTGGGATAGAGCGGGCATAGCAACGGATACTTTTACAGTTCGTCAGACCCGCTATTAAGGAATATTGACCGGATCCTCCACCGAGCCGCACTTCCGACCATTTTTCCATTTCGGTGAATTCCGCCACTTCCACGACCCGAGCTGTTGATGGCGGATCCAGACCCAAAGTGGAAGGAAAATTTGGAACAGAAAGGGGATTCATTGGTGTAGATGATACCAATACCCCACAAGATGTTATACCGTTAGAATTACGGCCCTTTAACTTGTTAGTAGAGGAATTAAACCGGCGTTGTAGTAGCCTAATGATAAAGAGCAACTTGTATTTACCGTTACCCATTGTCCATAAAACCCCTTAAGTGGCGCCTCGGGTGATAGTATGACCTCTGAAGCCTTTAAACCTTCAATTCGAGTTCCCACAAATCGACCGACTTTCCCAATATTCGTAACTACCTATCCGAAGATTAGGGTGATAGCTTCTTTGTAAGTTCGTGGATCTTACCTCCAAGCCCATAAACATTCCATCAAACATATCCTCGGGGCTATTTTTACAGTATACCAAGACTTTTGAGATCATCTCTCCGTTGCGGGCGTCGATACGAAAGTCAAGAGCTGCGCCTTCAGCGATGCCGATGGTGGATATCGAGCTCCCAGGGAATCCACCATGATGAAAAGTTATACCACTTACCCAGCCTCGCAATCCTTGTAACCATACTGTAATCCCAAACAACATTTCGCCGCATTCAATCACTTGTAGTGGTCGAAAAGGTAAAATTGTGAGATCTGGCCATTTCTCCACACCAAAATATCTGGAAAGATTCATATCATCACTCTGAGGAAATCGCGGAGTCCAACTGTGGTCCTGTATGAATGCCTCATTGTCGCTAAGTGCATTTTCTGGTGCAAACATCGGGCTGTTGATGGACAACATTGTCATTCTTGCAGCCTATGTCGTCATATATAATCTTAATCAAGGGCAGGGAATATATTGGGAAAGTTGTTCATTCACATACATCAAACTTGGCGAATATCTGGAGCTGTCGTTTACCGGATGGGTCGAGGAATTGCTTGCGCTGAACAGAAATCTGACTTTGGAAATGAGTCTCAGTACCACATCCTAGCACCTCGGAGATTTCATGATTCGTTGAATGTATGATGTCTCTAATACCAAAGAGTGTCGCTTCTATAGTCATGCCGCCGCTGCCGCTTAAAGCGAATGTCTTGAAGTTTTTGGTACTATACCCAATGGTTTCTCCGCTAGGAAGCAGACGAAGTCCCGATACATATGAGAGTTCCATAGAACCGCTATAGAACACAACGATACCTTCTACCTCACATAGCTCAATCCGGCTTTCCCATTTCGGCCATGAGCCGTAGAACTCCATGGGATTGTATAGGCCGCCACGTGAGCCCCCACCATATGCGGTCAGGCCAGGCAGAATATCAGGAGCTCGAGACATTTGGGCATGTTCGTCGTGAAGATCAGTCTCGTTGACGTTTTGAGCGTTGCTGTTTGTTATATCATGGACTAGGCAAGCAAAATCCCTACAAATCTTCCATATGCGATAACGATTCTGCAAAACTCCTTGCAAACTATCACGGGCGAGCTGGAATATTTGAAACCATGTATTTTGATTGGAAGGGGCTTCTTCATTCCCTAGCATATAATGCCCATATTCACCTTTCAAGGAAAGACATCGCTTCCAATAAACATCCGGGACTTCGACTTGGTTGTTCGACTGAATCTGCCCAAGATGGTATATGTCTGAAGAGTTGCAGTAGTCAAGAATAGCGTGGTTAACTTCAGTAGGCAACGGAAGAAATATAGGCATCATCATTACAGGCTTGTATCGGCCTAGGGTTGCATTTGAGAGCTCTTCGAACAACTTCGTCGGGTCTTCGTGCGCGTGAGGAAATTGAGCTGGAAGAATCCACCTTGGAAGTTGGTACTTCGCTAAACCGTAATAGCCATGTGGCCAGTAAAGCTTATGGTCACGGTACGGCATATTGTTAAGGATACCGTAAATGGTGGCCAACTGTGGAGATCCATCTTTGGTTTCATCCAGCGAGAAAAAAGCACAAAGAATAGTCCAACATGCTTCGTGCGATGGATAGCCAGCTACGCCATCAAATCCAAGGCGATGCCGGAACACAGCAACATGCTCCGTGGTAGATCTAGTGTAATTGCCGGTCTGATCGTCAAGCGCTTCAAAAAATGGGTCCTCGGAGGTTTGTTGTAATCTTCCACGTTTGGCCACAACATAGGATTCGCTCAACAAGGAGTCGGTCTGTGTTACGGGATAGACTATTTAACGAGGGTGAGCCATGGGACAATGAGATTTGAATGCGTTTTTGAGAAGAGTTTCTTACCGAAGCGGCATTCGAAGAGCCAGTGGTCCGGTCGCTCAGTTGATGCGCGAGAATGTCGTCCCTGAGGTAGCGCGAAGTTGATGGGGACGCCGCAAATAGAGCAATAAATGATTGGGATCATGCTGTAGTTATTAGACACAACACAGCTGTAGAGGGGTTGCTATTCCTGAAGCAGGGGAACCTCGAAGTAAGAGCGATTTGTTCTCTCTCGCCAGGCTCTAAGAGACGCACAGTTGTCATTAATATTAATCTCCAGTACGATAGGAAGATTAAGTACTTATAATGTGGTGGCCCTGGCTGGCCTGGAAGGTTTATAAAGGAAGGTCATATGGGTGGGTTGACATGTGCTAGTTAGTGTTGTGTTTACGCACCGCAGCTGTGGTAGTTTGGTCTAGAGATTGTGCCGAGCTTTAGCTTCGGCGTCCAACGTGTACACAAGCGACGCGGCAAAGTTCGTTTTAGTGATCCTAAAATAGAACACTTGAGCTTGCATGGATATCCAGCAAACTAAAGCCCAGAGGGCGCTTCGTCACTCACGTTGTATGGATCTAAATTACAAGAGCAGCGTTATTAAACTTATCCTAAGAGTTTGCACTAAACTTATCAGGGAATATTGCAATACCAGGGCCGGCGGCTTTGGCCCGTGGCTATCACGACCCAAGCGAATTGGCGAAGAAGGAAGGTAAATACATAGCACGAGCAACTGTATGGTATTATTAGCGCGGCTGCTTTCCAATTTCTTCATTGCATGAAATCTACTCTCTTATGAACTCGAACTCGGTGTTAATTGACGCTGTTGCGTTCCGCACCACGGTTTGGTCTCGAGACTGATTGACGCCATATATAGAGCCGGGTACGTGAAATCTGCACATTATAAAATCCTTCTTGGGGCAGCACGCGCTTACACTTGCAACCCTTGGTCCCTACAAGGATCTAGGTTCAAATATACCGTAGGAAATTGAAGCGGTGCTACATTCATAGCGCTTCCTGACAAATAAGGAAGTTACGCTTGTTAGAAACTCGAAAACGCCTGACCTGGAGCCAAACCCCTCTGGCGCGATGCTTTTTGATTCGTTCGACCCCGGACCTTAGGTAGATACTTACCTAAAGTCGGTTCAGGCGAGAAGTGCTTGGAACCAGAATCTCGGTGTGACATACAAGGCTCATCGATGAGGCCTTCATGAGAGTCTCCACAGCTATATAAAGCTGGCTCAATCCTACCCAAGATGATATACATACCTCCTACATTTAATTTACAAGCCATAAAAGCCAATATATACATGCATATTGCAGCATTCGCCTTCATTGTCCAAAGCCCTCATCTACAGTTTTGCAACGACGCCCAAAAGTTTTAGAACAATCCTCTCTTTTCATTTATATCTCATTGATAATTTATCAGATTTTCTCCAACTTTCCATTAGCCCTTATTTTATCAAAACTCGATAATCAAGATTCAATTTTCGGATCTACCAGTATACCATAAGACTACGGGGCCAATATGACGACATTCCTCAATGTAAATTCAATTCGAAGGGCTATCAGAGATTTGTGCTCTACCTCTGACGAGGCTTCTGTGGATAAATGTTTGAACGGGGTTCTCAATTACTATTTCCCATGGACAGAAGACTGGCAGGTGGCGCCACACCAATGGAGAAATAGCTTTCAGCCAGATTTTGTCGTTCTGAAATGTCTTCAAACTCCAGATAGAGACATAGATGTGCTCGTCGTGGAAAACAAACGGCCAAGCGAAACACAGTCCCACGACGACATTGCCCATAGTCAACTTTCCGATGAATGCGCCCAATCGTGCGAAATCTCCAGCATTAACAGGATCTACGCAGCTGTATGCATTGGACGTAATATAAAATTCTATATATACGATTCAACTCTGCGCTTAGCAGATGGATCAGTGGGCGGGCCTGTTGATATGGTAATTAACTTTCAAGGTGTAGTATACAGCGGAGTGCTCAATTTTGAACGCGATTGTCTAGTGGTTGATATTTTCTTCCGATTCATCAAGTCAAATCCTTTTGCTTGATCGGTTACGTATATACTCGGAATGGGATGTATCATTGTATCCTGATACCATGCCGTAGCATTTCGTCACGATTCGTGATTACTGTCCCGATGGTTAACAGGGAAGGTGTTTATATTTGTAGTTGGGTGGTTAGGAGATTTCATTTTGCGATCATCTTAATATTTTGTTTTATGGGGTGAGTTGAAAATCTTTTGCTTCTAATTTCGTTCTCAAGTCCGCAAAGATTAGGCGTAACTAGATCTGGATATTGTGTTTCGCTTACATGTAGATGCTAGATGCATCATTTATACAAGCCTTGAATCTGTATTTATCGTTTCTAATAGCAGGGTTCATCACTGTTCAGTTTTGAAATCTTTAGACACTTGATATTTTTAATTGAATACGTATACGGCATAAAGGACTCTCCTAGGCCAATATTAGTATTCGAGCCATGGGAATTAGAAATTTTCATGCTACTTCTATTTTTTCTTTCAGATTGGGGGCCAATAAATCCCAAGTTTATTCATTTGAGAGCCGGCTCTCGTTGATTCGTTCTACAAGTAGGTTGAAACATGTTGACTCGTGCCTTCGGCTCTAGACACCCAAAGATGACCCTGGTTTCTTTTGAAGGTACGCCCATGTAATAAGATGATCTTGTCGCCTGCTCAACTCCTCGTAACCTGAATTATCTCGACTGACCTTGAGCATCAAGTGACAGAAAGACCAAGAATATATTTTTGCTAGTTTACATAATAATGATTATGTACTACCATCGAAAGGTCGTCATTTCCGCCACCCGAGCCGCTCCCTGACAGCCTCATAACCGGAATATATGATGTCCATGGCTCCCGTCAATTTCTTATCCTTCTCATCCGGCACAGGCACAACTTTCAACTCGACCCATACAAAAGACCCGAAACCGACCAAGGCGCCCGTGGTAGCAGCTTGTGCAGGCATCATCCCCATACTCTGCAACCAAGCGAAGAAACTACCAGCGGCGACTTTGCCTATCTGTGACTGCCAGGCGGCAGCGAAACTGCCTGCCACCGGACCCAATGCGCCAAATCCCGCGATCTCAAGCAATATCGGAATGGTGATCAGTCCCCCAGTGGTGAAGAGAATAAACTTGTATAGGTCAGGATATTTATGGCAGAGATCTATGATGTCGTCTGCGATTTGCCTGTTCAGCCGTGTTGGTTCAGTAATGCAAGCTGTTGGGAAGTACCTGTAAAGGAATTAGACCTACCGTAGTACGCTATACCACTCACTAGACCTTTTGGCCCTTGGGAAGGGACCGATGAGACTACTTTCAATTGCAGCTTTCAGCCTTCGGATCGATCTTGGATCGAAATTTGAGGTCATCTTTGATATTTGGATAAAATTCGAATATAAATACGAGGATTGCGATGGATGTTAAAAATTGGTATCTTTGAAAGAGAACCAGACCGCTTTACCTTGGTCAAGAGCAGGTTTGTTCCACTCCGGACCAAAGAGACCATCTTCTCTAGCCCGTTCCACTGGAGTGTTTATATGCTGGGGTTTGGGACCGCGTTGTTGATGTTGGAGTTCGCTTCAAGGGTGTGGTCGCCTCTGTTTCAGTTGGCACCAGCTGGTACATACCGGTACTGTGCCACCAATGCGACTTATTATATCGATACGCCCTATGGAAAGCCCATTAGAGAAAAATTCATGCGTCCCGGATCATTCGAGCCTATTCTCTTGTCATTTGATTTTGGGGAATCGAAATTATTGGTGTTGGCGTTGGAACTCGTTAGCGCCATCTGCGGTGCAGGGATGTGGCTGTCGCAAAAGTCTAAAAATTTCCAGGTTGTTTCTGCGGCTTCAAACTTTCGACATCAACAGCACCCCAGTTCGCAGCATCTCCGCCCCTACAATATGATGGAAAGATAGCACACCATGAAGACCGACTTTAATGTAAGCTACTTAACACTCTGATTCTCGCGCTTTGCCACATAAAGGCTATTTTCACGGCTCGAATGCTGATGTTCAGAAGTTCTCCAACCTATTAGGTACCGTCTACTGCAAAGGCAACCTAGTCTTCACCCCGGATGGCGCCTCCCTGCTGTCGCCCGTAGGCAATCGGGTCTCTTGCTTCGACCTCGCAAAGTACGTGCATGATGACACAGGAATGCGGACTCTTGACCACTAATAACGCTCGTAGTAACAAATCGTTCACATTCTCCTTCGCTCACCGCAAGAATGTCGCCCGGATAGCCCTCTCTCCACAGGGCACCCTCCTCCTCTCCGTCGACGAAGACGGCCGCGCGATACTCACGAACTTCGTCCGCCGAACTGCTTTGTACAATTTCAACTTCAAATCGAAAGTCCACGAGCTTCAATTCGCCCCGGACGGCCGTCACTTTGCCGTAGCTACTGGCCGGACAATAGAAGTATGGAAAACCCCGGATTTTTCGCAGGATCGGGAGTTCGCACCTTTCGTCAGGCACAGAGTGTACACCGGACACTTTGATACAATAAACAGCATCGTATGGAGTACGGATTCGAGATTCTTCTTAACCGCGTCGAAGGATTTGACGTCGAGGATATGGTCGCTTAATCCGACGGAAGGCTTTATTCCCACAACTTTGGGTGGACATAAAGAATCCGTCGTTGGCACCTATTTTTCCGCCGATCAGGAGACGTTATACTCTGTGAGCAAGGATGGGGCGGTCTTCACCTGGAAATATACCGGTCCTTACAAAGGGGAGATAGAATTCGATGATGACGAACCTTCGGACGCCGATACTTCTCAAGAACGGTGGCGGGTAGTCAAGAGGAACTACTTCAACCAAGGGTCGGCCAGCGTGAAATGCGTCACTTACCACACGACTTCGGACTTACTGGTCGTCGGTTTCTCGTCTGGGATTTTCAGCCTTTACGAAATGCCAGATTTCAACATGATTCACACTTTGAGCATTTCGCAAAAGGATATCGACTTTGTCGCAATCAACAAATCCGGAGACTGGCTCGCGTTCGCCGCGTCAAAGCTGGGACAGCTATTAGTCTGGGAATGGCAGTCCGAATCATACATCCTAAAACAACAAGGTCACTTTGATTCGATAAATGCTTTAGTATATACTCCCGATGGACAGAGAGTCATAACCACCGCGGATGACGGCAAGATCAAAGTCTGGGATATCACATCTGGATTCTGCATTACTACATTTACCGAACACAGCTCCGGTGTCACAGCTTGCGCCTTCACTAAACGGGGGAACGTACTGTTTACCGCATCGCTAGATGGTTCTATACGGGCTTGGGATTTACTGCGATATCGCAACTTTAGAACCTTCACCGCCCCTTCGAGGTTACAATTCACCTCTTTAGCGATAGATCCAAGTGGTGAGGTCGTCTGCGCCGGATCTCTGGATTCATTCGACATTCATTTATGGTCTGTTCAGACGGGCCAACTACTAGATAACCTTGTCGGCCATGAAGGTCCCGTATCATCTCTGTCGTTCGCGTCAGATGGGAGCAGCCTGGTCAGCGGTAGCTGGGATAATACAGTCAGAATTTGGAGTATATTTGGCAGAACACAACTCTCCGAGCCCCTGCAGATGAAATCCGACGTTTTGGCAGTCGCATTCCGTCCTGACGGCCGTCAAATTGCCGCTTGTACGCTTGACGGCGAAGTTAGTTTCTGGTCTGTCGAGGATGCCGCGCAAACCGGTCATGTAGACGGTAAACGCGACGTCTCTGGCGGTCGACGCGTCGGAGACCGAAGAACGGCAGCGAGCAGCGCGTCCGGCAAGAACTTTAGCACAATTTGCTATAGCGCGGATGGAACATGCGTTCTAGTCGGTGGCAACAGCAAAAACATTATTCTCTACGACGTCGATACCGGGTCCCTCCTCAAAAAGTTCAGTGTTTCGATTAATCTTTCCATCGATGGCACTCAAGAAATGTTAAACAGCAAGAATATGACCGAAGCCGGGCCGGTAGATCTCATCGACGACCAGGGCGAAGCCTCTGATCTCGAAGATAGGATCGATAAATCATTACCCGGTGCGTCGCGCGGTGATGCGTCGGTTCGACGGACGCGCCCACAAATCCGAGTTAAATCAGTTTCCTTCTCCCCAACCGGAAGATCTTTCGCTGCAGCTTCCACCGAAGGCCTATTAATATACTCCCTCGATAATTACTATACCTTCGACCCCTTCGATCTAGAAATCGACATCACACCAGCCAGTATTCTTGCAACTTTGAAGCGGAAAGAATATTTGAAAGCGCTGGTAATGAGTTTCAGGTTAAACGAAAAGTATCTTATCCATCAAGTATACGAATCAATACCCGCCGGAGATATCAAGCTCGTGGTGAAGGAGTTACCGGTGGTCTACCTTTCCAGATTATTGACATTCGTCGCGAAAATATCCGAAGAGAGCCCGCATTTGGAATTTCATCTGCTATGGTTTGAGGCGGTGTTGAGTTTGCACGGGAGATACCTGAGAGGCCAGGCCGGCAGGTTCAGTAGTGAGTTGAGGATGGTCCAGAAGTGCGTGGTCGGTATCCAAAGCGAACTGGCGAGATTGTAAGTCTTTTCCTCATTTACTATATATATTTGGTAAAAAGTTAACATTAGACTTTTTACAGAGCGGATGAGAATATCTACACTTTAGATTACCTCTTATCTAAACCAAAATCGAGCAGTCAGCAAAAAACCAAGCTTCTAATGTCTGGGAGGGAAGATGATAGTGAAGAGAGTGATGACGGTGATTTCCAAATGAACGGCAAATCACCAAGCGATGGTGCAGACTGGGATGGGTTTAGCGATAGTGATGAATAAATATCAAAATTTGAGTTTATACTAGTTCATCACTGCAGGGATAGTGTACGATACTTATATATCTTGTTTTCTAATCTTCTGTATCTATAGACGGTGTACACGGCACAAGTAAAAGCATTCTAAATCTGCGTAAGATTCACCATCTCCCTGGTTATTTGACTCAAATATCTACGATATATAGTCTCGGTGGAGGATGTAACAATTACAAGGTAACCTGCGCTTGAAGCATCATATGAAATAACCAAATTCATTCAGATATCCTGGCTCGTAAGGATCTTGAAGTGATATAAACAAGGACATCGGGGAGCATACTTTGCCCATAATGTCCCGTATGAGATTGAAAACAGTACAAAGAGATCAAAAACAAATCCGTCAACGCCATAGCGCCATATCCTATCTCGTAACATGATCTCATGCAAAAGGCATGGCCTTTGAATCGCCCAAACAGTGGCCAACGAAATAAAAACAAAAACAATGTAATATACAATCCTCGGATAACCTTAGGTTTCATCCTATTAATCGCCCATTTTCTCTTTGAACCTCTCTCGGTCTTCGTTTGTGCAACATTATGAATCAAATTCTGATGTCGTTTCTTGTGCTTATACACGCGTACCCTAATTCTTGCTTAATCGAGGTATCACCAATGTAATAGTTTTAAAAAACCCTTCGCCTGTAATTGTAATTCTTGAAAGCTGCAAATTCTAGCCTCTTCAGAAGGACTCATCCTCATGCTCGTCTGGCGTCAATTTCCTGCGCACGTTTCTAATCGGGTGACTTTCGGTTTCTTCAAACTTTCTCTTCAGTTTGGGACTCAGCCTTCGTATGTCTTCACTAGTCGATGCAGAGGATGGTGAGCATCGTCTCCTTTTGTTCGGAATAGATCCTGGTGTAGATGGCGGTGCGCTCGGTCTAGAAAGGCTCTCGACAAACTTCCTCTTCAAGTTTTGACGTGGCATTGAAGCGGGGATTGGTGATTCTGTTTTCGCCTTTTGTAGATATTCGACTGCGGTTCTGCTAGCCGTAGTTGTAACGGGAGTCTTTTTCAAAGGAGTGAGTGTACTAGAAGTCTTATTTCTCGACTTTTTATCTAGATAAGGAGGTGATTGAAGGGTTTGCGACGCTGGACTCGGGACAAATACCAAACTTTCATCGTCTGATGAGCACTCAGGAGAAGCTTCCTTCCCCGAACCACGTCGTGGTGCAGGGGTTGGTGTCTCTGGGCTGGGGAAGCCAGTTAGGTATATGAATTTCTCTTTTGGTGACACATAAACAAATTCATCTCTCAAGCGCTTTGGTGCGGGAGGTTCGATAGAATCGTGATCTTCGTCATTGTATTTTCTCTTCCGGTTCAAGCCAGATTTCGACGCAGGACCCGATGTACCTGGGCGGCAGACATCGTCGCATCTAGGCTGATTTTCCGGTGAAACATTTGGTTGGTTAGCACCTTGGAACATGGAGTCAGAAATTGTAGCAAAAGAACCGAAAGCTTGTGCTTTATAGTTTCTTTCCCCTCCTCGCTCGTAGTTTGTGGTGGACCTATCGTCTTCGGTTCCTGATTCCGCATTTCTATTGCTCAACGATGCTCGCGGTTTGAGATCGAGCATCTTATGTGATTTAACTTCAGAATTCGATGAAGCATGAGTATCACGTTCCCAATCAAGGTTCCGTTGTTGACTAAGCGTCTCGGCAGCGGCTTCTGGAGATTCTGAAGGCTTGATTGGAGACGCTTCTGGCCCATGATCATCTTTGTGTTCGTCTTCGACTTCCGGTGAAAGGTGTTCAAGTGGTATATTCTGACGTTTAGAGGCTCGGGCGTTAACAGAATCCAGGTAAGCAAAAAAATCTTCGTGATCGGGAGGCTCCTCAGAATCTTCGTCGTCTTCGTAATTAGGATGCTGCTCAAAATCCTCGTCGTCATCATGATCCTCGTAATTAGGAGGCTGTGCGAAATCTTCCTGATCAGAGGACTGTTCAAAACCGGCCGGCTGATCAGCTCCTCGTTTTCGGACTTCCTGTAAGAACCGCTTGTATCCTGGCCTTGTCCTCCATTTGGCAACTAATCGCTCATGCGAAAACTTGATAGGTTTCCAATCATAAGTTGAGTCGAAATAATTTTCAGGGACAAACTCTGTATCAGATATCTCTTTTGAGATGGATAATTTTTCCTCGTCGGATAGATGGGAGATCAAGAGATGATAAGTGGACTCGATTTCGCTGCGCTTTTCAGGAGCTGACCGGAACCGTCCATCGTCAATCGTCAAAGGCCATATATCGTTGTCCTTCCCAAGTTCAAGGATCCAACCTTGTTCGTCCATTTCAACAGCTTTGTTGAATTGTTGCATAGTGGTAGTGAGTTCTTCCGCTTCTTCAGATGGATTCGAATCAAATGAACCAGGCCAAAATGGGTTTTGGTCTCGGCAAAATGAATTAGCGACTACCCAAGCCGCTCTGATAGTCAACCAACGGATAGTTGCTAGCAATCTACCCATGTCACTACCCTCGGGAGACTCGGCCATCGAATTGATGTCGTCATCAAGGACCGCAACCCAAAGCTCCATCTCGAAATCTATATTCTCAAAAGCATTTGGTGCATCACCGTAGAACATCTTCCGGTCACGCTCGAAATCTCGGAACTCAAGTTCTGGGCGATCCGGGTGCAAATAAGTTTCCCATCCTTCTCGTGGTTCAAAGTAATCGAAAATTGGGCCGCGCGACACCCCATCAAATTCTGGTTGAATTGGCGTTCTGGCTCGTGGCGAAGATTGCCCAATCGGCTCGCTGTCCTCATGATGGTCAGTAGGGTCGAGATGGTTGCAGGGGCTTTTGATATCGAATTGATTCTTGTAATTTTTAGAATAGTGATGATCCTCCGATTTGCTGAGAAGCATAGGTTCTCGAGGAGAACTGTGTGTCTTGAAACTAAATCGAGTAGCAGATGAAGATTCCGTGGCTAGATGCTCGTCCCATGCTTGGTCAACCATAGTAGATTCATCTAGAGCGTCAAATGAATGTTCTCGTGAACTCCGCTCGACCTCTGGCCTTTCCATTTTTTCAGATCCAAGATCCGAAATGCTCATTATTGGAGCCGACGTATACGGTGCAGCAAATCTTTCTAATTCTTCGACTTCAGTTGGTGAGAACGCTTTGTCTGTCACATCCTCAAGCTCTTGGATAGAGACTTTCTCGTCTCCAGCGCCATCACACGCACCACTCTAGGGTTGTGATTTGGCGGCTTTTGCAGCTGAGTGCTGGCGTTCTCGCTCCTTCTTTCGGCTCTTCTTGCTCTCAAGCTCGTGCCAGTCTCCACCTAAAGTATCCAACCTAAAAAAGAGGGAAAGAAAGGTTAGAGTGGTGGTTTAAAATGCCTGCTATCACTGATGATCGAGACAGAAATACTTACTGGGTTCGCTCCATCTTCGGTTCATTCGTAAAATATGGGTGTTCTAATACTTCCTCAGCGCTAGGTCGGTGTTCTGGATCATATGAGAAAATCCACTGAGCTAGCTCGAGAGCATCATTAGGAGCAAATCTATTAAGCGCGTTAGTACCACAATGTTTATTTGAGAGACAAAAAGAACTTACGGAGAAAATCTCGACATGAAAGTTGACTCGTAGCGACATTCCGGACGTAGCATAGTAAACCACGCCGTGTGCTTCCAACCTGGCCAACTGGTAGAAGTAGGGGTTCCCATGATGCTCCAAATACAATCCAGTTGAGAGATCTCGTTTGTACCTGGGAAAATTGCCTTACGGGTGAACAGTTCCATCAACACGCACCCGGTGCTCCAAACATCGGGTCCGGTGGTATACTGCGTTTCACCCAGCAAAATCTCAGTGGGACGATACCACAGAGTGATGATTCTGTTGGTAAAATGTTGATCTCTCCGGTTCTTATCATATTGCCGAGCTAGCCCAAAATCGGCGATTTTGAGCTGGCCCTTGGAATTGATCAAAATGTTCGAGCTCTTTATATCCCTGTGAAGAATTCCACAGTGGTGGATATGAGCAAGACCAGTGAACAATTGATGGATAAGATCCTTCTGGTTGCCTGCGGACAGGCGGAATGTTGGATGGTTCAAGACCCCCGTCAAGTCATGATCCATGTATTCGAAGATCATGTAGAACCCGTCTAAGATAGATGTTAGTATAAAAATTATATAGGAAAGTAGGAAGGATGACTTACTCTGCTCTACCATGTTGTCGAGCAGGTGGATGATCTTGTCATTGTCCTTTCCGTTGCTCAAGCGTTGGAGAATCTTGATCTCCCGTGCCGCAGTGATCGGGAACTAAAGGCAGATGTTAGCAGAGATATCTAAATAGGCAGACAAGAAGAATTACTTACCCCATCCCTCTCAGAGGACATGCGCACACGCTTGAGCGCCACCAATTGCTTCGTCATCCAGTTTTCGGCCTTATAAACTTGGCCGTAGGTACCCTCTCCTACTAAACCGAGACGAGCAAAGGGTGTCTTTCGTGATATAATCACGCGCGGATAAGGACGTTCCCGCTTTACAACGGGTTTCGCGGGCGGCAGCTCTTGCCGCGCAGAAGAGGTCGCGACATGCTTCCTCGGAGCAACCGGGACAGAGTTCGAGGACGTGCCTAAGGCACGTCTAGCCAGACCGAACTCTGGGTTCCTCGGGCCGGTTGGAAGCCGACCCTTCGGGGAAGCACTCGTGATGCTGAACTTGATCTTCGCCTTCGACGAGTCGATAGGCGATGGCTTCGGAGAGTCCATCGAGCTGTCACCTCGAGGACCTCGTGGGGCGTTCGGTGGCGGCATCAGTGCAGCATCTCGTTCTGCGCGGGTTTCAAGAGGTGGTGGAGGTGGAGGGGGAGTGGAAGAAGAGGGTGAAGGAAGATGCTGCTCCTTCTCAGGTGGAGAAGGCAACTCTCGTTCCTTCAGGTCCTCTCCAACGCTGGCGGCTGTATTGACTTCGTTGCCGCCGGGACCAGGAGATTGCGGAGAGCGCTTTGTGCTCTCCCTCGAGTCTTCACTAGAGACTGAGGGTGGCGCATCGCGTTCATCCACATACTCTTGGCCCTTTGGCGAAAGAGACCGCTCAGGGCGATCCTCGCCAGCGCTGTAGGAGTCCGCGAGCCTCCGCTGTTTTCTTCGACGTGACCTAGCATTACTAGGCGGAGCTCGTCGGTCAAACTCCTTCTCCCGCGGCCCCTTCGGGTAAGGCGGACCGCTGGGACGTCCACCCCGTGGAGCGTCCCTTCCCCCTCTTCCTCCACCTTCTATCAGGTGTCGACGCTTGGACCAGGGCGACAGAGATCGGGACCTAGCCCGTGGGATATGGCCGATTTCCGAAGAAATCTCGGCTCGGGTTGGCGCATCCTCGGTCACAGTCTTCTTCGCATTTGCGAGAGAAGACAGGACGTCATCGGACGACTGTGTTGATCCTCTGCGCGGCGCCGGCGAGATACTACCTCTCGAGCCAGGCGACTGGTTCCGACGGGTTGGAGACCTTCGATGGCGGGGTCGCTTATCCCCCCTCTTCTTCCCGTATGGTGGCGAACGACTGCGACGGGGTGAAAATGGTCGACTCTTTCCGTAAGGCCGACGACGGGGTGACGAATCGCGACGTCCACGACGAACGTCGTCCGGAGATCTACGTCTCGACCTAGACCTCGACCTCTTAGATCGATGCCGGGGAGGCGCGCGCTCATCCGGGGACCTACGCCTAGGTGATCGTGATCGGTCGCGTCTTGATCGCTTCGATGCTCTATGAGGCGAAATGCTTCGAATTCGTTTTGGTGATTTTCCTCTGAGTTCTGATTTGGTTGCCGAGTCTAAAGTTGCGAGGTCATCGCCATGCCTGGAACGTCGCTCGATGCTTCTATCTCTGCTTGGTCTGCGAGGGGAAGCTGAACGTCGTCTCGGGGACGGTGAACGGCGTCTATTCCTGCTACGTTCTCGACGATGATGATCTCTATCACGATCCCTCGGGGGGCCGGACTGATCTCGGATCGGGGACTGTCCTGGAATATAGGTATCTACGGCTCCTTTTCGTTTGCGAGACTGCGGATGCCTCGTGGTGCGTTCTCTGCTCGGGGAACGGCTTCGATATCGTCTCTTGGAGCGGTCTGGTCTCTCATCATTGCCAGCAGGTGGTTTGCCGGCGCCAGGACGCCAAGTATCATGAGATGACTTTGTTGGCTTCGTCATTGCGACGGATGCTTTGAAGATGGAAGTGAAAGAGCAGTGCGAAAAAAAGCTAGGGAGGATATTAGAAATTGATACGCTCAAGTTCAGGATATTGGAGCGCGAGCGGAGTGAAGGACCGATAAGATGATACAGGTGCGAAGCTTGATGGCAATGAAAAGTAAAATAGGGATGAATGTGATGCCGATTGGAAGGATGGCCAATGCGTGAAGATGAAGGTGTCTCGACAGTTGCTGGGGAATAGGATGATGATTGAAGATGGATGGAGATGGATTGGGTACGGGCAGAGATTTATTTGTGGTCAGGACACCGAGGGGAAAAGATATCTGGCAAGCAAGGTGCAACGGTCACAACCAATGCAACGAAGATTGATGCGAAGACCGGAGCAATTGCCAATTCCCAGTGCCCCGAGAGATATTAGAGAGATGTTATAGAGATAGACTTACTAGCTTGGAAGTTTAGTGATGCTATGTGCGATTGGAAGGAGCAAGGCTGACGATGTTGATGATGATGGAAAGTGAACCTGGTGCGGACGTGGTGCAAACGAGGTTGAGGAGGGAAGGAAGGAAGGAAGAGGAGAGAGAGAGAGAGGGAGGGAGGGAGATGTTGAAATAGGCCCGCGAGTGTTGCCGGACTCCGCTGAGCGTGCCCACCGACGGTCCTTCGTGCGTTCCCTCCTGCAGTACAGTGGATGGATTCCCACACAGAATGATACGAATGATGATAGGAGATTCCCACCCGAAAACTCTCAGCAGGAGCAGACCCAGGAAATATCCTCCTCGTAACCCTCCCTGTCGTCACCGGTCCGTGGAAAAACTCACGTCGTGACCGCTGTCTCGATCGAGAAAGATACCGTCGACTCCTGCAATCTTCCTTTACGCCCACGACGAACAACCGAAATTCCTTCTACAGTACACCCCGGATGTCGACAATACCATCATCAGATTCGGAACCAAGACTCGAGTCAGAGCAGTTCCAGATCTAATCCAGAACACAGAAGAAACCGGGTGACGGTGAAACGTAAGCCGAGAACTCGAACGATGAAAAGGGTGAGGTCCTCAGAGTCCGGAGATACGATCGATGGTGGTGGTGGCGGCGATGGCGTTGCTAACGTGCGGCCGACAAATCTAAGTACGCACCCGAAACAAAGAAAGCGAAGGATACACTGTCAGTCAGTCCCTCCTATGACCGTCCCCCACCGCGTGCTTGAAACGCCGACCTCGCGGGCTGCCAGGAACGAGGGAAAGGGCGTACCAGAAAAGGGATCTTGTGAGCCGAGTCGAGTCCTTCTATTACGTTACGATCAAACAAAACCGCGACCAAAAAACTCGTCGTTTCGATTCCTGTCTCGCGCGACCCGGAATACACGAAATGATGGTAGCCGGGATAGGTATTGTGAGCCGTTCAAGTATAAAATGTGCAGAGAGGAGCAATGCAGCCTGCGTTCCCGGGTGCTCTGAGTCGACGATTCCGAGTCGGGTGGAGGTGAGTTTTTCGATGTCGAATAATCAATCCTCTGTCGAGTCGCGGCTTGGTTGCCAGGAAGTTCTCGAAATTTGTTCCGTTTGCTTCGCTTGCTCCTTTTCAGGTCTGGTTCCCGAGCCCCGTCGCCCGGAATTCCCGTTAGAAATGCTGTTGCTGCTGTTGTCGTTGCGTTGTCGCCTTCCCGGTGATTCTTCCCCAGCCTGCGGCTCTCTGTTCCTCCGGTCCTCCTCTTGTCCACGATGTTCAAGCGGCGGGCTTGGTAGGCGGAGAGAACTTGGTTTCTCAATCGGCCTGTCTTTTTCTTCTGCCAGAAACGCAGGAGCGTCGTATGTCCCGGGAGGTCTGGCTGATCTGCTCGCCGAACCAAACGATGATGTTCATTCGGTATGCAGGAACCCCCGAAAGAGTCCCTTCGCGGCGACCAAGGTGTCCGTCCCATCGCCAGACAAAAGGTGTTTACAGCACGTATCACGACTAAAAGCTACTATCTACAAGATGCTCTGGCTGGTTCCGAACAGACATCCGTCCAATCCTCCAGTCACTGGCCGGAACCCCAGGGACACGTGTTCGCAGGCTTTGAACCGCCATAGATGACGGCGCATCCCAGTCCAATGATAGCCGATGTTGAACCGTCTGCGAATCGACGGTGATGGCAGGGTTTCATGTTGATCCGAGAGCACTTCGGCATGCTCTACAGGAACCATGTCCAAGCAAGCGTGCTTCCTTCTAACATCATGGGAGGAAAAGTCGCAGGCTACCATCCCGCCTGTAATGTGTGACGCGATCTCGTTGAACAGCGGTGGAGAGATGCCCAGTGGCCTATTCCAGGTAACCCCCATAGAAGGCAGCAGGTGAAAAATCTGAACCGAGTTGTATCCGTACTCCAGAGCACCTTGTCCTTCTGAAAACGTCCTGGCAATATCAAGACCAGAAGTGCCGCATGTCGTGCTGAATATAAGCAGATATCGCGTGTTCTTCCTCCGTCGCGAGCCTGATTATCAACCCAGAGACAACAGAACCATAGAGCCCGCCGCGAAAAGGCATGGTTTGCTAGCATGCGCAAGGGAAAAAGTGATCCTAGAGATTAACCGTCGCCGGGCAGCTTCATAGTCTCGCCATTCGCGATTCGACGAGGCCCAAGGTGAGCCTCCGACTTCCGATCCGACGCATAGCCTCTGCGGTGAAGCCTTCCACAACACCCAAATATGTCCTCCAGAAACGCCACCTGCTCCGCTCGAATAGCAGAACTTCCTTCTTCTTGCTGCGATCAGATGTGAAAATGCTGTTCTCGTTTTTCTTCCTATGAGCCGTCGGGTTTGAAAACACTATCTGGCAGGAGGAGGAGATGGAAGAAGCAGAAAATCTGTGCCAAACGCAACTTGCGCTCCTCGATTTTCTGGGCTGCCGGCTTGGCATTGCTGGACCCCAAATCAACCGACCAAAACCGAGTTCGATGGATGCCAGAGTTCGGTGCAGATATACGCTAGGAAAGATACCTACAATGGTCTATCTACGATCATGTATATAAAGAGTCAACTATAACTAAAAACTCGAATTGATAGTGGAGATAGTTGATTTCCTGCAATATCTATAGAACAGGTATTCAGCTGATGGTCCGAAGCCAAGTCGCAAAGAAGGACCTTATACTAAGCGAAACGCCAAGACAGCGTTGGTCGCTGGCGATACCACTAATTTTTCCCAAACATCTCAAACTTCAACTTTTCCTCAAGCTCCATCAACCATCTACGATGTCAATACCACCAACCAAAAAGCGGAAAGTCGACGGCGCCGCCGCCCCTTCCTCGAGCGCAAAGCTCACCAAATCCATCCCCCTAAAATCCAGCCTCAAAGCCTCGATATCCAAACCACCCCCCTCAAAACCGCAATCCGACGAAGATGCCTCAGTATCAGACTCCAACGACGAAAGCGACTTCTCCGACGACAATGACGGCGACGTATCCGACGGTGATAGATCGGACCCGGACTCCTCCGACTACGATCTAAACTCCTCCGGCGACGACCAAGAAGATGAATTCCCCGCTGAACTTCTAAACTCCGCTGGCGCGAAGAAGCGAAAACGAAACGATCCCACCGCTTTCGCAACATCCATGTCAAAGATCCTTTCTTCGCATCTAACATCCACCGCGCGGAAAGACCCCATCCTCGTTCGATCAAAACAGACAGCGCATAAAATCGACGACCAAAAACTCGAAGCCAAAGCCAAACGTCTCCTCTCGCAACAAAAGCGAGAAGCGTTGGAAAAAGGCCGTGTGAAAGATGTGATCCCGAAAGATGACGCGAGCGGTGAGGAAGTCAAAGCCGTGATGGAGAAGGAGAAAGCGTTGAGGAAGATCGCGCAGAGAGGTGTGATCAAGTTGTTTAACGCCGTGAGGGCGGCGCAAGTCAAGGGCGAGGAGGCGAGGAAGGAAGGAAAAGTCAAGGGAACGCTAGGTATTGATACGAGGAACAAAAACGGTAAGATATAACATATCCATAGCGCATATACAAGAGCTGCGACTGACGGTGATTCAGTGACCGAGCTCTCGAAAGAGAGCTTCCTAGATATGATCTCCAAGTCGAAAGACAAATGAGCATTTTTCGGGATACAACCTAGCAGACTAATGTCAACATATTTACAATATCACAACCCCATGAGAAGCGATTGAAGACTCTTCTAAAAGTTTCCCCGGATACCCAATATTACTCCAGAGTTGGTTAGATTTATGTACACGATATATATCTGCTTTACCCACCGCCAATGCGTAGATGCGCTATGTATACTATAATACAGACAAAAAAACAGGGCTATCACCAGAGCCCTGTTCTTGAAATGAAACATATCCATCCGAATGATTCGTCGAAAGGATTCGTAGGTAGACTCTCGCTTTACTTGAAATCACTCGCTTGCAAATTCCTCGTCATGGAGGGTAGTCTGACCTTCATCCCATCGATCTCCTTCTTCATCTTCACCTGACACCCCAACCGCGATCTATCCCAAAATAACATCAGTAACTCTCCCAAAAACCCCACACATATGAAAAAAAATTCAAGAAGAGAGAAACAAATACTCACGTCTCGGTCAACCCGAACGCCAGATCCAACATATCATTCTCATCATCATCCGGTTCCTCCAACTTATCATACATATCCTGATCCTCAACGATAACGTGACAGGTACTGCAAGCGCAGCTCCCACCGCACGCGCCCTCCATTTCCAAATCGTTCGCTTGCCCGATATCCAACAAATTATCCCCTTCGGAAACCTGAAACGTGAACGTCTGCCCTTCCTTCGTTACGAAAGTGACGTTTAATTCTTCCCCGGGTTTCGGTGGGGTTATGTGTCCGTGGGAGAGGGTGGTGGTTGATGTGAAAGTGCGGGAAACGGATCGCGGGACGGAGATGCGGGGATATCTTGGTATTATCGATGGGAAGGTATCGCGGCCGGTTCGTGCCGGGTTCGAAGCTGTTGATATCGGCCGTGGTATATGTCGTGAGAGGGCATGTTTGGGATGTATTCTGCGGGTGCTGCAGGTGGCTATACTCCGGACTATCGACGGCGCACGCTGCGACATTGTTTGGTGTGTTTCTTCTCTTGAACGAGTTTATCGAATTGATTCTTCAAGAACCCCGGGATGTCGTAAACGAGAAATGAAAGCTGTTTAATTGGAAGAGAAGGGAAAATATCAAAAACCTTGCAACCTTCTTTTTTTTTTCTTTCAGCGTGTTGAGGAGCAGGCTGGTCGGGGTTAAACATTCGACGGCTCTCACAAGTCGGTGATAATTCCGTCGTCGCCGTCGAGAGACTCGGCCTCCGACTGTGCTACGTTATAGCCTGGTCGTAATATCCTGGCCGGCCTGGAAATCATCCAGTCGGAGAGTTCCCGGTCAATCTATTATTGATCGCACGTTAAGACATCTCGGTCTTGAAGGTCACATGACCACGCTCGATATGTGTCTCCAACGACATGTCGACGTCGAACCTCACAACATTCCCCTCCCAATTGACAATTCAAAGCTATGGCCGCGCAAATTACCATGCCCCGCGGCGCTTTAATCGCCATCGAAGGCCTCGACCGCGCCGGCAAATCCACCCAATGCGACCTCCTCCTCGACCGTCTCCGAAGGGAAGGCCTATCAGCCAAACTCCAAAAGTTTCCCGGTACAGGATATCCCTCTAAACATCTGATACTAAATATATTTATAATTATCATTCCAACTAATAGATACGCTGCCAGGGTGAATCAGATAGAACAACCCCCACAGGACAAATGATAAATTCATACCTCCAAAATACATCCAACCTCGACGACCGCGCAATCCACCTCCTCTTCTCCGCCAACCGCTGGGAAGCCTGGTATCCACCCCACCCATATATACACATCTCCAGAAAATAATCTCTAACAACCGTCTCGATAAAATAGCGAAGGGTTGAAAAACACTCTCCAATCCGGCACAACCCTTCTCCTAGACCGCTACATCTACTCCGGCATCGTCTTCTCCGCCGCAAAACCTACAACACCGATCCCCTCACCGCACCCGCTTTCCACAACCTGGTGTCGAAACCCGGACATCGGCCTCCCTCGTCCGGATATAATAATCTTCCTAAACATATCTCAATCCGACGCCGCGAAACGAGCAGGGTTCGGCGACGAACGGTACGAAAATACTGAAATGCAAGAAAAGGTTCGACGGTTGTTCGAAGAATTACGACGGGATGAGAAGGATGCGGGTGATTGGTGGGTTGTAGATGCGGGGAAGAGTATGGAGGAGGTCGCGGAGGAGGTATGGAAGGGAGCATTGGAGGGGATGAGGAGGGTTGCCGACAGAGGTGGTGAGATGAGGAGTATCGAATAATATCACGCATTCATCATCACATAAATGTATATCACGATATACAGGAAAAAGATGTATAGCGTTTTCGGGAATAGAGCAAAGCTGTTTTGCTCATTTGATTTTGTTTCTTTGTTTTTTCTCTCTCCGTCGGTGTGAGGTACGTCTCCACTACCACCGTCCGAACAAATTCGAACGTAGCAGGGAAACACCTACAAAAGGACTCCCATCCGTCTCATCCCATCTAACCATCACAAGTCCAACTACCACACTGCGCATCTTTTCTCCCATCCCTACATCCCCACTCTGGTCCTCATCTCCAATCGACCATGTCAAAATCTCGAACTAGAAGCTTCCTTCTAATCTCAGATTATTGACCGCGGAGAGAGCCATTCAAATAATTCCTCTCGAAAGAAATTTGAAAGCAACTCCCACCAGAAAAGGAAGAAAAGAAAGAAAAAACAGAAAAGAATAAAAGAAGAGAAAAAAGTTAAAGAAATATGAAATCAGTTGCTCAAAAGAAAAAAAGCGTAAGAAAGGAAAATAAAAGAAGTGGGAAAATGTCAAAAAAGGAAGCAAACAAAGATCAGTAACTCCGATTTTTGTATGATGTTGTTGACTATAGTACACAATTCATCAAAAGAGGATAATAATGGAAGTTCTCGCATCTGAAAAGAAGAGGGCCCCCATTTTTTTGGATCAAAAGAGAAAAAAGTAAAGGAAGATAATCGAAAGAAACTCAAGGAACTCGCTTCAAAAACTGAATCAAAAAAAATGTGACTTGAGACAAAGACGCGATGGATATCAGCAAAGTGAATTGTGAGGCGATTCATGGAGAGTGGTATCACGGGACAAGAGAGTCTTTGGCGATCGGACGTGAACGTCTCGGCCCGACTCTCAAGCGAACGGGAGTTATGTCTAGGAGATTCGTGACAATTGCCGTTACATCAATATACGTAATCGGCTGCTAGTCTAAGATATGGGGTGTAGATGTTCAGATGCGTTTTGAGCCTGACTCGAACTGCAAAGCGGATCTCTAATCTCGCTTGTCGGACGGATTCTGCGGCTGTTGTTGGTTACTGGTATTGTTGTAATGATGGTTGTGATGATGGTGATGGTTTTTGTTTTGTTGGCGGTCCTGTTTGTTGTACTGGCCCTGGTTTCGTTGGTTTTGATTGTGAGGTTGCGCCTGATTTTGTACCTGTCCCTGGTTCTGATGGGCGTTTCGTTCATTGGCGATGGATTCGTCGTGGGTCTTGAAAATCATGACAGTTTCCGGTGAGAAGCCAAGAACACGTTTGATAGTCTCACTACAGTCAAATTAGCATTCCACTCGTAAATCAACAATGACCGATGAGTGAAGGGACGTACCGTATCTTGAGGGTAGTCGCGGTGCCGGTTCGAGTCCAGACGCTCAAAACATCCTCAGCATTTCGAATGCTAAGGACGGCACCGCAGACCTCATCGCTGGTATCCCCGAATTGATCACCAATGATAGCGAGAACTAAATCCTCCCAGTAGCGAGTGCTGACTCCCTTCTTCAGTCGAATGATCCACTTTCCACCTTTACGGTTCTCGTTATCTTCCCAGACAGGTCTGATGCCTTGTTTGAAGAGATGGTAGTCGGAGACGTGAGGGAGACTTCGAGGCTTGCGAAGATGAGAGTACACCATCCAGAACTCTTCGACCGTGGAGAAAGCAGCGATCTTTTGGGTCGACTTTTCGTAGTCCTGGAATTTGGTTCCGGGAGCTCGATACCAAACAACCCAGGTGTAGCGCAGAGGGGACTTGGTGATCTCCACCGGCATCTTCTTCTGGGTAGCGGCGGCGGCAGCGGAGGCAAACGTAGGTCCATTGATGCCAGGGGTCACGGCTGTTGAGCTAGCCGGCGTAGGTCCTTGAGGGTCCTTCGGGAGGGGTGCGGATGCGATTGGGTCCCCGGTGGGTTTGGTGGGCGTTTTGATGGAACCGAAGGACGCAAAAGCCCCGGAGCCTAGACTAAAGGCGGTGCTCGGGGATGCGAGACTGCTGAAAGAGCCACCGGCGCTCAACGGAGGGACGGCACTGAGAGGGTCGAAACGGCCGTCCCTGTTGCCAGCACCTCGACCTCTACCCGAACCAAAAGCTCGAGCGGATTGTGGACCGTTGTTTTCGTCGGCTGAAGTGCCCGGATTAGATATCGGCAAGGAAAGCTTCCCAGGACTGTGATTGATTAGACGGGTGAGTGAAAATCCGTGTTGAGTGCGGATGGGGTGAGGGGTGGACTTACGTTGTTCGGCGATTCCATAGCGTAGAACTCATTGGCTTGATAGGGAGAGTTGACAACTTTTATATTCAAAGGGAGAACCAGGTGCAAAAAACAACCAAAGACGACAAAATCAAATGAGCCCCTGGATTTATGCAACGAAAAAGCGGGAATAATGGGGGTATATTTTTTCTGTTTTGGAGACTGAAGAAAACTCGTATCAAAAATCGTGGCGGATCGTAGCTTAGTTGGAGTGTGTGTCGGATATTGTTCGTGAGGGGGAAGCACAATCAGGACGTCGTATACGGTTGGAGAGAGGTGACTTTCTCGGGAGAAGATGGTGGAAAGCTATGCAAAATGGTTGATATCAAAAAGTAGAATCGTCGGAGGAACTCAGAGGCAAGGGTTGTTATTTTTTTTTTTCTGCAATTGAGATGAAGAAGATTGAAATAAAAGCACGCTCGGTCTATGGTATAGCTGGAGACGAAAATGTGGAAGAAAAGAAAAGGGGAATGGAAGCGAGGTGGATTGTTCGGTTGAGGGCGGTTAATATTTTTTTTTCCCTCTTGGAGATGGTCGATAGCGGGGCCAGCGGTGAGTGTGAGCGTATAGAGGTGTGTGCTTGACGAAAAGAGCGAGCGAGCGAGCGAGAGGCCGGGTCAGGTGCGCGTGTGCGTGCTTTCAGGTTGAGTCTTCTAGAAGGTCCTTCCCCGGTTCGCAGAGCAACGTTTTGGCGGAGGCTGCAGGTGCGAAGCGTAATGCACGGCGGGCGAAACGGAGGAGCAGCAGAGGGCTCGATATTGTGAAACCGATATGGCGAGGCTATCTTTATTATAAGGGAAGGGAAGGGCAGCTGCAGCAGGGTTCGCAGGGTCGGTGGTGAGTGGCGAGCGAGTGATGGATGGGGGAGTTTTGCGGGGGAGAGTGTGGAAAGCTTAGTTTTCGACGAGCTAAGAGAGATGTCGGAGGGCGACCGTTGGGCCTTCGCAGGCAACCAGGTGGTTTATACGAGTGGGTTTGATTTGCAATGACAGGATCGAACAGTAGCGGTTGTTATTATTTACGGGGAATGCGTAGTCGGTCGTTGGGAGATGGGATGTAGAATACAGTCGAGAGGGAAAGGAGGTTGATGGAGTAGAAGAAGAGAGAGGAGGGAGCGGAGAGCGGTGGGAGGACAAAATAACCTTCTCAAACGGCCGACGGCGCCCGCCCAGCAGACATTTTACTATCATTCACACGCATTCGCATCTGCTCACCTCTCGTGCACGTTCACTTCTATCATTATCCAAGTCAACATCATACCCCGGGCAGAATGGCGGCGTTGGTAGCGGTGTCTGGCGGTGACTGGCGAGTATAAATTGAAATCTCTGCGCCCTCCTCGCTCGCTTCTTCTTCTTCTCTCTCCAAACAAGACACCCGACTCAAATCATCGTCTGCCCGGACTTCCTCGCGAAACACCGCCTCCACTCGGTCGACGATTCCGACGTTTATCAATTGGTGTCGAGATGAATCAAATCACGTAGAAAACCCTCCTTAAAACCGTTGCTACGAGTGTCGCGGGTTTCGTTCCGCAGACGCCATGAACATGGTGACGACCTGAAGCGACTGGGACATCTTTTTTTTTACCGTACCGCATCATGTATACGTCCGCTCGAGAGCGCGGTCTCCGATTCAGTCTGTTCGTGCTCTATTCGCTCGTGTATCCGCCTTGTATAATATATATATATATATATCCGCCTCGAGGTTGAATTGAATTGTTTTGGCCCAGGTGAGAGCCTCTCCACTTCCTGTCTCCTCCTCTGTTGCTGCTTCAACGTGATGAAATCCACCGCTTCGTTATGGTAAACCGACTCAGCCAGCGCCCGGGCTTGTTTTTTCATGTTTCCCCGGCGCGAGGTCGAGCATGACGTGAAAGCGCAGGCATTTATTTCTTCTCTGATCGGACGACCGTATTCCTTATATTTCTGCATCAGACATTTCCGCGGTGACCGAGCTAACGGGACCGGATCCAGCGCAGTCTCTGCAGTGAATGAAATAAAAAATAAAAAATAAAAAAATTCAACCTTTCTGCGCGTCCAATGAAACGCCGCCGAACAGCTGCGGGCGTCGCCAGACACCAATGAAAAGTGCCCCTCCATCCAGCCCCACCATGATTGATTGACTGATTGATTGATTGATTGACTGAATGCATTTATATCGCTGAATGAATGTACCTCTGCTCCCGGTACCGGAGTACCTCTGGAATACATCCATTCCACACTCTGAAAAACTGTCTTTGATACCGTCGTCGCTTGTAAATTTCATCCCATCCATCACGCAATCGCTCCTCGAACCCCCCATATCATATCCACATGCACATATTTCCTATAGATCTGTAGTTACCCCACAGTGACCGCAGTCCCCGACCAGAATCAATTACGTTATCGCAGCCAATGGACTGTTAATACGTTGTTCGAAGTCCCCTTACTTCCTCGTTGGTCCCGGATACCTCTACTCCCACATCGTCTACGACCCTCGCTTCACCTACTCATCTTCACCACCGCCGCCTCTACCGCGGTGACAGCGATCGCGACAATGCAGACCAAAGTCACCGACAAGATCAAGGCCCTCCCTAAAGATGCGACTTACTTTTCCCTCGAATTCTTTCCTCCAAAGACCCAGGCGGTATTTCTCCCAATCGTGCTATCATCCTCTGAGAAATCCCACTAAATGCCTCGATAAACCTCTATAGGGCCTGCAAAACCTCCACGCCCGTCTAGAACGCATGTCAAAGGGCCTCCGTCCTCTCTTCGTAAATGTAACCTGGGGCGCCGGCGGCTCCACCGCCACCAAATCCCTCGAACTCGCATCCCTCTGCCAATCCCTAAACCTCACCACCATCCTCCACCTAACATGCACGAACATGTCCAAGTCCGTCCTCGACGATGCCCTCGAAAATGCAAAACTCATGGGAATCAAGAACATTCTCGCGCTCCGCGGCGATGAACCCCGTCAGCACGAGTACCTCGATGTTACCGAACAGGTCAGGGTTGGGAACGAAGAGAACGACTTTGTTTACGCCATTGACTTGGTGCGGTATATCCGGAAACAATACGGCGATTACTTTGCTATCGGGGTGGCAGCTTATCCGGAAGGATACGCCGAGACCGCGTACCCTCTCAACCAAGATACTTCCCAAGATTTGCCATACCTGCGGGAGAAAACCGCTGCTGGGGCAGATTTCATCATGACGCAGTTCTTTTACGACGTCGATGCCTATATACGGTTCGAGAAGATGTTGAGGGAGGATGAGAGTGGGATTTTCAAGAACATTCCAATCATTCCGGGATTGATGCCCGTTCAATCGTACCAGATCTTCAGACGAACGACGAAATTATGTAGCGTCAGTGTCCCGTCTACGGTTTCCGAGCGAATCGAGAGTGCAAGGGGAGATGACGAGGTGGTCAAGGAGCAGGGGATTCAAATTGTGCAGGAAATGATCGAGAAGATTAGACAGACACCAGGGGACATGGCGAGAGGCTTCCATTTCTACACTTTGAATTTGGAGAAGGCTGTGGCATTCATCGTCGAAAGATGTGGATTGATCCCGGAGCTGCCGACTGAAAGCAATGACGAAGTTGCGGTCGAAGATGAAACGGAATTCCCAGGCCATTTGACTGTTAATGGTGGACCTGTCACGAATCAGATGAGAGCACGAAGGACGAGTTCGATAATATCGGACCCTCACAATCGGTTGGTCGTCGATACGGTGTCGTCTGCTAGAAGCGATTTACAGGCAGAAGCCGGGGAGGCTGGGGTTCCAAAGATTCTAGACCCGGGAAGCCAGGAGGGCAATCTAGCGATATCTGAGGGAGAGGGGTCACTAGGGCGGGAAGCTACCTGGGACGATTTCCCGAACGGAAGATGGGGCGACGCTCGGTCACCTGGTTAGTCAGCATCCTCTATTTAGATAAAACATGTGCTAATGGCTTTTAGCATTCGGTGAGATTGACGGCTACGGCGTGTCGTTACACAGAACCCCGACCGAAGCTCTGAGACTGTGGGGCAAACCCACTTCGGCAAAGGATATCTCCGATCTTTTTGTCAAACACGTCAGGGGGGAACTGGAAGCCATGCCCTGGAGTGAGGACACTCTTAATCCGGAGTCTTTGCTCATCAAAGATGAGCTGGTGAAAATCAACTCGAAGGGCTGGTGGACGGTTGCAAGTCAGCCTGCTGTCAACAGCGCGCGAAGCGACCACCCGACGTTCGGATGGGGGCCTAAGAATGGCTTTGTCTTTCAAAAGGCCTTTGTGGAGTTTTTCATCCCGGATGAGGAGTGGGTGGAATTGAAGAAGAGGCTGCAAGAGGGGGGAGAAGACGTGTCGTTTTATGCTGGGAATAAGGCCGTAAGTTGGCTCTTCAAACGTATCTAATGTTCCAGCTAACGGGTGTCAATCACAGGGTAACTTTGAAACCAACATGCCGTCGGATACCGCGATGAATGCCGTTACCTGGGGCGCATTTCCTGGAAAAGAGATTGTGACACCGACGATTATTGAAGAGGTGTCTTTCAAAGCATGGAGGGTATGTTGAATCTCATATCACTGGCCTGAGCCTTTCACTAACACTATCATGCAAATCTAGGATGAGGCTTTCGATGTTTGGAGCGAGTGGCAGAGGATATATCCGCTCTCGTCGCCAACCTCGAAACTACTCGACGAGCTCAAGAATAAATTATGGTTGGTAACGATCATACACCACGATTTCGTCGATTCGACGGGTTTGTGGAAGAGTATTTTAGGACTATGAATCTTTTTCTAGCATCAAAATTTAGTCTTGCATATCCTGGCGTTGCATATTTCAATCATAGGGACATTTGCTATTCTTCCGAAATTGTGGAGATTTTTCATTTCTTATCTATATTTTCGGTGTGATACACTAGTGTTACAATTCGCTGTATGAGTGGATTACTATGATCTGCCCATGCATTTTATGTCGGGCGTGCTACCAGCCTGGACCAAAATCCAACTCCATGCGAATACAATTTTTAGGCTGCAGGTCTCGTTGATGCGGGATGCTACCGCAGAGGGTAGCGGCGATAAAATGCCATTCTCTAATCTTATGCTATTCCAGCTTGCCGTGGAACGGACTGGTTCGATCTTCGCAGCAATCACCTGCGCTGCGAATATACCACGCACGGCCATGTAAAGGATTTCTCCGCGATGCCAGCCATTTCAAAACTTGACATCAAAACTGGTCCCGCAACCGCACGCGCTCACAGCGGCCGGATTATCAACGATCTTGAATTGACTGCCGATTAAAGCACTCTCGTAATCGACTTTACTCCCCGTGAGTAGCTCCAAGCTCGGTAAATCCATGACGACTTTTGCACCCGAGTCTTCTTCTTCGAAAATAGTGTCTTCCTGCGGATCGATCTTGTCGGTTAGAGACATCGTGTATTGGAAGCCGTGACAGCCGCCGGATTCGACGAGGACGCGGAGGGCGAGGGAGGGGTTTGCCTCTTTTGTGAGGATTTGGGAGAGACGGGTCGAAGCTGCGGGGGTGATGGAGATCTGGAGGGGGTTGCCGGAGGCGTCTGATTGCGGGTTGTGGATTTGGAGGTGGGATGGCGGGGTGGTGTGGATGAAGGAGCGGCGGGGGAGTTGGATGGAGGAGAGGCGCGCGAGGGCCCTCGACGAGCGTAGGAGCGATGCCATTGATTCGAGCAGAGGACTCTGCGAGGTTTGTAGATGTTATCGCATGGTGGTGATGGCGATGGCGATGGCGACGGAGTGAAATGTCGACGAGATGCGAAATGAAGGTCGGTTGATTGGTTTATAAGCAGGCTGGGCGAACAGCCGCGGTCCAGCCGGATAGCTACCACTGCTCACTTAAATAGCTAACGACACCCGCCACTGCTCCCCTCGTCTCCGGTATCATCATTCGATCAGATCTTATATATTCGACACTCCACTGGAAACATGGCCGACGACGGCTTTCTGACAAAGAAGTTTGGCGACGGCGTCGAGGTGAGCTCCAAAATGCAACATCACGCAACGCATTTCTCAGTCTCGCCATATCCCGACAGCTTCGTCGACGGCTTCAACATACACAAGCTAACTGAGTGTAGAACTACTTCTCCGGCTCTCCGCTCAACCGCCTCGCATTCCTCCGCACAAATCACGCTTTCCTCTCCACAGCTCTTACCCATCCGTCCACCCGCTTCATCCTCCTCAAAAACCTCGACCCTTTCTCCTCATCCGCCGCATCCCTCGCCTACGCAACCTACTCCGACGTCGAACCTCTAATCCAAAACCCCTTCTCCACACCCGACGAAAAGGCCTCCATCGCAAACTTCGACAGCTCAATCGACCACCCCATCACCATCTTCCTCGGCGTCGACGAGTCCGCATCCGAATCCGAAAGCATCACCACGCAAGACGGGAAATACAAAGGACAAGCCTACTTTTCCATCGATGTCACCCCTCGTCCCCATCTTTCCTACAACTCCGCCGCTGAAACACTCCTCTCCGCCATCGCAACGAAATATCCGGAATACGAATTCAAAACCTCGCGGCTGGATTTAAAGCTATCCAGACAAGATGCGGCGATATGGGCGTCCGCGAGAACTCTCACCAATTGGAACGTCACAGCCCCGTATTGCGCCAGCTGCGGACAGAAAACCATGAGCGTGAACGCGGGCACCAAAAGAGCGTGCCCGCCCACCGACAAAGGCGTCGAAAGAGCGAAATGCGGCGCGAGAGAAGGCATCCATAATATCAATTTCCCCCGAACGGACCCATCGGTTATCATGGCGGTGATTAGCACCGATGGCAAGAAGATTCTACTGGGCAGACAGAAGAAGTGGCCGAAATAGTACGCATTCCCTTTGATTATAGTCTATATTTTAAGGAGAACATCGGTCAGCTAACGAGCGTAGTTGGTATTCGACACTCGCTGGATTTCTCGAACCCGGCGAATCGATCGAGGAAGCTGTCCGCCGCGAGGTCTGGGAGGAATCCGGCGTATCCGTCGGCCGTGTGATAATCCACAGCTCACAACCCTGGCCGTTCCCCGCCAGTCTAATGTACGCTACCCCCCCTCTTCCGATCACATCTGATCAATATACTAAAACAGTCTCACTAATCACATTACCGCAGGATCGGTGCGATCGGAGAAGCCATCCCGGGAAAAGAAACGATCGATCTCGGCAACGACCCGGAACTCGAAGGCGCGAAATGGTTCACCTTCGACGAGGTCGTCGAAGCGTTGAATTTTACTTCCGGGTTATACGACCAGCCGCCGGAAGGGTATAAAGAAGGCGCGTTACGGTTACCCCCGAAAACCGCCATCGCGAATCAATTGATTCAAGCGGTGGTGTTGGGTCAGTTCCACCTACCGGCTAGCAAGATATAGCCACTCTTCTTTAACATCGTTCGGTTGATCAACGGAAAGCGTTTTTTTTTTTGTGATAACTCGTTTCGGTAGCGGAATATATATTTCTAGATTACATATAATTGATTATCACTTGCTAGAAGAATTTAGACTTCTATGATTAGATAATATATACGTATTTAGCGTACACTAAGCTGACATATCTAACTAAACAACGATGAAAAAGGAACAGTCGCCGCTTAGTAGTCTTCATCTATCCAAAAACAAACTATGCAACCGAATCATAAAAACCAATAAAAAAAGCAAGTCTATAGCGCAACAATTAAGAAACTCTCGGAATACATAGAAAAAAACCTTTTTTGCTTTTTTATTCCTCCAATAAACGAGGGACAGGTCCATCAATTTGAACTCCAAATGACGAAGGTAATTAAGATTAAGGGTCGTCGAATTGTGTATCGTAGGTGAACGAAAGGAAGAAATAGAATGATAAAAGTACTCCCACGTGAAGGACAAAGGAAAAGATATGCTATATGCTACATGCACTCAAAAGAGCCACGAGTAATGGATACGATGTCAAGTATTCGTATTATATTATTAAAATCAAAACTCCCCACCCATGACGCCGTTGTTTGCCCCCCTACCTCCGTCCCTAGAAATTTTATATTATGAATTTTATTCGTTGTAGGGTTTTATGTTCGTGTTGTGTATGTACCGTGTGCTCTTGATGTTGTGATATGTACTCGACTCTCCCGGGTATTGCGTGATTCGGAAAGGTCGTTTATGATGGCATGTCTACCAAGACAAAATTTCTATTATGCTTCTAACCAGCTTCTTGTTCTGCCATGCTCTTTCTCGCATAGTCTTCAGGATAGCCGCAGACGTTGATCAAATAGTCCACCCTGTAAACTCTGGTTAGCAAAAACTACGATTTCACATCCAATAAGAAAGTTCAAACATACTTGGCCTCGAAAACATGCGTCATTTTGACTTCTGCGTATTTGTTCTCCACGCTCCTCATGACATTATCCCTCTTCTTCTTGTCAACGGTCTTGGCTCGGATCTGGAAAACTGCGCTGACGGGTCTGTGGTCTGAAGTGTGTACTTCGTGTCTTCGATAATCCAATTGCTTGATTCTGCCAAGCCCACGATATAGCACGCGATCACACCAACTCGGCATTCGTTTCTTCTCACTACTGTCAAAAATATCGGTTCCAACATCGTATTTGTAAGTTGGTGCGAAAGTTATCGGAGCTTCATGGAACGATCTTAGTCTGAAACCGGGGTTCTTCTTTCTTTCGATGAGAAGTTGATCGCGTTCTAGAAGCTTTTCGTAGCCGCCACTCTTGATGGTCTGAATGACGCTCTCGCGATGAGTCTGCGAGTGCTCGATACGGTAGTTAAGGTCGCCATTGAGAACACAAATTTCGTGGTCGAGAATACGACTGCCGTCACCACCTCCGACGAAGCTGTATGCGCGGATGTTAGGATCGGTCTCGACCGTGAGGTTGTTTGCTTCCAATATCTCGGCAATATCATTGTTACGACTTCGTGTGCCAGATTGCCCAGCCGCAAGATGGCAGTTTATGAAACAGATCGAGCTGTCATCCAGAAAGAATCGTGTTACCAACGCGCCCTTGTTTCCGTGGATTCCACCCAAACCGGTCTTCACGGTACAAGCTCCAAAGTTTCGAATGTTGCTTCGTTCGGACGCTTTCACAAAGATACAAGTGAATAATCCAACCATGTTGGCAGAATGTAACATTTGGTATCTGACTTCGCCTTGCATGTACTTGTCGATACACTCCGCGAGGTACTCTTGCCAGACTCGGTACTGCCGACTCATGTGCTCCTGGACACCCGCGTTGAGATGTTTTTCAGACTTTTTGCCTTTGAAGATAGATTCTATCATGATTGTTAGGTGTTATGCATATCGATTGATAAGGCATATGTACTTACTAGCAGTGAGCTTCTTGTTCTCCAGATCGACAAGCTCTTGGAAGCCGAAGACGATGATGTCCGGGTCGCCATCGCATGAACTCAAGACACTTGCAATGAATTGATCGTCATCTCGATAACTTCTGAGATCGTACGGCTTCGAAGCACCAGCATTCCATGAGCATATCACCGTCTTTAGCTGTCGGAAATCGCAAAATTCGACATCTCGCTTTGCCATTTCGTCCTCTACGAACACACCGAACGCATTAGCTATCCTGAATATCAAATATGAGCCAACAGGATGAATAACCTACCGAGCCAATCATCCTCCATCATTCCATCCCACACCTTGATAGCAGCTTCAGAGCTCAACGACGCAACTTGCAGTCTATCAATTTTCCAGATACTGCTCCTGTCTACGATAAGCTCTGTGATCGGCTTCTCGTGCGCTTTCCAATCTTTGATGACCTTCCACGGCCGGGAGCTAACATCGTAGACATATATCATCCCGGTTTGGAACCCAGCCCACAAATAATCACCCACCCCAGACATCGTGTTGATTTTATATAAGCTGACACTAACAACTTCAACACAAGTGAGTGTTTTTCTCGAGTATATCGAAACCTTGCCATCACTATGCCCGAAAAATACTTTATCCGGTGCAGAATTAACAAGTGACCCACAGGTGATTTCACCACACTGCTTTGGTTGCGTGATTGGCCGATCCACTAGGTGAAACCCTACCCCAGGGTCCGCGCTAGGTTGATACACCATTACATCTCTCCCGCTTGCGATCCATAGTTGCGAGCCAGCAACTAACGAATAACTATGTCCAGCTTTTACTCTAAACGTTCTTGGCGATCCTCTTAGATTAGGCTCCCTTGTTACGGGATCCGGCGGCCAGACTTGCAACTTTCCACTATCGTCTAAACTCCAGAGCTCGTATCCGTGTCGGTGAATTTTGACAATTTCTCGTTTGGTATGGGCGCTAGATCGAGATTCCACTAGCCTGTGTGTCTTGATGTCAATCTCCATCAACTCTCCGAACTGGCTTCCGAGCCATAACACCGAGCCTTCGGTATCGATATCCGCGGATGGCTTGAAGGCAATTGCTGTGATTTTCGAAGTTTCGCCGTGGTTCAATGCCATGATTTGGTCGCCAGTCTCCAGATTCCAAACAACCGTAACATGTGAGGTGGTGCATACGTATTGCCCACAAACGGCAAAAAGCTTTACTTCATGCTTGCTTTGGATTTTGCTGATACCCGTCTTGAACACCGGCCTCCGTCGGTTAGCACCAGTGGAATCTGGATACTCATTGGAATCTGAGGTCGGAGCTCCTGGATCTGAATCGTCATCATCTAGGTCCCTCGTATATGTGGTTGTCGCGGTTCGGGATGTCATTGCTGTAGCCGTCGAACTGATCGATGCGCTTCGAACTGAAGATGCAAGGGAAGAAGAGGCGTGAGAAGCCGAGACATCAACAGAGTAGCTATGGGTGTGACTAATCGAGCCTCTAGCTGGACTAATTGACTTGAGGTTTGACTGTATTCGTTTCGGCGGAGGGGGCATTTTTAGTAGTTCGTTAGGATCAACATTTGGAGAAGCAATCAGGGATGGTTTTGGAGGTGAGGAGCTTCGACCCCGTAATACTGAAGCCATTTTCCCTGTATCCACAGAAGGTCGAGGTGGCAGTGACGGGCGGAATTCCGTGCCGGCCGGGTCCTCGGATCGTGATCTTTCTTTCGAGCCAGTGCTTCTTGGTGTATCCCGAAGCGAGGGTAGGGGTGGTGCAAAAGAGGGCTTTGGGGCTGTCGGCCTTGATACTGGCAAGTTGGAAGAAGCTGGTGGAACCGGAGCCTTTACCCTCTTTTCGGTGACGGAAGGGTGGGCAGGTGGATGATTTGAGAATGGCGAGTAAGTCTCGAACTGCTTAGAGATTCGATTCGTGTTTGTTGGGACGGGGATTGGAACATCGGAGAGGCCCTCGTCTTCGCTAGGAGGAGTGCTGAAAGGCGACAATCGCTCGTCTTCGCTACCCGTGGATGGAGCCAAACTTTTGCTGCCGTTCGTCTTGACCGATAATCTAGAAGGCGGCGGCGGTGGTGGTGCGGCGCCTTTGCTCGGCTCCTGCACAGGTTCGGTGTATGTCTTGCTGATTAACGATTCCCGAGATTTCACAGGCCGGGGAGGAGGTATGGGAGCAGGAGCCAGGGTTTCAGTAGATGCTCCCTGTCTCCGGGCATTGAGGGCGCTGGGTGTGGGGTAGTCTCGCAAAGCTTGCATCGTCTGACTTAGTGGGGCCTTCTTTTGCGATATGCTGAACTCCGGTGCCGCAGCATCTTGTGTAAAGTATCCATCAGGCTTGGAAGCTAGGGATTTAGGCCGGGGAGCTATAGGAGGCGGAGTTCTCGACGGAGATGGGTTTTTGGATCCCCGCGGTGACGGAATCGGGGGCGGAACCGTAGCGCCTGGGTTCAAAGAAACTTTCGGAGGAGGAGATTTCGGAGATTCTACTGTGACAGTCGGCGGTAGACCTGGTTTGAAGCCGCCAATGGACATGGGGCGAGATTTGCCCGGGGTAGCCGGGGTTTTGAGTGCGGCATCAGATCTAGAGCTGACGGGTGTCGGTCGCTCGCTATCTCTACGGAGATCTAAGGAAGGTCGTCCGGCCCTGGCTTCTTGGTGCTGGTCGAATCTCGAACGTAAGGGCGTTTCAACCGGTGTCGATGCACCGGATTCTCTGGCTAAGGGTGTCGTGGGGCTGGATGTGGCCGGACTGTTCACGTTGATAGATTCGAAGCGCGATCGCAAGCTCGAGACGGACTTCTGTAGGGGAAGAATTGCATTAGCGTTTCTGTGCGACCACCTATCAAGGGGAGCGGACGAACCTGGGGAGAATCGTCCATGTTGAGGGCAGCGGTGGACTGGGGTAGAGCCGGCCCATCTACGTTGAAGGATATGGGTTTGGGGTCGGGGTCTCCTTTGAGATGGGGCGAGCAGCAGTTAATGTGAGTATTTTGATGAGGCCGAGGTTTAAAATGAAGGTCGTGAAATTAAATTCCCCAGAGTAATGAAGGCCGAATGAAGGAAGGAGGGAGAACCGAAAGGGAAGAAGAGGGAGCAGACCAGCTGTGCGAGTGGGGAAGACGTCTGGATGGAGGGGGAAAGGAGGGACTGGAAGAACAAGACGGACGGAGTCGTCAGCAAGAACGGGGCATGTGGGCGGTGATGACGAAGAGAAGGAGAAGGAAGAAGGAGAAGGAGAAGAAGAAGGCGAGCCGGACAAGGGGAAGCACCAGCACCGGCAACGGTTTGGCGCAGCAGTGAGCGGAATCAGAATAAGAATGAGACTGAGAATGAAAATAAGAATAGGACTAAGAACAAGGAATATGTCCCCGTCGAGGAGGTTGTTGTTATGCTGGCTATAGGTGGCGCATTATTAGCGACTGTCGCGATAATTTCGACATGCAATTTGGATAAAAGCGGACGACCGACTTCGTCTTCCACCGTGCATACGTACGAAGTAAATAAATGTATCAGAGCAGTCAGGAGAAGCCCCGAAGGTGGCAGGCCAATCAGCGCCCGTTTCACGTCCGGCGCTCGTCGTTGTCGCAGCTGCACGACCGCTGAGGTTGGACGCCCGCCGGTAATTTCTTCTTCTGCTGTGGGAAAAACTCGCCGCAACGCAAAATAATAAGACACGACGTCCTCGCACGCATTTCGCTTTTTTATATCCCACACATACCCCCACCGACACCTCTATCGATAACCGCTCCATCGCCGGACGTCGAGTCGCCATGCACGCTTAACTGCGCCCGTACGCGATCCACTGTCCTTTCCGAAGCATGGCGCTGTCAATTGGTCGCGATACCTCACATCCACGCCGGTAGCGGCCTTCTCCTCTCCAGCAGCTCGACCATGCCGGGCCTCGGCGCCCTTGGAATCGGGCTCCCTCTCCGGAGATGCACTCATCCCCGCTTGTCTGTTCGCTTCTTCTCCGGCGCCAATCTGTCGGACTTTGGATCCAACCCGGGACCGCCGAGGAAATGGTACAATCCTCCAAAATCCCCCCCAGAACCAGCCACACAATCTCCCAGCCCGTCGCAACCACCCCTGTCAAACTCTGCTCATACCTTCGATGAACCTGCGGGACCTTCTATACATCCTCCTGAAAACGAGGGAGGGTCTTCTTCGGCCGAAAACAACTTCCCTTCATATCAACTATATCAAAGACCCCTATCTGAAGTGCCACCGGATGCAGAAAATAAAAATGAACCACCAAAACCACAACCGTATCCGTCAACCGATCAAGAAACTATTCTCCTGCAAGACAGCTTCGATGAAGGTCAAGAAGAAATCTCGCTACAAGCTCAAGTCGATGCCTGGAAGTCCTCAAGGCCCAATGCCACCTTCCGCGATCTCCGCCCCGTAACCGACATCCAGCTGAGACTGGATGAGTTGGTTTCAGCGTTGGCAGCCGAGAGGGACACGAGCGTTGAGGAGAGCGAGGCTAGCGAGGAGAAAAAGTGGCTGCGGAAAGGAGATGAAGGACATGAAGAGGTCACTTATAAAGGCGAGAGGATTGCTCCCGCCACCGGTGATAGCACGCGGGGAGCTGCGCGCGCGAATTTTCCAAAGGAGGATATCTTGGACCCAGAACGGAACTTTAAGGTCGAAATAAGAAATCCCACCACAGAGAAAAAAATTGTCGAACCATGGGATTTGGGGTTTCTTGAGCACGAGGACGGATACACCTCTCTGTATGGCAAAAAGAAGCATCCCGGGCTGCGGACCAAGACACGAACGGTTGAGCGGCCTCTGTTCGGCGCGATCATGAATCAAAATTTACACGGCAGAGAAGAAGCAACCAGACGGGCCATCATAGACGTTCATCGTGCCAGGACCCCGACAACAGAAAATATCGATGCCATCGACAAATCAAATAAGCAGCTTCATCCAGTCACACGGTGGTCTCGCAAGCCAGACACCACATGGATCTCGCACAGAGAAGAGTCACTCGTGCGATCCTACGACACCAGGACGATCACTGAAGAATCACCGATATCCTGGAAATGGAAGGACGTTGCCCCTACACCCTCAAGCCTTATCCAGAAAATGAAAGAACAACCGCCATCTCCCAAGATTGGAATCGCCAAGTCCTCTCCACCCCTACCAAGCAGTGAAACCAGCGAGGGTTTTGTCGATCCCATCGAAGCGGCGGCTCCCACAAACCCCATCAATGCTAGTGGTTTGCTCGCCGCTCTCCATGGTCATGTCGATAACCAAGCCACGGAGAGTGAACAAAGGAAGAGTGCTTCAAGCCTCTTCAGTATATTAACTTCGAGAGGATCTTCTGAAGATCTCAAAACGGCCAAAATATTCACCGCAAGTACGGGGGAGCAGACCATGGAGGATTTAATATGGCCGTCTTCTGACTCCTACCGACCGACGACATGGGAGGCACAGCCCAACCTGACTGACAACGAGAATCTCGCTAGCAGCCGCCTCTCCGCGAAAACTCTCTTGTCCGTACTAGGCCGCCCTAACGGGAAGATATTCCAAAACGACTTTCAGTACTCTGTCGACAGTCTGAAGTTTATGCGCCAAGGAACGAACGGGGTTGATCCTCATGGTATAAGAGAACGAATACAACGGACGAAATTGCCATTTAGTTTTCCCGCCATAAGATACGATGACGTGGCTCCCATATTTTACCCAAGGCTCGCCATCTCGTCCAAAGCAATAGATTCACCTTTATTTCCTAATCTTTTGCTCCGAAGGAATCTGACAACGCCATACCTTTCAACCTGTGCGCTAAATCATGCGATCAGACTAAAAACTATCTATGGCAAGCTTCATGCCCTGCCTGGCTGGAATCCACTTCTCCCGACTATCATCCAGGAAGTAATAGCTTTTTGGCTTGGCATAATTCGAGCAATTGAGGTGCCACTTGATAGTGGATATCGCCATACATACCAAAAACGACAAACACTCTACACCGTTCTCGAAGCTCCTGTCATGGTTCTCTTAGAAATCGCCACTCCTGTTGACTTTGAGACACCAGTTCCCGAAACCCGAGACGTCCTCGCGCAACTCATAGCTGAATGCTACTCTTGTCATTACTATAATCAAGAAGTACTTCAGAGAAAGACCCCAATTATCGGGTTATTATCGTTCAATGATAAAATTTACGTCTCGCTGTACAACTCGGAAAACCATACCCCTTATGTCTCGGACCCAATCGACCTCAAGTGTTTCGACGGAGACGAATCAAATTGGAAATCTGCTTCTCAATCCCGCATCCTTGAGCACCTTTTTGATATAGTCCATTGTGGGCTCTTGAACGGGTTTGAAGCTATCTCTAAGTCCAATCTTTCACCTTTACCTACATATGGGGGATCCCCATCCGATTGGACTGCGGCCGCGACTTCAATGCGCGACTTTCTTGAAAAGACCCGTCTCTCTAAAATAGCTGCGGCCGTTGCCGGGAAAGACACTTCATCTTTCATGACATCTTTTGAAACCCTCAAAATGAATGTTATAGAAAGTATACCAGCCTCATCTAGGCCCTCCCAGCCGGATTTCAAGATATTCAGTCAGTTGCAAACCCTTCATAAAGCTATGCCAGACAAAACGGGTTCACCAGAGCCTATCCCCCAAATGGAATCTATAAATATGAGAGAGGTACAGCCGGATGCGGATGTATATCTAGAGAAACTTTTAAAAGAGAAGCCAAAGGAACGTTCGAAGAAGCCAAAGGAACGTTCGAAGAAGGCAAAAAAATCACCGCCCGCGACTACCGTTGAAGGCTCTTCCGCACAGCCGGGGCTAGCTGAACCACCCAAAAGATTTGAGCCCTTGCCGGAAGATGGTTTTTTCGTGTTTCACTCACCCACGACTCCCCAAAAAGGAAAAGAAGTGGCCGAAAAGTCTGTAGCCAACAAACCTGGAGTCGAGGAACCTGTGGTGAAGAAATCCGGAGTCGAGGAACTCAAAGTCAAGAAACCCAAAGTCAAGAAGCCCAAAGCAAACTCAAGTGCCGGGAAGAATCCACAACCAGCCTCAACCGTCAAAGATGACACTGCCTTGGAGTCAACACTGGAGACGCCCAGTGCTCAGCTGGTAACAGAACTTCAGAGCCAGGGCGGATTCTTTGGAGATGACTCCAAAGACAATGATTATGCGAGCATGGATGGCGGTGAGGCGAACACCAAGTCGTTTGACCCCCTTCCTTTGGCACCAGATCCGGGCAACAAATGGCTCGCAGGGCAGGATAGCGGCTCTAGGGAACCGAATCTCGCCAGTCCCGATACTCCTATCCAAGAAGCTGCTAAACCTATAAAGAAGAAACTTAAAGCTAAAAAGATTGCGAAGGCGGCGGCCAATGCGAAATCACCATCACCATCACCGTCCTCTCCCCTATCTCCACCACAACCGCCGCCCCTGCCACCATCATCACCACCGCCTAAAAAGAATAAGACGAAGAAGCCCTTTAAAAAGCTAGAGGGCGAGGGAAAGAAGGACAAGAAGAAAGAAAAGAAAACGATACCGGAAGGGTATGAGTATTTACTTACCAGTGGCCAGAAGCGTTAAGCGTGATCCGGTTGCATAATTGAGGGGTTTTCCTCTGTAAATTTCCTTCAATTATAATCATCTGCTGAGCTGAAGACGGGCTTACATGGCATTCTTTGTTAGAATATTACATTTTGTGTGAGTGTATATATGAGTCTTAGTTTTCTAAAAAAAAATGTATATAAACTTTTGCTTTCAGCCCCAGGTTACTGGCTGGATGGGCGAATGGGTTCATCTCGTCCTTCGTGTAGATGTACATTAGTTTCATTAACATATTTGAAATTTTTATTTTGAGAGCATCTGGTATAGCACGCTGGAATTTCGGGTTTGCATTCTTAAAAATAAATTTCTTCTCGCAAAACGTAGAGAAAATGTCATCTGCATCATAAATAAACATCAAACAGAATTTAAATCCTTAGAAATAAACACTATCAGGAATCACTAGAAATAAATGCCTAAGCCTTGGCCTGTCTTCCCAAGTTTGCGGTCTGACTCTCGCTTAAGCGTGACGTTCACAGAAAACGCACCTGCCCAAAAGCAATAATCTAACCATGTTTTTAGCGATTTTAGAAACGCGTTGTGTGTTATATTCTAGGGTGATGTCAACTGGTGGAATTATAAATATTTAACAATGGCTGGGGTTAACCTTCTTAGAAATAGCTAGTTTCTTAGTGAGTTTCTCTTGTCAGGCACCTGCCTCACCTTGTGGTGGCTCCTTTGGAAATTGCCCGGTGCCTGAAGGTGTGTTTATAGCAGCGTTAGTCCGCAATCGAATATTCGATGCGGTGTGCCGCATATCGAGTATCGAAGGGAGCATATTCGGAAACACGCCAGGACAATATCGTCTTAGAATACCACACCAACACTTAAGCGGTCCGGTTATCCAAGTGAAATTGGCTGTAAAGCAGTTGTTCTGTACCCGGCCATCTGCATCATAAAACAGGCAAAACCAATAGGAAATCCTGGGACTGTGGATGGGAAATGGCTATATTTGGCAAAGGTCAGTATCTATCTTAGCCCCACTGTGTTCTAATTATCGTAAAGCATAGGGTTTTTCTTGAATGCAGAAATCCGAGCCGCAATGGTTGTTTTACGATTAGTGCGCGTTTTATGATTGGTACTTTTACTTGGTTAGTGTCACGTTACGATCCCAATAAGGAGTTTTGGCTTGTTTCTTTTCGGTTGGGACCGAGAAATTGAACCGCAGGTTTTCCCGAACGCTGCTGTATTTCTACGTTTTCTCATGGGGGAGGTAAGCAGACGGGGCCTCACTTTGGCGGTTTTGAGGGGTTGGGGGGGTTATTCGAGACCATACCAGACGACATCATACCTTGAAACTAAACTAAACTTTTCGGTCTCCAAGAAACAATTTACTGACTTCCAAGCCGGACTCTCGGCTTGTATTATCGTGGAAGAAGTTTAGCCTGGTGGACATAATGCACACCAGAAAGAACGCCACATGAAGAGAAATAACCCACCTGGGAGTATATAAGGATGCCATCGTCAGTCCCTTCTGTCTCGATCATCAAGCAAGCAAGCCTTCGATCTTCAGCTTTCTCAGCATCTTTCTTTCCTTTTTACCCTGGTGGTTTTCAGTTCCTTTTGTGCGATCTTGACGATTTGCCATTTTTCTGAATTCTTTTTTTTATACTCGCCAGCTTTTTCCCTCTCTATTTCACCTTTTGCATACACAAATCGAGTTGTACTCTTTGTGGTCAGACTTTCTCTATCAAAATACTGAAACCAACTAAACCTTTCAATCACTGAAATCGAAAAATTAAAATTCAAGATGCATTCCAAGTTGATCCTCGCAGTTCTCTTCTCCGCCATTGCCACCCAGGTCCAATCCCACGGCCTCATCGTCGCCGCAGTTGGTAACTCCGGCGGTCCAGTCGGTAAGGCTCTCGGTGTCGTCGATGGCGTCTCCCGTACCGGAACCGGTGCCGCAGCTCAAGTCGACACCACCGTCTTCAAAGGCCAAGGTAGCATCGCAGCCGCCAAGGGATGCGGTGCCACCAATAAAGGTGGTCCAAACAATGTTGCTCAGCAAGTCAACGCTATGGCTGCTGCTAATACAATTCCAACCATCAATCCTGGTGGTGAGCTTCGTATGACTTTGCACCAGGTCAACGGTGATGGTGCCGGTCCTTTCATTTGCATGGTTGATACTACTGGTACCGGTGGTAGCTTCGTACCACTCATGGTGTCTCAACAGGTCGCCGGAGTAGGTGGTAACTCGGATCGTCTGGCGAGCACTAACGCTTTGTTTGTGAAATTCGCAGACGCCACTAGGTGTACTGGTACCTTTGGAGATAAAGTTGGTGTCTGCATGGTCCGTTGTCAGAACTCAGCGGGAGCAGGTCCATTTGGTGGTTGTGTGCCAGTTCAAATTGTGGACCCGGCTCAGCAAGCTGCCGCGAAGGCCGCGAAGGACAAAGCAGCTGCCGACAAAGCTGCAGCGGCTAAAGCGGCCGCAGATAAAGCTGCCGCTGCCAAAGCGGAGGCTGCTAAGAAGGCTGCTCAGAATAATAAGGCTACCGGCGGTGGTGTCGCTACCAAGCCTCCTGCAGCCAACCCTGCCACTAGCCCAGCTGCTCAGAATGACAAGGTCGCCGCCAACAAGCCAGCTGCTCAACCAAACAAGGCTGCTGCTAATAAGCCAGCCGCCAACAAGCCCGCTGTTGATGCCGCTGCTAAGAACGGTCGCCGAATGAAGAGATTCACCGCCTAAATAGTCACCTCTCGTTCTATAACCATTACCTTTGATTAACTTTCAATATACCCATTTGCATTTCGAATTTCTTTTTCATTTCTATTTCTGGTTTTGTAATCTATATTGGTTTCTTATTTGTGTTCACAATACTTCTCATGTATGTAATAGTGAAATGGAGTTTGGTAAAGCTGGTCATGGGGGTCTAGGGTGTACGTCTCGGTTTTGTTGCAAGGCTGTAGCTTGGCTGGTCGATCTAATACATAATAACTTAATATTTTTTTTTCCCCTCCGAAACCATGATTATCACTTGTAGAGGAACAAGAGTAACATTTAAATGTTCTGTGTGCCTGCGCTGATAAAGCTCTTACATTCATATTGCTGAACCTTGTTGCTCTAGAGTGTGCAGGGATATAACATTGATATCCAAACTTGCCAGTACGTCTTAGCTAGGATGCGTAGACCGGGCACCAGAATTATATTTCACATAAAGATTAGTTTTAAATCAATAGATTTGCCTCAGAACTTGATGTGAAAACCCCTTGAGAATCATATCAGTTGTCAACATTCTGTCCCAAAGTCCATAAAGGTAGATGAAATTTAGTCTTCTTATGGGCCCTTCTTTATTAATAGACCTGACTTACCAGTCAGTCTATGAGGGCTCAATCCCAAGAATATTCTTGGGATTGAGCCCTGACCATTCGAATGGTTATTCGGTTGTTTCGTAAGTATCAGCACGTGTTGACCATGTGTCGCTAGTGTGACACTAGTATTTTAGCTCTATTAATACCCCCCATCTTATATAGTTGATGTAACGTTTTGTTAGAGCCAAACCTCTAGTGTGATTTCAATTGAACTAACCATCTGACCCGTGGCAAATCGGAAGAGTCTCGTTGTAACAATTTTACACAAGGCTTTTTCGAAATCCCGGTTCTTCACGGGAAACTAGTTCTTATCTGAGATTCGAAACGATCTAGAGTGCTTCACAACATTCTAGCGTAATCAACGAAAGAACGACGCCAGACTTCATGCTTCCCTTGAATTCAAGCTTGAAAGGCTCGGACCTCAGATTCAAATTGAGCATTTTGGCCTCTACTTGATTGGTAAGAAATGCCGAGGCTTCAATGGAGAAGCGTATGGGCTTGTTATAGTTGTTACATTGGTGCCTGCTATTTTATGGGGTTTTCGTTTCCCATCACACATGCTACCATAACTTGTTCTCGTGTTGTGTAACCTGTTTCGCTTCACCACAATACCACCCTTATTGAAAACGTGACACATACACCCACATGTTTAAACAGATGCCCTCCAATGTTACTTATCCATCGAAGAAATCAAGCTTTTCTAATAAGCTTAGGTCTTCTAGAAGCAAGTAAATTTGAAGGTTTATAAAAGGGGTGTATAAGTTTTTTATAAATCTTCAATTTTCGAAATACAACATCCCTATCACCAAGTACTGCTGGACAGTACATACAACGTACAGCGGCCCCGATATAATCTATACCATCGAATAAACCGCAATAATATTCGGCGTCATTGCAGCGATATAGTCATTTTTACTTAATAATTTCTAGCCTACGTGATATCAGTTTTAATTAATCAAGCCATTCTTCTGGCCGCCACCTCTGAACATAACGACAATGAAAATTTCCACATTTATTCTCGGATTTCTAGCCTCATCTGCAGCTGCACTCCCTGTTGACGAGTCAGGAGTAAATTTTAGATGTAAGGGATATTAACAGGGCACCAGCAACAGATGGAATCTATCCCGGCTGGGATCCCCAAATAGTGAATAATAAAATGAAGACTGAGGAAGGATGGGTGATCTATTTTCGGCGCGGAACCCCACAATCGGACATGGACACGTTAATTTCCATTATCAGAAAGAGTGACATAAAAAATAAAGGTGAAGTAAAGAAGGAATTGAATAGAATCACGACCTATCATAACTCTATAAAAGATAAAATACCTTTCAGAGTACGTGGCAAACTATCCCAAGTTACTAATTTTTTTTTGGACTATTTCTTGCATTATTCCATCTTATATCCTTGCTAATATTCGATTATAGCCGTCCCATTACTTGTGGTGTCTAAATCCAATATTCCACAAGTCGGAGGACCCCGTCCCACACACTACTTTCAGAACTTGGGAGGTTCCTCAAATGGGTCCTCCTAGGCAAGTCGCTACATTCCATTTATACGCTGATGGGACAGCAAGCAGATTCAAAAAAGAGGGAAGCCAAGTTGGAGACCTTACTAAGATTCCAAAACAATGTAAACACGCCGAAGGAGCCGCGTGGCGAATGGGGAAGTGTTACTCATCTCGAGAGACCAAGATAAATGATATCGATAACAAAATAAGTCATAAAGATACTCCAGGAAAAGAAAATAAATCTGGGGGGATCGGGATGGCCAAGGACCAATTGGGAGTACAAAAAAGTATCAAATTTGATAATTTTGTCGATAACAATGAAGTTATCTAGACAAGAATGTTTAATTATAAGGTATAATAGAAGGAAGACTCATATATATGGATTTTAATAATAATATTAAAAACTATAGTATTATATAAAGACAAATTATCTGTGATGAGAAGCATGACGCTTTATATAGTGTCCTGTGGTATCGACTGTGGTATCGACTGCTGGTCGGTAATTTATGCCACTTTTTGCGCAATGATAAGCGATTCCTACACGAGTCGTGACAGCCTGGATTTTATCAGAAATTTCGCCATTCTGGTTAATCAGAAACATCGGAACCAGGTCTCTGAGTAAACCTGCTGAGTTAGGCAGTAACTTTCGGGATAATAGTTTAGTTTACATCGTCGCGTGTCAATATAATATTTTACGATTGTAACTGAGATTGAGTTATAGATTTGATACATATCAACTCTAATACCATGATAGTAAAAGCAGTTAATGTGAAGGTTTGGTGACGCGTCTGGATAAACGGTACGATTATGATAACTAAACAGAACGATGCACCAGTAGATTTAAAAGATCTTAGGAGGTTCTTCTAAAAAAAGTAAACAAAGTCTTATTGGCTGAGCTAAATTAATATTATATAGTGTACTACTAAGCTACGCAACCTCCAGCTAAACATGTTCATGAGTAATCCTAAACCAAGTTGTCAATGTCAGCCTGGCCTGGCTTGCTGAGCTTGCCCGTAATTGGCTCAATGGGCTTCTGCTGTGCCGGCTTCTTCGCCGGCTTCGTCAAGTCCGCCTTTAGTCCTGACTTCTCAGTGCTTGGCTTCTCAGTGCTTGGAGTTTTCGGATTTCCCTTGCCCACTGTCTTTCCATCGAATCCCACTTCTTCTGGTTTCGCATTCGGCTTGGATTTTGTTTTCTCATTCAAAGTAGAGTCTGGTATTCCCTGATTCAACTTCTGCTTCTGCTTCTCGGTAAGACCTTCACTCCCTGATTTAGCCTCATAGTAAGCTGATCTAGATCCGTACGCCTTTGCTACGAGTGCTCTTCTTCCTTCCATGGTGGTAATCGGATTACCGCGCTGATCAAAGAAAGCCATGCCTTGATCATCCGCGGGGTCATAACCCTCTTCGCACTGGTTGAGCTCCCATCTGATCGCTACAAAGAACGTAGGGGCTTTCGCGCAATCAGCGAAAGGATTTCCGAGAAGACCTGGGCGAGGGCGCTTGGGACCGTTTGGTATGAGAGCATTGACAAGAAGGCCGGCAAATTCACCAACTTCTGCCACGACTGCTGCAAGGCCCACTGCCACCATCAGAGGTCCTGCCGTAAGGCCCCATTCAGCAGGCACTTTTGCAGCAACCGCAGCCGATGTACCCTCTATCGAACCTACCCCCGCAGCGAAATCTGGAACTTGATTGACGGCAAATGACTTCAGTTTATCGACAAAGGTATCGCTTTCCTTGTTTTCGGTTCCTGCCCAGTCGTGAAACTTTCTCGCCATTTCTTGGATTTGGGGCTTATTTTTTTTGATGAAAGCATGACTCTTGGGGCTTTCTGTCTCCAAAACCTTCATCATCTCATCAAAAAGTGACGCATTGCTTTCTCTCTTTACGAGATCGGTTATCGGAGAATCCATAATCTGAATAGGTTCCCTCCTGAGCAAAGAACCCTGAGTACCACTGACCGAACCGGGATACGGTGCAGCATTCGCGCCCAGGGTGAAAATTGCAGTTGCAGTGAAACATAATGTTGAAACCTTCATGATGAATTATGTTGCTGAATATTGGTATCAATTAGTTGATAAGGGATAGAAAACACACTTATGAGGGAATGGAAGGAGTATTTGTTTATAGAATTAAGAAAAGAGAAGTGAAATTGATAAAAAGTCTTACAGGGCCAGCCGGTTTGACCTTTGTTATTATGATATTAATGTATTGAAGATAAGATTGAATTGATTGAGATGGATGTAGAAGAAATTGATTATGGATGGCATAGTGTGTAGTATTTATACGCAATGATTGCGTGTATCATACGTCAGGTTTAGGAGACGAATAGCATAGATAGCCTTAATTGTATGTGATATAGTCAGTGTTCAAAATGTTTTAAAACCAATGCTGGTTTTGCACTGCAGACCTTGCGTTTGGTCCAGAAACCCGAGACTCTTTCTAGACTACTCCGTACCAAAGAGCGTTAGTCTCGCTTTTTTTGTCTGTGACAACTCTCATAGCTGCAGGTTTATGCATAATGAGACAAGCCACAGGGTCAGTTTGGATCTCGTTGTAAAGAATGGCGTTGTTCTTGGCAAAAACGACCCTCGCCGTTGCATTCCGCACCACAGTTTCGTCTCGAGACTGCCTCGCCGAATAGTTAAGAAAACGCAAGCCACCCCCAATTCTAAGACGAACAAGATAATACAAGCTGCTATTGTCAAAATTTCGGAAAAGGTTCCGAATGAATTAACCGTTGTGTATTCTCAGATACCATCACCATGTGGTAAGTACAGCCCCCTGCAAAGCTTCACTGTGGAACCGCCGACTAACCGCAAGCTTCATCATATAGCAAGCATATTCTAAACGCCCAAGTCTCCATCCGCTCTCCCTGCTGTACGAAATACCCCTCCTACTGCTCCAACTAGGCTCATGTACAGCCCGACTCACCTCCGACTCACCTCCGACTCACATCCATCTCACAGGTCGGAAATGGTTCGACTGCCCGGATTGCCACGCCGAAACAGAAGACCATCCGCTCCTCAAAGTCCCCGAACTCACATTGATATGTAAAAAGTGCAAGAAAGCTTTCAGGAAGGACTCGAGGGATTTCGAGGATGCGGATGAATACTGCCCGCACTGCGATAACAAATATATATTGGAAGCCAAGATACCCAAGCCGGTGTTAAAAGTAGAGAGTGGGGACCTTAGGATGGATAGTCGGTACGTGTCATGGAGCAGGGTATTCGAGGTTTAGAGCGTGCAAGTGAGCTAATCCAAATGGTCTAGATTCATCAAGGACGACAGGTTAAAGGATTTCGATGAGAGCGAGCTGTTCGATGTAGCAGAAACAGCGGATAGATTAGGTTAGTTAGGGGTGACGGGTGGAGGCGCGTATTGGTTTAGATTGTATATTTCATGTCTGCTCGCAGCTCTTGGGAAGGCATTTCAGCGTACATATGTGCAGGCGTTCTTGGTTTCGATTATGGTCCCCTCTTGAAAAAAATTCTTGTCCATTACCCGGACCCTGTATATCTTGATATCTGCCATATTTCTATTTCATTGCTTCATATAATGATGATAGAGGCTATTTCACATTCACTCCCGAACTTAGAGACGCGACGACTACGATCCGGTTTGGGCGGCAGAGCCACCGACTGGTGTGCTTGTTCCAGTTGCTGCTGAGGCGGAAGCGCCACCTCGGCCACCCTTCTTCTTGGCTGCTTCAGCAGCCTTCTCAGCCTCAATCTCCTTGACGTAACTTTCTATCTTTTCAGCTTCCAGATACTAGAGCAAAAGAGACTATTAGCACGCTTCCAAGGCAGATTTAGAGAACACGGATCACATACCTCGACCTTCTTTCCCGGAGCCATTATAGCAATCTCAATATTCTTGGCACCGGTCTGGACAACCTCCAGTAACGACTTAACAGTGAGTTTGATAGTCTCCTCACGGTCCATCTCTTCCTTGAAGTTCCGTTCCAAGAACTCTCGTACAGTTTTGCTCGACCGTCCAATAGCGTTCGCTTTCCTGTATGTCGTATTAGAACGATATCTTTGATCCAATTCTCTCAAAAAAGGGCATACCAAGCAGAGTAGATACCCGACGGCTCCGTCTGGTACAACCTCGGTGTATGATCTTTCGGGTCAAACCCAATAATCAAAGTACTAATTCCAAAAGGCCGTACACCACCGCTCTGCGTGTACTTCTGCTGCACGCCCGCCACATATTTCGTGATATACTCGATGGTGACCGGATCTTCGACGGTAAGTCTGTGGGATTGTGCCTCGACGCGGGCTTTATCGATCAATATCCGTGCATCGGCGTTGAGACCCGCAAAGGCGAGACAGACGTGTTGGTCTACCATGCCGATTTTGGAGGGAGTGATGCGGGTGTCTTGGAGTTTTACGGCGGAACGCTTTTCGCAGCCGAGAACGGCGATGGATTTGCCTTTGACGCCGACGGCGCAGGTACCTGTGATGTTTTTGAAACGGATTGGTTAGGTGGGGGTTTAGTCGTTGATAACGGGTGACGCGTAATGAGGTACCTCGCTTTACGGCTTCGAGAGCATATTCGACCTGGAAGACATGACCGTCCGGACTGTAGAATTGGATATTAGATGCTGGCTGATATGGATTGATGGGTAGCGGAAAGTTTACCTGAAGACTAAGCTTGAATGTTAGCTAGAATGAAGACTATAGATAGCTTTGGAAGCTCAGACGTACCTGAAAGCGCACGATCGTAGGAACCGGCCATGATGGGAGTTGAATGTTAGAGATGGAGTGATCCAAGGTAACCAGGAGGGACTGAGTCAGAGAATGGGAGATGGCGGAGAGGTCAGATGCGGAGAGGTGAATGGAGGAGGGATGCGTAATGGAGAGGAGCGTCGTAGCACTACCAACTGGGAGCAGCAGCTCTGCGTTGGAGTGTTGGTCGCCGGCGGACGTGTTTGCCTGCCAAGGCCAGCGTCTACAGCGCTTGTACTTTTTGCAGGGCGTCTGCGTTAAACGCCGTGTACCTTGCAGGATGGTATCATGACCGTTGACCGCGGACCTGGCTAGTTGCCCCACACCGGTTCTCCAAACCCGAAGCCGAGTGCGAGATCGGATCAAGTTGAGGCGATTCGCATGGTTCCACTGGACTCGTTCAGTTATAAGTTTCTTATCTCTCTTCCTGGTCCTTGGACAGAAATCCAACATCTGCAACAAGCCTCCAATTAGAAATTTTGGAGAGAATTAAAAAAATGCAAGCGGTTGGTCGCAAAGCAGCGCGGGCACTCGTGCGGCCCAACGGTTGCGCAAAAGTTGCGTATCCTTCAAGAACTACTTCATTCAAGATAGTACCATGCTATCATCCCATAAACTCAACTCCGCATCGACTCTTTTCAACCCAATCGACAGGACTATATGCACCAGTAAAAGAAGTCAAATTTACGGCCGATAAGTATGGTTACTATAGGACATCTTGAAGTATTAGGCCTCTAATAATAAATTATAGCTATCCGAATGTTAAACGAGATCCTCGTTTCGCACAAGTGAGTGCATAAATCAAATAAGAAATAGAAAGAATCGCTCCTGATAGCCCTTCGAATCTCCACTAGTTGACTCAAGAAGATATCGATTACTTCAAAAGCATCCTCAGTTCACCTTCATCAGTTATCAGCGATGCCTCGGAGCTCGAAGGGTTCAACACCGATTGGGTGCGCAAGTACCGTGGCCAGTCTAAACTAGTGCTCAAACCGAAAACTGTAGAGGAAGTGAGCGAAATCATGAAGTACTGTAATGAGAAAAACTTGGCTGTGGTTCCTCAGGGCGGAAATACTGGCCTCGTCGGTACGTAAACAAATACGCCTATTTCAAATGGTGAGAGTATCCCACTAATTATCTCTCAAGGTGGCTCTATCCCGGTCTTTGACGAGATTATAATCAGCCTCTCGGCTATGAACAGTATCCGCAGTTTCGACGAAGTATCCGGTGTTCTAGTATGCGACGCCGGAGTTATCTTAGAATCCGCGGACTCGTATTTACGAGGGAAAAATCACATTTTCCCGCTCGATTTAGGCGCCAAGGGGTCATGCCATGTAGGTGGTAACGTTTCCACGAACGCTGGAGGTCTACGACTTTTAAGATACGGGAGTCTTCACGGAACAGTTCTAGGAGTCGAAGCTGTATTACCCGATGGCACAATCCTTCGAGACCTCCAGACGTTGAGGAAGAACAATACAGGATTCGACCTAAAACAAATGTTTATCGGGGCGGAGGGAACGATTGGTATCATCACAGGCATCTCGATCCTCTGTCCCAGAAGATCGAATGCCGTAAACACAGCGTATTTTGGACTAACATCCTTCGATAACGTCAAGCGAGCATTCATCGAGGCTAAGAAAGACCTTGGTGAGATTTTATCTGCATTCGAACTTATGGACGGTTTGACACAAGATTTGTTCCACATTGCGACAGGCAAAACATATCCTTTGGCCGAAAGATATCCATTCCATGTAGTGATTGAAACCAGCGGTTCGAATGGCGAACACGATTCAGCGAAACTGGAGGCATTTTTAGAAAAAGTTATGGGCGAGGAGATCGTAGCTGATGGAACAGTCGCGCAAGACGAAACCCAGGCGCAGACATTATGGAGGTGGCGAGAGGGTTTGCCGGAAGCTTGTGCGCATTGGGGTGGAACATACAAATACGATGTTTCCATTCCGTTAAACGATTTTTATACGTTAGTGGAAGATTGCAGAGTACTGTTCGAAGAAGCTGGATTGGTGGGAGGCCCGGAGGGAGATGATTCGAAACCTGTGATTGGCGTTGTCGGGTGGGGGCACATGGGTGATTCGAATCTTCACTTGAACGTTCCTGTTAGGAAGTACGATAAAGCTGTCGAGAACTTGCTGGAGCCGTGGATATATGAGTGGATTCAGAAGAGAAATGGAAGTATCAGTGCTGAGCACGGGCTTGGATTTGCAAAGAGAGATTATGTGCAGTACAGCCGGGATCCGACTTCATTAGAAATTATGAGAAGGGTGAAAAAGACTTTTGATCCGAAGGGAATTATGAATCCGTAAGTATCTCCCGAGCATATTCGAGATATACTTCGATCCTGGCTAACTTATAATCAACTTTAGATACAAATATATACCAGCTGATGTCTAAATACTGTGCCGGTGCGGTTTGAATTGCATGTAAATAAATAAAATATAAATCGAACTAAACTTCTATGTTTAAGATATCCTATAGGACCAAGCTTAGGCTTACCTGTTTGAATATAATTTGAAGTTCCACAGTTGGCTGTTGTGATTGGGCTCATAAGAGGTACTCGCTCGTTTGTGGTACTTGGACCTCGCTTAGCTGGAACCTCACCGCCAACCCCTGCGCAGACTTACCTTCCTCTAACAAACTTGATGCCGCGAGCATCAACCTCTTCATCGCACACGATTTTGATGTAGCGCCCTAATGGTACTCTTTCCGAGCCACCAAGCGGCCACCATATCCCGTCATGTCGGTCCGTCATCATGACATTTGATAGCACTCTCCTATTGATTATCAACACTAACCTCACAACGTAGGACCCGTCCACTGCGTAACATACAGCTCTGGCGCTGGCCAATACGTATGTTCTCCCAATATCTCCACCTATAACCTAATCACCAACTGACAATTTTCGTCAAATAATAGCTCCTTACCGGCGGCCAAGATCGCAAAATCAACCTCTTCAACTCCTCCACAACATCACACATCCAAACCTACGACGCCCATGGCTATGAAGTCCTCTCCGTCGCCGTCTCGCACGACAACTCCCGCTTCGCGTCCGTCGGTGGTGATAAATCCGCATTCCTTTGGGATGTCGCCACCGCCAAGACAGTTCGCCGTTTTGCCGGCCATTACGCACGCATCAATACTTGCGGATTCAACCACGATGCTTCAGTCTTAGTCACCGGTAGCTTCGACGCGACTGTCAGAATTTGGGATACAAAAAGTAACTCCACCAAACCACTGATGGTGTGGGACGAAGGAAAGGATAGTATCACGTCACTTGTCGTCGGTGATGGGGAGATTGTCACTGGTTGTGTGGATGGGAAGGTTCGACGGTATGATTTGAGGATGGGGCAGATATACGTCGATGTCATCGGGTCACCTGTCACTAGTGTTTGTCAAACGAGGGATGAGAATGCTGTGTTGGTGTCGAGTCTAGATGGTACGATCAGGTTGATGGATAAAGGTACTGGTGGGTGTTTGCATAGTTACAAAGGTCATAAGAACTCGGAGTACAGGATCGCTAGTACCTTTGCTATGGTGGATAGTTATGTGGTTAGTGGGAGTGAGGATGGGGAGGTTTGGGCCTGGGATATTCTGGAAGGCAAGAATGTGGTGAGAGAGAAGGCACACAGTGGGAAGGTCGTGAGTTCTGTGGCTGTGAACGATGGAAGGAAGGAGATGGCTACAGCCGGTGTAGACGGAGCGGTTGTTGTCTGGAGGATCGAATAATTGAGATAAGCCGGATCTCTACGTTGACTTCCTGCAGCACACTATAGTGTAAGGGCATGCACAGTGAATGTATTTTGGGTTGCAAATTCTTTGTAACTGATTAAAATTTTAAGAGAAACGCTTCATCAGCTATGAAGTAGGGGTAATTGAAAGAACCTTTTGGAACTCATGTGAAGAGTGAAAGATGATGATGGGCTGGCTTCTGAAAGCCCAGCTTCATATACATTAAACTAGATTTATATACTGATACAAAAAAAAGGTCAAAGGTGCGCCAAAGAAACCCCCATGCCTGACAATTCAATAGAGACTTCGCTATACAACTAAGAGGAATGCATCTATCATCAATCTTCGTCATCAGAGTCCACACGCGCTCGTTTGTTATCCTTATGTTTATCGGAAAGCTCCAGCCCATGCTTCTTCTGTTGCCCAGCCTTAACATCGGCCAAGAAAGCATCAACATTGAACGGATCCACCGATGTCCCGGAATCTTTCTCGAACTGAACGGGTCCCTCCCTCGCTTCTTGATCGGCGGATCCCTTGAACACGCCTCTACCGAGGACATCAAATCTCTTCTCTTTCGAGAACCTTTCCATGTCACCGTCACCTTCGTCGTCTTCTTGATGACCCGCCGACGGTCGGTAGATACTCCTCGAAATTTCAGCGGCCGCGAATAACGGCTTGTCGTAGTGTTGGTCTTCGTTGAATTCTGCCCCCATACCGAGGCCGCTACTCTGGTTGAACAACCTAGCATCAAACATTGATTCTGCTGATTGAGTCGGCTTAGAAACAAGACCCAGCGCCATTCTCTCGCCGATATCTCGGTTTTGCTCTCGCGCAAGCATTTGCACCCGTCTCTCGGTACCCATTCTCTTCATCCGAAGGTCTCGCTCCGCTTCCTTTCGTCTCTCCCGCCTCATCTCCTCTCTTTCTTGCCTCGCTTTGTCTTCATCTGAATCAGAGCCTCGAGATCTCGATCTTCTCCTTCTAGGTGTTCTGCTACCGCTATCTGATCGTTCAGACCCAGAAGGCGATTCCGAAGACCTATCCGCAATTCTTCCCCTAGTAGCACCTCGATGTTCTTCTCTTGCCTGTTGTGCCAACTTTCTTAAGTGTTCTTCCTTTGCCAGCTTCTCCTTCTCTGCGAGCTTCTGCTGCATAGTTGATCTCAGTTTCACCTCCTCTCTTGCGTGTCTATCCGCTATGAACAATGCTTCCGAGAATTGAGCAAATTTGTCATTGATAGTCACGTCTTGCAAGCCTCTCCCGTCTGCAGCTAACCGCTTGTCTAGTGGCACAGTATAACCTTTTGGATTCTTCCAATTCGAGATTGGCGGTGGGATCGTCCAGGCTTCCTGGTCCGCTGCTGTCAACTTCCTCGGCGGGGAATGCATGATCGGTGGCGGTGGCGACGGTGGTCCTCTAGGTATCTTTTTATGCTTAAACTTCGGTGGCTCCATCGGATCTTGTTGACGTTCAACGATCTTTATAATTCTGTCATTCTTCTTTCCGGTCTCACCCATCTGATTCGCGGGCGTGTATCGCACGAATGTCGGCTCAGGTCTGTTCGTTCCTTTTATATTCTTGGGCTTCTGCGCAGCAACCGCTCCCGCGACGAGTTTCGCCAACGCAGCGCGAGTTTTCTCCGTTTGCTCTGCGACTTCTTCTTCCGATGGCCTTTCCAGAGAGATTTCACCAACATCTGCCCGTTGTCGCAAGGGGATCAGGTCTTTGAACGACGCGTGAACAATACGTTTCTCGTTATGACCCTGCCGAGCTATCGCGTCGTATTTAACCAGTCCTTGTTCGTCGACTTCGAGGGCAATGGCGTTATTTCTGGATTTGGATGCTGAGGGTTTACGGCCCATCTCGAGGGGGTATTGAGCAATAGGGATCTCGGGGAAGGCGCCGCCATCGCCAAAGTCTTCCACGGATTGTGGACGCCATGAGGCGCGTTGGCCGTAAGGGGGAGGACCAGTGCGCTGGAAGACACCGGCATCGTTAGTACTCGTCGACGTCAAAGGAAGGATGGGGTCGAATGTTACCTTTAGGACAAGCTGTGATTCGGCACTGTTGGCGCCTACTATCCGGGGGCCGACTGGTTTGGATGGGGCCGTCACATCATTGGAGGAAGATGAGGCTTGCTTAGGCGCCGGGAGGGCGGCGAAGAGGGATTTCGTGATAGTCGCCATCTGTGTCGGTTGTCGAAGTAGAAGGAGGGATGATGGTGAGGTTGATAGTGAAGATGGCGATGGGAAGAAGGAATGTCAGTCATTTTTCGAGATGGCCGAAAAGAGCGAATCTTGGCGGCCGACAACACAAAACTTCAAGGGCCTCGGAATGGCCCCACGAGCAAGCAGGCTCACAGACGAACATTTACCACAAAGTAACGATTTATAGTGAAAGCACTGGCTATCAATACTCGTACGGGCGACGAATGAGATTCAAAAAAGAGAACTCGATGAGTTCGGTATATCATACAAGACCAAAGATTCCAAGGACCGCTGAACCGCTAAGACATGTGCACGAGGGTGATACCGCGTCAGGTATCAATCACTCTGTGATTGCTAAATGCTATCCAAATTCCTCCTCTCCACCAATCGTTCCAGGTTGTTCCCGAGCTTGTTGATCTGGAGTATCGTATCGACACCGTAAGAGGCCAAACTGTGTAACTTGAGACTACCAGCCCAGTATTCGGCGTACACTCTGCTCAGAGGAAGTCCAAGGCCTAGTCTCAGGTTCGGGGGTCGGTGGGACAAAGGCGCCAAAGAAGTTCCTCTCAACGGTTTTCCGTCTTTATCCGTCCCTTCCCCTGCTCCCGTGTGGAACAGTTCTTGTAAAGTGGCAGACATCGTTGGGACCAGTGAGATATTTTGAAGTTGTTTTTGCCTTCGGGGGCCTTTGCTGAACGACCAGATGTGTGGGAAGATATCCTGAGGGATTCCTCCTCCCTGATCCGATATCCTGAAGATAACGTATTGTTGAGTTTGGCAGATGAGAACGTTGATAGGAGGTAACTTTGCATGTTGGTCGCTGCCGTGTCGTTCAATAGTAGCCTGTATCGAGTTTCGGAGCAGCTCTCCGATTATGTATTCCAAATGACTAGGGATATAGGGAAAGGTAGCCTCGGGATGGCCTTCGATGATGATTTCAGGAACCGGGGAATTTGGTCCGTTGGCTTGTCGCGAGAGGTCCTGGCAGAGTTTACCGCATTTATCGACGACCTCACGAGCGTTACATTTGAGGAAGACCTCGCCAACAAAGTCGACACCGTTCGTATGGTCTCCATGGCCTTCGCTACCGGGGAAATAGAAGGGGGAGTTGAAAGTCTCCGTGAGAGCGACATGTTGCTCAGCTATCGTCCGACGGGATATCCTACTCTTCAGCATCGTTTTCAAGAAGTTATCGAGCTCGATGGCGGGGACGAAATCACGACATTCTAAGACCCCGATGGCGAGATCTGGGATGACGGACAGGTTTTCGGTCAACATCTTTCTTATGAGGCGGCAGAACTTATCATTCTCCTCAGAAGATTTGACCTCAGAGGTCTTCCTCAATTGTTCGAACGAGTTATAGTACGTCTCGTAGACTTTTGAGATGTTCGGATTTGTGACGACGACGTAGGGGAGACGCTGCATGTCACGGATGCGGTGCGCGAGACGGGTGGGGAGTTCGGTGCGGACATAGTTGGCGGAGTCGAGAAGTCTTTCGAGCGTCAAGTTACGACCAAAGAAAGTGAGCTGGCGTAGTGAGATGGGTCGAGCTTCTCGAGCGACATGTTCCTCGAGAGCGGTCGAGGGCCGCCAGGGTCCGTGGATCGAGATGGACCGTTTTGAGATACTGAAGAGGGATACGGAGTCGGCACATGCGTTGGAGCGCCTGGTCAACCGGGGCAGAGGGGATGCAGCGGCTTTGAACATCGAGGGAATCTATCCTCCATGGACGACGACGACGACAACGATGGTGAAGGGGAGGAGGAGCAAGAAATAGTGCAGGTGTATCGATCTGTTTTCCTCCTCCTTCTTATGTTCTCATTCGCGGAGGATTCAAATGCAGATGGAGTGGTCTGTTTCGCTACACGTGCGCGGCAGCGGGGATGTTGAATTCAGACAGAATCAAACGTCCGAAGGTATCTCTCTGCGAGGAAATACTTTGACGGGAAGGAAGGCCTGTTGGTTAGCACGATAAATCTCTGATCCCTGTTGCAGCGGAGAGAAGACGGAGAACAGACAGCGTACGTACCTGCAGAAAAGATACTGATCTCAAGCATGGTATTCTGTCCCACGCCGGAGAGGAGAAAGTTGCGAGAGCAGGTCGGGGAACAGGAACCCGACCTCGAGCTGAGGCATATTTCAGGAACAGAAGGTGGGCGAGTGTGGGGTATTAATACCTATTAATTCTCCCAGCATGGGTGCCGGCCTAAAATCGGCCTCGCCAGATGGGGCTCGGAGCCGCATCTCACATGTTTTCGCTGGTATTTAGGACCTAGCTCGGTCGAGTCTGATACATCCAAGTCGGTCGTAGGCACTAGATAGACGGAGGAGGAGGAGGAGGATATCGATAAGGCGCTGGTGCTCGGCTCAGCTGGCTCGGGGGGCAGCTGCCCAGGTGAGGAGGCCATTGGCTGGGATCATGTTATCACACCGGCTGGCTGCGTCTCTGCGTAACTACTCCACGTCGCTGCATCTGAACAGATATCCGGCGTCGTGCTGCGTAGTATAAGATCGAGCTAGCTTCGTAGTGAAGTTAGCATTCGTGTAGGAGCAGTGTCGTCGCGGTATTAGTAATGTGTCGACGACGTTGCCCGTCTGCTTCAGCAACACCCCGTCCCTCTTCCTCCACCATCCATCAACCATCACCCCGTCATCATCACCATCGCCTTCAACCGCCGTTCCGCCTCCGTTCGTTCGTCCGCCGGGCCCCTCCATAATCGCGATATCCCATTCTCCTTCCCGGTCACCAGCATCCCCTCTCACAGCCCTGCTATCTTTAGTCTCAGAGCTGTTCGCGGTTGCTGCTGCCTCTCTGCTTGCCCCGGCATACCCAAAGGCAACACGAGCTTTGGCAGCCTGAAGCTCAACTCTCCTCCAAACCGACACTCCCTCCCCCCCATCACATCACACAAGCTCTCAGCTAGCCCGTTTCCTGCGAGCTGGGCCCATCGGTGCAACAGTCTCCTCTTTCCCAGAAGCTTTGGGCCTCTTTCCATCACTACCCATCTGTCCAGGCTTCTAGGCTTCCCCCCACCCGGCCCGCTAGATACCCGGGAAAAACTAAATAGAATCGTTCCCCCACCTGGACTGGATCTTGTCCACGACGCGCAGCCATGGACGAGGTAGGAATTTCCCGCCTTGTGCACAACTGAGCCGCCGCATACCCCTTCTACAGCTAACGTAAACTCCAGCAACTTGAGGACCACGAAATGATCCTGGAAACCGAACTTGACGAGAAGGACCAAAAAGATCCTACCATAATCGATACACCCTTAGATGCAGAAAAATTAGAAACAGAAGAGAAGGAACCTCCCATACGTGCAGATGATCGTACGTGCTCCCTAAATTAACATTCAACTCTATTACTCCGCCGCTTCCTAACGCTCGTCTCCTACCATCAAGATGCCAAAATCTTCGAAAAACACCTCCCCAAAATCCCCGATCTCGAAACTCTCGCCGAGGATCATTTCACCTGGGAAGTCGAAAATTGGTCCACATTACCCAAGCGCTTAACGGGCCCTGTGTTTAACGTTGGGGACACACCATGGTACGTTCCAAATTTGTCCCTCCCATCCTCACGTTTTAGCTTCAGCCCTGACCCTTGCCTACACCTCTTAGGAGAATATTGTTCTTCCCCCACGGAAATAACGCGGACCACGCTTCATTGTACCTGGAACACGGGTTTGAAGAAAAGCCACCTGAGGACTGGTATCGATGCGTCCAATTTGCCCTAGTCCTATGGAATCCAAACGATCCCACGATATACTTCCCACACCGTAAGCTCCATTGAAAATTGCATTTCTCACGCGAAACCCATGGTATCTGACTAAAATTATCCTAAATAGATGCGCATCACCGTTTTCACATCGACGAAGCAGACTGGGGTCTCACTCGGTTTTACGAGCTTCGGAAACTTCGTGTAAAGGAAGCGGATAAAGAACGACCTATGGTGGAAGATGACAGAGCGAATATCACAGCTTATGTTCGGATAGTCAAAGACCCTACAGGTGTCCTATGGCATAATTTCGTCAAGTATGGCCGAATTCCCTCTCTATAGGATCACACCGTCGTTGGTACGCTAATACAGGATCCGTGCAGCTACGATTCAAAGAAAGAAACCGGTTTCGTAGGCTTGAAGAATCAGGGAGCGACTTGTTATTTAAACTCTTTGATCCAGTCGCTCTATTTCACAACAGCCTTTCGCAAGGTAATCTTGCATTTGAGATTTTTTGTAGTGAACGAACTAGTCTAACTCTCACTCCAGTCCGTATATCAGATTCCAACGGAGAACGAAAAGACAGACAATAGCGCTCTGACGTTGCAGCGACTCTTCTATCTCCTCGAAACTTCGAACGACGCCCTCGGCACGAACGAGCTTACCAAGTCTTTTGGCTGGGAGACAAAGCATATCTTTGAGCAGCAAGATGTTCAAGAGCTCTGTAGGATCCTCATGGAAAAGCTTGAGGAGAAGATGAAGGGTACCGAGGCCGACAACGCCCTTGCCAAGATGTTTGTTGGAAAGACGAAGACCTATATTTCTTGTATTAATGTCGAATATGAATCCTCGAGGATAGAAGAATATTGGGATATCCAGCTCACGGTGCGGGGGAAGAAGAATCTTGACGAATCCTTCCGGGATTATATCGCCTACGAAACCTTGGAAGGGGAGAACAAATACTTTGCCGAAGGCCATGGCCTGCAAGACGCTAAGAAAGGTGTTATTTTCGAATCCTTTCCACCCGTCTTACACGTACATTTGAAGAGGTTCGATTATGATTTCATGAGAGACGCTATAACAAAGGTAAGGATGCTAGAATAATAATGCGACTGGGAATTATTTCATCGAACTTCTCGCTAACTTGGATAGGTCAACGATTTGTATGAATTTCCTGAAGAATTCGATGCCGCCCCGTATCTGTCACCGGACGCCGACAAATCAGAATCATACGAATATGCCCTCCATGGGTAAGACTAAATAATAGAGGTTCTCTCGAAGTTGAACTTTGACTAACATTTTTACTTTAGCGTACTTGTTCATAGTGGAGATTTCAATGCTGGACACTACTATGCATTTATCAAACCTGATGCCGGTGGCAAATGGTTCAAGTTCGATGATGACAGAGTTACACCTGCTACTATCAAAGAAGTCTTGGATGACAACTTTGGTGGCGAGATACCTACTACCCAGTTCATGGGTCCGTTACGGAACCCGTATACGAGAACAATGTCCCTGAAACGGTCTATGAGCGCATACATGTTGGTATACATCCGAAAGACTAGAATGGCAGATATTCTTCCTAAGGAAAACTATCCGGCTCCTTCACATCTACGTAAGAGCCGCACGACCAATAATTATAGCTAGGTTGTCAAACTAACATGCAAATCTAGAGAAACGATTGGACGAAGAAAAGGCAGTTCGTGAGCAGAGAAAAAAGGAGCGAGAAGAACAGCATCTGTACATGATGGTAAAAGTTATCACGAATGACCAGTTCAAAGCGCACCAGGGCTTCGATTTAGCTGCGTGGGACTACCAAGGACACCCAGATTCGCCCAAGGTGCACCGTGTACTCAAGGCATCTACTGTGAAATCCTTCTTGACCACTGTCGCCAGCGACCTAAAACAACCACCTGAAAAACTACGGTTATGGGTAATGGTTAATCGCCACAATAAAACCGTGAGACCTGACCATCCGTTGTCAAACTTAGATATGAGTAAGTCTTCCGTTGTTAAGGTATTCTCTGATGCATATGCTGAATTCTTCATAGCCATGGAAGAAGCGGGTGGCAAGTACGGGATCAAAGGCCAAGAATTTAGATTATGGTGTGAGGTAGCTTCCGGCCCTGAAGCTTCGAAAGTCAACTGGCTAGAGAGCTATACATATAACTCCGATATACAATCCGTCTTGTTCCTTAAACACTTCGATCCAGAGACACAAACACTGAAGGGCGTCACTCATGTGTATATGAAGAAGAACGACAAGGTCTCGGAATTGAACACTGTTATACCGACTGAGATGGGATGGCCGGCAGGAACACAAGTGAAGTTTTGGGAGGTAATTCTCGAATAATCCTCGGCCCAAACTTCTGACCGACCGCTAATTCCATATCTAGGAAATCAAACCTTCTATGATTGAGCCTATGAAGCCAAAACAGACTTTCGCTCAAGCTGAAATTCAGGACGGCGATGTCATCTGCTTTCAAAAAGTTTTACCAGAGAAAGAGTGCGTCCTTCTTTACCTATTGACTATATTTTCAGAGAGTTGACCCAGCATCTCAGGTTAAATGAAAAGATTCCGGCAGGAGGGTACGCAGACGCCACGGAATTCTACGACTTCTTGTTGAATCGAGTTGTCTTGCATCTCCTTCCTAAGCGTGGCCTTACAGAGAAGGGCCAGTTTGACCTTGAGGTCAACAGGCGCATCAATTATGACCTCGTAGGTGCCATATTAATTTACTTTCAAATGGCATGGTACTGATATCTATGTTCCAGTTTGCTGCCAAAGTTGGTGAGCATTTGGGCGTTCCTCCAACTCATCTTCGATTCACAATGGTTGCAGCGGCTAGTGGCCAGCAGAAATCTGTATTGAAGAGAGGGAACAATGCTCTGTCCCTGGCACAGATGATGCAATCAACTTACATGCAACAGATTCAACAGGATGCCCTTTACTATGAAATCCTAGATATGAGCTTGACGGAACTAGAGACGAAAAAATTAGTCAAACTAACCTGGTTATCCGAAGGCATAACGAAAGAGGTAAGACAATATCCTCTTGTTCCTGTATCCAGCATGCTGATATTATTTTAGGAGCCGCTCGAGATATTGGTGCCCAAGAATGGGACTGTACAAGATGTTCTAGAAGGTCTACAGCAAAAGTTAAACCTGTCAGAAGAAGAGTTGGAGAAGGTCCATTTTTGGCAAGCGCATGCGCATAGGCATCATAAGGACCTGACTCTCGAGCATAGCGTCGTTGCGCTTCAAGATTTCATGCAGCTGTATGCCGAAGTTCGACCGGAGGAGAGTACAGCGACTGAGGAGTCCGACCATATCATCAATTGCTTCCAGTTTGCGAGAGAACCAAGCAAGTCGCATGGCTTACCGTTCAAATTTGTCATTAAAGAGGTAAGCTTTCCTCCGAGAGGCAGGCGATTTGTGACATTAAAATTCGCTAACGATTATCTTAGGGAGAACTCTTCTCTGAAACGAAGCAGAGACTGCAAAAGCGAACTGGACTCAAGGGCAAGAACTTTGAGAAGATCAAGTTTGCGGTTGTGAAGAAGGCTAGCTATTCGAAACCCACGTACATAAACGATGGTACGAAAACTCTCGTCACACAAATACTAAAGAAATTTTGCTAATGCATGCATCAATAGAGGACATAATATCAGATATGGCAACGGAGCCTGACGATGTATTAGGCCTGGATCACCCGGACAAGACACCCCGAGGCGGACTTTTTGGGAGACAGGAGCAGTCAATCTTCATTCGCTAAAAGACAATTATACACAAAAGTGGGAACCCTTTTTTTTCAGCATCGGGGCTTTCCTCGAGCTCGTTTATTAAAACTACCCTTTATACCTCTGTCTTGCGTAGTTTGAAAGCAGAACTGCGCGGGCGATAAATGTCTTGCGTAGAGGCAAAAGCAGGAAATCAAAAGAATGCGGCCGGGTATTATAAGGATATTGTTTTTACGGCTATTAGAAGAGACTTCATGTAGTTTTTTATGGGCCATCGGTTGTTTCTCATATTCTTTTCCCTTGTTTTTCTCCTATTTTCAGGTTTTCTCTTTTCCTTCTTGTCACTCTATGTATCTCTGGACAGGCAGTAAAGAAGAGAGTGTTTTCACGTCTCAGTGGCTGAGAAAATAAAACAAGATTCCCAGTCTAACGTACCTTTTGTTGTACTTATTATACGCCAGCTTTTGATCCCTCGGTTGATGTTCAGGTTTTAACGAGGTGCTCGCTTGATCTTCCTGTTCTATAAATTTCGTTCATACTTAAGTATACTTGTATTATTTTTACACTGAACAATTTTCAATACGGAGTATATTCTTCGGCTGCCTGTTAAATGAAGTATCGATAATTATATCTCGATTGAAACAAAAGCGTCATGCTGTCATTTATATATGCTCTACGTTTTTCCTTACTTTTCCGTCCGTGTATACAAATTCATGTCTTCAATAATGCATCAAGAACTAAAAGAGGATATGATGTAATGGAATCCGCTAGAGGGAGACAGCTACCACTCTTATGAACAATCCTAGGTAATTCTAAGGGTAGCAAAAAATATCTCCAACAAGAAAATAAAAAAAAGGCATGTGTATCGAGGGCCGAGCAGCGCGGACCACAGAAATAACTTTTCGTCCACCATCACGAGTAGTTGTATATGTTCGTTCAGACGTAGCCCTTCCTTGCGCCCTGGAAGAAGAACCTGACGATGAAGACCTGTAGACAACTCATGGTCACCATCATTAGACTTTCGATGACGGAGAAGTTGAATATTCGCTGTTCCGTCGATCTGACGGTTGAGAAGTTGCGGTTTTCGCGGGTGCGGAAGTATTTCTGGTTTCTGGCGATTGTGGAGAGTTGCCCGGAGAGTTTGAAGATCGATTCTTCGAGGTTGGAGGTTTGTTCGGGCGTGGTTCCCGGACGGGTGGGGAGTTCGGCGCGTTGTTCGTGTTCGACCTGTGCGAATTGAACCGTATGGTTAGTATTGATGTATTTGATAAGGAGGATTTAAGGGTAGCGGATATGGCGTACAGCAATTTCGTAGTCCACGAGCTTTTCGGCAAAGGTGGACATGTCGTTGGAGAAACAGAAGGAGTATTCGCCGATTTCGTTTGCAGTGAAGACAAAGTCTCCCTGACGTTCCTTGTGGCCGTTGAGAACGATCACATCGTTGGGTGCCTTGACGGTGTAGTCTACGTCAAATGCGCCACCAGCTTGAACCTAGTAGAGGCACAATCGTTAGCCTCCCCAATCGCACTATCGTAATGCTCAGAATAGAGAATTATAGAGTCGTACGGCGAAGTAGAAGGCGACCTTGACGCCCTTCTTGTCGTTGTGGATGAAGACGCAGTGCTGCTCGTTCGCGGCGAGCTTATAGGTCAGGGCGGTTGCTGCGGTTGGTCGCGCGAGGTAGAGCACCGACAGGAGGGCGGCGAGTAACCAGGTGTACTGCGCCATCATAGGGCTATGGCGGTGCGGGAAGCAGGTGCACGCGAATATGGCGAGGGGTGGGGAGGGGGGAAAGTTATCGTCGTCGTGAAGAATTGAAGGGATGAGGTTGAAGGGGGAGCAAGCTGGGTGGTGTTGGTGATATTGGCTTCGGTGTTCTTTAGACTCCAACACAGAAAATACCACGGACGATTCTATTACTCGGAAAGGACCACCGCCAGGGGAGTAGAGACAGTCGCATGTGTTTCGTTCGATAGGTATTCGGTCACGGCTTCAATTGATATGCTTGTCGGTATAACGTGCTAATAGGTGCCTGCGTAAGCCAATAATCTTAGATCCGGAGCCCCTAATTGTTTTGTACCGGAGCACCATCAATCTCTCCAATACTCTATCTAACTCGACACCTCTCACGTATGTATATCTCTTCTACGTCCTCCGCTGGCTGTCTCTGATTCTTCGCTCGGCCTGCTAATTGATCGATAACGCCAAGAAGCACGCAGACTTGACCTCACGTGTGCTGCACAGAACCCATCACGTATCCCAGGGCCGACACTACCTGGGAGACCGCTTATTTATTCTCCCGGCATACCACCTACCCATACACTCATTCAATCGACAGCGTTTCTGCCACCGGGCTGTATTTTCTGCGCAGGCTGCGCAGGCTGCGTTGCCGTGTGGTGGGTCTCGTGGTGGTGGCGGTGGTGGTTGGAACGAGCGAACTCGACCTCTCCGCCAATCCGCTGGCTCGCATGCTTCTTCTCCAAACGTCCTCCAAGCATCAACCACAGATCCTTCCGAACTTTTACCCTCCCCCGCCGCTCTTCGACGTCTTTCGGTCACAAGGGATCCATCTCGCGGTCGTTATACCATCGTTTCCTCGCTCCAGCGCCCGAACCCCCTTCCTCCTGTTTTCGCAAAGCACTCAAATCTCCCGGAACACGCCCCATCCTAACCGCAATTTTTCAAAACTATTCGCGTTTACAACAACCTCCCCGTAAACACAAAGTCAGGACAAGTCGGGCTCGCCTGCGATTTTACCCTTCTCCAACATCTGCGTATACACCGCCAGGCGCGAATTCCGCTCACTAGAAATATTCTCCTTTTTTTTTTTGTTTTTAACGATTTAAATGCGACCTTGGCGACATGCTCTCATTCGATAAACTGCGGAGTTCAACCCTCATAACGAATACATGCTTGACACAAAACTAAAAAGAATAAATACGATTGTAGCGGGGCTGGAGGGTAGCTTCCCAGGAGCGATGCCTGTAAATGGGGATAAGTTGGAGATCGAATCGAAGGGTGGCCCCTCTCAGGTTTGAATACGTCCTTCCTTTCCATTAAGCTAGGTAGCTGATCATGTTCCTTGAACACATAGAATGGACCACATATGGCGAGATCATCACCAAGGAAGCTCGAGGACACGGGAGAAAGGTATGCGCAACGCTACCAGGGCCATGGTTACGGGTATGCATTGAAGGACCTAGAGCTATATCGTCGTAAGCGCTCTCAAACTGATGCTTTGTGTAGGAACCCCAAGGGTGCCAAAAAAATAATTCCTGTAGGTTGTCACCACACTGCAAATGACATTTATGAGCCTACTGACATAGCCGAGTAGCCTGGTACCCACGCACCACGCAATGACCTCAGTACACCTAGAGACTCTCGTCAAACAACTGCGAAAAGACGCCAGCAAGGCCAGGGACACCTACAATTCGTTCACAAGAACATCAATAGCCGGGGCAAGCCAAGTATTCTTGAATCTCAACGGCGCGGGGCAAAGGGACGCACGAGTCCGGAGAGCGATGTCGTGATTGTAGAGGGCTCCTCGACATCGAATGTCAAGAATTGCAGTTTGAGAGCTCCTCCAGATACAGCCTCAAAGGAAGCTGAACCGGAATTGAATGGCCACACCGATTCACCTTCTGAAATATTCATACACGAAGACAATGCTCCTGGTGTCTCAGAGGCCATAGCTCCTGAGACTCCTAGTCAACCTACACGACTTAAACGTAAATCGACTCCCTTTGAACATTCCCATCCTTTAGAATACAAGCTGCCTGAGAGCTGGAACTTACAAAGTAAAGATGATCCCGTGCCAACAACCTTCAAAAGCAAAGCAAAAACCGTGGCTAAAGCTACTACTCCCGAACCACTCGCGGAGTCTGAATCCTCCTTGACTAAATCCGATACCACTCTCGACCTCACAAGTGCCCGTCGAGGTCGAAAATTATTATCCGGATTTAAGATGGTCGTTAGGAAGATAGCTTCATATAAGGAACCAAAAGGAACTGGAGATCGGCAAATCACAAGGTATTTTCAATTTGTAGTAATGGAGGGGGCCAAAGAAGTGGAAGAATTCACATTCCAATTTGATGGCTTGCTATACGCTGCTGTAAGAGCCCATGTCCTCTAAAATCCTTGCCCAAATTCTCTAACAGATACACTAGTATACAGATGAGTCGCCGCATCAAGACTACATTTACCTCAAACTACGTAATCGTACCCAAGGTATGGACATTACTTTCAGCGGTGCTTTGGTTCATTATTTAACTTATATCTCTAGGGCTTTCGGACGGCGTTTTATTGTCTTTCAAAGCACTTCCCTATCCTACGTCGGCATCACCCAGTCTTCGGGACGCCATGGTGTTCAAGGGATGGCTAGATATCGAAAATGTGGCTGTTTCGCCCAAATCTAGGTAATTTTTAAATCCATCCATTCCGTAAATGTCAATTTGGACGGCTGTTTTCTAATTTTCACTAGTAACTTCTTCGAGAAGAGGATGGCTGAAATGGATAAAATGAGAACACCAAGCCCATCCCCTCCTAGAGCTCTACAAACTCCGAAAATACTCGGCGAGGATAAGCGTTTGGAACGTCTACCCGCAACGCCAAAACCACGGGCACAGGATAACAGAAAGCGCCTAACAGCGCCAACGGACCCCCTTAAAGATGCAAAATCTGGCCATACTCCTCTATTAGACATGTCTGGTCAAGGCACGGGTCCTCAGCTTATAGTAGATGACCGGCCCGTACGAAGGAGTACGAGGGGTACCCTCCAAAAAGCAGCAGTTCCGGTACCAAAACCGTTACCACACCCCACTCAAACATGGTCCGAAAGTTTGAGGTTCCCATTTAAACGCCGCCCGTGTGAGACACTAGACTGCGGAAGCCTGCGCCTCCTAGATCAAGATCAATTTTTAAACGACGAAGTTATCAACTTTCACCTCACAATCATCAGAGAAAGGTTGAAATCCACAAATCCTGATCTCGCGAGCAAGGTCCACATCTTCAATACCTATCTATACGACGCATTTACTAGTCAAGGGGAACAGGGAAAATTCAATTATGACAAAGTTAAAAGATGGACCAAGGAAGTTGATATTTTCCAGAAAGACCTCCTTTTCATCCCAGTTAATGAAAAGTATCACTGGTTTCTCGCTGTTGTTTGCAATTTACCCGCGGCATTGCAGAAGGCGCAAAAACACAAAGACAAGATGACTGACGATTTGGACTGCATTGAACATAGTACCAGCTCAAAGGCTACTCCTAAAAAGGGTGGTCGAGGCCCGGTCCCCGCGAACAAATGCGCGGTCATAATCCTAGATTCCATGAACGGAGCTCACAATCATACGCTCAAGGGTGTCAGAACGTATTTGAGGTCCGAATGTCTAGGGAAACAGGACTTGGAGCTCCGTTTTGAGGACATGGTTGGTTTATTGCCACGAAAGATACCAGGACAAGATAACTTTTCGGATTGTGGGATTTTTATGTTGCATTATATTGAAAAGTGGCTTGAAAATCCGTCACAAATTAAAGACGCGCTCTATGAGCGAGACCTTGGCACCGAGGAGGCAGCCCGGAAGCTGTGGAGAATATCGGAGGTCGCGAATAAGCGGGACAACATGTGGCGACTTTACGTGAGGTTGAAAGAGGAACACGACAAATTCAACAAGAACGAGGAGTACACGGAATTTCCACAGGTCGAGGATATTTCCGTTGGGAAGAACGACGTGTCGAAGGAACCCGAAAATGACGATGTTATGCTCATTGACCAACAAACCGCGCATTCTCCTAAGGCCAAGAGCTCAGATGTTGAAGAGGTTCCTCCAATAATTACCTCGCCGTCTAAGAGGAAGCCACATGAAGAGGATGCGAATAGACCTCCTGCAAAACGACCCAAATCTGTGAGCCCGAGTGCCGAAAATCCTGTTAAGAAACAGAAATCAGACAGCCCAGAACAGTCACCATCCCCAACACCCCTCGTCGCGGCCCCTGGGTTGAGACTTGGTTCGCCCGAGATCCCCTATGGCGAAGAAATGGATGTTGAAAACGAAGGAGGAGTAGATATGGATCTGATGAAAAGCGCATCGGAACTGGAGAGCTCCAACGTACCGTTGGTTGCGGCTAATGGCCTGGTGTCCTTTTCCGACCTAACAGAAGACCCAATCCTCGATTCTAATACTCAAGACCTATCGCAAGCGCCGTTTAAAGATCAATCTAAAATTGGACCAGATGTTTTTAACGGTAGTAATCTTGCCGTAGTTATTATCTCTCAAGAAAACCCTTTGAATCCACCCAATGGGATTAGTACGCCTTCCCATGACGCTGCAGCTTCATTCGGTAGTTTAAGTATCGAGGGCAAACATGACGTATTGATCGAGTCTGAGGAGGATGAGATTGTTGATGCTGACGCTGATGGCGACATCAAAATGGGCGGCACTCCGCCCCAACCATCTATAGAAGAAATCGAGGAGTTTGACGACGACGCCTCCAATAGCAAAATTTCTGGGGATGGAGGGAAGCCGAAGAAGAGAAAATCCGCCCATGAACTACATAACGATCAAATCGTCGACGATATCTCATCGCAAGATTCGAAACGACCAAAGACCCCTACAAAACCAAAAGGTAACGGTAATACAGTTCACGATCCGATTGTACTCGATAGTCAAGGTTCCCCCAAACGCACTGGGCTTCGATCGTCATCGAATCTCAGTAAATAATTAAGCATTTTTTCTTTGGTTTTTTTGATACCCATGACTTATGAATACTTCTCTTCTTCTGCTTCTTCTCCTTCTTTTTTTTAATTCGTATTTCGCTATCTCTTTCCATTCTAGTTCTTTTAACCGTTGCTTACCAAGTCAGCATAACTTTGAAAGACTCGGCTTAGTTTTTTACAAGATTGACCCTAGAAGACTTCACAGTTTTCAGCAACAGTACTTTGGACATTCCCATCGTTTCTCACTTTAGCCAGGCGTTTGCGTTTACGGTTTTAATATTGAGTTGCTTTTGTATTCGCACCTTTATCCTGTTTTCTTGCCCGCTTACTTCATTTTTTGCGCATTAGATCTGAGCATTTCTGGGGTGTTTAAGGCAAATGCGGTTCTTGCCCTTCTTTGTTTTCCTTCCTGTAGTCAGAGCGCTCCGATACGCCCGGGGGCGATTTTACTTCCCTTTGGGTCTTTATAATTCAACGACTATTGTACTTCAGTACCAATTTGATAAAATCTTGTAGATACTGATACCTGGTAATACCATACTGGACAAAATATGGTGGCTAGGATGATCAAATGTTGTGAGGCAAGACGGCATTCTCATTACTTGCCATTCGATCTGGGTTCTGAAACCTGGCCGGAAAACCATGGCCAGAGGTCCCACGTCTAAGAAGCGTTGAAATCCTTTGACGTCCAAGCAAGGGCCACTCCGACTTCGGTGTGATCATTGGAAAAATCTCATCAATCGGAGGTCTGTTGGGTTTCAAGGCTCATGGAGGTAAGTAAGTGAGTACTTACCCAAAAACTTAGTTCGGTGTTCTTGATATTTTACGAATTATGCAGGGTCTTCCAATGACAGGCCATATCATTATTTCATCACCGGCGCCTACTTCTCCTTACATACCTACCGGGTCTTTCCGTCTGATGGTCGTGAACTTTGAACGAGAGTTTGAGCGATCCTCCATAATGGAATCCATAATGATTATAATGGTGGGCGATGCGTTCATTTTCAACCAACATCGATATTACTTAAAAATGACATCCACAGCATGGGATTCTAGAAATGGGCCCGTTTCGACTCTGATTGGCGCAGGCCTGGTGCGATCCGTGGGTAGTGTTTTGCCTCCTTCGAGTGCCGTCAGAATCGGAACCCGCACACCCCGGCCAATACCATTCTGCAATAGTAAGGAGAGTGTTGAATTGCGTACAGGGCGCCCTGTACATACATATCCAGACTCATCATGACTTCGGCGTAAAACTATGAACGGAACGCGTTTTTGTCGTTTTTGTTGCGTTGAATGTTGTGGTTTTGAGGGAGCAGACGACAACCGCGTTCGCAAGCGGCAACGTCATCACGAAGCAGCGGAAATGCGCCTCGACACTCCCAAAACAACAAACCTTTTCTGAAGGTACGAGCACCCCCGTTGGCTTACGGTATCATACACGCAGACCTAACGTTGTCCGCCATCTGGAGCGAGCGGATGGGAAACTTGTAAGTTGTAACGCAGAAAGGCATTTCTACAAGGCTGGAGATCTTGATTTTGGACCTGAGTTCGGGCATTTTTCCCATATCTTGCGTCGTTGGCAACATGGGAATCTCGAACTTTGCCATCATGGCAAACCTGATCGTGGGGTTCGAGATCGAGAATATGATGCTTGATAGCATCAGCGACCGCCTGTCCAACGGCTTGGCCTTCGCACTTGTCGCACCCGAAACCACTCGGCCACCGCTGAAAGAAGCATGAGAAAGCCAACATGTGTCGAACCAATCCTGGTCAGGACCCTGAATCTCCATGCATATCCTGACGAAAGGGCTGGCAGGGGGTGTCCGACCAAGGAATCCACTCTGCACACTAAAAGCCGCTTTCCTCCATTCGCCAAGGGAGGCTATGACGGCATTCGAGGCAAACGGTGCAGCACTAAGGATTTCGCAACTGAGATGCAGAACATTTGTTGGATCTCTACGAGAATGGGAAAAGAAGGTTTACCTCGAACCTGGATATGAGGGTTAGAAAATCAGAAAATCAGAAAATCACATCATGACTAAAGAATGCTTATCTGTGAAGGTCTCAAATTCCCCTCAGGAATCTAGGGTGGATGCTGCTGACCTCACATGTTACGGCAGGCTAAGTCGGGGTCCGCAAATCATAGTGACGACAATGCGGCGACAGAAACAACATTTTCGCACTTCGATTTCAACAATTCGATCTTGACGGATGGTAATATTATTAATACTATTATTGACTATTGACATGACGGCATCCGATAGGCCACCTCACAATCCGATAATGGCGAACATATTGCGAGAGTGACAGCTGAATGCTAAGCCAACCCGTATGCAGGCTTTGGATCCTACCCTGTCCCTTGTTTTGTATGACAGGTTCGAAATCAAGCTGTGCCCACGAGAAAATGAAAGGGGAAGTCCTCCACCCGTCTTGAATACGATGTGGCGCGCAACTTGCCGTCATCATGGTCTCATGGGTCTCAACCATGATGCCGCTTTTTTATTTCTTTTTCTTTGAGTTATTCGAATGAATTGCAAAGCCCACTGGCCCTGCCGCCCCCTGCAAGTCTGACGAGCCGACAAGACTGCAAATGGCCGCCCTGTCGTTAGAGATTCGCTCTTGATCTTCAAACGAGAAAGCGAGAAAGCAGGATCGACGAGAATACCCCGGGAGAAATGAGCCGTCTGTTAAGACGTAAACGACTGTGAACAACGGTGTGCAGCAGCCTGGTTTTTTTTTTCCTCTCAGGGCCGTGCGGGGAGGTAGACTGTTTTTTTTAACATGGCGATTTCATTTTCCTGTGCCTGTCCAGTGCAAAGGAATGTTTCGAGAGATATCCTCGCACAGAGGATTGAACCGTTTAACCTCGCTAGCCTTGATGCTGTGATCGTCATGGCGCTGTGATCTTCACAACCACCCCGTCTTCTACCAAATAACCTTTTGGAAGCTTAAAGTTGCCTCCACTCTGACGAACAGGCAGGGGATTTTGCTTTTGTAACCTTGCTTCTCTGCCTACTTGCAAACGAGAGCAAAAGATGACCCTTTGACCCGTGTCTGATATCATATTCCCCTCTAATCTGGTTTAATTCCGTGCCAGCATTGCTTGCCCACCCTATTTCCCCATAATATGCAGCGTTAGGCACAAAGAGGGGTTCTCTTGGATATAAGAAATCACGAGCTGCTCTGTTCGATTTTTCTAATTCTCCATTCTCACCTCGATATCCATTGTTTACATTTCAAATCGCCTGATCACGATACGTCTATCCCATCTCAGACTTCAATTTCGACTATACTCCACCCTTCCAATATATTAGTAAACATATCAAATCCCTCCGGCTTCTCCCATAAAATCACCTCTTTCTCTCTCCTTGCGTGTCTGAATTATACATGATCATTGGAACTTTGAAGAAGCTTCGAATCTCTAGACGACGGACTAGGACAAAGCCTTCTGAACCTCACTACCCACAAGTCATCCGTCTTACTCTCCCACCTTCCAACCCACAACCTACTCAAAAATCAACCGAGAACAAATCTTCCAAAATGGCCTCCTCGAGAACTACATCTTCATCCACAGATTTCACAAACGGTTATCACACACCGACGTCTCCGGAATCCTACGGAGACCACTCGAGTGAACATGACTCGTCGGCTTCGCGTCAAGAGTATGCTAGAATTTTGTACGAACACACCATGAAGCAGATGGAGAGATTTGCTCGCGACGCACAGTCGAGAGGAACATTATCAATGGATAATTATCCTATCCAGCAGAGAGCCGGAGCTGTCGCCAACTAAATAAAATCAAAAATATCTCCCTTAATTAATACCACGCCAACTATCACCCGGGCATAACTCTTAGTCTCGAGTAGAATTCCGTTCTTCAAATCTCAGCCTCTATCCATCCTCACTATTCTCTCCCGGGCTTCTAAAAATCTTTAAAACACCCTCCTATATAATGACTGCTATGACATCTTTCTCTTTCCTCTATTCTTCTCAACAGCCGTCGCGTATCGATACGTATCAACAACTGCTTAGCTTCAAATCAAACGCGTGCTTCGGACTTCACAAGAAACCCGTCACTTCGCTGACTAGCTTTTAGCAGTGGAAGATTTTCTCATTATTTTACTTTTATTTAGCGCATTGGGAATTATCGGTCTGCAACATTCTTGCTACATAAGTTTCGTTACGAAATTTATGGCTTATGTTTTCTTCTGGGGATATTGGATAAGGGAACCAAAACGTGTACACTAGTTTCTTTTGACCTCTGACTATCATCATTAGACTCTTTGAAATGAAAATGATTTCTTGAAACTTTGATTTCTTCTGATAGTGACCGTGATGCGTGTCATCTTGCATTTGTGGGCAAATGTTAGAGACGACTTACTATTGAGTGCTGGAAAGGATAGTTGTAAATTTCATTCATATAATAAGTTCACAAACATCATTCAACAAATATTTCGGTGATGATATTTACACACATAATCTTCGTAAAATCGTATGGCCAGCGTTAAGGAGGTGATGAGAAAATATAGAAATGATGAGGGAGGGTTGTGTAAAGAAAGAAGAACAAAAGGATTCCAACAAGAGAAAAGACTCTAATAGCCGTCCCTCTGGTACATGCACTTGGTGTGACGCGATGACCGAGATAACGTAATAGCCCCAATTTCCGAACTCCATGAGCGTCATTGAGTAATGAAAGGAAAACAGGAAATAAAGCGTGGAAATTTATAGTAATTGTAACGATATGATTACCTGGTCAGAAAAATTCTCGAGGAAATCGGTTAGGACACGTCCATGCCTCTCAGGAGGTGCCGATGGCTGACCGGCGTGGGGCTGACCGGCCGAGTAGGGGCTGGACTGGATTGCACAGCTCGAGGCGGGATACTAGAAGCTCGAGTTTGCAACCCTCTTGTTCTCTCAGTCCGCTTCTTCTCCATCTCCAGCGTTTGTATTTGGCCTTTATATCTGTCTATTTTGGCCTTCAGTTCTTTTATATGGTGCTGGTACTTCGTCCTCTCCCTTTCAATATTGTGTTTCTTGAGTTCAACTTTGACTTCATCCGCTCTAATTCTCAGTGCCTCATTTTCTTCCTCCAAGCGTTGGTTATCGTCCATAAATCTGTGGCTACCCTGTGATGCTAATTGATATTGCTCCCTGAGGAATTCAAGTTCATGTTCCAAAACTTTTCGTTTACGTTCAAGAGCGACTACCTTTGTGTTAAGTTCCATATTTTCAAACACAATCTTTGTTCTTTCCGCCTCGGCTTCGGGGTTATCCAAGAGGGACTGTTTGTAGCGATTCAGGTCATCCTTAGCTTGGTGTGATTCCTTAATCGCTGCCTCTAGGTTGGCTTTGGCCTTATCTCTGTGTTTAGTCAGGGTGGCAATCTCTTGAGATTGTTCATAAACTTCCTTCTTAAGGCCGCGTATTTTCTCTCGTTGCTCCTGATAGTCGACCTCACGATCCGCCAAATGCCCCTCCCATTCTTCGGCGTGTTGTCTATTCTGCAGAAGTTCTGTTTGATAGGCCTTGAGCAATGAGATTAAATCCCCCTTACTCTATTGCCGTATTTCAAGTTAGCAAAGTGGAATGAACAACCAAATTTTTGCAAGCCAATGTTAGTTTACCATCGAATTTAGGATATCTTCGTCTTCTTTTTCTATATCTTCATCTTCATCATCTTCTTCTTCGATCGACTGAGCTGACTTAATATCCTCTTTCTCTTCATGATCTCTGGGAGCTAATTTCGGAGAGCCTTCGTGAATAGGCTCTGCAAGCGGATCTTCTAGAGATGGACTGGGTTCCTCGAGTTTCGAGCTCTCTGGGATAGTATTTGAAATATGTGTGATATCGCCTGAGTCGGTGGTCGGTGCGGTAGCTATAGGTTCTTCGGCAGCTTTAGATCCGGAAATTTCAGCGATGGCTTCCAGCTTATCAGCGTTCCCTTCATAATCTGCCATTGGGGTATCTTCTCGGCGCTGAGGCGATGCTTGGGATGGATCTATTCTCGCTTTTTTATAATTTCCAGACGCAGAAGTAGGAATAGCAATTTGGGACTATGGAATGAAGGAATATTTAGTACATCAGTAAAGGAAATGGGGCACTGAAGGGTTAAACCATAACACCGTCACGTACGAGAACTCTTTTTCTTGCGGGGGACGCCGGACCCTGAGTAGCCGGTTTACTAGCTTGTGTGTTTTGGGAATCATAACGTAGTGGGGGCAGCATGTTATCCCCTGCACTTTGTAGATACTCGATCAAAGACCTCAGATTTCCAGCGGATAAGGCATCTAGATGATCCTGAAGGTTTGGTGGGAGAATTCCAACGTCTTCGCGGATAATATATGCCGCAAAAAGCACAGGATTGATGTAATCCCTGCGGTCGGATTTGATGGAATCCGGAAGACAAAGGCGAATGTGTGCTATCGTATTTATAGCCACAAGGTGAATTACCAAGGTTGGTTTGGTACTTTCATCTTTCCGCAACTGGACTATATGGGGGGCAGACGAATCTAAAGTGGAGTCTATCCCAACTATGAGATCCACTGGGGGCTAGGACAGGGTTAGAACAATTCAGAAGCGAGGATGAGGTAGTGGATAGATACCAAAGTTAACTGCCCCTCTGCTTGAGATGGGAAAAGGGCAACTTGTAATATGTTGTTAGTTCCCCCTGCTGACGCTTTAATAGCTAAAGTTTTATCGTAACGGTTAAAGCTGTAGTTGGCAGATCTCATGAATATCTCCAGATAGTCCTATGATTCATTAGCATAAGAGTTTTACCCCATTGGAGATTATCTAGTTACCATTAACATCCCATCTTCAGCCACTAATGCGATTGTGCATGTTTCTCCCTGAAGCTTGTCTAATAAGCTTGATATAAGAGAAAACTTCGAACTCTGTTTGCAAAACCAGCTGACGATTTTGGGGCTCGCAGTAGTATAACTGTAATTATCGGAGAGATCGCAGTGACTGGAAATTGCGTCAAGCTTGTGGACGAGGTTCTCCATAGCTTCCAAGGAATGAGAACTGTCAGGGTCACGTATTTGGGTATTCTGTATCCCAACAAAAGCCTCGAACTCTCGGTAACTCGTCCGTAATGTCTCCTGGTACAGCTTCTTTTGGTTTTCATTGAGGGGGATGGCTAGAAATATTTCCGTAGCAGTGGATTGAACTGGAGCTCGAAGCAAGTTGAGTGATTGGGAAGCGGCCAGGTATTCATCATCGATCAGCAATATATCTTCTGGTGATGGCGTAACCTCTCCGTACCCGCCAGCAATTATCTGCTGGGTGCTTGTTGGTTCATCAAGAAGGGGTACTGACTGGGACGAAGACAGTAAGCCCGATGATCGCGTCATTACCCCTTGTATTTTTGGGCTTAGGTGGTTGTCGGGCAGACTAGAGATGTCGCCGACGTTAAGCAGCGGTGAAGCTGGCGCTGCAGACATGATTTCGTCACCGGAGCCCGAATTGTTTAGCCTTCTCTTCCTACCCGCGCGGGTCTCCCTTGGCGGGGATGTGATCTCCTGAGGTTGATCCGAAACAACTTGCTGCCGGGCGGAACTACTCTGGGCTGTGTTCTCTTGTGATAATGCAAGCGTCTGCTCGTTTTGAGTGGCTGGTTGCCTGCTTCTTTGAGATGGAAAGTAGCCCAATACCGTCACTGGAGCGGGCTTTATGCTCGCAGGTATTGGGCCACACGGAGTGGAAGCAGCCGATCGATCTTGAAGAGCGTCCTCTCTTAATGGTGTCTTTGGTGATAAGACAGGCGGAAATGTTTCAAAGTCAGTTCCAAAGGACTCAGGCTCGTGAGGTTGGAGATTGCGAAGTGACGATGAATCGACAGATTCAACAGTTTCGCCCTGGCCCTGGCTCTGCGACTGAATGGTTTCCAGCTGGCGTTAATTTGAAACTATGTTAGTGCTAGAAGACAAATTTTACGGACCATTTATACACGAGCTTACCTGAGCTGGCGGAGCAGGAGAATCCGGTTGCGCCTCCAGGATGCCCGTCAGACGCGATTCTACAGCTTGCTGTAGAATTCGGACAGTATTAAGATTCAAATTCCGTAGGGGTGACGGATGTGCCGCTGGTGTATTAATTGCGACAACAGCCTCTGACTCGTCGCTATCACGCAGAGGTGCAAAAGCAGACTTTGAAGTCACAAATGAAGAATCAGAAGCAGTGGCGCTCTCCTCGTTAGGTCGAAGGCGGTTGGGTTGAGGACTGCGAGGCGTTTGAGAATGTTGCTGATGCGACGGCCCAACTCGAGGTGCAGCCTCGCCCGCAACACTTTTTGGTGCCTGCGCCCACCCTCCAGCGTCTTCGTGATGGGCAGGATGGGCGCTCGGTCTCTCGGACTCGCTGTGAGCGCCTGATTCTTCCCCTTCTCCTTCTTCCGAGAGACTCTGGAAAGACGGAGTGACCCCGACTTTGCTAAAACTTAGCTGAGCAGAAGGAACAGAGTCATTCGATGATTGAGAGTTCTTCCCATTCAGGCTCGTGCTCTGAGAATTGGTTTCCTGGCTCTTCATATCCCGAACATCTTGCGAAAACACTTTACTTGAAGAGTCCGGTATTTCTTCAAACTCGTGATCGGTCTGAGAAGGAGGTTCATCAAGACCAGAACTGACCCGCTCTTGAATAGTCCGTAAACGCGTTGAGGTTGTAGCTTGAACAACATCATTATTTAACGGAGTCTCTGGAACTCCTAAGGGATCTCCTTGAGTATTATTTAGAGGGGTCAGAGCAGGAGATTGTGAATCTGGAACCATTCTGTCTCCTCTACGAGAACTCTGAGTGAGTGGAACTTGTACCTCAACCTCACTTTGGGAGCTTTCGTCTTCAGATCTTCCAAAAATTTCAATCCGATCACTTGGTGCTTGACTCGAAATAGTGAGGACATCGTTAAGCGGTTGATCTGAAAGAGCATTGATCCCCAAATCCTGTTCCTCATTATCTACCTGGCTATCGCTAGAAACCGATGACGGTGATACCAGTGATATGGCATCAGGTGTGGAATAAACAATATATTGCTCTCTCGCCAAGTCCCCAGGAACGGTAATCTCAACAGCGAAGCTATTTTGAGTCGCAGAACGGGACTTGGTCCCAAGGCTGTCGTATCCAGTATCTTCTTCTTCATCTTCATCTTCATTCTCTCCCTCCTCTTCGTCATCTCTCCCATCTTGGCCTCCCCCAGAGACATGTTGCCCGATTTCAAAACTCTCCCTATGGCTCAGACTTTGGCTCGAATCAATGATATGCCGTCGGTTTGTCCTAGCTCTAGGGTACAACTCGGTATTTTGTGTTATATCCAAGTTGCCATCTTCATCACGTTCGACAGGCGCTTCCTCTTGTGGAAAGGACGAAATAATGACGGGATCTTCTTTGGTAGTCTTGCGTCTCTTCCCCCCACGCTTATACCGATCCAAATTATGCCTTGCGACTCGAACCGGTTTCGCTACTCTGGTTTCAAGAACCGGTGGAGGACTTGAAGAGGGCTCCCTGTTGCGTTTTCTGAGCTTGCGTTTTTCCCATTCGCTCACGAGTTCTTCGGTAACCTCGTGTGGTTTTTTCTATTTAATAACAATTCGAAGGTTAGTGGCGTCGCTTCCAATAATAATGTGTGGTAACGCACCCAGTCAAGCGGCCAGGGTTGACCATTTTCGTCGGTTCCCTCCCATTCCACTCTGTAAAGCTTTTTCCTGCCCACTCCTTTCTCGGCCACAATTTGCTTGACCTCCCACCACTGGCCTGCGTCTGAACTGCCTCCTTTCGGCGAACTGGATTCTTCCTCGGTCGAGCCTTTATAGTCGATTGGGCTCTTTTCCCGAAGTTCGTGCGGCTCTGCGCTAGTTGCGGTCCCATGTCCCGGCCTGTATGGGGCTTGGCTCTGCGGCATGTTTGCGCGTCGCGGCATGGTGAATTCCTCCCCTTCGCGAGGGGCGTTTGTGCCCAAAATTTTAGGTAACCAATAACTCGTAGCAACGTGGGATAATTAAGTCAGAAGGTCAGAGCACGGAGAATAATCAAGATACCTGCCAGCTCGTAAGGTAAGGCCACCGTCAATGGCAATGGTGCACAGATGCCAGCGATGGAGGTTGCTGTAAGCGTGTTGATGAGTTCTGATGGATGGTCAATTTCCGGGGAGCGTGGGTCGTGGGTCGTGGGTTGGGTGGCCTGGCACGAGGGACAACAACAGTCCAAAATTGACGTCGTCAACACAGAAACAGAACAGGTGTGCGAGGTTGAATAGCGAACTAATACAATAGAGCTCCAAAGGAGAATTCGAACATTGATGGGTCAAGGACTTGGTGATTAATATTACAACTATGCACTCGCTAGGGGAGGCGACTAAATGAAAACATTGAACAATGAACCAAAAACACAGATAACAGTGCGCGCTGTAGAGTTCTCTATCTGAACAGGAAGATACCAGACTCCATATCTCTAGGTTGCAAACCCGAATTTTTCCCAATGGCCAAATATTTCCTTCACTCAATCCTTTAGGATTACAGATCTACTTACTCTTACCTCATAAGCCAGCCTCGGTCTTGGTCATATACTACTCACCCTCTTCAAAATTGAAACCCAACTCCCCCATTGTTTTAGCAACCTCTCCATCTGCTTTTGCCTTGATAAAGGCCGCTTTAATCTTTGGTATATTCTGCCTGATCCATCGCTCTTTGTCCCCCCATTGCGTCGGCTCACGCTCAGGATTAAACTTTTCCCTGTTCCATTTGTTAAGCATGTCCATATAATCTGCATCCTGAGGGAAATTCAAGAAGTGGAAATGTCTATTCGTTGGCCGCTTCTCTAACGCATCTTTCTCCCAGACTCGCATGTCTGCCTCAGAAGGTAGAGTCAACCGTCCCGAGTATACACCCGCAACGACCGCCGCCTGACTCTCAGTAAACGGAAATGGAATAACCTTGGTGGGAAGCCCGATGATTGAAAAGTTTGGACATGGGATGTAGAACAGGTGTTGGTAGAGGTTATGAATGTAGAAGCCATCGGTGACCATCCGTTCGGATGGGTCGGCAGACTCCACGGCAAAGGGAAGAGAATGTAAATATCCGCTGTGGGTGCCATTTAGTCTTTAATCCTCAAAACCTTGCATGGCAGCCTGGTAGAACTTACGTGCAGAATAGGACAACGTCAATATCATCCTCCGTGGTTCCATCTGAGAATACAACGGTCTTGCTTTCGGGGATAAATTCTTCAATTGTAGGAACGATTTTAATCCTTGTTCCAGCTAGGGAAGGGAATTCCTTGAAGCTAGCCGTGCTTTTGCAAGATTGGAACACGGGAGTCCGCGAGACTGCTGCAATCTGCATGGCGATATCGATTCCACTAGCCGAGTTACCTACAACCACCACTTTCTGTGATAACGCGGAAGACCCCAGCAGTCAGCTTAGCTCTATAACAAGAAATGAACAACCAAATTCACGGAAATACCTTTCCTTCATATCCCGCTGCGCTTCGAAAGTACTTGGAGTGCCGTATCGAGGCGGGATACCTGCGCTCGAAGCCCTTGATCCCATTAATAGGAGGGATATACGGGACATTGTAATGCCCCGTCGTGACAATTACTGCATCGAAAATTTCCATCTCGACTTGGCTGAAGATCACATCTTGAACTTCTACCAACCATCTGTGGTCAGTCTCCCTCGCAACTCGAATAACTTTTTTGTTAAACCTGGTAATTGGCTCGAGCTCTTTGGAAAACTCCAGCACGTAATTTTTTACATCCTGGTGTTTTGGAAAAAGCTGCAAGCCATCGTCGAAAAGTGTGTTTTTGAAAATCATGAGATCCTTAGGAATATTCGTCTCCAACGCATCATACATTGGACTCATGAAGACTGGCTTGCCGCTTGGCCTCCCCACAACCGGCGGGTCCTCGAGATTCGGGTCCTCCTGGGGAATATTTTGCAAACGCAATTTTGTTTCAGCCGTGTAGTTCCATGCTCCACCGAAAGTTGCCTGCTGCTCGAATATCACCACTTTAAGGCCCTCGGCGAGGAGGAATTTGGCCGCGACCGCACCGGACGGTCCGCCCCCCAGCACCGCAACCCGTTTGATCTGTGGAATCATTTGTGCAGAAGAGGTTCTGTTATTTTTCTATCCAAGGAAGACTTTAAAAATGCGAGAGCGAATGACGAGCACGGCAAATTTTAGAAATGTGTTGCGGAAAAGATATCCAACAAAATCGTCACAATCCAGGCCGGGGAGAATGCAGATGACCAAATCCGTGTCTAGAGCATGCATTTAAGAACGCGGTTTGTGGAATAGGGCTGGCCATTCTAGCACTAAGACTTTATACAAGGCGTCTGCGTGTCGCGACGGCTATAGAATCGTTATAACAGCCACCGATATTGAAAAATGCTGAGGGCGGAAATCGAACAAGGGTTACATCTGGAAAGACGTGGAAAATGTTTAGGTTTCCGTTATCTAACGGACCCTATAACTTGTGTCTTGTATTATGTTACATTCTTTCTAAGAATAAGGATACGCCTGGATATGGGTCACCAAGCTTCGCATCCAATGATTTCGCTTGATGGGCCGACTCAACAGTCGTGACAGCCATTTCCACAAAACACGACCCCCATATATCTCGTGTTATATGCAACCAGTCGGGGAGTTTCAGATATAAAATCCCCTCTTTTTCTAATGTTGCATGTTTTACCCGAATGAAAAGGTCGCACGGCACGGCCCCATCACTCCTTCGACAATCTCGAACAAATTATATAATAATGTGATTGATATATATCGATATATAGATCTGGTCGCACTCGCGGGTATCTCTGAGGTTTGCCTCTTTGGCTGTAAGTATGATGTCCGGGTTTCGCGAACGAATGCTTGTAATCTGATTGGGTTGCGCAAATATAGATAGGTTGCAATCAATGCATTCTACGTAGGTCGTGCATGACTTCAAGCCGCGCAGGGTGGTATTTCCGCCGAAGTTATGCCAGACTAATTTGAGTTTCGTTCCTCTTCTTCTATTCCACTTGCTTCTTCCACTTCCGTGATATCTTGTCCAACTCCGAGGATAGAATGTTCTTCTGGGAAAGTGTCGTCTTCCGCTAGTATGGTGATCCACTCTGGCGGAGCGATTGGGGGAGGAAGCGGCCCGAGTTTCTCAATTTCTTCCAAAATATATCCCGCCTGCCCTGCCCAACAAGAAAAGAATCTCTGCGCCGTCGCAAGTATTCGTCCTACAGTGAGAGGAGGAGTTTTGCGTCTGCCAATCTGGACGTTACGAGGTTCCAGTATAGCGTTGAAGCCAGGCTTATCAAAGCTTTTTTTCAAGGGCTCAATCACCGCTGCGAGGTAATTTTGGGCCTTTTCGGCTTGAGATTGGATCTCACGCCAGAAAGAGATGACAAAATCTCGCGATCCTACAGTGTATTCGATATTGTTCTCCATGTCCGTCCCCGGTGAGGTAGCGTCTTCCATGTATAGCGCAAGTACTCTGATATTGTGAAATTCCCACATCGTGGGGTCGTTACGACTTGGAAATTCATCGATGGACTCTCCAAATACGAGAAATTCCTTCATCAGACCTTCCATAGCCTTACGATAAAAAATGAGCCTATGAAATAGCATTTTCGCAGATATGACGTCCGATACGCCGTAACTCGAGAGAAGTGTTTCTGCAGTCTGGCCGGAGCTCTCGAGGGTTTGCGCTTCATCGATTACGTCTGAAAATGTGATAATCACGGTGTTAATGGATACTATATTATAATTGAGCGACGTGGGCCAATCCGGCGCGAGAGCCGCAAGATCACTTGGCCCCCCTATGGCGCAATCGACCCTCCGTTTGTTTTTGAATCTTTCGATCGCATTTAATATATTTTTGTAGACGGGCCATTCTCTCTCAAGGTAGAGTTCCCAATCTTTGGGGGAAATCCTCTCGATATCGGTTTTTTCTTCAACAATTTCCGCTGCATCTGACCCAGGAGCCCGCACGGGGGCTAGAAAGTTAATAAGAAGCCATCCAGTCAACCAGACAAGAGAATATAGAATATTCATCGCGACCCACTCAGATGTAACTTTGAATTTCGCGCCATGAAGAATCTTGAAATAGTTCGATATTTTGAAAATCTGCACCTGATGACTCAATGCCCTTGACCACGACCTCCACGTGTAGTACGGCGTCTCCGGCGTGCGATATGAGGCTGTTGGCTTCTCCTTTTGAGAGATATCTCTTTCATCGGCATGGTTGCGTTAGCGAGGGGCGGGCTTTTGAGTGAAATTAACATGGCCAGCTGAATAGAACTATAGCCAATCTTTTCGAGTATTGTGTGACTAGAACTGGCGGGCAGCCCGCCGCCGCAAACACCATGGGACGAGATGTCTCGGAACATCGAGTTGTGTCTCAGGCAGAGAAGAAAAAAAGGGGGAAAAGTTTATCAACCTCTGAAGCGTACTTGATGACAATATCATATACCTGTATATATCTGCGTATAGTCTACAGTGCGCTGCTGACAGATGATCTTGTCGAGTCGGCTGAATGTCTCATCTCGAAGAATGCGTTTCTTTGTTGGATAATGCAACCGAGGAGGCCGTCGTTGGTTGGCTGGTACGCTGGGTTGACTGGCTGGCTGGGTCGGCTCTGATGTCGTTCGCAAGTCGCGTTGGGTCCACCTCATCCCACGCGTGTCTTTCACAGCCCCGACTTTAATTAGATGCACGCAACCCAGATACCTCTTCCACCTCTGGATCACGACCACCGAATAACCCGCTGGCGGTCCTTGAGGCCCAGGGTATCCAATCACGATGGCAAGCATACCCGGTCTTTCTTATCTTGACCCAGTTCCACTCTCATCACTCGATCCTTCGGCAACAGCATCAGGCGAGATTACTGCGACGGTAGCATCGCTGTGGCCGTACAGCGCATCGGCTCTGAAACTCACCGCCATAATAGCGGAATCAGACCATAGAAAGCGCGAACGGCGAGGCGAACTCAAGGTTTCATTTCACGGTTATGCTGCTGAGAAACTCAAGGCTCTTGCAATCGGGGATGTTGTCAAGTTATCCCTAGAAGGTGCGACTTGGGAGGCACTACCCGATCCCGAAGAGAAAGACGTACCTTGGCAGTTACGATGGGAAAAGCGTTTACGGGTGAAGGTAGGAATATTGCGCCATACTTTCAGGTTACAGGACCGCATCCTATCGATTTCGATAGTCTGACAATATATATATTTTAGGTTTTCAAAACAGCATCGATAGAACCATACATTGACGTCGACCAAACCTTCGATCAAGCTCGACAGTCGGGTTTGCTTGAGCGGATCGCAGCCGCAGAGGCAATCATATCAGAGTCCCAGCTTGAAGAAGAGGGTGACGACGATGTGGCACCGCATACACCTCAGAAACCAAGCAGCCAGCGAACTGCTGGATGGCCAGGATCTTTCTTCAGCAGCACTATTCCCTCCCAAACCCCGATCAATATCTTTGCTCAAGGTCGCCGCCGCCTCTTTTCGCAAGATAGTGACGAGGATGACGATGAGATTGATGCAGAGAGGACGACCAAGAAACCTCGTTTGTTCGAGCCACATCAGAGTTTTCGATATGTGTCGGATTCGCCAGAAGACGAACAAGCCCAGGAATCCGAGACGATACCACGGACAGAAGATCAATTCTTTGATGAGAACAGTTTTCGTGAAAGTTTTCGGGACTCTGGGTCTCGTTTGTACGTCCGACCAGATGAGCCTGGCGATACTTCAATGGGCGAGAGGAGTTTTCGAAGTGCACTAGCAGACAAATCGCATTCCTCGAAATTGTATATTCGACCTGATGACCCAGGAACCAGTCAAAGCGCGTCTATCCAAGAAAATACGCCGAACCAAAACACGGGCCACAAGGCGAGCGATAGTGTCGAACTCACAGCCGACGAGCTATTCCAGGTTTTCTTTGGACAGAAGTCGGACCCTGGTGTTCAGGAGTCGCTGCAGTCGGAAAATAGCACTGATACGCTTGGAAGGTCCATCATCCCAACCCAAGAAACAGATAAGTCGGAGCGAGTGCCGCTGGCTCGAAAAGAAGGGCCACTGTTTTCAAGTGAAACGCCGGGTACTGGTCCGGATCTTGGTTCTTTGAGACCCACCAATGTAGACTCTCAGCCTATGAGTAGCTTCGCCCTCGACGCCTCGCAAGTATCACCGGCAGCAAGGCCATCCTCTATTGAGATGCCTCCACCACCACTCCAGCCGATATTAAACCCGGCGGCATCATCTACGCTCCCGATCCCATCTCCATTCCCAAACTCTGCTCTGGAGCGAGGGTTAACGTCCTTCTTTCCTAGTCAACTTTCACAGAGTTTCACGGGTATTGCTTCAGAAGTGGATGATGATGAGGCTGATGCGCTCGCCTCCATATCACATAGAGCTGCTCAGGTGCTCGAGCAAATGACTTACAATGCGCCCGGTGAAGGCACACTTGCGAACATAGAAAGCACTGTCACCTCGTTTGAGCACATCGATGATTCTTCGACACTAGAAGAATATGTCGACGTTAGAAGAGAAACAATCACAGTAGTTGAGCATAACTCATCTCCTATCTATCACGGAACCCCAGAACATGAAGAAGAGGTCAAAACAGAAGATGCTACCCCCCGTTCAGAGGCACAGATGTCTTCCAGAGCACCAGAGGTGATTGAAATATCGGATTCCAGCGAGGACGACGAGGACGTCGAAGAAGAAGCGTCTGAAGACGAAGAAGAGGGTTACGAACAAGAATATGAAGATACTCACTCGATTAGAGCGGAAAGGGATGCTCCGGGACCTGGATCCGGCCCCGAAGATGAAGGTAATGTTGACGACTACGAAGAGGAGGACGGCTTAGACGACGAAGAGGAGGATGAATACCCTGAGAAGCAAGGTTTAGATCAGGAATCTGACGAGGAATCTGACGAGGAATCTGAGGACGGATATGGGGACGCCCAGCGTATAAGGAATGAGATTGAATACGCTGAGATGGAAGGTGCGATATCCTGACTGTTCTATAGCGAAAAACATACCAAGAAGTAAGACTGTGGCTTACAAGCGCAATGGAAATGTAGAATTTGAATTTTCTCGCCTACCAGACCAGAGATACGATGAGGACCAGTACTCGGAAGATGAAGGATCAAGGGTGGGAGAAACCCCAGTATCCATTCATAGATCGCCTTCTTACGTTTCACCACCGTACAGAACTAGAATGGAAAGCCCAGAGATTGCATCCCCTCGAGCAGAGATGATGTCACCTGTTACGCCCGCTCCTGGGCTTCATGGCGCTGTATTTTCACGTGTTCCACATTATGATTCTTCATCGGAAAGTAGCTTCTCGCCATTCCCATCAGAGGAGCCAGAACTACGCCTTTCGTCTCCTGAGATCCTCGAATCAGAACCACCCATCCACTCACTTTTGACTACACCTAGCAAGATAAATACCCTCGAAGACGACGGATTCGAAATGATTGAATCCACTTCTATTTTCCGAACTCCGAAGGCTAGGCCAGTCGGCCCCCCTGGTGCTAGCGCGGCGAAGACCGAGACGCCTCCTCAACCTAAGAAGCCGAGGACTCTGCCTTGGTTGACGCCGCAGCCAGTGCCGCACCCAAAATACGGGGGATGGGTACCGAATTCGGACCCCATAGTTTTCCGGACTCCGGCAGCCCCTAGACCGATGACTACACCTGTTTCAAAATTAATTGAAATCGCCCAGAGACAGATCGAATTATTTGAAGCTAGGAAAGCACCTCCTCAGCAGCCAGACTTCCGAGAAGATTCCTTCGAAGAGATCGTCATTCCAGATACACCCTCGAACCAAGAAGATCAAAATGAACCAGACGAGATCCGAAGACTAAGACGATATAGCAGACATTCGAAAATCGAGGGTGGGGTTATCACATCTCTAGCGGAGTTTGTGCCTCTAAGTTTCCTTCACCGACTTCAATGGGCTACCAACGTCGATTTGCTTGTAGTGAACCTTCGAGAAGCGGAAGCGGAACAGTTACCAAAGCCGCCAAAATTCTTCAGGCTGAAATTGCAGGTCCTCGACCCCTCGTGCACGAATGGAATGAGCACAACGATCTCACTGATCAGACCTTACGAGGTCGCATTACCCGCAAAGGTTAAAGCGGGTGATGTTTTACTATTAACAAATATAAAAATCAAGAGCATTGATAACCGGCGGGCCGGGTTCTCTACCATGAGTTCTGGGTGGGCATTCTGGCGACCTAGTAGAGGACCGGACGGAGCTCAGACGATGAAAGTTGTGCCAAACAACGAAGGCCCACCGACGGAATATGGGGACGAAGAGATTCAATATGTTAACGAATTATGGGATTGGTGGAAAGGAATAGACGTTGATATTCGAGTTTACTTGATGAATAGACGAGGGGAGGATGAAAACGCTGGGAACGATGAACAATGAACGATGAATTGGTGTTTTGGATTACGATTGCAAGGGGATTATTGTTTTTTATTGGCGCAAGGTTTATTGGAGGCTCTTGTATCCCGTAGAAATACCCGTAAACGTTTGTTATTAGCAACAGTAGAGAATAGAAATTAGTTTGGGAGAATGTAAACTTGATGTGTCCGGGTGGCAGCGCGCCGATGTCCGATATCCAGTCGGAGATATCTCGCCGCAAGCAGCAAAGGATCCCGGTATCGGACCAATCACAGGCTTTTTGGCACCACCAGCGAAAGCCCAGCGGAAAAAAAAAAGATTTTATCAGATTGATCAAAGCCCGAGAGATTAGATCTGGTTCTTTCTTCCTTCAACCAAACTCTCCACTCAAGGACCCTGCTCACAGCTCGAAATCATAGCGGCCTCCAGCAAGCTTTTTTTTTTTCTCTCGTCTCTTTAATTCGTCCGGAATCCCGCTGCAGCCCGCCGGAAAGAACAGGTCCTCAAGGTATGTGATGTCCACAGACACAAGCAGGAGGCCAGGCAGCCATGAAAGATGTTGTCGTGATGTCCACTCTGATGGATGTAGAAGCTGAGACCCGATTATAGTTTTCCCAGCTTAATTGGCCCTTTCTTTTCGTCTTGCCCGTTTCCTCTGTTCGTGGCGGCGGGTATATGCGCATGCAGAGAAAGTCGACATGGCGGGCGGCGTAGCCTCGGGCCAGCAAGGTAATGCAACACAACGCAACACGCAACACATTCCGGACCGTCGGATGTCGTCGTCTTCCTCTTGACGCTTCGACATGAGATGAGTATCAGCTATCAGCTATCTGATATCTGGTATCTGATCATGTCCACTATACATCCTATCGCCAGTCTATGCCCCCCAGTGCGCACAGAAGGCTAACGTCTTACCCTCTTTTCCTCCCTTCGTTGTCTAGTGCTCTCTCCTTCACCTTCCGCCGGGGGCACACCCGCTCCGGCGTCTCTGGCTCCTCGACCGACGATTATAGCCATTGCACCCAAGGCCATGGCTGAAGACTCGCAAGCGCAGTTCTCGCCTACTAGTACCAATGGGGTCACGCAGAAGGACTGGGTCATCCCACCGAGACCAAAGGTATTCCCTGAGCACAGCGTCACAGTCATTGCAAACCAAGCTGACAGGATATCGACTCACAGCCAGGCCGAAAGCCAGCGACCGATACCCCCCCTTCCGTACGTCGTCCAAGCCTTCACACTCCTCTCCGAGGTTGCCGTTAACGTATCCGTCGCTGCTAGAAACGCAAGGCCCAGAACCGCGCAGCCCAACGCGCATTCCGCGAACGCCGCGCCGCCCGCCTCACCGAGCTCGAAGAACAAATCAAATACCGCGATGAAAATAAGGAAACTCTTTTGATGGAGCAGGTCTCCAAAATCACCGTCGAAAACAGCGCCCTCCGTGCCACGGTCGCGGAACTGCGTCGAGATATCGAGGCTCTACAACGGCGTGATTCAGAAAGAGGGTTAGGATTATGCACCCCCTCCGCGAGTTCCCACGCGAGCCACAATAGTTTCAGTTCTACCTCCACCGCTCCGACATTCACAAGCACTTTCGCCGGTAGCGTGATAAGTCAGATCGCGAGTCCGGCCCCGAGTCCGCGCTCCGAAGCCGTACCATGTTTCGAAGAAGGGTTCGGTCGAAAATGCTGTGGTGGCACGGCTTGCCGAAACAATCTCGATACCGTCTCCACGTTATCTCCAGTCCCGTTGTCTCGGCGAGAATCACAACATTTGGAAATGGAGGTTGACTTCACAAACATGTTTAACAGTAGCCGACGGAATAACAACAATAGTAGCAACAATGGAAACAACGTCAGCCGGCCGGACGCGAACGCGAGCAGCCACTCCTCAATCCCACCTTCCTCAGCCGTATCCCCTTCACCGCTCGACAGTCTCAGCGACCATCCGGACGAATCCTGCGGCTTTTGCTCCGAAGGAACCGCCTGCGTATGCGCCGAGATGAAATCAATGGAACGTGAAACGGAACGGTTGCGGCAGCAAAACATTGCAAGAGAAGCATTCATGCGACTATCGAACAGTAGAACCCTGCCGGACCCCGTTCCGAAAGGTAATCGGGGTAGCGGGTGTACGGGAGAACCGGGCAGTTGCGCACAATGCCAGTCTGATCCGATGAGCACTCTTTTCTGCCGCACACTAGCGACAAAGAAGACCTCGTCTGCGTCTGCCGGTAGCAGTAAATCTAGGCCGAGAAGTGACGGCAAATCCGGCTTTGTATGCTGCGGCGGGACGGCTTGCGGGAAGAATCCTAACGCCGCTCCGGCTCAGCCTCCCGCCACCAGTATTGTCCCTAGTCATGACACGGAGATGAAGGATGTTCAACCTCCAACGACCACTGATACCAAGGGTACCTACATACCTTGCAGCGATGCATATTTGAGTAAGAATCTTTTTTTCTCAGTTAACCCCCTACAATAATCATAGATTCTAACACACTTTTCAGGTCTCTCCCGACATAAAAGATTCATGGACGCCGACCTTGGCACCGTCGTCAAAAAACTCAACACCAGCGGACTGGGAGTCGAAGTCTCAAGCGTGAAACAAGTCTTAGAGTATCTCGAGGCCCTCGAGTCCTTCCAGAATCACGACGCGAGAAAGGGAAGTATTGAAGGTAATAATTCAGGGTTGTAGGATATATACACACGCATACACATAGTTTTCTCATGTACGCTGGATTTCGTTGAACGGGGTTATGATTCTATGATAGAGAGAATGGCAGGTAAGGAACTAGCATTTAAGGGTGGTCGGTTGCTCGTATTTATATAATTGTTATGCTTTTGAGAGAATCTAAATCCAAAGCCTAAAACCATCTTCGAAGTTTCTTGTTCAAGTTTACTGAAATGTTCGGTCTCATGTACTCGAAATATATTTATTGTATATAATAGATTTATTAAAAATCTCTTCGGCCCCTTTCTTGTAACCGGCCTTGGTGTTCCCACCGAAGTCTCTCTTATCTTATATGCAATCAAAAGTAAATTTTGGTAGGAGATTCGGCCGTAATTTCGTACGTATTGTGTACAAAAGTAAATAAGAACGAAATTGAACGCTCGCAAGGAAATCTTGAGAAGGTATGAACTAACAAAATCGATGCAAATGGGACAAAAAGGTAAGGGTCGCTCAAAGTGAAAAAGAAAGCCAAAACATCATATATTACACGGAATTGAAAATCGCCCCAAGACTTAAGAGTGTATCAAAATAAAAACCAGAATAGAAACGCCACCGAGTCATGCATGCAAATATCTTCTTTTAGTTCGTCACCATTTATAACTCCCAAATTTTGATCCCTCAGCTTTTACTCTTAGCATCGCGAAAAAAGAGTGAAGTCATCAAACGTATGTCTCATCTATACCCTCACAACCTGTAGTCATTTCGTCATACGCAAACCCATTCCGCAAAAACACACCACCTAGCGCTCCTATCCGCAAGTACAAGCGCTCTCCAGGGTCCTCTCTCGCAAACCTTTATAGACTGCTCAAACACCTGCCCGTGCTCGCTCCCCAGGCTATCAGCACGTCTTCCAATCTTCATAATCTTGCCCGTAGGAGTCTGGATAGCCAGCTTAGCTCCTTTGAACATCGCCATTTCTGACGAGATCAAGACTGTGGAAGAGTGCTGCCGTATCGAGAAGACGTAGGTGTTTTCAAATGCCAACCTTAAGTTCTGCGGCTGGACAATATACAAGTCATGTCGCTGGGCATGCGGCGTCGGGTGACGAGTGACAAAGTTATATGTTGGGTTCGTACCCGTGTGGAAAATAGGGAGTGAAAATGCAAGTGGATGAGGGTTATCCTTTATTGAGTGCTATTTCACCATCCAATTAGTCCTGGTTCTGAAAGGAAGGAGTAGCAGAGAAAGCTTACCATTAGACCTCTGGGTCCAGCGTATATCTTCAAAATTCCGTGGCCTTCATCCCCAGGCAACACAGCTTTGATTCTGTAAGTTTTCTGGATATTACCCAACGGACCTTCCCAAGCAACCTGAGACAATGCACCTTTTCGCACAATATCACCGCTTTCAAAGACATCACCATCGGCGTCAATTGCAAAACCATTCGCCTCAACTTCTGCTAGACACTCAACGTCGATGGGGATTTGAAAATCGATCTGTACGATTTCTAAATCCTCAACTCTCAATAATGAAGTATCAAAGTTGACGAGATGGATGTTATTTCTAAAAAAGCCAGCACTCGCGCATGGCAGAGCCATTAAGACAGCATGTGGCATCGGCGGCACCAAATGCTGTTGCTGGGGAAGCATTGGAATATGAGTAAAGCATGCATGGATCGGCCTCATCAGGAAATAATGAGAATCAGCCATATTGTTGGGCGCCGAGCTATATAAGCCCCTCTTAGGATGGGTCGGACTGGCTAGTGAAGCGTCAATTATCCGCCATTCATTATCAACGACCACAGCGTTCCAGTAGTGGTTTGGCTGAGGGATGGCATCAGGGGTTTCTGCGGTCTCGCCGGGGATCTTAAGATAACCGCGGATGATCTCGCAACCAATGCCAACAGAATGACACATCTGCATGAACATGATGGCTACTTCTTCGGTAGTCGCCTTCAGACTCTGGATGACCCGTCGGCAATCCTTGCTGTAATCAATAACATCCGACAGCGAGTCCATCCCCAAGCCTGATGGTCTTTCCCAAGATAGCTTTTCCGCCAACCAGGTGAACATGGCCCTCAGCCTTTGCACATCTGACCGATGTGGGCGGCAAATATGAGCGTTCGCTAGTATAGCTGCGGTGGTTCCAGAGGGTAAGGAGCCGATGAAACGTGCGGCTTTATCCACTTGTGTCATATTGACATTTGTGAAATCGGCAGGTTGCTCCACGATGCCCCCGTCTAAGGCTTCGTCTCCTTCACATTCTTCCTCCAAGAACTCTATCGGTCTTAGAGTCATTTGGTCCATCATCTCTTGCTTTTCTTGTCTTTCTATCCTCTCGTTTCTTGATATAGTATTCGAGCGAGCAACATCCCTTCGTACTTGAACCCAATCTTGTGATTGTGGCGCCATCGGGATGTTGCCACCTGCGATACCTACCATCCTGACACCATCATACCCTGAGTCTGACTCTGGAGTAGGCGACGCTGCCATCGATCTAGCGGTTGCAGTTGACGCTTTCGCAGTAGCGAGAATCTTCTTGAAGAATCCGCTCTTCTTCTTCGTAGGGCTCATGTTGAACGTGGACAACCCTCCAAGACCGTTACTCGTGTTAACTGAGTTCCCCCAAGTTTGCGCTCTTGACATACCGCTGGGATTGACATTCCCCGAGTGAAACACCACACCGCTGTTTGTGACCATCTGGGACTCCATTGACGACATTGTAGAGAATGGCCCAGGTTGTGCAGAGAGCTGATGAGATAGCGGGTGAGGGTTCTGTTCCCCATTCATGCCCATCGCTGCGCGGTGTTTGTGTCTTATGAAACTTCCCGCACTTGTAGCGCTAAATCCTCCAGCGCTCATGCCACTCATGATACTGGCGCTAGTAGCAGCAGTAGAGTTGCTAGTCGCGGAGAACACTGCGGAAGAAGCATTTGATTGTAACGTGCTTTGTCGCGATAAATTAGTTCGGCGATCGATATCCCAGACCGATCTCCGCTTAGCGCTTGTGTCAGAGATGTTTGATGAACCGGGTCTACCGCCCATCATAGCTGAGCTGGGCCTTGCCATATGCTGTTGTTGTTTAAGTTGCCTAATCTGGTCGAATGTATCATCATTGGAGCTGTAATAGGACGAGGAATTATTCTGATCTCGCAGACTCGCTTCCATGCGCTCTACAAAGCTAGATACTCCTTGATCCTGACGTCGCGGGTTTGCGCCAATCTCGATACCATCAAAACTGCCAAACCCGTTGAAACTATTATTAGGAGTGTTACCCGATGCTTTGGGTCGCATGACGGTTGTAGACGATCCACTATGATTATCGTAATCGTCGGGACCGAAAGGCATCGGAGATCTTCTACCGCCATCAACCACGCTCATTTCATCCAGACTAGACATAACGTCATCCATGGCACTTCTTAGGGGACTCGGCGTATGGGCCATCATATGAGGAGACGGTTGTGGAGTCGGCCCTCTGGAAGGAATTGGCGAGCGAGCGCCGTTCATATTTTGGAACGATGGTGCAGGGGAAGCAGCTCTTTGGTAGTAATTGTTGCCATGAGCTGGTGGGGGAGGAGGTGGAGTTTCCTGATTGTAACCCGAAGGTGTCACAGGTCTATTTGGGGATGGTGATACGGCTCGGAAGGGAGCTGGAGATTTCGCTCTCTGCGGGTTGTGAAACGGTGATGGAGACGGGCCTTGTGCCATTGAGTTTTGGTATGGATTGGGGGTACCCGATCGGGATATGGGTGGATTCGGCGACATGGCACGATGTTGATGGTGATGCATCTGCGTATTGGGGGTCGTCGGACGACCTTGTTGGTATCCCACATTCTGTTGATATGGGTGAGGAGAGACCGCACGGTGCTGATTGCTGGAGGGTGGTCTCGGCGACGTTGCTCTGAACTGGTTGAATCCACCTGGCGATACAGCCCCATTCTGTTGGTATGGGTTTGGAGAGACTCCGCGGTTCTGCGCATATGGGTTTGGGGATACAGCCCGATTGTGGCCATACGGGTTAGGTGAGACTGCTCGGTCCTGCGCATACGGATTTGGAGAAACGGCTCTATTCTGAGTATAAGGGTTTGGAGACGCTCCCCGATTCTGAGCATATGGGTTTGGAGACGCTCCCCGATTCTGAGCATATGGGTTCGGCGATACAGCACGATTCTGAGCATATGGATTCGGCGATACAGCACGATTCTGCTGCTGATGGTACGGGTTGGGAGAAGCTCCTCGATTCTGCTGGTAAGGATTCGGCGAGGCACCTCGATGTTGCTGATATGGATTAGGCGAGGCGCCTCTATGGTTCGCATATGGGTCGGCATTACTTCGATAAGAGGCTTGAGATGATGGTCGTGGGTTTCCGTAATCATATTGCTGCTTCACAGGCGATGCCATCGGGGTGACTGGTCGGTTGTCGGCAACTAGCTCGACGAAGTTACTAGGAAACAGGCCAATCTGACGCCGGTCTCTCTTCAGCCTCCCCATCCACCATGCGCCGTCACCGGCATTGAGGCATTCTATCAGGTCCCCTTCTACGAATCCGAGATCCCTTTTTGTCTGCAGATGAAAGAGCAAATGTTAGTAATGGATTGATTACTGATTGAAACATGCATATAGACGCATAAAAGCCACTGAGTAATACCTCTCCTCCCCAAGAGTAGATCGCCTTCACCCAGCATGGAAACTGCGTCGGCAGGCTTTGAGGCTGGACGCCGGGCATGTCTTTCGTGGTGGATATCCTGCGCAGCAGCGATATCTATGCTTTCGAAACGGACGAGATTGAAGTAGAGTGAACGTTGCTATAGCGAATTGGCTAACAAGTTGGGATCGAAGAGAGCGTCGCTCGATGCTAGCGATTGGAAAGTGTATCCGCGCAGGTAGCTAGCGAGCGAGCGTCCTGTCCTGGGGCTGAGCGACAGCGATACAGGTGATCGCTTCGTTATCGGCGTCGCAGCAGATTGAGTATGCTGGGGGGCTAGGATATCATATGATGTTCGTCGCAGCGGCGAAGCATTGAGGCCGAGAAAGATTGATAAGGGAGAAGTCGTCGATGCCTTTGGACCGTAAGGATAGTGATAATATAGGACCCAGAGATGCCTGAAGACGGGGAGGGGGGTCGGGCGGTACGGCCAATATGAAGTCGGCGAGAGTGGCTGCGAGACCAAAACAAAGCGTTGCGGTGGACGTCGCCACAGCAACAGATCAGCAACACACGCAACGCATCGACACGCCGATCGTCACCGCCGCAACACACACGCCTTCTGCCGCACAACGCATCAAAGCGCCCGTCAATACGGCCGCATGCATCCACATCTAGATGCACCTCTCTGCTTCGTATCCTCGTATGTCTGTCCCCCGTGTGCACAGGAACGGGCGTCGACTTTTCCGCTCCCACATTCTCTCTTCCCGTCGGTAAATCCGTCTCCGAGCCTGTCATCATCTCCCTAAGCCTTGTTTCCAATTTGCATATTTTGCGACTTCCGGATCTCGAAACCTCATCATGGGGTTGATGATGATGCTATGTACCTCCTCATGTTATTTTTAAGATAATCGGGTGACATCGCATTTTCTCGTGGAGAACCGCCGCCGTGCGAAGCCGCACCATTCAACGTTCGCCATTTCCGCATTGCCCGCTGGTAATAATAGTCGTCTGTTATCGACGTCTCGAAACGGAATGAGTCGACGTCGACGTTTGTATCAACTCAGATTATTAACAAATAACCCTATCCCATATCCAATCTTAGTAATTATTATTTCTACGGCTTCACAAGCCACGTAACTTATGCCTGCTCCATCTCACGCGACTTTGACCGCAAGCTGCCCCATCGGAGTCCAGGTTAGGGTGCCGATTTGCCCGTCTTACTCAGGCCTGCAGCTTTTGACCACTTCGCCCATCGATGCGGCATATAACAGCCTTCGTTATATAGGGGATCGAGCGACCGACGTTGGCTAACGTATCGAGCAATATCGCACGCGATGAGCTGCACATGCACATTATTTTTAATGCGAAATCGAACGTTCTTGAAAAAATATGTACGGAGTCGTAATACCCTCGAGCTGAATTCGGTGATACCAAATGTTTCTGCATCCGCAGTATACCCTATCAAAAATCATCGTCACAGCCCATAATCGTCTGTCCGTTCTCTCGCAGCGATGGACCCGCATGCGTGAAGCAGTAGTAATTTGCCTTTTCATGCCGCGGAAGCATATTTCGCCGGTTTGTTTTACGTTTTTATCGTCCCAAGGTTTCTATCTGCTAAACATGGCGCATAGTACATCACCTGAAGCTCAGCGAAGCCAGGTGTTTGGGAACATCGCTTAAGCAGAGTAATCAGTACTATTTCCTTCTGGATTTTCTGCAAGACCGTTTTAGGGCTGCGTCTGCGAAAGTCCTGGCCAGCTGGAGGCTTTGTGATTCGTCGAAATCAGAGCTTGACACTGCGTGGGTCCATTTGAATAGCTCGATAATTTTAAAACCAGGGATTAAATTGGTAGACCCTGCTTCGTGCGCTCTTCCAAATCTGGGGAGGGTTGTCTTTTTTTTTCTGTATTCTGGAATTAAATTTGCATAAGCACAAGCTCCGGATGACCTCGCATAAACCAAACCCAGCCCATGCACGATCGAAGCATGATCTTTCTAAAAAATAAGTTTCGAAATGTCTGTTTGTCCCTAGGATTTGATGACGGCCCCGGGCACGAATCCAGGGCTCGGATTGGCGTGGTACCACCCAGACTAGTGTCGGGTTGGGAAACAAAGTAGAACACATTAGTGAACGTTAATTGAGGATGCTAGGACAGGTTAAGCATAACGATGCGAGGACCAGAAAAGATGGGAAGAGAGGCGGTGTTTTACCAACGTATCGACGAAAGATGGGAAGAAAAAGTTGACTAAACATGGATTAGCCCTTGTCTGACACAAGCTTTCCGAAACGTGCAGTCCGAATAAGGGATCTCTCGAAGTCTTCGAAACCTTCCTCGCTCGCTTTCTCATCGTTCGGGTTTTCGTTACGTATGCTTCCATGCAACGATATCTGCACGGTATCTCTGCGATATCTCCACGGTATTCCTTTGATTGGATGCTGAAAACAACAAGCCGGGCGCTGATAAGGCCAACCGGGGAGGACGGCGCAATGGGATGCAATGGCCATATGCGGCGACGATAAGGTCGGTCACCAGATCATCTCCAGCGGGGAGTAAATGGACTCGAGACTGGAGAGTTTTCTCGTCGCAGACCAGGCCAATCCATGGTTGTTGGGTCCATTGATATCATAGTACCTTAGCTAGCGCTTTGAATCAGAACTGAGAAAGAAGAAAACACGCGAGCCGGAGAAAAAGGAAATCTCGACCTTTTCATTCGAGAAGCCGTGGAACGCATGTTTATGTACCTTACCTGGTCGGGCTTACCCAATTTTTTGCTCACCGCTCGCCAGCTTTAACCTCGCCCATGCCCTCCCGGGTATGGAAGACGGTTGCGGGAGCTGTGCATCAGGGTGAAATGAGCGGAAGGAATAAGCTGTGCAACATCCTTTGGAGAAAGAAAGACCTCTTGTATGCCCTGAGTCAAAACCATCCTCCCCCTGGCTCCGATAGCCCGGAGACCTGTCCTGGCCATGTCTCAACATGCGATCAAGGCCCCGATCCAGGACGCAGGAATATAAATCTCCCAGCTCGCTCGCTCCCTTTTCCCTCTTCCCAAACCACACTCACACCAATTCAGCATAAATCCACAAGTAGCACTGCTATATATTCAAATCCGATCGCATTTAAAATCAGCCTATTGTCTGCTCCTTGTCTCAAATACTTAAATCTCCCTCATCTTTGTTGCTCATCGCCAGGTCTACGCATATAAACTTATCTTCGAAGTTGAAGTACGACAGCCCTGGTTCAACTGTTACAACACAATTATCAACTTATATCCGGCCACTGATCATATCGTCTTTACCACCAACATGACTAACATGGAAGAAGAGACTTTCACCTGCTTTTTCTACGGTATGTTCACACTTACTGTCGCGGCGGTTTCTATATTCAATACAGTAGTCTAACCAAAAACGCACGTTGCTCAGGAACCTTGATGGCTTTCCCAATCCTCAGCCGAGTCATCTATGGGACTCAGCACCCAGATCAATGGCAAAGAGACCGTCTACGAATCCGACCAGCTGTTTTGCACGAGCACTGCCGCCACAGGGTTAAGAACGTGGATTACCCTGGCGCTGTTCCACAAGCCGGTGCCTCCATCCGTGGGACCATTGTCGAAGGTCTTTCTAAAATGGATATGGAACGTCTCGACCATTTTGAAGGTACGGAATACGAACGACGACTGGTTCCGGTCAACATTATCGCCGATGAAAACTTGTTGGGCACCAGCCATACCGGCCGTGAGACAGGGGAGACGCTCATGGCAGGGATATATATGTGGACGGAGGGTGCCCAATATCTCGAGGAAGGAGAGTGGGACTTTGATCACTTTATCAAGCAGAAGCTTAGAAACTGGGTTGGCGATGCGAAGAATTTTGAATTTCAAGGTTAGTTTGATACATCCTGTCTGATTCCTTTCTGTTCTGGCTTCTTCTAGGGGGCGCAAAAAGCAAGAGCAGAATAATTCTGTTTTTCTTCTTGTCTATTTTTTCCTGCGAGTTCCCTTTGTTTTCTTTTTGAACCGGATTTCTTTTTTTTTTTTCCTTGCGAGTTCTATATGCTCTGTTACGCGATCTTGTATTTGCGAAAGAGTTATAATTCTTTAAACGAAAGAAAAATTCAAAGTTTTCCTTCAAAAACAAGGACAAAAGGGTTAAGCAATGGAATTTCGAGAGAAATTCTGCTTTCCCCTAGAATAACCTCCCCCAAACATCTTGAGAGAATTACAGCTCACTTTTGAAGGTTACTTACAGAGTCTGGTACGCCCGACCCAATGGGTGGTCGTTGGTGGGCACGACCAGATGAGGTAGATGCATCCGCTCCAGCGGCGGCTGGCACCACTAGCACTCCGGCAACATCTGATACGGCACCAAATCCACCATTAAATAGAGAGTGAGAAAGATCTTGTAAATCGATTTCCTCTCTATCCCGTAAATCCCGTACTGCAGATTCATAAGGCCCGCCGGAGCACGCATATTGCCGCCTCAACCCAACTCAATCAGCCGGGCACCGGTGTCCGCATTCGTGATATCCCCTCCCTGTTCTTTTGGTCCGTTATGATAGGGTACTTTCTACGTTGCGAGTCGTATTTTTTGCCTTTTTATTCTATGATAGGGTTCTAGACGGGAATTGCATAGCTTTCGGTCTTGTTGTCTGCTTTCTGCGATTTCGGGTTTGTTATCCATTTTGTTTCTTGCATATTGCCGGTTGTTCGTCTTTTCGTCTTCTTCTGCTCCCGTTACGGTTTCCAGTTTAGTTTAGTTTAGTTTTTTTTTTTTTTCCTTTTTCTTTTTGATCTTTTGCTCTGCATATATCATATCAATACTTCTCCCATAGCCTGCCCCTTTCGCTGTTGTTTTCACTATCTGCTTTCCATTTGTTTTTTTGGCATCAGAGAGCCGCCAGTTCCATGATACGATAATATACCACATAGAATAGGTTGTCTGTCTTTCATGTCGTTCATCTGCATTTCGGATTTGCAATCACTTCGTTTCAGCGTGCTTTGATTTTCTCGACAATTATGACTATGTACGTTTATAGAATTAATAGAACATACGCTCCGTGAAAGAAAGACTCTAAGAATACGAGACCTTTTAACGATCCTAGTCAAACCTGGCATTCGTAGTTATAATTGTTCATTAGCTTCGGAACATTTTCGGGAACCCATCGCGTGGGCTTTGAAGCTTGCCCCAACCTGGTCACCACCACGCTCCCCAAACACCGAAACCGAAACCACAAGAGCTTCCAGCTATCGCCACATAGTCCTCAACAATGGCCGCCGCAAGATACAGACCGCGGAATAATCTCCTCATTACCTCCGACTCGGACGAGGAAGACGACTTTTCCACCCTCCCATTCCCACAACCGCTCCCGCGGTCCGCTTTCACGGCCCCGGATTTCTCCGCGTCCACCTACCTCGCCACGCTCCACCGCCACCAAACTCTCGAAGACCTTCGCGGTGAACTACGCACGCGGTCTCAAGATCTCGAAAGAGAACTCGTGGAGCTGGTCAATCGCGACTATGCGGATTTTGTCGGATTGGGCAGCAGTCTTCGCGGGGGTGAAGGGAAGGTGAACGATTTAAAACTCGGGGTCATGGGTTTCGCACGCGAGATCGAAGGGGTTAAAGAAAAAGTGGTCAAAGTCGCCGGCGAGATGGGCAAAGAGATGGCTCTGAAGAAAGAGGTCGGGAGGAAGAAGGTTCGACTTTTGGCAAGCTTCAATGGCATCTTTTATGTACTTTTACTAATTACCCGTGATTGTAGGCTCTCGCACGGAACCTCTTGGCATTCGAAGCTAGGTTATCGCAACTTGAATCATTGCTGTTGCTGAAAGAACAGCACCCTGACGATACGATGGCCACTCTTCTGTACACCATTGACTTGGACGAAACATCCAATAGCTCGTTAACTTCATATCCTCGTCTTCAGAAGCTTGTCACTTCATTTCTATATCTAGAGCACGTTCTGTCAAAGGTTCCTGCTAGCCATCCGTTCGTTAAAGCACAAGATAAGAGGGTGAAACAAGCGCGACAGACGATATCTGATGATTTGTCACGTGCGCTTAGGGAAGTCCGACTTGAATTGAAGGGGGAGGATATCACACAAGAGGAGAGGATGGGGCTCGAGAAGCGACTTGTTGATATATTAAAGCTGTGGAGTGACATTGGCGATACCCAAGATGCGGTTCGATCACTCAAGGACAAGCGACAGCCGTCTCGAACCTAGTTCTGAATATCCCTTGGTGATTTAGCGTTTGATCGTTTTTTGCGTGACCAAAAGTGGATCCTCTTCATCTTGATAATATGTACAAATTTTAATGATACCCAATATATATAGACACAATGATACATACAGTCCGTAATAGCTCTCGCTCAAGCCGTGGCCGTAGCTGTGGCCGGGGCCAACGGCTCCCCGCCCATAGCTTCAATGGGTATCGGCGAATTGATGACTGCATCTTCCGCCTCTACAGTGGCAGCGTCGACATCCTCCTTGATCCTGCCTACATCACTTCTGAACTCTCCACTCAAACTGAATGCAGGGCTATTCGTGCTGCTCAACACCACTTCGTTGATTCGCTTGTCGTAATCTTCAATCCTGGCCAGATCTTTACCCAGTTGATCTACAAACATTTTGATATTATCTCGTACTTCTTCCGGGGTGAACGCTAGCTGGGCGATAGCGATTCTGACAACTCCTTGGCGTTCACGGTATTCAGAAGCACCAATCATAGCTTGAATTGCCGTTGTAACGTCACCGACGACAGTTCCCATCTTTGGCGAAGGCATCATTCCCTTGGGACCGAGGATACGGCCGAGACCGGCCTTTTGCATGGCGGCGTAGAGGTTTGTGTGGCAGACTATCCGATCAAAGTTGAGCTCACCGCCGTTTTTAATCTATCGTCTCGAGTCAGCCTTGATCTAACCAGAGTATCATGCGTATGCTAAGATGAAATCAATATTTACCTGTTCCCACAGTTCGGCAGAACCGACTACAACGGCACCGGCTTTCCTAGCCGCTTCTGCCTGTTTTCCCTCCGCGAAAACGCAGATTCTGATATCGGTCTTGACTGCTTTGGGTAGATTTATCCTGCTCTTCACCGTCGGGCCGTTCTTCTGTGTGTATATCTTCACCGCGAGATCGTACTTCATCTGCCTTTGGTCCTTGCCAACTTCAAATGCGCGAATGTAGCGGATGGCATCCATCAATGCAAACTTTGGCTGGTCGGCATGGTTCCAGATTTTGAAGTGAGTTTTCGGTTTCTTCTTTTTGACTTGTTTGGAGGTACGGGCTTTGGCGCGATTGATGGCGCCGCCAGCGAGACTTGCAGGGGAGGTCGAGAAAGATTGCGAAAGTGTTACAGATGTGTATGCTGTGGGTAGTATTATTCGGCCGGTGTTGAGGGTCGTCGGTTTGGTGAGGATGGAAGTCTGGCGGGCGAGTGTCGACGACCTGGTGAGACAGGAGCGGCATATGGATACTGATGAAGCCATTGCGGAAGGCCGGTGCGGTCAATTGACCGCCTATGCGTCGGAATCGTGTCTGTACAGTCTGAGGGATATGGTCTGAGAGGCTATCGGAGAGGCTATAAAGATGGCATGTTGGAGATGTTCGAAGTCGTCGGCTCAAGGTTTGGTGTGGCGGTGTCGTTGGAGGTCGAGATTTTTCCGCTGGACTTTGGTGCATGCGCCTCAACGCCACACCTTTAATTGCCCGAGATTGTTACTCTGTCTGTTCCGGTCTATTCTGTGCTTGTCGTGGATGCAGTCATGATAATTCTTGAAAGAACACCTCTTTGCAGCCGTGGACTATTCAATATCATGCAAGAATGATGGTCATCGAATGGATGGTGGGTTATGGCTGAGGGCTTCCCTCAAAGGCAGCTTCTTGTTTGACATTGACGACACACCTTCAACTTCACCCTGCGACACTTGCCACAGCTGGCTTGACCACCATCGAACCCCGTACCGACAGGCCCCCGACTAGAAATACACGACATCGATATATACGTTCACTTTCGGGTTATCAGCTAGGCGCATCTAGCTTGCAGCCGCCATGGTTCTCGCTGACCTCGGACGGCGGATCAATGCCGCCGTCCACGACCTCACCCGGTCCAATGTTGTGGATGAGAAGGTACCCTTGCCCTTTCCGCCGTAATGCCATCTAGCTTCACATCTCTGACTTTCAATACCTTTAGGCCTTTGATGGCATGATCAAAGAAATCGGAAACGCCCTTGTCGAAGCCGATGTCAACGTCAAACTCGTCGCCTCCCTACGTAAATCCATCCGACAAACCGTAAACTTCAAAGAACTGGGCCCAGGCGTGAACAAGAAGCGAATAATCCAAAAAGCCGTCTTTGACGAGCTCTGTAGACTTGTCGATTCGCATTCCGAACCTTACAAACCGAAAAAAGGCAAAGCCAACGTAATAATGTTCGTCGGTCTCCAAGGTTCGGGAAAGACGACGACTTGTACAAAGCTCGCGAGATGGTATCACGCACGAGGATTCAAAGCTTGTTTAGTCTGCGCCGATACATTCAGAGCAGGCGCCTTCGACCAGTTAAAGCAGAATGCCACAAAGGCAAAGGTTCCCTATTATGGCTCGTACACCGAAAACGACCCCGCAAAGGTCGCGAAGGCCGGCGTGGACAAATTCAAGAAGGAGAGATTCGAGATCATCATCGTGGATACATCGGGAAGACACAGACAGGAGACGGAACTGTTCGCCGAAATGATTCAGATCCAGGAAGCCGTACAGCCAGACCAAACAATCATGGTGTTGGATGCGAGTATAGGTCAACAAGCGGAGGCTCAGAGCAAGGCTTTCAAGGAGAGTGCGGATTTTGGTGCGATTGTTATCACTAAAACGGATGGTAACGCTGCCGGTGGTGGTGCTATTTCCGCGTAAGTGCAGCCGTGTTTCTATTAAGCTTTCCCTCCTACTGACAACCGGTCAGGGTCGCGGCGACGAAGACACCAATAGTGTTTATTGGTACCGGTGAACATATACTGGATATGGAAAAGTTTGAACCACAGCGATACATTTCCAAGCTTTTAGGCATGGGTGATATGCAGGGTTTAGTCGAGCATGTTCAGTCTTTAAAACTTGATCAGAAGGATACGATGAAACACATCGCAGAAGGCATATTCAGTAAGAACTCCGATCAATTACCTAAGAGATTCCAAGTAAAAACTAATATGTTTCGGAATAGCCGTTCGTGATCTCCGTGATCAGTTAAACAACATAATGAAAATGGGTCCCTTGTCAAAAATGGCAGGCATGATTCCTGGCTTGTCAAATTTAATGGGCGATGTGGGTGACGAAGAAGGTAGCATGAAGCTAAAACGGATGATGTTTATCATGGACAGCATGACAACCAAGGAGTTAGACTCGGATGGCAAGGTGTTTGTGCAACAACCTGAGCGAATGACGAGGGTCGCACGCGGGTCGGGTACCTCGGTACGGGAAGTTGAAGATGTTCTCACGCAGCACAAGATGATGGCTCAGATGGCAAAGAAGATGAAAGGCGGTATGAAGGCAATGCAACAAGGAGGAATGGGAAGAGGAGCACCGAATCCGCAACAATTAGCCGCAATGCAAAAGAGGATGCAGGCTATGGGAGCTGGTGCACCTGGTCCGGGAGGTATGGATATGGCATCCATGATGAGAGCGTTGGGAGGACCGGGTGGTGCTGGTGGAATGGATATGAACAAGATGATGTCGCAAATGGCCTCGATGTTTGGTGGCGGCGGCGGGCCTCGTCGGTAGTCGCAGTTGCAGAGCTCATTTTCAAGGTTACTTTAGTTCATACCCGAGGTGGGCTTGTCCCCTCATACCAAGTGGAGGTTATTTTCGCTATATTATAGAGCCATTTTAATCTACGCTAACCACCACCCCATCGGCATTTTCACTTCTATCTACCACTCCTGCGTCCTTTAGTATCTCAATGACGTTCTCAACCATACTAATGTCTACTTTCTTCACGTCATCTACAAACTGCACCCCTTTTCTCCATTCTTTCGCGTCTTCATTACTATACTCGAGATTGCTAGTGATCCAATTGATACCCTCGTCGTGGTTCGCTTTGAAACGTTCAATTCCCCGGTTTACACCATCCAGGAATGTGCTTAACCGCGGGTCTTTGGCTTCTACCAGCGATGTATCTGCCGTGATGAGCCACGAAGGCCAGGGTGTATATATCTCACCAATCCGCTTAATTTCTCCCGAATCATAAAACTTTTTCGAAGTGAAATGTTCCCACCTTTGGAGATGAAACAAAGTGTCAGCAATCCAATAACCGGACGATGGGAAAATGAACTCACATAAAAGCATCGGCTCCATCGCTACCGGTATCCTTCCCATTAACAGCATCCCTCAACCTCTTAAAATTATCCAAAACCACAAACTCAAAGGGTTCCTTCTTCCCCCCATCGTTCGGAATCCACCCTTTCTCCTTCGCCAGCACAAAACTCATAATATAGCTCCCACTCCCGTACCTACTAATCCCAACCCTCCCGGTATCCTTCAACCCATCAACCGTGACATCCCTCGAAGCACCGGTACTGATAGCCCAACAGAGTGGGGAAGCAACGTATTGGCCGATGACTTTATACCAGGAAGCTTTGGCGGGGCCTTTGATACCCGCGATCCAACCTTCGGTTAAACCTATCGCGACGTCGATTTCGTGCGATTTGAGGGATTGGATCATGTGGCCTGTGCCGGACGGGAACGGATGGAATGTTACGGTAGTTGTGGAGTAGTAATTGTGGAGATTGGCCAGGTGGAGGGGAGTTGAGAAGTGTTCTACGGTGGGGGTTTAGCCATCGTGCTTCTAGAGTGAAGGTTCATGTATACCATGAATGGGGATATGTACCTGGAACGTAGCCCATTCGGAGTGGTTCGGATTGACTTGATGCCATTGTTTTTATGATGCCAGGACGTAATCGCCGATTGTAAGATCTCGATATCAAAGAACGAGTGGGACCTTGTAAGATGTTTTTGTGTTGGAGATGAGGTTTCTTGAGCCCGAAAGCTCGGATATCCACGGGCTGCGGAGAAGCGCTGTTACAGATGAAGCTCAAGAAATAATATATTCGCTAATTCGATTGAATATTATATATACATCGCCAAGAATGCAGCACTTTTCTATATTGCTTTCTGCTAAATCTCCTGCTTTCCGAAAGTCTTACTTACCACCCTTGGCCCCGGTTACTCCATCCCCCACGTCCTTGATACCCCCCGCGACCGTACTGCTGATTCCCATAACCTGCATGATGCCCACCTTGACTTGGCGGTGGTGGTGGTGGGGGCGGCTGATTGTTGTACATGTTACTTTGACCTCCTGCACCCCACTGATTAAAGTTTTGACTTCCTGGCGGCGACATGTTACCGAACGGCATATTCATTGCCCAAGCCTGAGGTGTCCCACCCATTGGAGGCGGCGGTATACCAGTTTGGAAAAACTGTACCATTTCTGGTGGCATCTGCATAGGAACTGGGAACTGCTGGTTGAAAGGGAATGGAGGATTGCCGGTCATAGTTTGGGTGGGAAGAGACTGCGGAGGAGGTGGCGGCGGCGGCGGTGGGGGAGGCTGCTGTTTATCATTTGAAGTGGAGACGCCTTCGAGTTTTGGTGAATAAGGTTGAGAGGAGCCACTCGAATTGAGTCTTCGTCTCGTATGGGATCGAGATCTGCTTCGCGAACGACTGTAGGACCGGGAATAACTCCGTCTCCGCCTTCTCGAAGATCGATATCTCAATCTCGATCTCGATTTAGATCTGCTCTCATAGCTATCCCGGCTCCTACTCCTGCTCTCACTTTCACTTCGATTATCTCGACTCCTGCCCCTACCCCTACCCCTATGCCTACCCCGACTCCTACTTCTACTCAAGCTCCCACTGATACTCCGGCTATAACTCCTATCCCTACCCCGCTGCCTCGAGTCAGACCTAGATTCCCTAGGTTCTCCCTTCCTCCGCTTCATCATCTGGATGGCAAATCCTCGAGACCACCCGTAATAGCTTTCCTCTCTATCTCTCACGTTGATGGAATCATCAAGCATCTCATCGTCCTGAGTGTCCGACGGATTGATAAGCTCAACCCCTAATTCGTCCACGTCCGGTAAGATTCGCATATCTCCTCCATACCACATTTTATCTACGCTCTTTATAAACAAATCGACGGCTTCAGAGAGTTCTTTCGGGGGTGGACCAGGCTTTAGAGCTATTGGTTTGACCGAGCGGGTGTTTATAGGGGTTGGAGAGTTAGGCCTCATCAACGGCAACATGGTAGTGGCAGGTAAGTCGTGATACGGCGCGGATGGGTCACCATGTAGGGCGGGTAGGAGGACCTGTTGCTCTTTTGGTTTAGCTTCCTTTGGGTCTGGAGGCAACTCTTCCGGCTCTGAATTCTGCTCAGAAGATTTTGTGACCTCGTTCCGCCATTCTGAGATTTTGGCTTCCGAGAAATAATGCTTAGACTTCCAGATGGAGAGTAAGTTTTCTAGTCGTCCGTGCTGCTTCTTTCGAGTTGGATCCTGGGCAAGACTGAACAGATCTTTGAGATAGGGTTCTACGCCTTTGCCGAAGGGTACCGCAGGACTAGAGTAGAACGTTGTGTGGTGGATGGTGTCATTGAGGAGATAGAGGATGTAGAGGCGCCGTCTCCGACTGCTGGGCTTCAGTGAATCTGAAGCCTGCGACTTTAGGAATTGCGAGAGAGCGACGAGATATTTTCCAAATGCTGCGACTCTTTGATCCGACTTGACCAAGTGCTCTAGAAGCCAGTGTTTGCAGGTCTATTCATTTTCATGTCCAAGAAAAACCCAAATCAATATAAGTAAACAGCCTCTCTCAGGTAGCGGATGGATCCTGGATGGGGGGAAAAGCGTCCAGGAAGGTACTTAGAATGACGGCCATCGGAAGAGATAGAAAAGAACGCGGGTTTTATATTATCCCGCGAAGGAGCTTGAGTTCACGTTTGAAACGGTACCTTGATATTCTCAGGCGTGCAAATGGTGATGCATTTCTCAAGGAGGCTGTGGAGACGCGCGATCTCATCGGCCGTGACGGGTGTGGGGTCGTCTCGGAGGAGGGATGCGGATAGGGCGGCTTTCGCGATCGCAGTATTCGCGGCCATGCTGATAGGGAGAGAGGGAGAGGGAGAGGGGGTATCGACGGGTTGGGAGAAGTGTCGTCTGAGTGCGATGAGATGTCGATGTCAATGGAAGAAGGGCGACGAGGATGGCGGACTTGGTGGGAGACGAAGGGATACCACAAAAACAACACACAACACGAAACACCAACGCATTCTGAGTCGTCTCAACACCACCGCGGGCGATCGTGCTGCTCACCGGTGAACACTCATTCGCCAGTCTTATTTACGCGTACAAATACATAAGGAAGTGTTTATCTGGGCGGATACGGGCTACGTATGTACGCGGATGGCTATAAATACATATCCAAGGGCGTAGTTCTTCCCCCCTCTTCCTTCTATAAACCTATCCCTCCACCAGTCCCCTATCCTTAACCGTTCAAATCCGCTTCATATCCTATATCCTATATCATACATCATGGCGGGCAAAATGATGTCGCAAATAAAGTTGGAGACCTCTTCCCCGCCTTCTGTTATCAAGTCTGCTTCACCGCAAGCCAGGAACGGGAAGAGCAGGCCCTCTGAACCGCTCCGACAATCCCGTCCAAGCTCAGCGCTCCTCAATGCGAAGGAAATCATGTACTCTCCAGACAGAGCTGCAAAAATGGCGGGATCCAGCTCTCCGGCGGCCAAAGAAGGAAAGACTTACACTCCACCATCCTCGCTTGCTGCGCGGCCTTCGCCTCCACCGAGATCTCGTACTCAAACTCCCAGCGTGAGGTAATTGTAGATCATATTTGACCCAAAAAGAGCCGTGGCTGATCTATATAGGAATAAACCCGCAACCTCGGTGGTTCTCAATACGAAGTTCTCGAACAGACCGACAGTCACGGTCAATATACGTAGAGTCAGTCCACCACCTCGGCCTCATCTATCTTTAGGGACGGAACTTGTGCGGGAGCCCACTCTTCGGAACAAAGCTGCAGCATCGGCTGATGAGAACGTTCAAATACCTCGAAATTTACTCATGTCGGATTTAAAAGTCTCAGACGGCAAACCCTCGGCTGTGAAGCCGAAAGCTCCAAGTCCGATCCCACCTTCTGTCCTCTCCCAAAGGGTTCCTGAAGCACAGGCATTAGATGAAGGTTTGCCAGAAACCAAATACTCTGATCCTGTTGGTGGAGTTATGGAAGACTGGGTTGTCTTGGAGCCCGAGGTCTCTTCAACTCTGCCGGTCTCAGGTACTCTCACTGAAGCTACACAGAATGTTGAAGTAAGATCCCAACTGGTATCTGAAATAAACTTGCCCATTGCAAACAGCCATGGCCCGCATCGAGTGCGTATTAACTCCCAATATCACCTTTGTATGAATTGCTAACAATAAATAGAGAATATTTCATGAGCAGAACAGAATAACTTCTCTTCGGGACTTGCTAAACCTTATCCCGGTGCCTGAGCCCACTTTCAGTCGTGTTCCTCTTGCATTTTTCACCCATCAAGAGGTTGTTGACACCTACGAGAACCTCAGTTTTGATTGCACATCCTACCTGAATCCTGTCATAGAAATCTCCGACATTTTTACCCGTCGGGCTTTCCAACGTGACAGGATCTTACCTAGAGACAAGGAAGCTTGGTTTGCACCTTCCACCGTCGCCAAGACCCATCTTGTCGAGCAGTCGTGGCGATGTTGTGATGCGGATGACGCCCGTTTATTGCGCGATCTATACTGCGGATACAATAAGCACATAAACAATATCCTAGAGCAAGCTAGTAAGCTAGCAAACGGCTCATCTGAATGGATTGACGTCTGGTTGGATCCTGGCGAATTTGTTGTTGGAGTTTCCCGGGCTCTTGGAAAAAGCATGGCAGAGGTCGAACGTATCCGGACTGAATATGGCATTGAGCTCTACAAATTTATCGAGCTCCAGTATGAACTCCGGTCCGCACCTTATTGTTACAAGCCAAATGCCATAGCTCTTTTTGAATATGATGCTGAAAGGGTGGGACGAAATACCTATCTACTCACTTTCCAGATCCTAGAGGATGGCAAGAATAGGATCCGTCGGTTTCCACCTAGCATGCTTCTGACGTACACAAAGTCTCCAATGTCCTCGGAATGCACCATCATGCCCGATATTTGGCATCCTTATTGTGGTCCATCAAAGGGATGCACGCTTCCAAAATATAGTGTCACTCCGGAAAGCTCATGGCTGACATGGGACAAAACAACAAATTGCTTCAAAGGATATATTCCCAGCATGATGAAAGACCCCGGTTACGTTAACGAAGATGACCGCATATGCATCAATATAATAGCAGACTATACTCTCTACCTCGGCCCAGGGAGCATCGAATTTCGCGAAACACTAACTGCTCGCGTTTACGTTCGGGTACGGCCGTTGCAGCAAACCATCGATACCGTTGAGAAGAAGCCAGAGCTTATTTATCCCAGCAATCCACTTTCATTGGTGTGGAATTCGCATGAACTCGGATTTGACAGCAAACACAGCGATTTTGTCGTTAAAAGAGCCCGAGATTGCGAGAAAAAGTTAAGTGAGGGTAATGCCGATGCTGATGCGATGGCGTACGCATCGAAAGGAAATATTAATCTAGGTTATAAAGAGCAGCTTATTCTGTCCCATGGACCCTGCGATTGGACTGATTTTGTTGAGATCGAGCGTGCACGAGCAGAGTACTATAAATTCGACCCCGAGGGGAGACAAGAATCGTTAGGAACAGAGCCGCGATACGACCCAACGGAGTGGGATCGCAGTGCGGTTGAGGATGATTATGATCTACAAAAGATGCGGGAACAATATGAAAATATGTTCCATGAAGCGGAGGCTATTGTATGGGTGCATACACTCTATCGTGAAAGGATGCAAGACAGACTTGAGGACGAGGCTATGAACAAGCCACAGAAGCCTTTCGGGCCATAGGGAGTTCGTTGGCTACCTTATGATCTTCTTTTCAATGAATTATCGTATGGGGGTTCAGAGGTGGGGTTCCAGATATTGGGCGGTCTAACTTATGTTCTGTTTATTCTTTCGTTTATGGTTGTGCTCGGGCAAAGCTATATTATGGACCGGTTTAGTTTTGTGGAGATTCAGCAGGGGTAGTGACAATGAATCAAATATATTTTGCCCCAAATGCATTAGCTTGGACTGTTCGATGTAGACTGTTTGACTTCCGAAGTGCGCTGTATATACAATACCTGTACACGATCATTGGTTGAAGGATAACACTAATATGCCGGCTAAATCGGCAATCCGATGATTATCTGGATACATCTCTTCTAGGAGCATTCTTCGTAGAATTCCTCCGCAAGTGTGAGTTTTTCTCGTCGGCGAGCGCCACAAGCTGCAGCGTGAGGGTCACGCGCCACGAATGAGTGCGCGCGCGAGTGATATGATATGAGGCGGTGCCGAATCTGCCGATTCGCTCGCCTCCGCGCGGCGCCGTCACTTTGACCAATTGTTCCGTGACGTCAGCTGTTCTCAGGCCAGACCCCCTCGCTAATATCTTTGAAAGAGCGATTGCTGCATATCTTCCAAATGGTTATTTTAGGAGTCATCGTATAAATAGAAAGCTTGTCGCCCCACGGTTAGACTCTTCGACTTCTGTTTCTTTCGCCTCAAGTCTTATTCGCGAATTCTCGAACCAACCACCGTTCAACACTACTACCAACAAGACCATTATCGCGAAGTAAAACGATACACCATACAAGCAGCCAACCTCTTGAAAAAAAAAAAAATCACAAGATCACAAGTAGACGGTAGCTGTTTCGTATCCTCCAAAATGGGTGTCATTTCCACCGTCTTTCTCATCCTCATCACCATCCTCTGTAAGTTACCTCACCTCGCTTCCACAAGCTACCAACGACGTCACTAACAAGCTCTCCCCCGAACAGTCCCACCGATCGGTGTCTGGGCCGTCGCCGGCTGCGGTGCAGATTTCCTAATCAGTAAGTTCTTCATTCCTCAAATCATTAATCGTTCATTTTACGTAATCCTCCTAACACGTTCGTTCTCGTAGACATTTGTTTAACAATTCTCGGATACTTACCGGGCCACGTCCACGCATTTTACATAATATACGTATATTACGAACGTAAAGAAGCCGCGATGGCAGGCGCGATCCCCACACAGGATGCCCCCGGTATCTATTCGCACAGAGTGAACACCGGAGGTGTCAGAGGCTACGGGACACTCCAGCAGCAACCAGGCCCCGAGAGAGTTTAAATATCTCCTCTCAAAATCAGCACAAAAAAAAAAACGTTAAATAATCATAGGATTCTAGAAGCCCTGTCGAAGAATCGGCGAAGAGGGAATAGAGAGGGATTTTTATGGGACTTTTTCTGCTGTTTTCGATTGGCTGGCGAACATTCGGAGTTTTATTCCGGTATTCATTTTGTTCTTTTTTTTTGGCTTTGAGATGCTCCTGGTCAACGATGACATATGTATCACTACATCATTGGCTCAATTACGGCAAATAATGACATAATCCTCGTCCCTGTATCGCTATCTCTGTGTATTTCCCCTTCATACACGAACTTTGATGGGTATAAGTAGTACTGGTCATGGCGCGCATGTTGATTCTTAACCCTCCTGACTTTATTATCTAAAATCACTCATCCCATATATCTATATCTACATATAGATATCTACGTTCATCTCTATATAGATAGTCTATATCACCAGTCACGAACACTTATTCAATGCTAGATCATTTCATTTCATTCATTCACCATCACGGTGACTCCCGGTGCTGCCCTCTCTTTGAATCTAGCATACACACTGCGCAATATAATGGTACATCCCTCCCGCCCGATACGCCCGAGCAGAAAGATGAATGAAAAGAAAAACAAAAAAAAAACCCGAAAAGAAACAACGAAAAAAGAGAAAAGAAAGACACCGTTTCATGCATGCACCGCGCAAAGTTCACTAGAAGAAATAACATACTTTTCATCCGCCGCCTAACACCCCCCATGCAATTCATATTCACCTGTCCTTTCAACGCCGATAAATGCCCCTCGATGATAAAGAATTTTAATGTTGTACATATCTCTCTATCATCACCGTATACGCCATTAACTCCGGAGAATTCGTGTCTATCAAAGAGAAATCTTTGAGATAGATCTTTTGCTGGACGAGTGAGGGAACAAAGAGGAAAGCCGTATTCAGAACCTCGTTTTGAAATGAGGTCAACAATAAAAAGGGCGAGAAGGAAATTTTGAAGTGTACTAGTCGTAGTGATATCTTTAAAATATGTTTTCTGACATTAATGACTCCTAAAATGTGGGGACGGTGCCTTGAGGAGGACGATACTGTCCCTGTCCAGCAAAATGCGATGGAGGAGGGGGAGGAGGTGGTGGTGGTGGTGGTGGACCTTGCATTCCTTGCTCGTAGAACATGGGATTGTTGTATTGTTGTGGCGGCGGGCACTGACTATACTCGTTGAAACCACGATTTTGATTATTTTGGTCCATGTTCGTCATCTGTGGGGGTGTATGTGGACCGTTTGGTAGACCGTTGGGCGGAGAGTATCGAGGAACAGCTGGAAACATCGGGAAACCACCATGAGGATGCATAGGCATACCTGGATGAATGTTGCCGTTGTGACCCCATTGAGGGGGATGAGGGTACATTGGCATACCATTGAAGATAGGAGGAGGAAGAGGCATTCTTTGATCCATCCCACAATATGGCCCGCCATGAAACATTGCTGGTTCGTAACCCGCCATATGCCCCATGGGTCCAGGTATTTGACCTTGGAACATCCCTGTATTCATTTCTGGATGTGGAAAGCGAGCCGCTGGTTGGCACTGTGGTTGGTTGCAAGGGCCCTCACATATAATATTTGGGTGGTGCGATCCTGGAGGTGGAGGAAAGTTGGGGAAATTTGCACCAGAGTTTGGATTGAATTGTTCGTTTGGAAATCCAGGGAACTGTGGAAAACCGGAAGGTTGTTCTGGTCCACGTTGATGGTAGTTGGGATGCGGTGGTGAAAACATACCAGTTTGATTTTGGCCGTACCGGAAGTTGGGATCTTGTCCTTGGTTCATGCTGCCTCGTGGTTGTTTCTGGAAGCTCGAGTTATTACCGTACAATTGCTTATATTGACTATGGTTGCGCTTCATGTTCGTCTTATCCATCCCACGAGCCTGTTGAGTTTCGGCGTCAATCGGAATACCAAATGTTTGTTTGTTCATTTCCTCGATATTCTTTTGTGTATCCTGAGCCCCAGTGAGCTGTTCTTTTGTTCCTAGGTGTGCTTGCAAATTCTGAGGCGCATCAACGCGATCAAGCTGTGCTTGTTGGGTATCAGACGGGTCGATATCGCGGATGGAGACCTTACGAGATGGAGCTGGAGCAATAATATTACTTGCGTCTTGAATGGTGCTACCGCTGATTTGCTTCCCAACATCGCCCGCTCTGATACTCCCAGCCTTGGTACTTGGTGATGGCTCACGGGTGATATTTCGTGATTCTACAAACTTGTCCACGGCCTCGAGTACATCATTGGCTCGGATCATGGATGGGATTTTGGTGCCGAATTTCTCTTTCAAAGCTTCAGTGAACTCCTCGCGACTAACACGAGAGCCCGCAGAGCTATCCGAGTTTCTAGTGTCTGAGCGAGATGGAGTCTTTGGTTGAGAACCTTCAATCTTGATGGTCTCAATTGCAGCCGGGCCTTCCGATGGTTTATGTCCTGGTATCTCATTACCTCTTCCTAGTGCTTTCATAATCCCTTCCTTGAGTCGCTTACTTTCAGGGTCCGAGCGGATTGGGGGATTGCAACCGTTGCGTTCCTTCCGTTTAGGGATATCCCCCCCGGAAGAGCTGCTAGAGAAACTGCTTAGATCGCTACTCTGCAGTCCTTGTAACAATTGTTGCAAGCGCTCAGCCTATAAGAACACCAAGTTAGTATTGTGTCCTAGTATAACATAGTCAACAGAAAGACAAATTGATACCTTCAATTCGACATGAAATTCGCTCCGGGCCGATCCTGCTGGAGGCGTGGGTCCTCCACTCGAAAATACCGCGGCGCCAGTTGAAATTGGTCGACCAACTGAGCAGATAGCCGGATCCTATACTTCATTAGACTAATTTTGATACGCGGGACAATGAATTGAAACGCACCAGTCTTATCAAATCTTCGGCACTTAGCTTTCTCCCCTCACGATTCCCGAATCTACTCCCTATATCGCTCTTCCTCCTGATTGATTGAATGGCAGGGTCCTGAAGCAACAAACTCAGCATTAATCTTATAGTGGTTGAAGTTTCTAGAAAGGACTTACTCGTGCTATGAGTTCTTCAGCACTAAGTTTTCGAGGTCGGATAACTTGCTCTTCGTGATTCTCTTTCGTCTAATCCATACAAATCGATCAGCAAAATTTTCTTTGAAATATAATCGGATTATCCAACTTGAAGAGTATACCTTCATAGCATTGTCATGCTTCTGAGCAGGCGGGATTATAGCTTGTGTAATTGGAGCCGCGGTGTTTTCACCTTCTTTGGAAGGTCTAGCGCACTCGACAGGGTGTTCTACATTATGATTTACTTCGACGACAATCTTATCCTCCTACAGAAGAGGAAATTTAGTCCATGATTTTACATTGCGAATCTGGCCCCAGAAAGGTAGTGAGGGTTCCTCTCGCCTTCTGTTGGATTTTGGGGGAAACAACGCACCTTTTTGCTTTCCTCCTTTGCAGTTGGAGTTTCTGAAGTTGCATCTCCATTCGTGACGCTGACAGTTGACTCATCCTTGTTTCCGCTGCTACTTTTATCTTTCTCGGTCTTTTCCTTCTCCGCTTTTTCCTTCTCTGCCTTTTCCTTCTCTTCTTTCTCCCTAAGTAGCTTTGCTGCTCTCTCCGCCGCTATTTTTGGGTCTGGTGGGGATATCTTGGGTGTCTTCTTGCCATCTCCATTCTTACAATCTCCGCAATCCTGGCTTACCTTACTATCATTCTCCTGGATTTTCTTGATCTCGACACTCTCTTTAGTCCCTTTTCCCTCCTTACCCGCTTTTCCCTCCTTATTATTGTCCTCCTGAGCTTTGGCGTTGGGATCATAAAACTTCGCAAGCCGAGTTTGACGGAGATCACCGCTCTCCGCAAAGGAAACGAAAATTCTCTTACGACCAATGATTTCATGGTGAAGCACCCCTTTGGCTTTCAACGCTGCTTCTTGTGTCGTAAATCTGACGAACGCGAATCCCTTGATCAAACCATTCTCATAGGTTGGCATGTTGATAGAGACGATCTCTCCAAATTCCTTACATCTAGCCTCAAGATGCTCTGGCTTGTAGATGACATCATCATCAAGATTCTTGATGAATAAATTGGTCGGGTCCTCCGGTTCCTTAACCTCGGGGACTGGGAGGGGCATCTCGATTTCTTCAGGCTCAGGCTCGAAAACTTGGACTTGTTGCTGAGGGACTTGGACAACAAGGGGATGGAGGTTTTCTGGCATCGGGTTCCCATCAGGATGGTTATAGTTAGTGTATGACTGATTATATCGATGCAGCTTAATAGCAAAAGGGTGGTTCTGCAAGAAATTCGACTTCTCTGTGGTGAAACTGTAATGTGGGCTCGCGGTAGAAATCGTGAGCGAAGTTTCTCCCGAGACTTTGCGAACGCTGATGGTCTCGTTCGATACAGAGCTCTGAACCGAGGACCCAGAAATATTGGGATCCGTATAGCCATCGTAACAATATGGGTGATTAAAAGCTCCTGGGTAGGAATAATAGCTTCCACTTTGCGTAGTGTTGATCTCGCTTTGGTTGAAGTGCTGAAAGGGAGGGGACTGGAAAGATCCTTGCATACCTGGAACGTTGTGTGGCTGACCGTAGGCCATTGGAGGCGAAACGACACCTACTCCGCAATATTGCTGCTGAACAGCCATTTGCTGTTGGTGATTCATCACTGGTGGATACTGAGGTTGATACTGTGGATAGACCATCATTTGCGGCTCATAAAACTGTTGTTGCTCTTGTGGATACTGCGGTTGAATTTGGAACGGGGCAGGCGCGGTACCATTGAAGTTTCCATTATTCGCAAAGTTAGTTCGCTGATTGAAACGAGCTTGAGGATGGGCGATATATCGTTGTGCCCTGTTGCCGTTTTGATAACGTCTCTGGCCGTCGTATGGACGATGCTCATTACGCTGGAAATTTTGAGGACCGCCGTTTCCCGTAGGACGGAAAGGTGGAGCCGCATTATTCCTCTTTGCAACATTGAACGGCTCAAACGTGATTCGGACAGAGCAGCCATTCCAGATTTGACCATTCTCTTTCTTGTAAAACTAAAGGTGTACAGTGGTTAGTTGAAGGTTAGTATCAAGGGTTCTGGAGATCCACATACCTCATCAGCACCTGCTGAGGCATCAAAGTTTAGGGTACCAAATCGGCGACCCTCCCGGTCTTTATGCTCGAAGATATGAGAGTTAATAACGCGACCATACCCATTTCCACGATCCGTTAAATCTCGATTGGAAAAGTTTTCGGGCAAACCGTAAACAGTGCAAGTGGAACTTGTGATTCGAGAACCCCTTTGAGGAGTTGTGGACCCTTTCTCGAATTGAGAGCCGGTAGATTGCCTCTTAGTGTGGAAAGGAGCTTGGTTGCGGGTAGGTGGGGGGCGTTCAGGAAGAACTGCGGGTCCTTGTGGAAGGGTGTTACCACGAAAGTCTGTCCCAGAACGAGTCTGGCCCGTGGGTCGAAAATCGTTTCTTGGGCGACGTGGATTGAGGATACTACAGCTATAGTTTAGTTTTTGAATTCGAGCAAAGGGGGAAGGTTTCAGATGAACATACAGACGAAGTTCACCAATGTTCATCGAGCCAGCTTGTAAGGCTCGAGCAACAGCAGCTTCTTCTTCGAAAGTTAAAAACCCGAAGCAGGGAGCATACTCGTAGGCCTTCTCGTAGTGTCGATTCACTTTGAAAAAATCCTTGACAGGACCTGAGGTGCTAATATCAGCTCTGGGTCAAGTGGGTAATGATGAAAGGGGTTTATACTTACCAAATTGTGCGGCAGCTTGTTTAACTACCTCTTCAGGCATCATGGGTGGGATTCCAGCGACATGCACCATTAACTTTTCATTGTGCTGCTCACGTTCATTGGGAGGATACCTCCTACCGCTATTGGGCTTGGAGGGCAAAGATTCGTGTGGTTGTTGCATTTTGAGGAAATGAGCAGCCGAAACAAATTCTATGAAGGTATGGTTATTATTTCGTTCGGCAAGCTTGTGATGCGAAATTCGGAATGTATTGAAATTAATGTTTCTGGAAGGGATGACATGAAGTGAAAGTAATACGAATGCTCGAATCTCTTCATCAACTGGGATGCTTCAATCTCGGCGGCATTCCATCTGGTTTTGCGAGACCCATCACCAAACCGAAGATGGGGTAGCACAGAGAGCTTGCGACATCATAATCTAGAAAGATGACGATGGTCGAGCTTTCCTGCGATGAAATTGGGGGTGGGGGGAGGGTCCTGCGCGTGCAGAGGATACAATGGAGATGCGAGGACTCGAGCATCTAGGCTTGACGTACCTGGTGAGCGGAGATTGTTTCAGTTTATCAGAGGTAGGTGGGATGGTTGTATGGTTGTATGGTTGTATGGCTAGCAACAGGGAGGGAGGTAGAGAAGGGGAAGAAGGAGGGAAGAGAAAAGTTGCTATGGAGAGCTCGATGAAAGGGTTCAGAAACAGATTTCAGGGAAGTGAAGATGCTAATCGATTTGTCGACCCGCACAGTCGATGGAGATGGAGATGGTGGTGAAGGAGGAGGAAGTTGCGATGGGAAGAGAGGATGGGAGGATGGAAGGATGTGAATGGTGATGGAGGAGTGTTTTGTGGGAATAAAAGCGACGAAGGGAGAAAAGCTCAGTTCGATGGGCGCCGCAAGTCAAGCGCACCTCCAAGGACGTAGGCCAACCCATCACCAAATGCCCACTGCGACAGTATTTATGCGCTCCTTCATCTTTCGTGCCCATAGATCTCTCACAGATCTCTCATAGATCTCTCATCGATCTCTCAACTCATACTCTCGGGATTCTGCCCAATAAGCACGCCGTCTATTGATACCATAACGTAGCCGATGCCCGGTACCATCTGACCCTATGCCGATGCGGGGCTACCAATCCCATATCGAGCGCATGTATATCGTGCCTGTATCTATATATCTCCCTTTGACGTTTGCTCCTCAACTTCTGAGTATAAATCTGTGATATCGTATATATAATTTGGTTTACGGTGATGGTACTGCGCCTTCAATACCCCTCGAAGCAATAGTTCTTTTGCCCACGCTGCTCCCCGACTCCAACCTCAACCTCGAGGGCTTAGGTCGCTATATTAACTAAGTGGACTCGAACACTGTTCACAGACTTATTTACCATACATTTATATGCACGTCTTTCGCCGCAAATCAGTTCTCATCGCGGAGACCGCGCAACGCAAATATTTTGTTGGATCTCGTGAATGTTCCCCATACGGGTGATTACCTTTTAAGGCGAAGCGAGGCATCCTCCTCGGTCGCTTCAAAAATATTAGCAGCGAATGCCCTGTAATTGGGGAAATTCGTTTCCGCAGGACGGACTATGCTCATTCGCTGCGATTGGTAGAATTTCTAACGAATTTCCAAATACCTTGGATACTCCTTTGCTTCGAAAACACAGCTCAGATCGAACTACCCAGCATGTTGACGGTACACACGAAAATCATACCTCCGCCGCCTCAAATTAAAGATCCTCTCCCGATTCCCCGTCAAATACGCCGATCCAAAGCCAAGATTGATCCCGCTGCTCTCCTCTTCGATAAAACCATCCTCGGCCTGTCAGGATGGTGGACTGACGTACTCCCCGCATTCTTGTGTAACCCTCCACTAGCACACGTCCCAAAAATATATATCCAAATTCCCTGGTTCGTCATAAGCCCAATTAACCAATTCCGACAACTCAGCCGGTGAGATGGGTATCAGCCTAGATAACACCTTTCAGCCAGGCGAAACATTTGAATGAGAGGCCTTAAAAAGCGCACCTCTATGTACTTTTTCAATTTCCTCGTGAAAAATCCAAATTGAAAATAGTTTTGACGTTGAGATAGTGTTGTGCGACCTTGCCAGATGCAGCTTCCATGCGCCCGAGCTCTCCAAAAAAAACACCATATGCATCTAATTCCTGCAGCTAGACAACGCCCATCCAATGTCTAAACGATAAGACATTGCAATGCCATCTAACTAGTGCGTGCGCGAAAAGTAGGAAGTGCTGCCGAATCCCCCAAATATAACCCATTGGCGTCTTGAAACTGATTAGTTCTCGTTATTGTCAAGGTACGGTCGATGTAATGCTGCCGTTCTTAGTCGTTATAGATACGCAAGATCCCTATATACATATAACTCGAAGGCGCATGGAAAAACCTTCGAAGGGAAGAATAGCCCATTGGATCATCGGGCGATTTCGGACGCGGGAATCGTCAATGTAATTACAGCAGCAGCCAGTTGGCCCTTCTCGACTCGCATCCATTGGAGATATTTTCATACTCTTCCAACCACTAGGAACACTGCCAACAACTCAGCTCTTCTTTTTTTTTTTTTTTTTTTATTTTTTTCCCCTTCGAAATTATGCAGATGGGAATGTGATTTACACTCCCTATTGAGCAGGGACTGAAAATACTGTGCCCGAAAAGGACCAATGTGATGCGAAACAATTAACGAGAGCAATTATTCAATATCCCTTATAATCTTTATCTACCGCTATCGATCGGGGTCTTTAGGTGACAAGTGCTGTTTCCCATCCAAGACCCTCCAATCCCCTCGATTGGCTGAAATATACGAAATAGATGGCTTGTTAGGTCATATGACCTTGAAAAATACCTTACCCACAAACTTCACAAAAGTCTGCCACCCGTGTTTTCTCGTCGTGTTTCATCTCGCTCCAGAGAAAAAGTCGCACGCTAGAAAACTAAAGCTCCCCAAGCTAGAAAACCGACGCCGCGCCCACGCGAACCCCCCACTTGTATGCGACGGGACGGGTATTCGAGGGTAAAAGGGAAACGAGAGGGTATCGAGGGTAAAATGGGGAACTAATAGGTTAGGTTGCCGTTGCAGGGTCCATAATAGGAATCTGGGATAAGATCTATCGCTGCGTTGGAGCCTGGGGGCACTTGAGAAAAAGGTTGACAATTCATCTGGGCGGGTTGAATGTATTCCAAAATCAAGAACGTTTTTTTTTTAACTCTTCGGTGTCCGGCAGCGAGATGGACAAGCATCTCATTCAAGCTAGGGAGGCACGATACTTGTTTGGCTTGTTTTTCTTGACACTTCAAACTAGCGTATGCTGAAACCAGGATGATGGGTTTCGAGGATGGGAAGGTGTCTTCCTTGTCCCTCTGTCCTTGCCAAAGTCAAAGTCGCAATTGACACCCTGCGCTATCGTGATAATCACACAAAAAACCCGAGATCTCTCATCAGCATATGTCGACAGCACAGCTCTGTTTTGCGAGCTGAGGAGGGAGAGCGAGGGAAAGAAAATTTCGTCACATCACATTCAATTCGCACGATCTAAGACACCCTGGCCATGCCGTAAGCTTATCCCGGCATTAAGCTGTATTGCGAGAAAGCTAGGGAGTAGGAGAAAAAAAAAAGCGCAAAGGTTCATCATGTCTTTCCGTAACGAAGGGGGATATGCAAGTCACCGTGATCGAAGGAAAAGCCTGGAAAAGAGCCCCCACATATGTGGGCACCTCGTTTCGTTGCCCCATCTTCACCAAAGTGCGCATCCCGGACAATATCCGAATCGCACTTGATAAATCCCACACACCACCAAGGTTGCTATTTACCCAGCAAAGAAAAAAAGCTTCAGGGTCCCAAGGTTGTGGTGTCACGAAAGGAGCCATCGCTGGCCGCAAAAATTTGTATTAAATATCTTGAACCGCGCTGGCCTGAGCTTCTTACCAACCCCCAGGGCAAAGTCTGTTTCTTTGAACCCCCACGGAAGCTGAAGCGAGGATACCCGTTCGTCATTATATTTGGCCGCAGCTATAAGCCTCCCTCGTCACCTTTCAGAGGGCGGTGAATACGGAAGGCAAGAGGAAATACATGGCATGTTAGCGCGCGAGAACGAATAGACGTTCGATCTGATATTATTTTTTTTGGTTCAGATGGAATATAAAATTTTGTTTCGCAGGCAAAACAAGGAAGCTTATCAGCCCGCCGTTATCAAGGTTATCGCTTAAATTGGTTCCTGCCTGGGGTCTGAGGCAGAGAGCAAAAAAAAAAAAATCAATCAATCAAATGTCTTTGGTTGTTATTGCGCGACAGCGGTGCGAGCTCGGAGGTTGTCTGCAGGCTAGGAAAAGAGTCATAAAAAATCAGAGGGAGCGGTGCGGTATACAAAGGCCGACCTGATGCCTCAGACCGGATTTCCTGACATTTTCTTTCTTGGAGGGTAGGCAGAACATACACACGAGCGAGACGCATTCTCGCGGTGCTGCGGGAGCTAGTTATTGGGTGAGTACTCTGTACATACATACTGTACATACATATCCTCCAGCTCAGTGCGTACATGATGCACACATGGTGCTTAATCCATGGCATTTGATTTCACATCCATGCCTTTCGACACCCAATTCCCCTTTGCATTTGCTTTTCCTTCTTCCTTTCCCTTTTCCTTTTCTTTTCTTTCTTCTCCACACTTTTCTCTCTCGTGTCAGAGGCACAAGAAACAAGCCGTGAGCCGTCGTCCGTGTTGGTACATCGATATGGATTCCTGACAGGACCTGCATAACCTGTCTGCATATCCGCATTATATTGGAAGCAAGAAAAGATACTTTAACATCTTTTGCCAGCTGCTACTGCGGGCGGGTTTGTTGGGCGATCCGCGGCCGGCGGGGTTTACGTTATTTTCCTCGCTCCATGCTCGGGTCGGCCGGGTTTGCGGGTTGGATGGGGGCCCATGATGCTCTCGAACTGCCTGGTGCTTGACTCGATGTTATTACTCGGTGTTCTGGTGTCGAAGTATCCTGACCATCATGATGATGATGTCGCACAGCTGAACGAGACCCAGGGCTCGGGCCTTCCAGCGAACGAGGCAGAGGAGCCCCCCAAATTTCGAGTCGGTCTCGTCACGACAAGACGCAAGCTGTGCGATCCACGAGAACGGTACGACTTGTTTCCCCACCTTTCCCAAATGGAAAAGGCGGAGAGCAGGTCAGCTAGCGACACACCAAGCAAGCCACTGCTGGCTGGCTAGCCATTTTTTTCCCTCCCTGGGCTCCAACGTCGAGGTGGGAAAGGTGGGATGTCTCTGGCTGGTGGTCCGCATTGGACAAAGTGGTGCATCCAACATCGATTTAGCTCGTCGTCGTCGTCGTCGTCGTCTTGGTCGTTCGTCTGGGGGGCTAGCGAGCAATGATCGAACCCGGCTGGCCTGCATCATGTCGCAGAGAGCAGACACACAGACGGTGCACACATATCGTTCCTCCTGTATATCACACTGTTGGCGCTAAAGACCAATGATCTTCTGACAACCTTCCCCCAGATCAGACTCGACCGGACCAGACCCCCAAAAGAAGGACCGCTCTCTTCCCTCCGTTTATTATTATTATTGTTCGATCCAATCGCACGGAAATCATTCTTTGCAAATTTCGATTAAGTAATTCTTCCTCTCTCTCCCTCTGCCTCTCTTCCTCTCTCTATACTTGCCCATCCCTTCCCCGGATTTTTCATTTTTCTCCCAACGTTTCTCTATCTTGCCCTCTGTTGATTGCTCCATTCGCTGACTTATTTCCGTGGGGAAAGTTTCGTTTTGGCGACACACATCCTGGCTCTGGTTTTCGTGCTTTGGGTATCAGACACCAAGAGCGAACCCACGGGCTTCTCCTCTCCAGAACGCCGACCCTGAATTCACTGGCTTCCTCGCGTCAGCCGTCGTAACCTGTTGGAACACTCCAGGAGAGGCGCATCTCCGCTGCACCTTTCCGAGATTTACTTGGGTTTCCCCCCATCGTTGAAGGGGTGGTCCTGTGCGTTTGGAGAAAGACGGTGTGAACCCCGTCGGCTAGCCATCCTCGCCCGCCGTCCGTAGCTTTTCTTGCTTTAGCGAACGGGAAACGTCGTTTCAGTCGTTTGCAACGAAATCAACGCGGACTAGGAGCAGGTTTTCTCTCCAAACGTTCCCTCTCCGCCCTCGGACTACCCAAAGAAATTCGAGAAGAGAGAACGGGGGAAAAGAAACCCCGTGCATCTGAGCAGTGCCAGCGGCGAACAGCGCATACATACCCTCTTGTGAGATCCTTCAGAAGTCTTCCAGCGGACCGGGCAGTGAAATCTGCGGCCCTGGTTTGAACATGTCGATCCGATTCCTCGTTAGTAGACCACAGCAGATGCTTTGATTTGTCCGATTGCCTCTTCCCCATACTCTGTTTTTTTCCCCAGCTCGTCTCTTTGGTATATATATCCTTCTATCCCCACTCCCCCCTTTGCTGGAAGCTAGTCTTTTTTTTGAATATCATTTCGCTCTTGCATATATACCCCCATCAAGCATTCTTTCCTATTGTCTCTTTTATACATCGCATATACTCTTGTTGTTTTCCCTTCGCGCCTTCACATTTGCATCATGCCTTCTTCCCCCAGTCGTCTATACGAGACATACCCATGGAGTTCGCGGAGTGATAGAAGTAGTCTATCCGGTTCGTCGAGTGAGGGTAGTTCTCAACCTATCCCCGTGAGCCGGCCTCCAATGTCCCTGAGGAAGCTCTCTCTGAGATCGGTCCACGGTACCATCCATGAATCAACTCCACCTGCCTCCCCATCATCTTTCAATTCTGCCTCCGCAGGCGCTGGGTCTGTCACATCTTCTTCAGATGTTGTCGAGTGGCGAGCGAAGCGTAGTCTGAACAACGGCGTTAATAATTCAACGTATTTTTCCAGCGACTACAACAGCAGTGTGGATAGCTTACGAACTACGGTGCGGTTCTCACAGGACTGTCGACTCAGCCTTATCCACATACCACGGGAACTATACCCTCATTTTCTGCAGCCGATTTTAAAACTCGTGTTGCCACTTCAGGATTCGAGGAAAGATGAGAACGGACACCTGCCGACAGTAGACGAAGAAGAAGACAGATATTATTCGAGAACGGAGTCCGGCTATCAAACGAGTAATGGGAGTTGTGATGTTGGTCAGGTTTTCGTCAATGTTTCGATAACCCCGGTTGAATGTTCCGTCGTCTGCGCTCATGATACTGCCCAAGAACTATTTCAACCTCTTCTTGACGCCCTCGAACCCGAACGGAGGGATACCGTAGTCATATCCGAAGACGAATATGTAGTTATCCAAGTAGATGGTGAAGGTTTTGACGCGGGACAAAGGGTCTTGGAGTTGACGAGTCCGCTAGCTTTGGCCGGAGTGTAAGCATTCTTATATCCACTCCGATACGCTAAAAATGGTCCACACTTTGCTTACGTTACACTGAAATAGTTCCATCTTTTTCATCACAACATACTTCTCGGACTACATACTCGTTCCTGCCCGCAACCGTTCTAACGTGACAAAGGCACTTCAACGACGTGGTTTCGTCTTCGAGAAACATGTCGACGCTTATGTCACTACCCATCACCGCACGCCTAGCGAATCGCAGCCACCTACACCACCACCAACAATCACTATCCCGGAACTCCAGGAGCGAACATTCAACCTATTAAAAGAGCACCAAGTGTCCCCACGAGTCAGTCGAGAGTCAGAGCTATTACTTTGCGCTGGCCGACGAAGCACAAATCTTACACCCGACGAGACGATGCACCTTGGACTAGTGCAATGTCTGATCAACAAACCCGACTTCTTATCTGTGACGTTAACGGATACAGAACCACCTTCCTTTCTGCTAGAACGGCAGATGCTTCGTCTTTTCGGTCCAGATGATACACTCTTGGGTAACAAGCACGAAGTTCTGATTCCGATAATGCTTGACCTACGAGATATACCCGTCGAATCGACCGGTATCGTATGCGGCGTTGCGGGCAGGCTCTGCGGCGAAACCGGCGGCTTCTTAGACCGGAGCGAACCGGTTGATATGTCATATCTTAGTACGGCCAGAGCGGGGACTGTCATGGTCGCAGAGGATGACATTGATAGAGCTATGACAGCGCTCAGATTTTAGGGGAATCCTGGGTGTCTGCGACAAAACATTCTCACACTTTCGTTTCATTCTCCCCTTCTCCTTTCCCTAAAATGCAAAAATCTTTTACGAGGTAATGTATTATCAAGAACAAAAAAAGCAGCCTGTTCAAAATGACTTTATTGATGTACATTTCATTCAACTCTTACATAAAACAGCTTCTTCGGGCTTTCTTATTAATACAACTCCCAAAAATTGTTCAAACTTTTCCCTCTCTCTACTCTCCCCTGGTATCACGAACTGCATCATCATCTTAATGCCCCCAAAACACGACTTGAACAAAATCATGCTCAACTCAGGCGTTATCTCATTTTGATTTATTCGTTTCATGCATATTTTGGTTTAATATCTTCTGAATGATTTTTTAAAATGTATATGCATCAGGGTCATAAAAGAGTGAGCGAAATCTTAGTGGCTCAAACAGTTGGAGTCTTCTTGAGGTTCGGCTCTTTCGGGGAGGACTTTGGTTGTATATATCAGTGGTTTTTCTTTTATAGCGGTAACATAAATACTAGCATCTTGATACCCCTTCATTCGAACTATTTCACCGGCATTCTCTCTTGTAAACTTCGCGCGTGGACTTCAGGAGTTCAACCTGCCACTCGAGGGTGCTATTTTATGAGAGGCAGGTTGAACTGCTGGGAGATGTCTGATACAACACATTGTGGCGAGGAAGTCAATTCGCGTGCGCGCCACAGGCTTGGCAGGATAGCTTCCCCCAAAAGGACAGGTAACTTCACATAGCTCACGATATCAACGCCCGTTCCCCGTCGTCACCTCCCTCCTCTCCCCCCCACGTATCAAACCCTTCGGTTTCTCTCATAACTCGCTGTCAAAATGCATAGCTCGTAGGTCTCCATGGGAAGAATAACATTGCAATCCACCAATCAGCTAACGTATCCCGCTTTCTTTTGAAAATACGCAGACTGGTCCGGCTCCAACAAGTCTTCGGATTCCTCACCACCGTCAGCTTCATGCTGGCGACAGCCATCGCGCTTACCTCGTACATGTACCCGATGAACCCGACGGCATCGATAAAAGTCAACGATGTTGCGGTGTACGTTTACAATCCTCCCCCGGAACCCACCAGCACCGCTTTTGTGTTCCGAGACGACGTGGAAGAATAATGAAAGAGAACCGATTCAGCTAATCCGGAAATTTTGTGCTGGATATATTTAGTGTCAAGAGGCGATCTGGAGGATACTACTCGACGAGAATGAACGAATACGCAAATATTAAATTCGACTTGGACGCCGACTTTGAATCTCTGTACAACTGGAACACCAAACAGATTTTCGTCTGGATTAGCGCGAGTTACGGCGGTGACAGATACGTATGTTATACACCCTTTATCTCTCAAACAAAATTCATACAGCAGTTGCTGACTCGCGACCCCCCTCAAACACAGCCAACAAATGAAGCCGTGATCTGGGATAGAATCATGCCGGCTTCAACCAAATCCAAGAAACTATCATTAAAAAACATCAAAGCGAAATATAATATCCACGATATCACTGGCGAATACTCTCACCGTAACGCTACACTGAAACTTTCGTGGAATGTGCAGCCGCACGTCGGTGTGCTGATGTGGGGTAGCGCAGGTGACAGTCTGACGAAGAGTTTCATCTTCCCCAGCGAAAAGGCGAGGAATGCTTAAATAGACGAAGCAAACAGTTAGCACAGCCATTTTGTATTATCTAGCAATGATTTTCGGGAATGGTCAATGTAATAGCGGAATTTTACTTTCTTGCACGATATATTCAGCATCTTGCATCGAGCTTAGGGTTAACATCCAGACGTATGATAGAGGTAATAGAGGTCACGGAATTAGTCAAAGAGGTACGGTGAAATTTCTATGTATTCAGGTCTTTCTTCGTCAAGAGCTAGCGTTATTCAGATTCACTTTCAAGTGATAACTTTTCGCTGTTTTACCAACCAACGAGTAAGGAATCTGTAAGCATAAAAAATAGGGGACGACAAGAAAGAGACAAGGCCATTTCTATGGGGAGATCATTGTATCGATGGTATTTGCTGCCAGTAACCATCCCATCTTCAGAAACGCCTACACCATGACATCGACTTAAAAGAACCCTAAAAGTACACGAAACAAAATCTTGTTACCAACAGAGTCTCTTAATAGGCGCCATGGTTGGGAAAACATGAAATGAGTATAAAGAAAATTTAAGAGAAGGAAATCGGATAGAACATGAAAGAAATCAAAGCAGGCGAGCGTTTTATAAATAATGCTCAGTACCTGTAGCTATTTTTCCTGACTCCCATTCCATCACCGCAGCCGCGGAAAGGGGGTTGGATATACGGCGGAATATAGTAGCCAGGGCGTATGATCATCTGTTGTTGCCAGGTCTACTGGCCAGCAACAGGCTGCGCCGGCATGGCTCTACCTCGGCCGCGGCCGCGGCCCCGACCACCCCGCGATTGATTGATATTTGGTGGAGGCGGAACTGCGTGATGTCCTTGAGTCGGTTGTTGTTGGGCTTGTGGACGCGGTGGTTGGTGACCAGGCCCGTTATGAGGACGTCGTTGGAGAATTATTGGCTGCTGTCCATTTTGATAATTGCCCCTATTGTTGAACACTTGCGGTTGAATAGCGGCACCACCACCACCATTTGCTTGCTGATTGTTAGAATTTCCACGTCCTGGAGCTCCTCCTCTGTTACGTCCAGAACCCTGACCTTGGCCTTGGCCGCGAGGGCTTTGCTGAGCTGGGTTAGGACCCCCGCGGTTCCCGGCAGGACCCTGTGGAACGTAGCTCCCGCGTCCGTTCCCTGCGCCGCCATTGGCATTCCCACGGCCTCCGACAGCGCCGCTGAAAGATCCCCTCAACGGAGCAGGAGCAGAAGCAGGGACAAATTGAGTACCCTTGACACTCTGCGTTCCATTTGGAGCGGCTGCCTTAGCGCTTGCTGCTGACATTGCAACAACTTGTCGATTGGTCAGGTTCAAAACCGAGGAGAAAGGGACCGTCATTCCCCTAAACGGGCTACATCGGTCCCCCAATGTGCTGCCGCTCATGAAAGAAACGTCGAAGACAACATCAAGTAAAGTAGTCCGCGCCGTTTTTGTGATTCCAACGACGGTGCCCTTCGTTGCAATGGGGACTTTTCCGGAATCCTGTACGTAAACGATACGATCTCCAAGAGCATATCTCTGGTTGTGGAGGCGATGTTCTGCATCTGACGGCTTGAGCAAGGCTCTTCGTGGAACCCCGCGAATGGGCTTAGCATCGGGATTACCAAGGCTTGCAACATATTTATCGGCCTCGCGTTCAATGATGCCAACCGCCTCCGCATCGAGTTGTTCAGCTTCCAAAGGCACCCTCTCAAAACTTTTAGCTTCAATTTCCTTCAACCAGGTCTGTATCTCTTTAATCTTTGTTTTTGCGACAGGGGCTGGGTAAAAGTCTTCCGCTGTGTAGGTGTCAGTAGTAGGCTTGCGTTCGATACCCCTGAAAAAGTCAGGGAATTTCGTCATGTATTCCCGAATAAGATCGATGGCTGTCTGACTGAATTCCCAACCCGAATTCGCTTTCCGAGAATATCCAAGAACTTTGAGTTTCTTAGCTTCGAATTTAAGATTCAGACCAAGATTTTGTCTCTGGTCATCGACTTGAACTTGGAAGCTAGATGTGATTTTGCTTAAGACAAGACTTGTCAAGCCGAGACTCCTGGCTACGGCATAGGAGGGAATGTAATGGTTTGCCTGATCGATGAGGTAGGCAACCCGAGTGCCAAAATCTGGCTCCTTACCCTTCTATGAAACTATTAGAATCAAATCTCCTAAGGCAAAAACTCCGAGAACTTACCAAAATGGAGATGAAAATATCGGCCTTGTCTCCGCGATGGCCGGTAACTTCTAGAGGTCTTCCGTAATTGAAATCCCCTAGGAAGAAGCATCGAGATCCGCTGGGGAACTCAGTCGCGATATCAACGGCGGCCTTCTCTATGAACCGCTCGTCTTCTGACACTTTCCCGGCTTCCACTACGGTTTGGAAAGCATAGTCGGTATCCTGGCCGGGGAGATTTTCAAACTCTTTCACCATTGCGCCCTCATCAGTGCGTTGAAGTCCCTTCAGATGGCTGACATGTAAAATGACGTCGACGCTGTCTATAATCATACCCATCCTCTTACTATAGCTGTTTTCAATACGATCGGCTTTTATCCGCCATTGATCGCGCTCCTTGTCGCCATGCGGGGATTTTTGAAGTTGCATATTACCATCGAGTGTGTAGAAGAACAACTCATCTGATACTGCTGTGACCTTTGCCTCTCCTAGAAATGGATAACCGACGTAGACCCGCTGGCCGATTTTTGTTGCAGCTATTCCTTCCACGGTGGCGGTCTTTGTTGGGTGAATAAGAGTTACAACCATGCTCTCATTCTTGCTATCTTGTTGGAAGACATTGACGCTGTGATATAAAAGTTGGCCAGTGTGATCCAGAGACTTCAACGTGGGAAACCCGGCAAGGGCTGCTGGGCCAAGCCTAGCCCCTTCACATAGGCCCTTGATCAAATTGAGACCACCAGCAAGTGTTGGTAGTTCGAATTCGTTCGTGATGCAGTGACAGTGAACAAGGTTTGGGAAAACACCCTCGAAGGACGAAGGGTACTCGAAATCTAGAGATTCGGAGTACGTGAACTTCAATGTGATACCAAAACCATTGCGGCCCTTCTCATCAGCCGTCAATAGGTGCTCCCTAGTTCTCATAGCGCTGAGAAGGCGATTTTCTTCGATAAACGGGATCTTGACAACAGCTTCCCAATCCTGTTTCTTGCCATTCATGTCTAACTCAAAGTCGCGCGGGTAGAAGTCGATTATAGGAGAGTCTGGGTTTGTCATCAAAACCTATATTTCACGTTAGCAAATGTAGTTTCGAGAAGTCCGTTATACTCAACTCACATGATAAGGCTCTGGTACTATCTTTTTGCTGCGATCCGGGAGCACACCCATGAGCTGTTCGAACGGGCGGAATGGGGATCCGAGACGGAAGTTCAAATCTGCTTTTAATCCTTTCTTGACATCTTTTGATTTCGTTAACATCAAGAAGCTCCGAGTCCTCGGTTGGGGTAAAATGGTATACCTGATATTTTTGGGGCATAGTGATGACGGAAAAACCATCCCCAGGAGGCAACGCCCCGATAGTAATAAAAGAGAACCCATTGAATACCTTGAATATAATTCTCGGTTAAGCCTCTAATTTCTTCTTCGTCGTCAAGTCCCCAACCAAATTTATCCTATTTACTGGTTAGGGTTTACTTCCACAAACGCTTATAGACAAAGCATACCTTATAGTAACTGTCTCTCCAATTACGAAATCTGTCTTGATAAAGACGTTCCATCTCTGCTTTAGCTTCATCCGCACTGATATCCACGATGGAAGCTTTCTCGAATGCCCTGAAGACGCGTTGTAGAGCCGCATTGCCTTCGTCTTCATAATCCTCATCGTCTTCGTCTCCTATTGAAGGATAAAAAGACAACCTCAAAAACCTATCACCATTCTCATCGGTCACTGTGACATGTTGCAGCCTTAAACTCTGCGCCAAGTCCTCTATAAACTTTCTGTCAGCCGCTTTTAGCTCCTTTGGAAGATCAAACATCTTGATGCTCCCTTCCTGCCTGCGGTTCTCAACGAATTGCCGAACTTGTTGGTACAGGCTCTTCTGAAGCGTGGTCATGACCACCTTCCCGGTTTTCTTTGGTTTAGCAGCAGCCTCGAGTTCCTTCATCTGCTTCCCTTTAAGCCAACTAGCATCTGCTGCTTCGGTCTCGAATAGTCGATATTCAAACTCCTCCATTTCGTCGAGCACGAGTGCCAGTGAGTCGAGATTCACTTGCCCGTGATCGTTGATATATCCTTTCGCTTTTGGAAGGACCTTTTTGTAAATCTTGAACATGAGGGATAAAGCGCCCTCGTTGATGTGTAGACCAGGGAGATGTGGTAAAAAGTCATTCCCCACAAAGAAAGCCAATAAAATAAAATCATCGAGAACGCGTTCAAAATCATAAGGGACGGATAATAGCCCTGGTTGTTGCAGCTCCTGAAACTCCAGCTCCAAGTACTCTCGCACGATGCTAAGGTGCATGAGGTAGAAGTTTTGGTGTTCCAGTTCTTTTGATTTCTTCTGGTTGTTACGACCAAAAGTAACCTCCTCTCGGAGTAAACAAAAGTGGGGGTCGTGACTGAGCAGACCCAACATGATGAGATCGGCGTCCAGTCCGTAGAGACAGTGGCGAAGATTAGGATCGTACCCTGGTTGTGCTTTCGCCAACCGAATATACTCCATAATCTTGTGTTCACCCTCTCCGGGAACCTCGTGGCCGGATAGGATGATTTCCACCCCTTGCCAGTCCACGTCTTCCGATACTTTCTTGTTGACAAAATATTTCAGCTGGTGGGACAGCTTGGCCATGAATTGGGTACCAGGAGTGATGCAGTTGCTGTCGAAAGGATCTTCCTTCGGCATTTCCACACCATCCTTGAGCGCCTTTTGGTATGCTTTCTCGTTGTCTAGGGCGGTTCTAAATCGTCGAGCTCGTTGCTGGTTCATCTTTGCGCGAGGTGCGACGCCGTCGATAGCCATGAAGAATATCTTTCTCGGCTTGATCTTGCCAAAGAGGTGCTCAATGTAGTTGAAGATGGCGATAAACATTTTCTCCTCCGTCATTCGAAAGGTAGGACTATCCGAGTCCTTGTGTGTGCAATTGTGGATGATACCGTTCATATCGAGATATAGCGCATCGAATTCTGGTATCCGGTTCTCCGCAATGAGTTGGGAGATGGCCGGGTATCTACACAATAATGCATGATGAGTGGGTGTAGCTCGCGAGGGGCATGGGGGACCAGACGTACCTCTCCGACATCCATCTGAAGAACTTTGGAACACCCATGGTGGATAATTCTTAAAAACTAGTCAAAAAATGCAATTTGCGATCTCTAAGGAAAGTAAAACGTGTAGACAGTCGCAAGGCGGGAGCGACCTTCGGAAGTTTGGGAAGAACAGTGGTCAGCCGACAGAACACTCGTTGCAACGTCGAAGGCGGTTCACAGAGTGAACGTGCCCGCCCACCGGATTGGAACATGGCACATCAGCTAGAGCGGAGGAGGGTGAAGGGCAGGAGATGACGGGAGCACATACCTGTCGATGAAATCAGATGTTATCGTGAAGCTTGACTGAAGGAGAAGAGGAGAGAAGAGGAGGGTGGGAGGCAGGAAGAAGGCGAGAGAGAAGTGTCGACGGCTATGACTGCACTCTTCCCCGGCATCGTGCCCCGGAGCCCCGTAACCCTCCCCGGGGCGACTGCTCTTTGCGCGACCTCTCCAGCAAACGCGTGCTCCAACCTCAACCTCAACCTCAACCTCAACTTCATCTCGTCGCCCTCGACAGCATCGCTCCTCAGCGTTCCCTACGACCCCCTCCACCTCGTCGCCCCTCTTCTAGGACACTCATATCCATCTTAGACGCTCTCCATCACTCTCGTTGGGTTCCGTCCAAAATGCCTCGCTCCGAAGACGATGACCTCCTTGACGAGGAAGAGGGTATGTCCCAAATAACTCTCATCAACGTCGTCGCTTTGGGTCTCTAACTCTATCGTTCTAGTCGAAAATGAGCAAGGCAGCGCTGAAGAGCAGATCGTTACCGAGAAGCTAATCAACGAAGGTATCGCCCTCTAAATCACTACTCTAGTAGTCCTTATACGAAATAATATGCTGATAACCCTCGGCGCAAACGACAGAGTACAAGACATGGAAGAAGAATGCCCCGTTCCTTTACGATTTGATATTGAGGTAAATAGAGAGACGTTGTTACATCCATTTTGCTCTCAACCGTTAGCTAATGGCGACCGTAGCACCGCTCTGGAGTGGCCCACTCTCACAACCCAATGGTTTCCTGACAAGCAAGAGTTAGTCCTCCCATTGTGAACACGCCGTTTCCTCAAGTCAACCTAACCGCGGATCTCCAGGCATGAAGGGAAGAATTTCTGTACTCACCGACTACTCATCGGAACCCACACCTCCGGCGAACGGTCTAACTACCTACAGATCGCTGAAGTACAGCTCCCCAAGCCTATGAGCGAGATCGATCCCCGAGACTATGACGAAGGCCGTGAAGAGATTGGTGGATACAATGGTGGCGACGAGACAAGATTCACAATTAAGCAGCGAATCGTTCATGAGGGCGAGGTCAACAAGGCACGATACTCGCCCCAGAAACCCGATTTGATCGCCACCATGTCAGTCTCCGGCACCGTATATATTTTTGATCGAACAAAGCACGAACTGGAAGGGAGCAAATTCAAACCCCAGATTCAACTTCATGGTCATGAGAAAGAGGGGTAAGCTTCCTGTCCGGATACTCGTCAAATAGTTTGGTCCTTAACATGCATCTATGTAGATACGGTCTGGATTGGAGTCCCAAGGTCGACGGGCTTCTCCTCACTGGATCTGAAGACTCCACGATCTGTCAATGGGATATTACCGGCTACTCCCGTTCCAACACCAACCTGAAGCCCGTCCATACCTACAGCATCCACCAGTCTATCGTCAACGACGTCCGCTGGCATCCCATCCACGAGACTCTCTTTGGTTCTGCCGCCGACGACCGCACCCTCAAACTCACCGACACTCGAACCGGCGACCAAGCTAACTACTCAGTCGTAGCGCACGCCGACGCCGTTAACAGCTTGGCCTTCCACCCGGCCAGCGAGTACATAGTAGCCTCAGGCTCCGCAGACAAGACCGTCGCCCTTTGGGATCTTCGGAATTTCAAGCACAAACTTCACGTTCTCGAAGGTCATCAAGGCGACGTTCTCAATTTACAATGGCACCCCCATGAGGAACCGGTTCTAGCGAGTAGTAGCACAGACCGCAGAATAATCTTCTGGGATCTTACAAAGATAGGGGAGGAGCAAACTCCAGAGGATCAAGAAGACGGTCCACCAGAGTTGTAAGTCATCCAAACTCACTACATAGTGTTACGTTTCCAAAGAAATCATGAACTCGGCTAACACTATTTACTAGGCTCTTTATGCATGGTGGGCACACCAACCGTGTCTCGGACTTCTCGTGGAATCTCAATGATCCATGGGTTATGGCTTCCGCCGCTGAAGACAATTTGCTCCAAGTATGGAAGGTTGCTGGTGCCATCGTTGGGCGCGATGACGAGGAAATTGCAGAAGAAGAATTGCAGTAGAGATTTACCCAGCAAATTCGATAGCTAGACGTATGCGGCGCTAGGCGAGATTTCGATATGGTAAAAGTTGCAGGGAAAGGGGGATAATCCAAACAGAAAATCGGTACTCAGGAAAAGAATTCAGAGAACTAAGCTTGTATTACTAGTAGTATTTCTTCTTATTATTGTGTGGCGTTTTATATTTCTTCTCTTCTGTATCTTTTATCTCATATTTTTTCCTGTGCTGAGCTATTCAGGGGTTTACGATCGAATCAAGGGGTGTTGGTATCTCGAAGACGAGGAATCGGTAAAACGCCAACGTAATTATCCGAGCAATGTGAATGAGATGCTGGTGAGCATTGGTAGAGCTTTTACCATTTGTATACATAATGATCTCGTGTCTTGCACACCAGATCTGATCACTTCAAGTTCCGTGTTTTCTAGAATTCACGTCTTTTTGATTCTTTCCCCTCGAACGCGAATACCCATGAAAACATATGCGTGTCTCTATGAAAAGGCAGATGTAGAAAATAACAGGTGTTATAGTAGGGAGGTGATGCAAGAACATCTAAACCAATTCAAGTCCACTTCTGCACCACAACAGCATTCAACAACCCGGCATCTTTCAAACTTTGTCCCATCTCCTTCAATTCTTTGACTGGGAAAGTGGTTTGCAAGACATAATTCCTTGATCGACTAGCGGTATTCGAAGCGTTGACAAAGGCATAAACCTCACCGATCGTATGAGTGTGATTGAATCTGCTAACGAGTCGAGTACCGTCACCGAGACGGATTTGCAAGCTTGTAGTTGGTGCTGAAGCGTCAACGCTGACTGTTTGAGGTGCGGGAGATGATGTAGACGGCGCGGGAGCAGCTGCAGCGGAAGATGAAGAAGCTGGAGCGCTGTCAAATCCGGGAGTGGGAGCGCCTAATCTCTGACCGGATCCGCCAAATGGTACAAACCTCTTCTTTGGCTGGACGTAGTCTTCATCCATGCGTCGATGTACATTGACGTCAGTGAACTGGCCTGGTTGGACATTCATCAAATGCAACGGCGCGCGTCCAGCTTCTATCCCTCGCAAAGTTTCCTGGTGTGCAGGATCATCGTATCGCATAAGAGGACCGTCCTCGACCGAAAAGCCATTTCGCCAAAAGTAAAGGTTTCGAGTGACTTTGGGGGGTGGCTTAGTGACTTCAGCATTGGGATCTTCGACAACTTGAGAAGGGACATCATCAGATCCGAGGGTTTGCCCACGACCCGCAAAATGAGTAGCTGGTGGACTGTCGTCGTCTTCATCTTGTTGCTGTTGCTGGCGACTTCGACTGCCTCTGGAAGGGTTTTATTAGATCCGGTTCAATGGGATGACAAGTGCACCTGAGCATACTCTTGAGCCTGCTTGAGAATATTTCTCACACTATCAAGTCCTCCACGGTTGCCCTGCTTGCCCGGATTCTCCACAGCCAAACCCCTACGGTTACGAATAAGCTATTGCCCCATCACATAGGTGCTTCCGATTAGGTACTTACGACTTCTCGCCACCAGCAAACATATCTTGGTGGTCGTCATCACTATCATCATCGTGATCATGTCCGTGGCTTTGCGCTCCTCCGCGACCCAGATCTCCCAACGTCATCAGTCTATCAATCCAGCCGTTAGAATCTGCGATACACTTCAAAGACAAAGCGGAGGATTAACATACCCTCCACGTCTCCGAGGTGGCTGTATTGCCCCTTGTGAAGATGCAGGCTGCGATGGTTCTCCAACGGTGGTACCACCTAGCGTTTGTCCAAAGCTGGAGCCATAAGCGGGTGGAGGGGTAGATTTACGGACGGTCTGTGGGGCATCCCAGTCGTCCTCTTCCATGTTATCGACGCGGGCGGCGGGCGGTCTCGAAGTAGCGGCGACGGTTTCCTCTGGCGAGGCGTAAAACAGATTCAAGGCATCCTAGAAGGAGAGCCTGTGAGCAAATGCTAGTTCTGGGTAGCGGAGGGGGGTAGGGAAACTAACTTCGAGCTGCCAGTTTGAAGATTCAAGGATGGCTCTTGCCTAGATGCGCGGTACTGTCAGGACTGTTCTTGAAAGCGAGAACAAGCTATAAGAGCAAACAAACATTTTCGGGCTGGGCCTGCGTCAGCTCGACAAAGCGAGCGACTGCCTCGTCGTGATCTGCCATGGCGGCGCGTGAAGCTGGGATGGAGGAGCTGTTACGGAGCTAGTTGGTAGAGCAATGTCTGGTTGATGGCGGGGTAGCGGGGAATCCCAACAAGATGGACGAAGAAGAAGCTCCTGAAGTATATAGGAGCACGAGCTGAAGCTGGATGATGATGGCGATGTCTTATTTCTCAGATGGTGATGGGAGAGAAGGAGGAGGGGGAGAAGAGGCGAAGGTGGGAGTGTGTTCTGAAGGGGACGCGACAAGCTGTGACGCAGCTGCCCCTCCAACACCATCAAGTTACCGCCGCTTTCTGACTAAGCAGGCCGGTTCAAATGCGCATTGCCAGCTATTCGATCCTAGATTCTTGCAATTCTCCCAGCTCTTAACTTAGTACTTATTAGCAACTGGTTATCAGCTCTGTAACTTGAGCCAGCGGTTTGCGAGCTGCCTGCGTTGTCGGTAGAGGGAAACGTTCCCCAGACATCCTTCGGTTCCCATCCGAATCGAATCTCGAGAACTTCAAGCTTCACCGGTCTCTCCGCCGTCTGCCTTCAGCCATGTCCGCCAGCCAGTCGCAGCAGCCCTCCTCCCTCTCCTCGTCCGCCGTTCTCTCTGCACCCTCGGATCCGGACTCGCCTTCCAATACTAACAATGCCCAGACTTCGCCGTCCAGCTCCTCAGCGCCGCTAATCCTCTACACCCCGCCCACCTTCATCTCGCTGGTCCGGTCAGCCGCGATAAACCTTTTCCTACCCTTCGTAAACGGTCTTATGCTGGGCTTTGGCGAGCTGTTTGCTCATGAGATTGCGTTCCGGTTGGGGTGGAGTGGAACTAACGTGAGTGCTCCCTTCGTATACTACCTCTGAATTGCCACGCGAAAAAAAGTCAAGATGCTCATCATAACATCAGGTTTTTCCGCTCTCGCGAAGGTCGCATGCCGCTGCCCCTGGCGTCGAAGTCGTCCAGAATACATTCGAAAAACGCCGGAGAGAGGGCGGGGATTTACAAGATCTCACAAGCTTGGAATGAATAGCGATAGCTATCCCAGTTTGGCGCAGAACGGCCAGCACATATTTGACCAATGCTACATAGACTATGTACATAAAAGCTATCTCTAAAAGGCATTTCCCCATCAATTTTTTTTTCTTTTCGTAAAGGGACAGATGAATATCAGAATCGTGTGAGGTCGCGGATACAAATATCGAAGGCATTATAATGACACGAAAAGAAAAAAAAACACAGCTGTAGTCAAGCATGCCCTGACTAGAAAGTATCCAGAAATGATAATAACAATAATCGTAGACCCATTTGATTGCCGTTAACACCGATTAATTGAAAAAACAAGGTAAAACGAGAGACACCGCACTTAAAGCATTGCGCAAACCAAACCGTCATCCGTACACAGTCTCATAATATAATCATATCTTAATCTTTCTTGTTGTTGTTAGAAGCCCAAAGCCAGCTTCCCCAACCCCCATTGTTCTCATCGTTGTCTCCTTTTTTCTCCGCGGGCACAGGAGTAGCAGATGAAATTGGAGGTTTGTTCCCTGCTTGCTCTTTTTGTGCTTCGATTGCCCGTCGAATGCGTTCGTCATGGGCTTCACGTCGGCGCCTCAACCCTTCCATTATCCTGTGATGACTTGTAAACGGGTCGGCGGTCTGAGAATTCGATGCGGCATTCTCTTCGTGATTCTCCTCCCTTTCCACTGTTCCATCCGAAAATTTTGTCTCTCGCACCTTCTTCACCCTGGTAACACCATCGGCACCTGTCGTAGAAGTAGTCGAAAAGGATTGTGAGATGACAATCTTTGCGTCACTCTTCGTGTTCTTTGGGATGATGGAAGCCATAAAATCATGCAAATCCATTTCGTTTTCTGGTTCCTCCGTACCGGATTGCTTCGAAAGACCATTGGGGATAATCATGTATTCGTCTGGCGGCTTAGTTGTATCCGCATTAGGGCGCCCTCTTTTCGCCATGAGTTTTTCAAGTTCCTGTCGCCTTTCGGCCAACCTTTGCATCCGTTCTTTTGCCATCTTTGTCCTTTCTTCGTGCAGCATGCGATTGAATTCCTCTAGGGTAGGTGAATCTTCTCTGACATCATTCCACATCTCGTTGTTTATTCTATCAATAACCCTTCCTCTAAGATCGAAATACGTTGGGTCGGAGCTCTCGTTGATCTTTTGAATCCATGGCCCCATCAATTGTTTGAAAACACTACCAAAATGCTCCATAGGTGTCGGGAAAAAATGGGACATGGTGTATTCTGATGGGACTTTCCATCCACCAACAACGGATGGGGGCTGTTCTGGTCGTTTGTTGTAATTTCCATCAGGCAAAAACTCATCGAAAAAGCTGGTGATTAGCGGGTGTTTTCTCTGGGACCCGTACATGCCTTCTCCGAACAATTCCTTGAGTATTGAAGGTCGCTCGGAAGGCTGACCGGAGTGTTTGGTGACAGTAAATCGAGGCTCTTCACCATTCTTCTGAGTACCGCTGATGACGATCATTTCAGAGACCGGGGCCCTGAGTGTTGTATCAGCCTGACTGTTCATTACCGAGGCCTCCAAATCGATAAGTCTTTGGAACTCTTTTTGCAAGGGCCCAAAATTATTCTGATACTGGGCGGCGGCGAGAGCCTTGCGTCGCTCCGATTCCTCCTCGATAAGCTTTTGTAATTCCTTCACATGGTCGCCAAAGCCGCGATCCATCAGATCTGCCGTATGGAAACCTAGAGCTAGGAGTATCTCGGGTATCAAAACGGTTGTTGGCATTAAGGATTGAGGTAATCTGGAACGATTCTCGTCGTCGGAGTTGCGATTCGATGTTGGTGCATCAGATGGTGGAGAGGGGCCCTGCGGTCCAGGATCACCGGAGCTCCCACCGATCCCAGATACCCCAGATCCGGTGCCGCTATTGCCATCGCTTTCATCGTCTCGGCTGCTGTTACCGTTATTTCGGGGCTCATCCGCGGCTTCCTCCCGATGGTTTACATTATCGAATGTGTTCCGTTCGGCATCTTCTCTGATCCAATTCGAGCTTGCAGGGGGTTGAAGGATGCTGGGAATGCCAAACACGGAGTGCAGAGCGGCGGAGATGTGTTCGTCAGCGAAACGACGAACCGAGGAAAAGAGGTCTTCGTTCTGGCGGGGCTGCGAGGTGGAGGGGTCGTTGTGGGAGTTGGTATCTGGGGATTTGGCGGACTTGTCGTCGGACATGACGAATGAGCCAAGGGAGGATTATGCGATCATGCAGCTATTCGAATCTGTGCTCGAGGGGTGGTCGAAGGTGTAAGTCGGGGTATCCGGCGATGATGGTGGTGGTTGTTTAGGACCGTTGGAGGTGGACGCAGGCTAAATGGGCGGCGGACTGGATTGTTGGGCGTTTCTTCCGCCTTCCCTTTCCGCCACTCGTCGTCCCACAACCACGCGATCGATCGATACTCCGACATCCTCCCTCTCACTCAGGTAGACATGTCCACTCCCGCTGGGTCGCCGCCGGCGAGCGGCTCTCTCGCCATGCCCCAGAATAAGCGCCGCATCTCCTCCAATCCAGCCACTCCGGGCGCGTCTACACCTGGCCCATCGTCCAAGAAATCAAAGGTGTCAGGCACGCCTTCCCTATCGCGAAAATCGTCAATGCCGGCGACAGCTTCGAAATCACACCCGTTACGTCAAACTTCCTTTCCCCCAGAGAACGCGGATGCAGCACGTCGCAGGAGAAGCGTTAGCGTCACTTCCAACGCGACGACGAGCTTCACTCGTGGCAATAGCGTTGACAGAGTGCTAGTCCCGCCGCCTGGTGGTGCGAAGGATGATGCCGGTGCAACTGGCGCAACTGGCGCGAAAGGAGGAGACGATGACGGAGAAGGCAGTGACGAAGACATTGGAGACGACTTGCTCACGATCATGAGAGTCGGTGATATGGAAGAGCTGGAGGAGCAAAAAGAGGAGGAACAGAGACGGCTCAAGTGCGCCTGGCCCTTCTACCTACCAACCGCAGTCCAAACTAATACATTGTCTACAGTATCTTGATGGACCACTTCGACTCTGACCAGATGGCCCGCTACGAAGCATACCGACGAGGAACCTTGCAAAAGTCCGCAGTCAAGAAGGTTGCAAATCTTGTTCTAGGACAATCCATCAGCGCTAACGTCGCATCCGCAATCGGTGGCTTCTCGAAAATATTTGCCGGCGAATTGGTTGAAAGAGCTCGAGAAATACAAAAGGCTTGGGGGGACGATAAGCCAGGGGCACCAATACTGCCTGAGCATATCAGAGAGGCAGCGAGAAGGTGGAGGATTGAGAGCGGGAAAACAGCTGGGGACCATGTTGCCGCCATGGAGAACGGGAACAGAAGGAATGTTGTAGGTGGTATGGGTGGAAAGCTGTTCAAGTGAAGCTGCATTTACAAGCGCATATATGACTTGCATTACGACGGCGTTTGGAGGGATTGGAGTTTTCATAGACCGGCTTGTTATACTAATGTCTCCTCTGTCGCTACGAGAACATACAAATAATAATATCACGTTCCCTTGCAATGCAATTCCGAACATGCGACGAGGCATCTTGAATTGGTGCGCGGTGCAACACCAAGCTGGTGCAGCAAGCGAAAATTTGACTTGCGGCTCCCGAACTTCACCACCATCTCCCATTAACCAACCGCAAATGCTATCGAGAGCTGTTCGCCTGCCGCTGCAGGCTCGGCCATCGAGTAAATTACAGTCTAGACTGCTTCGGAGTCCTAGGCAGGTACTTAATTTTTCCAATTGCCCAGTCGTGTGCGGTACCTAACTAACATTCGATGCAGTTCTCGCAGCTCTCACACAGAGCAGCCCTTCGAAGCCCGACCTCAAGATGGATTCAGTATAAGCCCGCGCAGACGCTCCCGAGACCGCTGATTGGTCTCAGGGTAGCCTCGGTTCCCTCGATACGCTTCGCATCCTCCGACGCGGCAGCGGCCGCCGCTACCGATACTGTTGCACCTGCGGCCGCCTCTGTTACCGATACTGTTGCGCCTGTGGCCGCCTCTACCCCCACCACCTCGTTCAGCGCTACATTCTCGGGAGACACTCATGCAACCTCTATCGTGGATAGATTCCTCCCTTCCGTACCCGACCACATCCCGGAGACCGTCAACCATGCACCGGACACCATGGGGTGGCTTGCCGCCCTCGGCCTCGAAAACGGCTGGGGTCCGACGGCCTTCATGGAGACTGTTGTCGAAAGTCTCCACGCTACCATTGGTCTTCCGTGGTGGGCTAGTGTGGTTGTAGCCACAGCCGCCCTCCGTATCACTTTCATCCCTCTATTCATCAAAATCTCCGACAATACTGCGCGCACGAGAGAGCTCCAGCCACTTCTGTTGCCATACATTGAACGTCAACGTGCCGCTATTGCCGCCGGTGACCTCCAGGCCCAACAGCAGATGCGTACCGAACTACAATCCGTGTATCAGAGAGCGGGAGTCAACCCTATCGTATCATTCGCATCGTTTCTCCAAATACCATTTCAATTCGGTTGCTTCATGATTCTTCGACAAATGGCCTACTTACCCGTTCCAGGCCTCGAGCAAAGCGGTATCCTCTGGTTCACGGATCTGACCAGTGCTGACCCATTCTTTATTCTCCCGATTATTTCTTCCGGCTTCCTCTTTCTGAGTTTAAGAATTGGGGCGCTCGACTTACCGTCTGGTCAGAGCCAAGGTGCCATGAAATATGTGAGAGTCGCCCTACCATTGGTGTCTCTAGCTATCATTGCCACGATGCCTTCTGTAAGAGATTAACCTTAGCCCATCAAGCTTTTACCATAGCGCTCACAAATTATATAGATTATGACCCTCTACTTTGCGACTTCGTCGGTATTCTCCTTCGTACAAGCCGCTTTCCTCCGCGACGAACGCGTGAGAAGTTGGCTTGGCATATACCGTATGAAATCACCAGAGGTTGCCGCCCCTCTCAGGCAACAGAACCTTTCCGAGTCGGCTCTCGCGAGAATTCGATTAGACGAGACAACAATCAATGAGGAAAACGAACGACGATCTAGACAAACAAAGAGCGGTGGAATCATTGCTGCGGCGATGGGATCTAAAGGTGGACTCGGAGAAGGTGTCAAGGAACATATGAGGAAAAATCAGGAAGCCAATATCCACAGAGAATACGAGAAGAGAGCGAAGGAGGAGGATGAGATCAGGAAGAAGATTGCCCGAAGGCGTGTTTAGTCTTTTTGATCCGATGGGGGGAAAGGGCGGTGGAGTAATCCAGGCGTGAAGCCCACTTTTGTACATATGATATTTAAATTGTATATTTATATTCCGAGGTGGTATGATAATCTAAAATATACAGACAAAACATAGACTATTAGCGCCAATCACCATCATATATTCAAAATTACAAAGTCATTCATCCAATATTTCATCTTCTTTCAGAACGCTTCGCTAACAAACAAAATGTGCGTATAATATTATGTTATCTGGTAATATGTAATACATCCAAGAAGGAATTTTCCTCACTTTATAATCACTTTAACATGTAGCCTAAATCGGGTAACAAGTCAACGATTTCATTGAACACTGAGTCCTCACTCTTCTTCCCCACTATGGGTGCCATCGTCACACTTCCCTTCGAACCGTGTCTCATATGCGATTGCGTTGAGATATTCCCAGTCGAAGCCGTGGGTCTGTGACCAATATTATTTACAGCTGCAACGGGTTTCGCCTCAACCTTTGGTGTTGCTTCTTCAAATGATCCGAAATCAACATCGCCCCATTCTGATGACAGGGGAGACGATATCGCTGGCTGTGGGGATACGGACGGCTTTGGAGGTTCCGGTTGAACAATCTGCGTTGGGAAAATGGGCGTGGACAACCTTTTGCTATTCGCTATCAGTTCCTCAGCTTTTGTGCTGTTCGCGCTAAACGAACTTAAAGATGCGAAGGAGCTGTTGTTAGGGAATAAAGGTGTTTGCCTGGGTATATCCTGGGATTGTCGGCCGGAAGGCGGGTGAGAAGGAGCGGTCGGAGTTCCAGTACGCTGCGGAACGAGCACGTTCGGCGAGAAAAGAGACGTCGCGCCTGGCGATGGTGTAGCAGGGATAGTTGGCATCGAGTTGATGTTTTGGATAGATATCGGCGAGGGAACCCTCTTGCTGAAGGCTGAGGGTTTAGGATCCGGGAAGAGCTCTTTGGGGTTTGCACTAGTGATATTTTCATCTGGTGATCCAAACATATCCAAAGTGAAGGAGCGACGTCGGACTACGGGCTCAGGTTCACTCGATACAGAAAGTTTCGGGGTTTGAGATGGTGGCCATTCCATTTTTTGATCATTTGACGGAGTGGTCACCATCTCACCCCAATCGTCAAAATCGTCGTCAGCAATTGCGGAGTCATTGTTGTTTACCAAGGTTTGGGTCAACCTTGGTGGTGATAATACGGGGAGCGCAGGCTTCTTGGAAAGCATGCCCTCTCCATTAAGTCGTTGTGATAACAACTTGACTGCAGGCTGGCTTGGAGGGGATATTGGGAGAGAAACATGGCGTGCTCCAGATGGAGCAGGTTTCGGGGAATCAAAAATATCGAAAGAACCCCAAGGGTCTACTGAGGCTGTGGGCGCATTTTGATTAGCCTTTCCGAAATCCGATGGTTGGTGTTTGTCAGTCGGTAGTGGTTTGGTTGCGATATCAATAGAAGATCTAGGGATGTGTTTAGATATTGGTGCACGAGTTACGCCGGAGATACTACCAATCAGGGAAGGTACAGGGGAGGCCAACGTTGGTGGCACATCCGTGGGCTGAACAAGTGGCGCAGCGCTTCGAACCTGAGGAAGGGGGTTGGTGATGGATTGCGTAGTAGGGAACTCTGAACCTTCGAAATCCCCAAAATCATCGTCAAACAAAGCTTCTGGCTGCGTGGTCTGGGAAGCTCTCGTAGGTGGTTTATCAAATATGGAGAGATCCATGCTAGATTTGGTTGAATGCGTCTTGGGAGTAGATGTTGCCGGTGGTGACTTGGTCATTGATAGCTCACCGAATAGATTCGGGGGACCAGTTCCAATGTACATAGATGTCGGACGATTGCCGATAGGAGCTTGCTTTGGGCGCAGGATTTCAACAGAGCTACTAGCTGCGTGCTTTGGGGGTAGAGATGGCCGTCTTGGAGGTGACGCGAATGGAGCACCTGGGCTGCTGATACTTTGAGGGCTCGCCAAACTGGGCGGGTGCGTCAAACTGTTCGTGATTGGAACGTTGCTGTTGGCCCAACCAAAACTTGGGTTCCGAGGACTCTGAGCGGAACCCCATCCAAAACCAGGCGAACGAGGAGTCGTGGGCGAAGCAAGGCTCATTGACGAACGTTTATTTGGTTCGAATCGAGATGGCGGTGGGAAATTCGATTTGGTTGGACTCATCGTTGTGCTAGATCGAGGAGAAGTGGAATTCCAGTCGAACATTCCACCTGCACTTCTTCCGAGCATGGCACGACCACCCATTCGATCCTCGGACATCCATCGCTTGACAATGTCGTGTACCTTCTTTTGGGTCTCGGAGCCAGACCATCTCACACGCAGGACGTCTTCGCCTTGGATGCTATTGCGAGCAGACTCTTTTCGGATGAGTTTGTACCACGTCTTGCGCCTGACTCAAGTTAGTATCATATTTACACACAAAAATAAGAGGGGATCATACTGGGAGGTTGTGGAGATAATATCAGAGGAATCTGAGCTCATCAGCTGGACAGGACGGGTCTTGTACAAAGAGTCGAGAGCACTAAGGTTTCCAATTACGAAGTGGTCAAGATCGATGTTGCTTCGGTCAAAGGCTTGGGAAAGTCGGTTGGTAGCTGGAGGCGGCGCCGGCTCAACTTCAATGGATCCCGATGTATCCTCTTCTTCAAACTCTCCAAAATCGTCTCCGAGTGATACTGGGGTGGTCGATCGAGATGGCACTTGTTCAACTTTCAGATTTTCGGACAGATCCAAGCTAGCAGGAGTACTCTCTTCCAACCCTGGATGCGTTTGCGCGTCCTCAGCAGTCGGTTCTTTGGGCAGAGGCTCCAAAATTGCTGGGGTAATTGGCACAGGCGTGATAGATCGCGAGGGCTCTGTTTGATTCAACGTAGACAGGACAAGTTCTGTCTCCGAGTCCACCCGTTCCTTCGACTTGACCGGGCTAGGCTCTGGAGTCCAACCTTCGCTCCTGTTCCAAATATTTGGGGTTTCCGGAGGAACTAGACTCTCGTCAGTTTTCGCCCATTCATTCTGGTATCCCCATTCATTCTTCGCAGGCTTCAATTTGTCGTTCTCAGGTGACAAATCGAGTTTATCCGCGTTGGCGATTTCGTCCTTCTTCGAATTCCACCCTCCGTGAATATCCGCGTCGTGCGAGGTGTCGTGATCACCAAATCCCCATCCATTCGCGAACGGCTCCTTGCTCACCTTGAGAGGCGAGAATGCGTTTGGTACAGATCCGTTCGAAGCGACGACTTCCGTGGCCCCTTTATCGCCGCCGTTCGCGGTTGGAGGTGGCGACGCCTGAAAGTCGGCGAAATCGTCATCGTCGTTGGTATTCTCAGCCCACGGAGAGCTTGTTGCCCAATCGTCCATCGATCAAACGTGGGGGAGACAGAGGGCACGCGCGACCCATCGAGGAGGTCGAATTTGTGTGCTTTCGATTTTGTGATGTGGTGGAGTACTCGCTCAATCAAGGCGACCTAATTAAGGAGTGTTTTTCCAATATCCCACAACAGACCTTCCGACCTGAACCGGTGCCCGTATATCGATCTTTGAGAGCGCTTTGGTTCTTTGGCGGGGTGAGCCTAGAATCTGTGAAGGCACATTTCCGGGGCTTGGTCGAATTATCGGAATCTTGAGAAAGCTCGATTATTTGATTGGTTTGAGCAACTACACCACACGGCTACAAAATGGATAGTAGGAATATTAAGCCTTGATCGTCACTTGCATGTCAACATGAATATTCCAAAACTTTAATTCTGTAGTTATACAAATATGCGGTATCTTAGCTCCTTTGAGCCTCCCGGGCATCAGATGTATGAGCCTGATCATGTACAAGCATGAATGAGAAATGGGAGGGGAGAAGTCACAGGAAAGTCACCCTGCAAGTCCGTGATGATTATCACAGATATCAGATATGCCATTACATAATATATTACCACAGTATCCTATAGCAGTTGACTAATTACATGTCGATACATCATTATTGAGATTGAAGTTGAGACAAGCATAGCATCGATTCCTCAACCAAGATCATATAACCAAGCTCAACTGTAGTTTACTACCGTGGAGATTAGTTCAATGCTTAGTCAGAGCATCAAAGATGTTGTATTCCAGCTCCTGACAGCCATCAATGCTACTAAATTAGGGATGGTGACATCGCCTCAGCTCAATTGGGCCTCTATGTCTGGGAAACTCACCGACCATTGTTGACTTCGGTCTAGACGGTAACTAGACGCGAGGTATTACAAAATGTTTAGCGCAGGTTGCATCCAGGGGTTGTCACCGAAATCCTATGAACAAGCGCGGAGTAAATTTCATGAATTTCGCGCGCACGGGGCAGTCAAAAGATACAAGACCCAGAGCTCGGACATTTTAAGAGCTTAGCGACATCTTTCTTGTAACACTGGTCGACATAAATTCCCAAGTAAACTGCGGAACGGAATGCTAGCTCCACGACAAATTCACCAATTTCAGTTCCTCATACAGAATTTAGGCTCTAAGGCTCTATGCTAGTAGTTTTTTGTAGACTACATCTAGAAAGCACGAAATTTTAGGTAAAGTGTTGAGATACGGATCTCAATGAATTTTGGTGGTGGCTACAAGACATATTGTAAACGTTAGTGGAGAGCTCCCGACTCGAGTTGACCCTGTCACACCGTCTCAAAAGCTGGGGAAAAATCGCAACGGCATTTTCCGACTTCGATGAGAGCTCAGTTAGACCGATCGATGTCGGATCTCAGATCTACTAGCCATTTTCTGGAGAACCTTAAGCGATTTCTAGAAGCTATTGAAATTGAGAGCCGTCTAGACGCGTCTGGGAGTGCAACACTCGCAAAGTTATCGTGTAGTTCACAAAGATTACCTACCAACACCATGCGTAGCTAAGTAGCTACATAAGTATGCATAGCATCGGGGGTGCATTCTATATTCAAGTTGATAGTTAGGGCTCGAAATATATAAGATGAGCTTCTATCGCTTCTCAAATGCTTCCCTCATCATCCACTATTCACTCATTGAAGGATAAACACATCCATATAAAATTATATTTCTCTCATTCACCCATTCAGATACCCGTCAATTTTTTCGCATATCTACGAGCGACTTCAAGATGAAAGTTTCACTTCCCCTCACCATCCTCTGCCTCGGCGCGACTAGTATCGCTTCACCTTTCGGATCCTCAACGCCCCATTCCAAACGGGAAGACATGGCAAGAGAACTTGAATCTAAGAGAGGGTTATTAAGCAGCTCGGGGCCAGGAGGGAGTTGGGAACAGACGTACAAGTGCCTCCGCAGCTTTATAAAAGCAAAGGCATACGCCAAAGCCGTATATCCTGAGTCCAAGCTATTAAAGTTCTCAATGAAGAAAGCTTGCGGACACATAGACTTCAACGTCCATGCCGAGGAGATTGATCCCAAAATATCGGCACTCGATCGTTGGTATCAATGCGGAGTCGCACTAGAGGACACCAAGGGAGCTGCTAAGCCATTGTCTAATGCAGTGTCTACCATTGATAGTACAATCTTAGCGGTGACCATGAAAGACGTTTGTGGACCGAGACCCCAGTCAAAGAGATCGCCTGAATCGAACCGATCGCGAGTGATGCAGGTGGAAAAAAAGATCAAATGTGCCGACTCACTGGCAACGGCTAAGGCATATGCAAAAGCGGTGTACCCAGATTCTGCTTTGTTGAAATTTCCCGTGGCCAAGGTTTGTGGGACGGTGCACGACTCTACTGAAGGGGAGGTACCTGATTCTAAAATGCCAGTTTCCGAGCTTTGGCATCAGTGTGTCGTTAAACTGGAAGATGCCAAAGGAGCAGCTAAACCTCTATCTAACATAGTACCTACGGTGGATACTACAATCTTGGCGGTATCCCCGAAAGATGTGTGTGGACTGCCACCCAAGTCTAAGAGAGAGGACGATCTCCTTGGCCTGTTTGTCCCCGGTGGTGCTGACCTGGCCTGGCGACAGGAGTTAATTCACAAGAGCTTGAAGTGTGCGGAAGCGGTAAACGTAGCTAAGGCTTTCGCCAAGTCCGTTTACCCTGAATCCAAACTATTGAAAATTAGCATGTCAGATGCTTGCGGGAGAAGCGATATTTCAGAGGGAGGTATACCCATCCCTCAAATGTCCGCTCACGACCGTTGGTACCAGTGCATCATCAAGCTCGAGGATGCCAAGGGAGCAGCGAAGGCGCTTGTCAATCAGCACTCAACATCTAACAAAATCTTGGAGTTGGTTCCCCTCGCTGTTTGTGGATCCGAAAAGGCACACGAGAATAAGAAGACCGAATAGACAGCAGGCTTGGCTCGTAGGTATATGAAGGAATGAATGATTATATAGACCGTTTTGTCTCTGCGAGATGATCTTTTGCTTGCATTATGGACCACTGTTTTGTACAATTAATTTTTGTCTACCGGTTAGATGTATTTTGAAGCTTGTACCAGTCACATATTGTCCAGCTGAAACAAATATCAAGACCGCCACCCGATCTCGTCGGGAGCAAATTGGCGTTGGAGATTTGTCTATGTGAGAAAGGGATCTCTGTTATAAAATTTAGAATGATATATTTATAACCGTAAGTTAATAACCGTAAGTTGGGTAGGTACCCACCTAGTAGCTTCCTACACTTCATACAATGTCCTGCTTTGGAACGAACCTAGCAATCAACCCATTGCGACTCATAAGTTATAACTAAAATCGGGCGACGGCTGAAACAACACACCTGATTCTTTGCACCAAGCTTCCAAGTCATTTACGAGCAAGTATATATGATTTAAAATTGGTCAGACATACATCAACAGCCCATTTGGCGCAATGGTTAGCGCACCTGACTTCTACCCGATTCCACTACTCGGATACGGTTGACATCAGGAGGCTGTAGGTTCGAGTCCTACAATGGGTGTTTCGATTAACTTTTTTGTTTTTTTGTTCTTTGGAGTTTCCTCATACGTTTTTTTTGCCGAATCTGCGCGCCGGCCACACACACATTAGCGTTCTACGGAAGGACTGCAGGCCGGGATACGCAGGGAATCCTTTTTTTGTGTTTTCGTATGAGGTGGTTACTATAAGGAAGATAGAATACCGCCAGATCCAGTCTTATATCAAACTTGAAAAGACGGCATTCGGCGTGTCCTGCAAGTGTCAAGGTGACTAGGTATCCATAAATTAGACGAATTGGCTATATATGCGTCAGAGACAACATTCTACATTCTGACACCCCGATCGACCTTCGGCCTCGAAAACATCAGAGACCGTCAGGCCCTGCTGGACGACTCTGTAGAAAATTACAGCAAGGGTGATAATAGGAGATAAGCTTAAATCGAAAATCAGGGCCTGAGGGATATTATCCGGCGAATGCACCGATCACAACACGGAATTCTGATCTCGTGTATTCCACCTTATCAATTCACTCCAGCACGCTGCATTCATGTAGACTCGACTCCACCTAGATTTGAGTGATATAATCGAGCGGGTCGATAATGTCGACGCACCGGATCGTGTGCGAATTCCTCATGAAGTGTTGCGTGAGCGGGTCCGAGCAAGGCCAGGTGCATGATAGTTCGATGCAATGCGCAAGGGTGAGCTTAAAATGCAGCATCGTCGTCTGATTGGCAGGAACCCCGCAAGCTATGATGAAGCCGCCTGCTTTGTGAGCTCCGAGCTGCATATGTGTGTGTGTGCAACCCGAGCAGCTGGGATGCCGTGCGTGGAAGCCATCTTGCCTTCTTCTCTTGCATTGCGTGCATAAAGCGCAACCAACAATGGGGGCAGCAGAACTTAACTGGGCGTTGCGGAGAAGTTCGAACGAACGAACTAGTTGATCAGAACTCAGCATCGGACTAAGCTGTCTCGGTCTCTCGGCAGAGATCAGAATTTTCCCAAGCGAACAGGTACAAGCTTCCTTTCTGCACAGCCAGCCAGCCAGCGTGAGTCCTCCGAGTGGCCATGCGTCACTATCCGTGGTTGTCGCCCACCGTAAAAGTCTTTTTTTGTCCTGTGCCTTCCGTAAAGAAAAAAATAGAGTGTGCCTGGTTACGCTCTCACCCAAAAATACCGCATATAAAACTTTTTCCCGCACAAACCACGGTTCACTGCATCCATCCATCCCACTTGCTACTTATCTGGATTGAAAAAAAAAACCCACTCGGGTCCTTCAGCTCATTGTTTCTTAGGTCCAAAGGAAAAGGTCTCTCTGCAAAATAAAAAGGAGCGGCTGTCAAGCGAGTTGTCTCGAACCTAAACTGCTAAACATTTCTCCCTCTCCCTCTCCCTCTCTCTCTCTCGCATCTTCACAACTGTAACTTCATATCAAAATTTTCCGAATTGTGTAGGTACGCTAGCTTCTCTTCCACCGCTATTTTTATCGATTCTTGGCCTGTTTCACTTTCATTTTTGTCGCTGTAGAAAGCTGTAGTAGTTGTGGCATGTTGTACTGACCGCCCTTCGTAGAACCAAAGAGATTTCTCTCAACCTCAATTAAATCTAAAAAGATTCCAAACCCTCCTGACCCGTAACACGGTCAGCTTCAACCGCCACAGTTCTGGCTACCTTACGTCTTTCTGTTCATCCAAGGCTTTAAAGCCGCAAATCCAATACCAATCGAGTCCACAATCCTCCGGACTGGGACTCGCGAGAACAATTTCCAATTGTTAATCGTCCGCCTCATATGAGCCCGAAGGACCTGCTTCGCTACCTCTCCAAGCCAGCTAAGTATGTCAATTATTGCCTGGCCGTATATTGACCTATTGCTAACAAATAACACAGGCCCAGATAACACCTGCCAAAGGCATTCGACATTCAACACACTTCTCTCTTCTGAACACCACCATTCTAGTCTAAATTGAACGAGGACCTCCTCGTCTGCTCTTGACCGGTATCGCTTTCCCACGATATCGGCTTCTTGACGGCGAGGACGGGGCAGCCTAATCGCCAAAATTCTTTTGCCAAACCCATCGCGACCCGAATTCCTCTGGTAGATACCGCATTGTCTATCCGTAGGCCATTTCTTCATCCTTTGAGGATCCCAGCCATCACCCTTTAAATAAGTTCTCCTTGTAATCAATCTCCTATTTACTGCATAAGAGATGGTTCAATTCGAGCCTGCCGATTACAACAACGAGTCGACTCATCTGTCAATTAATCATGAGGCGACCATTGGCCTAGACTCCACAAATGCGTTTGAAGGTAAGCCGGCACAATCTTGGACACGCTGTATCAAAACTGACAATAAATAGGTCCCGAAAAGCTTTTGGAGGTCTGGTTTGCAGCCTCTCCAGATGACCTGCCTTCCTCGTGCGCTCCTGGTGGTCTTAAGGCCGTCCACGAAGACCGCTGGAAGGAAATGTTGGACCTAGTCAAATGCAAAGTCTTGTCTATCATTGCTTCCGAGGACGTTGATGCGTATCTCCTTAGCGAGAGTAGCATGTTCGTCTTCCCTCATAAACTTATCCTTAAGACTTGTGGGACCACAACCTTGTTGCAAGGCCTTCCAGATATCCTAGAAATTGCCGCTCTCGAAGCTGGATTCGCCTACACTCCTTCTAGGGTGGGCAAACGAGTAGCTGCTACGACTTATAGGGTTTTCTACTCTCGCAAAGCCTTCATGTTCCCGAGCAAGCAGCTTCACCCTCATCGAAGCTGGAAAGACGAAGTCGCTTGCCTCGACAGCATGTTCCACAGGGGAAGTGCATATATGGTTGGCAAGATGAATGGGGAGCATTGGTACCTGTACTTGACTTCTCCGGCCCCGGAGTTGACTCCGCCAGCATCACCAATCGAAATCGAGCACACCACTGGGAGCACGGAAACCAAGACAATGTTCTTTCCCAGCAGCATCAGGGGCGAAGACGAAACGTTGGAGGTCTTGATGACAGATCTCGATCCAGTTCAAGCAAGGCAATTCTACCTCGAAGACGCGAGTGCGGTCGCGCATCAACAATTCTTCGGTAGGAACAATTGCGAGAAGAAAGGATACGTATCTGAGAGATACGGTGCTATCGGAGACAGTGACAGCTCTGACTCTGAGGTGGAAATGGAGTGTCCCGCAGAGCTGACGACGGAAGGCCATGCCTTGGGAACCGTCGTCGCCGAAACGTGCGGACTGGTGGATGTCTATCCTAAAGCCAAATTCCCAGAGGCTCGGATCGATTCCTATCTTTTCACACCTTGCGGTTTCTCTGCAAATGCAGTCATTCCAACGGACACCGACACCCACTACTGGACCGTCCACGTTACGCCCGAGCCGCATTGCTCGTACGCTTCGTTCGAGACTAACGTTCCCGGCAACCAGACTGGTCGCGAGACAGTAGACGTCATCCAGCATGTGGTTGATATTTTCAAACCCGGAAAGTTCTCCGTCACCCTTTTTGAAGCTAGACCGCTGTTCGATCCCCGATTCCAAGACGTCGCTACTCTGAAGCGGTCCAACAAAATGGACAAAATCAAGGGATACCGCCGCGTTGACCGGATTGTCCATGACCTTGAAGGATACGACCTAGTGTTCCGCTATTACGAACGCGAAGATTGGAATGGTCCGCTGGGTAAGAATATTGGATATCACGAATTCTAAACCAGAACGGCCCAACCGTTCAAAACTATGTTGCATTTTCTCTTTTGCTTCGATGCAATTTTTTTGTTGATGATTTGATGATATCGCGAAGTTATGTGGAGCGCAGTTCTTTCAATCGGTGCTCGATCAATCTTGAGTTTGAACATTCATTTCCACGCCGACATGAACACCCTCTGGTGTAGCAAAATGTCGCCCTCTGTTTGTTTTTAGCTAGCAGAAAATTCTAACTCCTGTCACTCTTTATATTCTTCTCCAAATATGACTATTCGTGAGAAAAATATGCAGTCATATTGCCACAATCCAAATATGTGGGGAGGCCGCGGTTGTCGGAATATGGCAGAATGATCTCATCGGGACGCCTATTGGCTGGGAGTCCCTGGGATGGTGCTTTCTGGGCGAAGTCGGCGTGGGGCCCCTGCAATATTTGGTAGCGCACTACCGCCGGTTAAAGTTCGGGTCCCTTCTTTTTCGTCCGAACGAAACGAAAGAAAAAAAATTTTCGGGTCTAGAAGGCAGCGAGACTAAACCAGCTCCGGCGGCGAATAGGAGGGTGTTATGGCTCATCATGTTTGACCCAGTCGGCCGCCGAAACGGACTGCTGCAGTTATATTCCATGTCTGTCGTAGGCACCCAACCAGAGGTGCAGGTGCCCGATGCTCTAAAATATCATCTCTCGTAGCTTCCGTGATTTCAGAATCTCTTCCCCGCCTTTTCCTTCTTCTCCATCTTGAAGCGTGGACGATATAATCGTATCTTGTCGTATGTTATAATTTGGCGGAGGTCGAGTAACGGCAAAGACCCTGAGGTAGTTATAACCCCGGTGCATTCACGCTTCTACCTGTGAACTCGACATTAACCTCTTCGATACCTTTTCCCGAAGACGGTGAAAATTAGCCAGCGTCTCCCTGTTGCGAATAAGACTTCCAACCTGCCGGAATCCGTCTGTTGTCTCACAATCTCACCATTGCCATGGATCTTTCATCTTCCCCCCCAGAATCGACCGTCACCTTTACAACCACCGCAGAACAACCTTCGCAACTTGCAAACATGAGCCAAAAGGTCGTGGCAACGTCTCCAGCGCACTCGGAAGAGATAACCCACCAGCAATCGAGCGCTGGCACCCTGGGCCAGCCAGCTCCAGCTCCAACTCTACCCAACCCACCCCACCACCTCGAAACAAATCCATTGTTCCGGTCGATAGCTGCCAGCACCTCGGTCTATCCGCATTTACACCCACGCCCGCTCCACGACCCTCCTGCGGACTACAAGAACGGGCTGGTTCCAATAAACGGGCAGCACCATGCTGGAAGATTCCAGCTCAATGGGGCCCCAGCATTGGGTGCGTTGAACGCTTACGGAGCCCACACCCCCGCTGTTTCCCGGCCGGCGAGTCCTTTTAGTTTGGCTACCCCCGTGGATTATGATGGGTTGTCTTGGCCTAGTAAGTCTTAATTAGCTTCGGTGTGAATGCTTGGGTTATATGGGTTGGCTGACAGTATTTTGTCCAGGTATTGGGACCAGAGCGAGGTTGGATGAAACAGCAGAAGAGAAGGCAGCGAGGATTGAGAAGCTGTCTGGAGCGTGAGTGCTTCTCATTGTCTTCCAAGGGACGTCAAACACTACTGACAGATATTTTCACATAAACAGCGTCAAAACGCTTCTCGAATGTATTGGGGAAGATCCTTCCAGGGAGGGTTTGCTTGCAACCCCAGAGCGTTACGCAAAAGCGATGCTGTTCTTCACCAAAGGCTATGAAGAGAACCTTCGAGATGTTGTGAACGATGCGGTCTTCACTGAGGATCATGATGAGCTTGGTACAACCCCCCGGTACATGAGAAATTGTATCAACATACGTCTAACCCACGCAAACTAGTCATCGTCAAGGATATCGATATATTTAGCTTGTGCGAGCACCATCTGGTTCCTTTTACTGGCAAAGTACGTGAATTTCCCCTAGTTTCGGACCCTTTCTACATATTTGGACGCTAACGCTCCTACTGCTTAATATAGATGCACATTGGGTACATTCCTAAGAACCAGGTTATCGGACTCTCCAAGCTTGCCCGGATAGCCGAGATGTTCTCCCGCCGCCTCCAGGTTCAAGAACGTCTAACCAAACAAGTCGCCCTCGCTATTTCCGAGATCCTCAAGCCACAGGGCGTTGCTGTCGTCATGGAAAGTACACACATGTGTATGGTGATGCGTGGCGTCCAAAAGTCCGGTGCTGTCACTACCACTAGCTGCATGCTGGGGCGCATGAGGCAAAGCGCCAAGACAAGAGAAGAATTCTTGACCTTGATCAGAAGATAAACGGCTGAAGCTTATCAGCATCAATAGCAAACATAAAAGTACTTTTTCCAGTCGCAGGCAAGCTGTCTGTAGACTTTGTATCAGCTATGTTTCTGGATTATGCCATTTTCAACATTGGGCGGCTGGGCTTGTTATTGTGTATCGATTTCGATTTCATTGCATCAAAAAAAAATAACGGCGGCGAGAGGGGATGAGCGATTCAACATAGAAGGAAAGCCGGCAGGTTCGTAAAATTTCCAGGTTTTGTATTAAAAAGAGTGGTTACGAGAGTCAGCTATTCGGTTGCTGTTTTATTTGTCAAAAGTTTCTCGACGCCGTGTCTTCTGTTTTTTCTAGCACATTTTCTTTCTTTTTGTCAGGTTCTCATAGGGTATTCAACATTATACCGGTGTATTTTACAGAGGAGTTTTCAATGTTACATGGACGGTGGGGAATGGACACGAGGGATGGGAAGAGGCGTTCATCACGCCTAATTGTCGCTTCAACTTGCACAATTGCACAACAGCTAGATTTTACTTGTATATAGAACAACAGACTTTCCAATGAGCATCGTCATTGCGACAGAATCTATCCAAATCAAAATCACCACGAATGACAGCCGTCTCCGTTACCTTGTTCAAAACAGAGACTCTCACCCTAAACTTTCACCCTTTGCCATAGCATCAGGTTTATTCAAAATGCAACAACTCCAACACTCAGGACGCTGCAACGGAAAGCAGTTTCATATCCCCGCCCTCTCTACAATCTTGAGTAAGCTCGCGGAAGAAGACTCAGGCGCGTCGGATGCATTGAACCTACAGACTCGTCGCCGAAGTTTCAAACCGAAAGCCGAAGAAAGCATCGCAACGGAGTCACATGAGATCAAACCGGAGCGTAAATCCGGAAAGAAACCTTCATTCTCATCATCCCTATCTTATGGCGCACCTATCCGCAAGGCAACAGAAAACAAACCATTCGTCACTCAAAATAACAAGAATCGAAAACAACCTCCCGAAAGCGCCTCGGGGCATCAATCTGATAACCCGCTAGACGGGAGACGTCAACCTGACAGGGAAAATGTGACGAAATCAAAACGCCGTCGGAGAAATCGAAACAAACCAGCAACTAGAGGTATTGAAGGGTCCGAAAAACCCCAGAAGCAGGCCGCCAAACGATCTTTTGAACAATATCCAGCCTTAAAATCCTCGCAGCTTCCGAAAACCAAAATTGACCACAAACCCAAGCAAATCCTCCAACGAGAACCGCCAAAGACGACAGGACCCGTACCACTTCTAAAGTGGATGGAACAATCTCACGAGACTGAGCCATGGACAGCTCTTCGTGCTACGGAACAAAACCACGAGGTTGAGAGGAAAAGGAGACGCGAAAAGCATGTCAGCGATCTCAAGCAACGCGTAGATGATATAATGAGCGGGTTGACGGACCATCTAGAAGAACTCGAGACTTTGAAGAATCAGTGGTATTGACAATGTGGATATATATGCAATGAAGGGCGTATTGGCCGACTTGAATAGAGCAAGCTCGCTCTGCCACCAAATGAGATGGTCTATATCTCTGCCTCTACTGCAGATTTAGCAGGTCTAATGTACTTTAATCGATATTGTCAAGGACCGCGCTACGTGGTAATGGATCACAATTTAACTTTGTTCATATGCAAGTATCATACCATCTTCATTTTTGATCGACAATGACGTCGCTATTGCTATTGCAGTTCATAGGAATCATAAAAGACAAAGGGTAGCAGAGCTTATGTGTAAAGCCAAGCCTAGGGTGCACAGATGTTGAAAACGGAAAATAAAAAGCTAAAAGGGTGTTGGAGAAGTGCATATGTAACCGCTCTAAAAGCAAAACCAACCGTTGCCCCCATTTTAAACCATGTAAGAAAACCGTGCGCATATCTAAAGCAAGCCCGCAGATAAAAGCAAAAGAGAATTAAAGGAATATAAGGTGGATTCAATGAAGAAAAGCGAGAACAAAGACGAGCCAGTATACCGGAGGACAGCCGAGTTTACTACAACTTAGAGTGGCTCCATGGAAGAGAAAGCTTGGAAGTAAGCCAGCTCCACATCTGCAAAATTGTTAGCACGAATGAATTTTATGGCAAAATTGATGGACAAACTTACGCCGGGGTCAGTGTCCTCGGCTTCGGTAGGGACAGCAGAAGGATCATACATCTTGCCTTGGATGTATTCGATCAAGGCGTCGTCGTCCATCCCGACAATTTCTGGGTTTCGGGCAACGTGCTATATATTTATTAGTATGATCTTGCGAAAGAAAGGAAGGCGAAACTCACATTTCTCTCTGCGGCTCGGACAACACCGAGAGCAACTCTGGCGCTCACCTCGCGAATTCTGTTAATTCTCGGGTAGATGAGGCCATCTTCTCTCTCTTCAGGGGTCAAAGAATCCGCAAGATACTCGGCCGATGCATAGATCATATCTTGGTTGATCAAACTAGCCTGAGAGACGATAGCTCCCATACCAATACCAGGGAAAACATACATATTGTTGCCTTGGCCGGGTTCGTAAATCTTGCCGTTTTTACCCTCAAAGCTAGGGAACGGGCTGCCGGAAGCAAATAGGACCTTCTCATCCGTGAAGTTCATCGCATCTGCGAAGCTACATTCGGATTTGGAGATGGGGTTAGAAAGTGGAAAGATAATTGGTCGTTCGCTGTAGCTAGCCATTTTCTTGATGATGCCCTCCGTGAAAGCGCCACCAATAGTTGATAGACCCATGAGGATAGTAGGCTTGACAAAGTCGAGGACGTCGTCCAGAGTCTTGTACTGCTTGCCATCATTGTCGCTACGAGAGAAGACAAGCTTATGTTCTTGTAGCTTATCACCGCGGTCGTTTGTGACTAGACCCTTAGAGTCTACAAGGTAGAAGAGCTTGCGAGCTTCGTCTTCGGAAAGATTACCATCCTTCTTGAACATCTCCATGATTTGGCGAGCAACACCAACACCAGCAGAACCAGCACCAAGGAAGACTAGACGCTGATCCTTTGGATGGATTCCGGTATCGCGGACGGCATTGATGACACCAGCGAGGACAACGGCACCAGTTCCCTGGATATCGTCGTTGAAGCAAGTGTACATGTTCTGGTATTTAGCAAGAGATGGGAAGGGGTTCTTGAAATCTTCGAACTGAATGATAATGCTGGGCCATCGGGCCTTGAGGGCAGCCATCATCTCATCGAGGAACTTCATCATGTCTTTCTCGCCAAGACGCTTCATCTTGCTACCGAGATACAGCTCATCGTTAAGGAGTCTCTCATTGTCGGTACCCTGATATAGAAGTTAGTGTTTTGTCAAAACCCAGGAGAGGGTGAAGGTCACATACGAGATCGATGACGATGGGTAGGGTCTTTGTGGGATGAATGCCAGCACATGCAGTATACAAGGCTAGCTTTCCGATGGAGATTCCTATTCCTCCAACACCCAAATCGCCGAGACCAAGGATACTAGACGGCGCATTAGGAGTCGTTTACAGGACAACGGTTTGTATCTTGGAACATACCGAGAACCGTCAGTGACGACGCAAATGTCGACTTCCTTCTCTGGCCAATTGTGGATGACCTCTGCTAACCCACCACGTTGGTTCCATGACAAGTATAAACCTACAGACAGACGAACATAGGTTAGAGTCTAAGGGACGTCGATGGATGTATGAGGATGGATAAGGATGAATGTGTTGGGAGAGGTTGACCAGGTGAGGTCGGCCTGAGTGGGTCAGCCGCAGGGCAGGGATTGGTGCTGCGGCTGACTCGTGTAACGGCTGAGCCACTCGGACCGGGATGGGCAGATGGGAGGACGACCCGGGTCGGCATGCCGAGTTGTCTGGGGAGGAGTGAGCTCACCTTCCGGCTCGGAGAAAATATGACTCCAATTTTCACAAGCCTCGCCAACCTACCGGAATCGTTATTAGCAAATCGGATACTCATTTTCGCGATAGGCTGAATCGGGATGTATGCACTTACGACGGGTGTGTAGACCAGGGGCGTCATCTCCTGCACGACACCGAAACTAAATTAGCCCTCCCGTTCGAAAACCCTCTGGAACGGGTTCCATTTTTCCGATTTTTCGGTAAAGAAGCACATGCGGGCTCATCCCGATACCCATGCCGAGAACCAGACTTAAAAGGAACCGTCCGCCCTCTTTCCAGGTCCCGCTCGGGATGCAAGCCTCCACACATCTCACGTTTTTCTTTTCACGAAGCGGCTCAAACACTATTACAGATTTCGGCTCGGGATTACTCATACCTTCATATTATCAATCAAAAGACGATAAAAGAGATTGAAGTTGGAATTACGGAGATGCGACAAGTAGAGATACTTGTCAATTTCCGTCTTCTTCGAGGCAATGGCCTTGAGACATCTCTTGATTTGGATGTCGTACGACTCAACGGCTGATTCGATGTTAGCGACTCAACTCGCACATCTGCTTAGAACCAAGAGAAATCTCATCGACTTACCTGGGGGAACGAGGCCGCTGATGTGAAGGTTGTTCCTCAATTGAGGTTCATACGAGGTATCAAAGCGGGTCGACATACTACTCGGTCAATCAGATCAGTCAACCCGTCTCGAATCAAGGCCGATTGATTCAAGAGAAGAGCAACTTACGTGATCGGATTCTTTGGGACACTATGCTGAGGCAAGGAAGCGGTTACCTTCTTCTGGTGATCGTGGGATGGATTCTACCGAGGTCAAGCTGTTATTAGAGGATTGTAGTTCTCGCCAGATTCTAAGAATCAATCCTTACTCTGACGATGCCGTCAATGGCGTCGGCGCTACTATACTTGAGCAAGTCCTGTGCGGAGGGGCTCCTAGAGAGAGAGACTGGAAGTCGGAGAGACATTTTTACAGATGACCTGGCGCGCCGGTACTATTTAAAAAAAAACTGTTGAGGATGTCTTGGGACGAAAAGGGAGCTGGATATTTCGGAAAGGCTTGTGAGTCGTACTGCAAGGAGAAACTGGCGAGGACCGAACGGTCGATTTCGAACTGTTCCGATGGTCGCAAGGTACCTGCTTACCTCTGTGCTTGTTACAGTGGAGAAAAAGACCAAAAAAACCCGCGTTCAAAGGTCTGGAATCCTTGCAAGGGTGTTTCGGAAGACTGTGACTGGAACCTATGGGAATATCAAAATGGAACAATGGCGAAAGACAATTCGGTCAGCTGTTGCTTTTTCCAGCTTGGAATGTGATAAATTCCCAGAGCAACCGCCGAGTCTGGTGGACGGTCTCCGAAAAGTCTCGAAGGGAAAGATAATCAATCGGGGCAGCAGCAGGGTGTGGTGGGTGATGTTGGCTACGAACCTTGCTCGCACACTTTTGGGCCCGTGGGCTTGTGCTTGTTTGAGATATTAAATGTTGGCGTTTCTTGGGCTTGGTAGGGCAAAAAAAAAAACGTCACGCTAAGAGGCGGTACCTACGGTGTACACTCTAGGGGGAATGGAATGGACAGATGGAGATGCTCAACAGGAACTGGGACTTTGGAGAGGCCAAGGAACGGGTTTATAAAGTGATGGCGGGTGGGTTGATGGTGAGATGAGAGAGAGAGAGGGGAGCTGAGAAGAGGAAAGGGAAAGAGAAACTACCCCGCTCCAATTGAGGGAGACAGGACGAGAGCACGAAAGCTGAGCTGGAAGCCTGTCTCCAAACCACCATCGACATGCAACCGCAGACGCTACCACCGTTGATTACGCTGTCAAACAGGATCGAGCCCGCCGCTATTTCTTTTTCTTGTCATCTTCTTATTTTTCGCTCTACTTTTTTTTTCAGCTTGTATGCATGCGCAAACACTAAAAAACAAATACCACTCTCACTCTCTCGCAATAGGCCAATGGCCTGCTCCGGGCGCCCTACAGCCGATGCCTGCAAGGGATGAGCGTAGACGAGCCTAAAACTGCAAAGTGCGGAGGGCAATTCTCAAGTGCCTCGAAATACTTCTCAATCCGCCTGACCGTCACACTTCGTCCCAATATTTTATGTAACAGAATACCAAGACTCGGTGCGATCTGGCACAGCCGTACATGTACAGCTTGCAGCGCGCGCGTCGCCTTTTAAATCTCAACTTGCGTCTGGCTGCGACTCGAGCCACCTTCGCCGTTTCGCCGACGCCTCGCTCGTTTCTTCGTCTCTTTCTTCTTCGTTCAGGAAATGTTGGAAATTCAGTACTCGCTCTATCACCAGTTAGTAACCTGCGTATCCACTCGCTCCCTTTGCCCAATCCAAAAAAACCGCAAATTCCTATCCTAGTAAGCTAAGTAGCTACAAGAAAAGAAATAAATAAATAAGAGTTAAAAAATAAAATAAAGGGGACTCCACACAGCTCGAACGCATCTTGTCCACAGTCTCCGGCGACTGTATTTCTTCTTCGTTTCAATACGTCGAAGCCATCTTTGAAACTCTAGCTTCGCCGAACCCTGTCTTAGCATCTTCAATTGTCCCTTCGCTTACAGCCCACCCACGCATCTGACCTTGGGGGCATCCCGAACACATGCTTTTGCTGCCCATTACTTTTTGGCTATTCTAGAAGCCCGCGGGAATTTCTCACGCAATATATACCAGACTCGCTATTTAAAATTGAAGAGAAAATTTTTCCATCATCGCAATTCCGGGTCCATCTTGCAGACAAAAATCTGCCACAGGAGATAGCGAAAAAAAAAGTCTGTCGTGAACTGCATTATGCTCTGCGCCTGGGCATGCAAAAGTATGCCGCCGATATAGGTAAAGGCGCGTGCAGCAGAATCTCTCCGATTTTTCGGGTGATCGGCCAAGGGAAATACCTATTTTCCTTGTGCATCTCGCCGGAGAGCTTCGCCCATGCGCATTTCACATGTATTTCTTGCCCATCGTGATATTTCGGCCCGCTCCAATATTGTTCCGTGAATGTTTATGCGTAGACTTATATTCATATATCAATCATGAAATATCCATGCGGTATTTCGAAATTCAACCGTTTTACCTTGGTTAAAAGAACCTGCCTAGTCGTGCAGCTACTTTGTTACCCATCTGCATAGAAAGATAGGAAACCTTTTGAATTTGATCCTAATTTTCGGATGTTGTTCGAGGTACCTAGTCGTTGAAAAAACCGACAATGTACTAGCCATCTCGTCGGAAGAACTCGGAGCATTATCAACCACGCTTGTGGCGAAAGAAACGTTGACATCCCTGGGAGAATCCGTTTCTGAAAGGATAGTAAAAAAAACAAACTTTGCGTTTCTAAAGAAAAAAAGATCGTACTGGTAATTTGCAAGATCAGAAAAATTTTCCTGTCCCTTGGGTTCGTTTCGGAAAAATCGCGCACCTGAATTCTAGTTTACTCCGTAATCATATCCGCAAGGGTGGGGCCCGGTTTCTAATCCAGAAATAAGTCTGCCGACATGTACGCAACGGGAATATTACTATGTTGAATCTCATTGGCGCAGATGATCCTAATTTTTTCAACAAAGTCGAGAGAGCCAAGCCTTTTGGTTTCGTTTTACTAAATATCACCATCGAGCTTCCATTCCACGAGACTCTAGCCGAGACTTGGTTTACACAGTCATATAAAATGCTTTGGAATCTAACAGGTTAACTAACTCTCTGACGTATTGACTAGGTATATCATTGTTGAATAATTGGAATGGAAGAGTATGTACAGAAAATAATAAACCGGTGAAGGAACCGCTAGATCCATGAAATGCGCCTGCTTAGAAATTTCTTGCAGATAGAAAAACTCAACCCCCAAACCGCCAGGTACAAGTCGCTAAATATGAAGTTTTAGAGCCACTCGTGTCTCAAAACATATACCCATGAAGGTAACAGTAAACATTAAAGAGAGTAAAAGGAAGTTTCAAGATGATTTATAAACGCTATAAATCAATCCAGCCCAGGCTTTTCGGCCGTTAAGAGAGTAGATGAAAAGAAAGGTTTGGATGATATTCAATCCTTCGTCAAAAAGCGGAAACTCGTAAGGAAACTCGTAAAAATCGTACACCGCTCAAGGATATTTAAAAGAAATGTTGAACAATAGGTGACGTCAGATGTAAATGCTTTATAGGTACTGAGCGGGTATTAGCGATGTCTCCCGAAGGATAAGCATATGGTTTCAAGATACTAACCTCGTTGGTCCAGCCTTCCTGTTGCGCCAGCTGGTCGATGATCCGCTTCTTGATATCTGACAGTTTATTGCCAACGCTCTGGGACCACTCCTCTTGGACTATCTTAACTTTTTCTTCCCAATTTTTGGTTTGCCGAACCTCTTCTTCCTTCTTTTGTCTCTCAACTTGCCAGACGGCCCGTTGCTCCTCCTCTCCAGCTAAAACCCTCTCACTATCGCCCAGGGCCCACTTCGCGTTCGTCCACAGGAGCGTGATTTCCACTGAGAAATCTAGGAGTCTCATTTGCGCTTGCGCATGCTGGTAAATAGAGTTGCTAACATAATCCAACTTCTTCTTGAGATACAGCAATGGGAACTTTCGATAGTTGGGGTTGCCGTAAAGCTCATCCTCTGAGATACTAGGTCTGAAGTTGGATAGATCATTCGGAATCTTGTCAAGCAAACCGGTAAGAGTAGGTGCGACATCCCAAAAGTTCGATACTTCATTCTCCACCCCAGTAATCACGTCCTTCTCAACTTTATCTAGGAATGATTTAGCTCTCTCGACGACCTCCTTGTCAGCAGTTACTTTTGTCTGTTTGGCTGCATCAGCAAAAAATTCTTCCGCCTCTTTAATACCCTCAGTATCACCGTCATTCAAGAATGGTGCAATTGTGACCTCCTTATATCTATTGTCTCGATCGATTATTAGAGCATTGACCTCGCCATAAAGGATCTCCCGGGTTTCGAAAAGGGTTCTCATAATATTCAGCCTTTCCAACAGCTCTGGCCCTTCCCGGATACCGATGTTCGCTTTTGCTGCTGAAGAAATATCCGTCTGAATACTGTCCATTATCGCGGTCGCTTTTTCGATTCGGTCCATGAGCTCGTTATGACTTGGTGAGACAACTTCCTTCTGGAACCTGTCAAACTCCTTCTGTAGCTCCTCCGCTTTCTTGTGACCCTCCTTTCTCTCAAACTCGGCAGTGAGTCTGTCCATTTCCTCGTATGTGACCCTTCCTTCATTGAACAGCCTTTGAATGTAGTCTTGGTGCGCTGCCTTTCGGGCGCGGGCATCGGCTGCATTTTCGTCTTGGATGCGAGGGACTGATGTCGTAAAATCAAATTTCAACTTGTGGATAACCTTCAAATCCTTCAAGTCTGCGATCGCCTTCCGTGTTTTTTGTAAGCTTGGATGAGAGTTCTCACTGGCTGGGAACTGTCGAGGATAAGGCGGGACGATTGATAAGAGGGGCTGAATGTCAAGAAGCAATGGTTCAACAATAGGCGATGACCGGAGCTCGGCTTTTTCATCAGGGTAGTTGGACACCGGAGAATCAGACTTTGTATCAACAGCTGCGTTTTCAAACCAGCTGGCACGTTTGGGGTTCGGATCCCTAGGGGTCGAAGGATTTGACCTTGAACGTCTGTTTTCTAAGTATTCGCCGGCGCGAGCCTTTTGTTCCTTAATGGTTTGTCTCCTCTTAATTGAGCTTCCAGTTGGGGTCGAGCATGACGCAAACTGATCCATAACCTTTTTCTCGTATTCTCTCCTTTCAAATTCTGCGACTTGTTCCTCTGGTGTCATGTACTGCGGGTCATCCGATGGGAACAAGGACAACCCAGAACCTAGCATGCCTAGAGCACTGTTATACATTTCACCTCGCATCCGAGCCTCTTCGAGGACAAAATCAACAAAAACGTTCAACCTTTTCTCATCCGTTGGCGCAGTAGCTTCGGAGAGGATCATGTCGGTATGTCTTTCGATTGCCTCATGGTAAAACGGAGGAAGATCCAAGTCTTCTGGATCGTCATCTGGGAATACACGAGATGAAGTTCCCGCCTTGGACTCTCCAAGTGGTGCCGAATGCATTGGTGGTGTGATTGCTTGGATTTTTGATACGCCGACTTGCCCATTCATGCCAACAATCTTTTCTTCCCCTTTCTGAGATTCCGGTGAAAATGGCGGTGTTTGGGTCGGATTGAATCGTAGTTCGCTAGGTGGTGCACTCGAAGGTATTTGTCTATTACTTGGTAGTTCCTTTTCGTTAGGCCAAGGTCCAGAATACGCCTTCGTCTTGGAATCGTCATGTGCGCCCTCTTCTTCTGTGATAGTGGCAAATGGTGGGATTTGTTGAGAGCTAACCCGTGGTCGTCCTGGAGTCCCTGGAGTCCTCGGGGTGGTAGGAGCCGCTGCAGCTGCAAAACTAGGGCTTGGCTCCACACCACTATTTCTTTGAGATTCGCCATCCGCTGTGCTTTCATACTCGCTTTCATCATCAGGTATCACGAATCTTACATCCTTAGGAGTCGTTGTTCTAAGTCCTCCAGACGCCAAATCCCCAGATGATTTCTGTGACCTCATGATAGATTGAGGCTGTATAGTAGCCGAACCAGGGAAAGCAGAGCTATGAGGAGTTGTACCAGAATTTGGGGGAGAATTTCTGCGGAATGGTAAAGTTCCAGCACTATATGGTGCGGAAAGAGGAGGGCTCGACATGCCTCTTTCACTCCCAACATCAGAAATACTATCACTCCTATTTACACCCTTGCCTTTATCACGCCTTTTACCCAGGGGAGCTGGTTGAAGGATGATGGCTTTGGGGGGCGGGCGACTCGGAGGGGGTGGAAGAGGTGCTCCAGATATTATTTGGCTTTGACCAGTCGTTGGGGTTTGGCTAAGAGCAGTGTTATTGCTTGCGACTGGCGGTTGGACTGGTGCTACAGGATTTGTTACACTATCCATTGTCTGTCTTCGTGTGGCAAGAACACCGGGATGCGGGCCACTAGGCGGTGGAGGTATTGCTGGAGGAGGCGGTGGGATTGGCATTGTGGCTCGCCTATTAGGTGCAGCAGGCTCAGCACTAGCACTTGGAGCCGGGGCTCTTCGAAGTGGTAGAGAATCCCGTTCTCTTGCAGCACCAGTTGGGGGCAAAGGTTGGTTCGGCGGAGACGTCGGCTCCAAATCGTCTGGGGACCGTGCAGGTGCATTGATCGGAGTTGCCGATGAACGCTGTGAAGGGGCAGCAGCGAAAGTCTGCTGCTGTTGCTGCTGTTGCACAGGGGCAACAGAGTGCCGTTGCGGGGCATATTGCGGGTTTTGCGGGGTTGTGGCTGGCACTTGAGCTGGAGGTTGTGTAATTTGCGTGGGTTGATAGACGCCTGGTTGACTTGGAACTCTCCGTTGTTCTTGAATAGGATATCCAGATGGTGGAGCTGCAGCTGGTGGAGGTTGCGCAGCGACAGGTTGAGTTGCAGGAGCTATTTGCCTAGGGTTAGATGCATTCAGGGGTGATTGATTATGAGGTTGATAAGAGTTGCTTGGTGTAATTGGCGTAAACATATTATTCTGGACATTGACTACTTGGGAAGTATCATATTGAATGTGAGTTTATCTCTGTGCTTATTCTATTAACAATCAATATTATTTTGATTTCTTACCTGGCACCTGAAGATTTGGAGGCTGCATCTGCCTGTTAAATGGGCGCTGTGGAGGAGAGTATGGAGGTGGTGCTATATGTGTCGTTAGCAAAAGCTCTTGCTTTATAAAAACAGGATGAGAATTTGGATTCGAGATCCTAGGTCGATATAACGGTCTCAAGCGACTAATCAAGAGTTCTGTGAGGGTGTGAGTATCTCACTTACCTTCTTCGCCACTAGGATTCTGTTCCAAAGCTGCACTTCGATTGACCCCTCCGATTACTCCTTGAAGATTGGCATAGGGTACATATCCTCCTGCCCCGACAGCCGGTTGTGGTGTCATCCGTCCAGGCGGTCCAACGGGATGTTGAGGTATGTACAGATTTGGGTTATACCCTGGGTGGCCTGGTTGAGAAGCTACATTTACTGGAGGCGAAGGAGGGGCCTGCGGATGGTATATCGCAGGGTTATAACCAGCTGGATTATACTGCATCGTCTGTCGTTGGCCAGCTTGCGGACGAGGAACATAGCTGTTCGGCGGGGGGTAGTACGGTTGAGTAGACATTTCTGAGGATTTGAACAATGCCCGTCCTGGAGGCAATGAGGCTCGGTTCTGGTCGATAACTCAATACATCCGGTGGAGAATCAATTCCAACTTTAAGTTCAGAGAGCTCTATTATATCGAGTGAAATGCAAATGTCGCCTTGAGTCGGGCGCGCCAACACAAACAAGTAAAATGATATGCCAAGCTTATGTTGTCGAGTATCGGTTGCGTTTGGCGATGTTATGCGACGTTATCGAGGGGTGAGAGGTGTGCCTTATGCCTCTCGACCTACTGGTTTTTCTGGAGCTGGAATGTCGGGGAAGCGTAGGCGGTCCTTACAGATGGTCCACAGCTTATGTGTCGAGGCCAAGGTTCGCGACTCAAGCCGAGCATGCAACCTGGTGTTTCCAGAAAACCGAAGGAGGGGACCGCTGGCGCTGGAGGGTTGAAGGTTCAACAAAACCTCGAGCTGCAAAGGGGGTTCGTAAATCGGCTTTCTCAAAGGAAAGAGGCTCAGTCTCGAGCAAGCGCCCTACAGAAACTCCAGCGGGAGGACCTATTGAGGTCGGTGGAAAGAAAAGTAAGCAAACATACACAACTTCAAAAGAGGGGCCATCGAAGAAGAATGGGAGAAGAAAAAAATAATAATTAAGAGTGTCTAACACACCTCCACCGCGAAACCTCGATCGCTGGTCCCAAGCAAGAAAAGTCTGACCCACGCACACAACAGAATGCAGGTGCCAACGACGGGAGAGAGAAAATTGCCTTGCTTGGGAGAGCAATGGGAAAGATGAGATATTGTCTACGACAAGAATCCCAAGAAGATGGGGGAGGTCATGCTGAAGAAAAGAGGGAGGACAATATGGGTGTCGGCCAGCTAAGGGCGCTGGCAGCCAATGGTTGACTCCACCACATGGTCCCGGTCTCTGGGGACCTTCTGGCTCGCGGTGGGGAGGGGTGATTGGCTGGAGCAACGTGAACCAGTTGACAAGTCCCCTCCCGTTCACCTGTGTTCCAATCCCTTCCTGCGAATTTTGAGGGTGGGGCTACAACCACATCTGGGAGTCGTACCAGGGGTTTGGTTGTCTCCACCCGCAGCCTGGACACTTGAGAACAGCTGCGGTGACCATTTCGCAAGTTTCTGAGGCATGCCGTCGGACAATGGCATTTTTCTTGATTCACTCCACCGGAACCTAAAATGTTGTGCCGGTGGTAGATGCGGGAGAGCAGACGGAGTGCCCTCTCAGTCGATCGCTGACTCGTGGAGTGAACCGTCTAGTTGGTGGCTTCTGTTCTCAATATGACATCTCACGCCGTGAAGTATCGTGATATCTTCCAACGACTGTGCCTCATTGGCCAGTCACGGCCTTGGGTTGTCCTCGCAAAGGTTTTCACAGGCGTAGTAATATCTTAATCAAAGGTCGAAAGAGTTACCCTATGCAGGTCCTATGCACGTTAGCGCCCAACATGGATTCCCCAACTATCGACGAGAGTCTTGGGCGACGTGCTCACTGATGGCTGCGTATTGGTTCGCCTGGACCTTCACATGCGGAGTGCCGCATGGGGTCCTTGAGCTTGAATCCTTGGGCGACATGGTTATTTTTAGGATACGCCACACCTTTCCTGAGGGACGAGCTGCTTGTTTGCAGTCCCTTTGCCCATCTGCGATAGATATTACTTCGTTGCTTTGATGTTCTCGAGATTGCATATCGAAGCCCAACTTGCGACTCTCCTCCATATTTCCACCGCTTCACAGGAAGGTCTTTAAAACGGGACCCTCCTCCACTACAGAGACATCGCATAGACCTCTCCCGTGAGATTCTATAAATAGGTAGACAATGCAAGAGCGACTTTTTCGGTAAGATCTGGGCGGTTAGGCAGGTCCAGCTGCTTCTGGCGTTTGATTGGCTGGGTGTAAAACGTGGTTGAGTGCGCTTTGCAGGGGCTCGGCGCCTACACGCCCGAGTTTAATTGGCCCTCACCTTCAACACACTTCCGTAAACAGTCTTCCCTGTTATCCCGCAATCTCGAACATCTCATCTCACAGCAGGATGTTCGTTCCCGGAGGCTAAAGGAAGTTTGAGGTTTGTCAAGAAGAGTCCCTCGACGAGGTGCAACAATGTTACCGACACCGTGGATCGTTTATTGAAAGCGAATCAACGATGCAGCGGTTCGGACCGTAAGAAAAGGCTTGGTGACGGGCATATTGCGAATAGACCACGCAAATTGAAGCGGTGCGGTCTTTAATTGAGCAACGGAAAGGTACAACTGAATTATTTGAAGAAAATATGGACATATATTTATGACCAAGTCCGTTCAAAACGGTTGACTTGGATAAGCGCTGCAGAAGAATTTTGCCCAACCACGATATATCAACAGGAATAGCTATAATTCAAAAGTAATATTTCTTTGTACAGGAGAAAACGATACAGACCAAAATTAAGCAAACGATGCCAAGGCCTTTGATTCGCTGCCAGGTGCGAGTTTGGCTGCGGAACATCTAGCCATTGTTGGGGAACTGGTCTCTGCCGTTAGCACAAACACTCAATTTTGAACATGCTGGAAAGAGCAAACTAACCTTCTAGAAATGACATCGGTAAAATAAAAGTCATGAATGATTCGTTTAATCGGGTCCCCAATTGCCTTTGATCCCTTGTTTGCTTCTACTAGCGAGGCCTTTACGCCCAATGCAGCAACCTCTGCGCTTGGTTTCTCCAGTTCGTCGTGAACAATCAACGTCGGGCTAATTTCCGCCATTCTTGCTCTTAGAGAAGGTAGATCGTCATAGTTAAGCGGTTTCCGAAGGAACTCGCTGACGGCCCGAATTATTTTCCAGTCCTCCCTAGCCGCCCCCGGTAATGAAGTCGCTGCTCTCGTAACTTGTGTCCGCCCTTCCGTATTCACATATGTGGCGTTCTTCTCGGTGAAAGCGGCTCCAGGAAGTACGACATCAGCGAACTGGGCACCAGTGTCACCATGGTGGCCTTGGTAGACAACAAAAGCCCCTGGCGGAATATCCTGAGCGTTGATCTCATCTGCTCCCAACAAATATATGAACTTAGAGATTGACTTGGAAAGTGAGGTCGAGTGAGGAACAAAGCCAATATCGTAAGCGGCGCCACGGCTAGCTGTCCGTTGAAGGACATTGTAGCCATTCCATTCAGGAGTTATAAAATTGGCCGCGTTCTTAGTCACAAAGGAACCAACAGCCTCGAAGATGGCCTTCGCATCAAGGTGCTCCGTCACACCGCTACCAAGAATGATCATCGGTCGCTTTGCGCCGATCAACTTCTTTCCAAAAGGACCGGTTAAGACCTTCTTGAGCTGTGCCGTGGTATCTCCTAAGTGCTCGTATTCGAAAGTGCTTTCGAAGTTTTCGCCAACGAGACCAATTTCAAGGTCAGAGTACAGCCATCTCTTTCGGATGCGAGCGTTGAGGACAGCGGCTTCAAGTCTAGGATTGGTTCCTACTAGAAGAATGACGTCTGCCTCATCGATTCCTTGTATTGTCGAATTGAAAGTATAAGTAGATCTAATATCAACCCCGTGTGCTGGAGGGAGGTGTCCTTGAGGCTGATCTACAGAAAGGTGTTCGGAACCAAGAGAATTGAATAAATCTTTTAGGGCCACCATCGATTCTGCATCCGTCAAATGACCGGCAATGGCTTTGATTTCTTCTCCCGTTGGCTGGATCTTCTCATAGGCTGATGCAATCTCCGCAAGAGCTGATTCCCAGGTTGATGGATAAAACTTGTTCTCTCTCTTGACCAACGGTGTCGTCAACCTCTGAGTTTTCAAGCCGTCGCAAGCAAATCTTGTCTTGTCATCAATCCACTCAATATTGATTTCCTCGTTCAAACGAGGTAAAACCCTCATGACCTCCAATCCTCTGGTGTCGACCCTAATCGCGGACCCCATTCCATTATGGACATCGATTGTTTCAGTATTCTTCAGCTCCCAAGGGCGTGCGCGGAAAGCATATGGCCTAGAGGTAAGAGCACCAACAGGGCAGAGATCGATGACGTTCCCAGAGAGCTCAGAATTCAAATTTCTTTCAAGGTAGGTACCAATCTGTAGATCGTTTCCACGACCTGTCGACCCGAATTCGGGGGCACCAGCAACATCGTTGGCAAATCGGACACATCTCGTGCAGTGGATACATCGGTTCATAGATGTCTGTCAAAGTTAGCACAGGTTCGTCCCCGTCTCCGATTATGTAGAACCCGCAATATGTTACCTTAACTAGAGGTCCTATATTCTTGTCTTCGACTCCACGCTTACCGCCAACCTCATGAAATCTACCTCTGTCCGCGCCATACCTCATAGATTGATCCTGAAGATCGCATTCTCCACCTTGATCGCAGATTGCTACACGAGATGTTAGATAAAGGAAGATATTCATTAGGGAATGAAAGGCATACGGCAGTCAAGCGGGTGATTCTACTCTGTATATCAGTCTCCGTTATGATAAAAAGTATATGGGAGGTCACCTTACCGCGAGCAAAAATTCCATGATTCCCTCTCTTGCCTTATGAACTAGTGGTGTATTTGTTTTGACGACCATCCCCGGCTGCAGCGCATCAGCGATATTGATCTAGGAAATACGAGGGTAAAGAGGGGTGTTTCCGTAACCCACTGTCACTGGCCACGCACAACTGGCCACAGGCTTCGGTGATCTCTCCACTTCAACGAGGCACATTCTGCAATTGCCGGCGATCGAGAGTCGTTCGTGATAGCAATATCTGATGAATCACCCGGGTAAGTAATTGTACGTTTTCAAATGATCGATGAAGCGTTTTCCTCGTCTTATCTCGTACCGTGGTACCGTAACTCCGACTTTCTCGCACGCTTGTATCAAGGCGGACCCAGCAGGGACAGAAACCTTAACCCCATCTAATTGACAGATATATCAGTGACCGGCTCGGTTCTAGTTGCGCTCAAGATGGCAGCCATCCGTCATACCGATCGTTATCTCGACATCTTGGGTCGCGCTTCGATGTGGTGTGGCGGAAAAGGATCTTGCGTTCTTAAAGTTGGCCGTCCGCCGGAGGGATCTTGTCACTGTCTGTCGAATCATTGCGGGTTCGGAAGGCCTCCGGCAGCCTACAACTAGATCGCAAGTCGATGAAGAATGGCGACGAGGGGTCTGAGAGTCGGATTCGACGCGGGGTATAGGATGCGGGTCGAGCAATCGGAAGTTGTGAGAAGAGGTGCCGTCAAAGGTGTCGGGCCAGCCAATTTGGACGGACAGCGGGTCTAGCGTTTACCTCACCTAAATGCACGGGCTCTGATTGGCCAACACAACGACATCCTGCGCTCGTAAACGATATTCTAGATGCCGGAGACGACGCTGTCTAGTTATTAGGATGGGTATTTTACGTTTTAGAATAGAGACTGTGATCTGGACCCAGGTTTTGTATCCAGCCTTTGTCTAGTGGGATTTTAAGAGGAAAATGACGATTATGGTGGTTATCAATTATGATATATACAGCGGTTCCTGAGTTCGAGACAAAATATGTACAAACATCTCCTAGGGTTAAGGGTTCCTTTGGAGCGGCCGCGCTTCTAGACCTCTGATATCTTGATCTTATGCAGGTCGACTTGACCGGTCGTCCACAATTGGAGGCAACTGATGATATGCAGTTTACTTTCTCTTCTTCTTGCTCCTTCCCGCGCTTCTCTCTCGTCCGAGCTTGTACTTCTTCGGTTTTCCTTTCCCTCGCAGTTTGTGACTATGCATTCAGGTATTAGATATCGTGGGTAGAAGTCTCAATGGAAGGTGGCCGCTTACTCTTCGACTTGTTGCACACGGTACTCCTCCTTTTCGTCGGTAATTGCTAGATCTGGGAAGCCTTTGACGAACTCTCGCATCGAAAACTGCTGCTTGGGATAGTACTCTAGCAGAGATGGACCCTTTAATCGTTCTCGCAGAATCTTGTTTCCGGTCCGTTCGCCAGTGGGATTGAAGGTGGTGTTGAAAATCCTGCAGGAGACCTATGGAGATGTCAGCAACAGATTTGATTGCGGCTAGTATCCGAGAGTCCTACCCGCATCAGGTCCAGGATCCGGGCCCTTGGAGTCGCCATCCCATACTATGTGCCGAGGGTCTGCGGATGGCTGTTATGGTGTCGGTCGTCGTCGTCGTCGGGGCGCACAGTGAAATTTGAAGCGAGGTGCCTGCGCCAAGAGTAGCTGACTAAGCAGAATCAACCGCGATGAATCCGGGGCACAGCAGCGCAGCTCCAACAGCCATTATCAACCAACCTGCAACAAATCGACGACGCCCTTGGACCCAAAAAATCGTGCCTGAAATTCTCCCAAGTGTGTTTGGACGGGAAATGGTGGCTGCCGGGAGGCGCTTTGGTCGCTGCGTCCCACGGTAACCATCCTTTGCTGCAACCGCATCGTATCGCACAACTGACTGCACTGCGCATTCACCAAATATCGCCCGATGACTTCGCACAAGCAAGCCGATGGATCATCTATACCGCCTAATAACGCGTCGAACACCTCCTCGAAAACCCTGGCCAGCTTGAAAACTCGCCAGGTCGCCCAGCTAGGTGCGGGACCTCATACTCCAACATCAAAGAGCCGGCTACCATCGCAGCCTGTTCCCTACCCACTTGGTCCGCCTACCGTGGACCCTAATGATCATTTTAATCGATGGCGAGTGGTAACCACGAATTCAGAATCGGGGACTGTCGGGGCTGCCAGTTTGTGGAAGCAAACAACGATTGATACACACTCTCCTGGTTCGTCGCTTTCGTTGTCAACTGACGCTGGATCTTTAGATCCTCGAGCTTCAACCATGCCCCTTCACTTTGAGAATGGGCATGCGCCCGACCCGCCCGCTTCACCTGGCTTGAAACGAAAGTTTGGCGTTATAACGAGGGATTCAACAGCCAGCGGCCCTGCCCTTTCGACCGAGGCTAGGTTGCATGAGCAATCTACAACCACAGATAGACCTCCTAAATCGACTCCCGTCATCAATGCTGGGCCTTCATCTGCTTTGTCGCCATATGTCGCAGCTCAAGAAGCGAGCCCAGAATGCTTAAGCGATGGACATAAAGCTCAGGAAATTGTCAATCAGGTAAAAAGCGGTCCCTCATACGTAGCTTCGAATCTCAACGCGCCTTTCCCTCCTACCGGTCCCTTCATGGAGAATGTTGAAGCGCCTATCGAGAATGCAGACCCGCCTCCTTCCATTCAAGATATCGATGGTATTAGGAACCGTGGGGTGAGTTATAATTACTTGTAATGCTGGCAGATTCAAGCTAATTCGATACTTTTAGATATATAGCGATGTTTCAAAGTTAACCAAGGAGCAAATTTTCGGGTCTAGACTAGGGAAATGTTTTCCTCAGTGGACGGGCGATCCAAATACATATCACACGGACTTTGTATGTCCTCTCCCTAGCACAGATCAAAATCTCGGGAAACCGTATCATATCTTCTCACCCCTCCACGAGGAAGTATGGTTTGAAGAATCCATGTCAAGAGAAGAAATTGCGGAACAGAGATTAGCTTTTGAGAACAAGGGACAATGTTCAAGCTCTATTAGCAAGATACACCAGTCAACAAGTGAGCTACATGCTAATTCGAAAGAAGATCCGCCCGCTATATGTCGTAAACATCCAAAAGAGAAACCTGGCATGGAATTTGAGTGCGATAGCGACTGCTTTGTTGAATATGACCCACTAGACGATGTGGATGAGCTTCGAGTAGCGCTTAAACGGCTCGATACCGTGGAGCGGGGTACTCAAAGGCCAACAAAGCTAGAGGATAAGCCACGATCTACAAGACGGCACCAGAACAGGAACCGTGAAGACTCCAAGTCACGTCGTCCGTATCTGTCTTATGAATCTAGACAGTATCTTTACGAGACGGAACTTGGTCATCTCCACAGCAGCTTTGGTAAGCCCATGCCACGTAATATCATAGTTCTAGCTCTAATTTGCAGGTAGATGGCCTGTCAATCCATAGATCATTTTCTCAAACGGAAGCAAGACATATTTGGTTAAATGTCTACCCCATGTGCATGAGGTTCGTGGAGGAAGATTTCTCGATTGAGAACGCCATCACAGCTTTGAGAAAATTTCTTAGCTCAGCAGATCATTCATTAGCAGATAAACAAGGGGCTCTGGCCTCGATTGCGGAGAGTGCAGCCCTTAGCCTTCCAGGAAGAAGCTCAGACGACATTTGCCGCTATATTGGGGACGTCTTACAGCCAAAAACACCCGCCTTGTCGCTACCTGCGGACGAGATCATCCGCTTTGAAAAATACCACGAGCCGCTCCCGATGAGATCCTGGACGTCACTAGTTTTTGCCCGACAGCTGGTGGATGGCAATTCAAGTCAATTTCTATCTAGCAGCCATGCAGAAATTCGGACAATCGGGTATCAGGAAGCCCTACGACTTTTAAGGCCTTATAGAACGTTCACGGAAGGATCGAGCGATGTTGTGGATTGTGCTTGGGACAAAGACGGCGAAACCTTTGCGCTTGCCTGCACGACGTATAACGACATGTACAACCGAGTGGGCAATCTACTGCTTGGTGGTGTGAATGCGCCGATAAAATTTTTATGTGGGCATAAAACTCGCAGGCCCCCCAACCAAGGAAATGCTTCTATTTTGGATCCCTATCTGCACAGTACTGTGTCATCTGTCGATTTCAATGGCGGTATGCTGTACTCAAGCGGATTTGATAAAACCGTTAAGGTGTGGGATGTAAAGGAAAAACGACTACAGAAGTCTATTTCATTTGCGGCGCCTGTGCTTCGCATGAAAATGAGTAGCAGTATCAATCATACGGGTGCCGCTTGTCTCGGGAATGGAGACGTCGTCATTTTCCGGCCCTCTTTCGAACAGGAAAAGGGCGCTGCATTGGATTCCTGTCTGTCTTTCCCTACGAATGAAGACTATCTAGAACCGTCCACCGTCCTTTGGACCAAAGCGAAGGCTCGAAATGGTTGGGTATTTGTCGGCTACGATAATAAGGAGAGCGATAAGCGTCAACTAAACGCTCACACTGGTGACTTCAGACTCTTCGATATCATACATGGCGTAGAAATCGGGTCTATTCGGCCAGGTTCCACCAGACAATTCGATATATGCCTTGACGAAAGTGAGCAGATACTTGTTGCTGGCGCTATCTGTGGCCCAGCTAAAGGGCCCACTATAGATACGAACTCTTATGTTCGAGTCTGGGATATGCGGCGCCAATTTCATAAAGTATTGGAGGTGAACTGCGTCCACAAGGATATCAATAAGGTCACGATTAGGTATGCCATTTTGGGTTTGAGGTGATTAGGGATTTACTAATGTTACCCCTAATAGTCCTTGCAGAAGATATATCACTTCTTCAGGAACGAACGGTGCAAGCTATTTGTGGGATTTTCGAAGAGCAACGGACCCTCTACACACACTCGAGCATGGAGGTAAGCGGAAAACAATATCAAAATCAGCAATGATAAAAACTAACCTCACTCCGTCTAGATTCGAAAACTCCACTTAATCCTGATCGCGATCGCGAGGACATAGACACGGGAGTAACATTTGCTTCTTGGGCAGCTGATGGCAGTCTTCTTGTCACGGGAAGTTCGGATGGTCTCGTCAAAGTGTGGGACCCGACACGATCTGAGCCTTTCCTGTACAACTTGGCGGCTTTCAACGACCCTGTCATGAGTGGCGCCTTTTCGCCAGATGGTGACTCTCTTTTAATTGGGGAAACGACGGGGAAAGCAACTCTGCTTTCTTACTTGGGGCGACACGGACCGCCAGAACCATTCGTGCAGGACCGTTCTATGCTCGCACCCATTGCCTCCGAAGTTAATGAAGAGATTAGCGGCATAGAATCCGCCAAGGAACTTTTAAGAACAGGGCAGGTGGTTTTTAATCCCGAAGATGGGGCCATTTACGGGAGATGACGTTTTTTTTTTTTGGTTTGGTATACCATTTGTTGCTAGATGGTTTTGCAAAGGGATTTCATTAGATACGCATTCCGTGGTTTACTTGGACTGTATTATTATTCTTTGGGGGCATGAAAGCGATAGATAGCTGGTGTAATTGATTTCTGGAAAAAGGGTTCTTGGTCTATGAGATCGGGCGAGCAGATATCACCCCACTCACATATGCCTATAGTATTTCTTCTCCCATCGCAAGAAAACGATTATCGACTTACCCTAATTTAATGATCATTGTTTTCCGAAATACCGAAGCATCTGGAAACACGGTTTAGCAGGGGTACTTTTAATTCCGCTTGGATGAATGCCTCGGTCGATGAGGCTAAATTGGTAGATCTTCTAGAAACCTCGAGTGTGCGTTATTTGAAGAACATCGACGCTGGATAATTATTGCTTCCAAACTTGGATAGTTGAAGAAATTAAATTCATTAGATCGAGGAAGTTTTATACATCGCAACGGATCTTCACCGTCTGGGCATCTTAAAATTCTTGTGCTGATACCAAGAACCCAAAGGTCGTCAATTGGATATAGATGCCGTGTAAAGAAGCCACCAGATTAAAGCCACAACCATATTTTGAATGCAGTGGGAATACGGACCGATAGGATGTTGCTGAAACACGCAGACCATGCTCCCAAGAAGCGCCAAAACTGGTTCCAAGACCTCCTTCCTCACAGCTTGGTGCAGCGGCCGCCAATAATCGCAGACGCCAAGTGACGGCTGCATCTCAACATGCAACACAGCCAGAAAGACAATTAATTCACCTTTGTACTAGAATATAGGCATGTCTGGTCCGAGTCTACCCTTTGAAGACACCATAGGACTTGCGACTGTCCATCTCGCCTCCCTCATCGAGGGATAATCCAATATATCCAAGGCACCATTTACCATGTTTTATGCTTGGCCTTTGCATTGGCGCAAGGGGTCGCAACCATGGAAAGGTCGTGTACCATGCTCATTTACCCAATAATTGGTGGCAACCCGGTCGAGTCGAGCGGAAGTTCACATTTGTTCTGGCACGTTTTCAAGCGCGACGACAAGAATTCGGTAGGCGGGACAAGATTATATTTGTTCCGATGCAGAGGAACCCCAAGCTTGAGAACACATTGCTCACGCATGATCCGGTGACCTGTGAGATTTCAAGGCACACTCTAGCTTGCAGAACCAGATGGGATGATAGCACAGGAATTATTGCCCGTTATCGATCCTGGTCTGGTTGTGAGATCTATGATAGCCAGGTTATCATGCCGTATATATGGGATTTTGGAAGTATATAAGCTCACGCTGCGCTCATGATATGACCGATCCTGCTCTACTCTGCATTCTACTATTACCCATCGTTTCAGCATCTTGCTCGAATTTGCTCTCCGGATTGTTGAACGATCCTATATTATATAATTTCTATTTCTTATTTAGCCGGAATCAAAGAACTTACGTGATGAAGGGACTTGTCAAGGTTGCTGCTGCTGCAGCTCTTTCCTCCCTCGTGGCTGGTCACACAATCTTTGCTGTAAGTTAGGCTTTTTACCGCAAACGACGTGCCAAATTGGATCTTTATAGTAGCAGTATCTGACATTCGACAACAGGAATTTGAGGTCAATGGTGTGAGCGCGGGCAAGGAGAACGCACTCCGACTGCCCACCTACGACGGCCCAATCGAGGACGTCACCAGCCAATATGTCGCATGCAACGGTGGTCCGAACCCCCTTGTCAAGTTCTCACCTAATGTCGTCGATGTCCCGGCCGGCGCTGAGATCACCGCTCGATATATCCACACACTCGATACCGACTGGCGGACCGGTTTGATCGTTGATTCTTCCCACAAGGGACCAATCATGGTCTACCTCTCCAAGGTTTCCAACGCCGCGACAGCCGCCATCCCGTCAGGCGGTTGGTTCAAGATTCACGAGGAGGGATACGATTCCGCTAGCGGCAAATGGGCCGTGGACAAGTTGATCGCTGATCGCGGTTACAAATTCAAGATCCCGACATGCGTCGCTCCAGGAAACTACCTGATGAGAGTCGAGCTCATCGCCCTCCACGCCGCAGGGAACTACCCAGGTGCCCAGCTGTACATGGAATGCGCCCAGATCAATATCACCGGCGGCGGATCCCTCAGCCCAGCCACCGTCAACTTCCCAGGCGCATACGCCGGTACCGACCCCGGTATCAAATTCAACCTCTACAGCACCCCAATCAGCTACACCATCCCCGGACCCCGCCCAATCACCTGCGGAGGCTCCCAGCCAACCACCACCCGTACCACGACCACCTCGTCTCGTACCACTACCACTTCATCCCGCACCACGACGCCAGGCACAACATTGTCGACTAGAACTACCACTACCACCACTACCCGTGCTGCTACCACCACCACTTCCTCGAGCGGTGCTGCTCAGACTGCGTACGGACAGTGCGGTGGTATCGGCTGGACTGGCCCAACCACCTGCGTTTCTCCGTACAAATGCACCAAGAACAACGACTACTACTCTCAGTGCACACCCTAAATAATCTAGGAACGCTGGGTAGATAACGACGTATTTCGAAGATGTTGCAGTGCTAGCATATTGGGGGAAGGTGTTGGGGATATCTGAGCTACAGCTCAACTTGTACATAAACCTGTTTTTGAAGCCGTCAAAGTGTATATACATCGGAGTGAACATGTGAGTGATAACGTATTTACTTATCAGTCGTTAGCGGAATTATCATAGACCTACCCGTAGACCTTCAAGTCATGACGGTCAAGGTCATAGTAGTAGTGTTGCATTTTACTGCGTTGGGCTAAACGGCTTGTTACACAAGCATGCTCGCGTCCTAAAAGAAGCACACTCTTGCATTTCGTCGTGATTGTGAACCTAGGTGCTACATGCACAAATCTAAATATTGACAATAGAATACAATGGGGGAAGAAAAGTATCGTGTCCATAACTCCATCAATAGCTTTCGAAAAAAACGCCTCGAAAAATCAAACATTTCCAATCAATCTCAAAAAAACCTCCCCCGAGGTTTTTGAATGTCCAAAAATATTGGTTAAAACGGCGAAAATCATAAATAAAACCAGAGAATAGAAACTTCCCAGGTGGATGCTGAATACAGACAATCCACCCTGGACATGAATTGAAAAATTATTATCGTAATCATAGCACCTCGCGGTGTCTCAAGAGAGTAAGTTAAGAAATGTCATGACGAATAACGGTGCCAGTCTCAGACCCGGCGATATTCGAGGGTGGCTGATTATCTTCGTACCATCTTTGCTTGGCACGCTTGACTTCTTGTAGGGCATGGCCGTCCTCGAGGGCATTCATAGCGGCTCTGATGCTCGCATCCCTAAACATCTCATCAGCGCGTATTTCAAGATAAATTGCAACGAAAGATTGGAAGCTTACGTTTTATTGGAGCCCCACCCGCTCCCGAGGATTTTGCCATTGAACCCCCATCCCGTAAAGAAAACCGTATAGCAGTATCCTCCCTGGTTGCCGCCCAACCCATCAGTCCAACGATATTCGATAGTGGCATTCTTGCCACCAATTAAGCCGGCAATCTCATTTTTAGCCGCCTTGTTAAGGGGCTTTTCTTTGAGATACTCCTCGGCAACCTCTTTCATCCGCGGCTCGATGAGATCTTTGATCCATTCATCGATAACCTGAGGTCCGCTATCCAAAAGGACACCACCAACATACGCTTCGAACAAATCGGCTAGCGTCTTCGTGCGTGAGACGAGTTCGTCATGTTTCCCTTCGCCGGTTATCAGCTGCTTGTCGAGTTTATACATCAAACACCACTCGTGAAGATTTTTGTTGCCCACGATGCTAGAACGAATAGTGGTCATGGCGCCTTCGCGAAAGGTTGGGAATCGAGAAAAGATGTAACGAGTGACAATAGCGCCAATGTAGCTGTCACCAAGGAATTCGAGGCGCTCATTGTGTAATCCGGCCTCTCCAATCATAGAAGAGGCGCCGTCAACGACGGACTTGTGAGAGAAGACTTGTTTACGGATCTCATCGTTGTTGATCGGGGGCAACTCGGGAGGCCAGATCTTAGCGCGCTTGACAGACGGGTCAGAGGTGTGAGTAGAGAATGGAACAGGTGGGACCGAGCTCGAAATTGACATGGATCGGGTACTACCCGTGCCGGATGCTTTTCTCGAGGAAGGCTCGTGGCTGCCCGATCTCAGTTGACGAGGGTTTATGGGTTCCAGCAAAAGCCCGCTGGTGGTTTTGATGGCCTTCGATGGGGCTATCGAGAGATCCGGAGAGGAGCTACGAGCCTGAACCAGCCATGGCAAGGTTCCTTCGAGTTGCATGGCCTTCATAGTCTTGACGAAACTGGAGCGTTCTCTGCCTAAGATGCGGTCGAGTAAAGGGAACGACATGTCCGGATTGGCATCAACCGCGGAGAGTAAATCTGCTAGGCTCGCATTGAAGGTATTGAACTTTCCGCTAAGTTTATCGGCCGTGCCGTCGAATGAGATTTCGCCGACATCCGCACCGGTGTCCGATAAATCGCCTTCGGAGCCAGTTTCTTCTATGCCGAACTCCCTCTGCGCACGGTGTCGTTTTCCAGGGCGGTCCGCCTGATCATGGTGATAGTGAGATACCTGCTCTAGACGGTCAATCATCGCACTTTTATGGTGACCACGACTCTCAGGATAAGGTACCTCGTGATGAGCGCTCGAGCGACGGGTGGAAGGATGGCGACCGGGTTTAGCATGTCGCGAGGACGACGAACGATGGGTCGGAAGCGGCGAATTCCCAGACGTATATTCTACGTAGCCATTGTAGAGATATCGGGGGTCCTGTTGAGAAGGATGCGGCGCAAAAGACGGAGGAGGGGGGGCCGCGGGGGGGTAGGCGTGATGCTGATGATGATGGTGGGATGTCGAGGACGAAGCCTCGGAATGCTTTCGCTTGCGCTCCCGGTCTCCGTGTGTCATGGCGAAGAACAGGTCTCCGTTAGCGGGATGAAGGAATGGAGAGAAGAGGAGGGAGAAGGGTGGAGATGGAGAGGGAGAGGGAGAGGGAGAGGGAGATAAGATGCGTGGTGGGGTGGAGGAGGAGAGAGGCAGATGGATCCTGGGGAAGTAAACAAATTTGTTTACATTCGCGGCAGCCCACCAAACACCGGGCCCGGCCACGTTCTCGATCTCTCACCCGGCCATTGTGCGCCTGCCCGACGGGTACGTAGATAGACAGAGGAAGACAGAGGAAGATGATATGATAGATGTCTACGGTGAGATGCGCGCAGCAGCGAGCGGTTGACGGAGGCAGGCCGATGTCACACACCTCGTTGGCGCCTCGCTTGCGGTGTCGTCTCCACCAAAACCTCACATCAGCATACTATGATATAGCATATCATGACGACGACCCCGACGACTTCTCTGCTCCTCCGCCTCGCCGGCCTCCTGCTGCTGCTCTTCCCCGCCCTCATCACCGCGGTCACCGTCGCCGGCAGCATCAAGCCGAACAGCGCGCTGCCCTCTCTCGCCCTTCTCCCGCCATCTACCACCATCACGCTCTCCGGCGATAGCCTCCAGGACTCCCGCACCTCCCACCTCTTCGCCAACGGCGCCTTCAGATTCCAAGATGTGAACCCGGGCACCTATCTCATGGAAGTAAACTGCAGAACCCACATCTTCCCCGCCATGAGGGTCGATGTCAGCGACGACGGCCTGGTTGAGATCCACCAGACCTTCAGAGGGAACGAATGGGCCAACAAGGGCGAGAGGAAGCCGCACCCAATCGTAGGACGCCTTGTCTATCCTTCGTAGTAACATGTGTACCGACAGATTTGATATTGCAGGACTTCTACCCCGCCAAAGCCTCCGAATTCTACGTCGCCCGAGAAGGCTTCAACCCCATGAAACTCCTCGGCAATCCAATGATCCTTATCGCCATCGTGGCCATCGGAGGCATGACCCTCATGCCCAAAATGATGGAAAACAGTACGCTATATCATCTATCAATCAAACATATCGAAAGCTAACCGTACTTCTCAGTGGATCCGGAAACTCGCGCCGAATTTGAAAAACAGCAACAGAGTATGGCCGGAGCCCAAAGTAACCCTCTGCAAAGCTTCGACATGGCCGGATATCTCGCTGGATCAGGAAAGAAACCCGGTACTCCCTCCAGTGCATCCAAGCGGAAGTAGATGCCAAACGATAGGTTGTATTGCGTCAAAAATAAAACAATCTCCAAAATTTGGATAATAGACACAACCGTAACCCAAACCATGGAAAGTGACACATAGGTACTAAACCTCTATTCACGTTCTCCACCCAATCGTCCTCCCAGAATGGGGTCCTTCACCTCAACCTCCCCAACCCTCTTAACTCTCGCATTCGCATCTTCCCCTGCCCCCCCGTAACACATGTCCCAAGCCTCCGCACCAACGGGATAAGCGCCAACCATCGTAAACCCTTCTCCGGAACCCCACCCTCTACCCCCGATATCTTTCAAAAGCTTATGGGAGACTCCAACCGGCATAAACATCGCGTCGCCGGTGCTCACCGTAACAGTAATCGCTTGCGGATTCTCGTCCCCGCCGATTAGAATCTCTGCAGTCCCGGAGACGACAGCTAGTGCTTCATGGGTAGTGCTGTGGAAGTGTGATCTTTTGTACATCGTATATCGCCAACTAGGGTTCCAGGAATTGGAGCGGAGAGTCTACATTTGGTATTCCTTCAGTACTTTATTCACGCATTTATATTTCAAGTATCTTGCCTACCTCTTCTATCGCTTCGGGTGAACTTCCGGGAGGAAACGCTGCCTTGTAGTGGATAAATGGGATGTCATGTAACGAGGTATTCGGGATCAACCCGTGGGAAGGTATCTGATGTTTCTCAGGCGTGATGCTTGAAATCGGAGTCGCCATATTTTTCGATGGTTCCTGTCCTAGTCGAATACACGAATCGGTTCGTCAGGTGCGAACCCGCGTTTCTATCAGAGAAAGAAATCCTAAATAAGGGTTGGCGATGTTGGATTTTTGGGTGTGACGTCGGTACACTCTTTCAAATCAGGCGTTTCCAGAATAATCATGTAGCATTGATAGGTACCACAGAGGTAACATCCCCTGACTACCAGTAACATGTCGCATTCAGAAGCGAAATAGATACAAACTTAAACTCAGAACTCCCTAGAACGATGCATTAGAGGCATTTGTACACAAGACCCAAGATAAGGGGAGACACGGTATTAACCTCCATCACGAAACGTAAAAGAATGATGAACTTTCGAGAACAATCCCAGCAAAAGCGTCTGAGCCCGTGCTCTCTTGAAACAAAATTAACATGTATATTAAAAGATAAAAACCCGCTTCAAAATCTAAACTTGCTCTCCTTCTTCTTCCGCGCGTTGTCTTCATCGCGCTTCTGTCGTTTCCTACTCTCAGACGCAATAAAGTCCGAAAGATCCTCTTGGAATCCTTGTTTGTCACGCCTCTGTTGCTCAACCTCGCGTTCGTATTTGGTCTGGATGGCTTCCTTGCTGAGCCCGTCGTCGGCTTCGAGGGTTGATGCGTCGATGGAAACGTCGATATCACCAGGCTTTTTGCGCTATATTTTCGTAATCACATTAGATACGGTCATTGTTTTCGGGTTATTGGGTGCTATGAACGAACCTTTCTATCTTCTTGTCCGAGTACCGGCATTTGCCCACCCTTGGATAGATCGTAGGCGTGTTGTCCACCGAACAAACCGCGGGATCTGATTTCCTGCTCTGGTAGAACCGAGTACAGAGATTTGGGGCCCTCATCTTCGTCCCTATCCGAGGGTCTGGATTTCCGCAGGTCGATATATTCGGGTGCGTCGAATTCACTGGGCACGGAGCTGACCATGCCGGAAGGAGTAGCCATGCCGGATGGTGTTTGCAACCCAGCGCCCACTTCTTCCTCATCTTCTTCTTCCTCTTCCTCTTCATCCTCATCTTCCTCCTCGGATTCGATCTCTTGCAATTCGCCCCATATCGTTCTGTCGATTGGCTCCTGGTTCTCGTTCGACTCTTGCGGTTGCAGGACACCAAAGACGTCACCGTATAAAGGTCTGTTGAATTCATCCACAGGCGGCTTACCCCAGCCTCCAGGGTGGAAACCCCATGCAGCGCCGGCTGGTATCGGAGCGTTTAACCCTGGAATCTTGAGGGACGGATAACTTGGCGGGGGCCCAACTCTCTGCATGTTGATGAGCCACGGGGGTGGTGCATTCGGCGGCATGTTCAAGGCTTCCTTCAATTCGTCGGACAGTTCGCCGGGTCGTCTATCTTTTAGATTTGTCTCCATCTCCTTCCCTTCGTAATAAACCTCGCCGTACATTGTAAGCGGCGGCTTGACCTGGAATCTGAAGAAGGCGTCGTGTAATTTCTGGTAATCTATATCCAGCTTTCCCATCTTCGGCTGAACACGTTCCCTCTGCTTTTGTTTAAGAGATCGTTCATCGTCCTTGGTGTTGTCTCTCATCTCCATGATTCCGGTGGCTTTGATGAATGCGGGGAGGTCGAAGGGCGGTTTCTCGACACCCCGTTTTGAAGACAAATATTCGCGTTTCAACGACCAATGGCTGGGAACAGGGACGCAGTTGCGGTAGGATTTGAGGTGGACGAGCAGTCGCGGGTCGGATGATGATGTATCGGTCCATTCTACAATCTCGGGTCTCTTTACGAGGGTCTAGTTGGAGTTAGTAAGAGTCTGAATTGGACGAGAATGGGGAAGCGCACCTTAAGTTCGGCAACGCTCAGCTTGTCCCGGGCCTTGCGAGCCTTCTTGCTGAGCCTAGCCTCGACATCAACTTGTTCGGCTTCCTCGTCAGGGATGTCGTCTTCGTCGTAGAAGACCTCGCCCTTCTTGTCCTCGACGTTTTCCTTGTTATCGTCCTACGCACGAGGTTAGATGGAATTGCGGAATATCGAGATGTCGGGGAAGGGGCACGTACGCTGGAGAACTTCTGCATGATCCTCTTGTATTCGGCAAAGGCAGCGTCATCTTGGTCGAGGTTCAGATCGCTAAGATCAAAGTTAGGCGTGACTTCAGGAACAAGTGATAACTGGACTTGTTGCTGTTTCTGACCAGGTGGTACCGCGAAAGAACTTGACGAGGAGGCGAGGGTGGCAGTCGATGCGACCTGTGAATGTATGAGGGTCAGCGTATTGCGGTAACCTACGGTGTGTATTCACGCGACTGAGGGACGTACGGATTCGGTGTCAGAGTCGACGACGCTAGAAGTGCCCTGTTTCCGCGCAATCTCCTTCTTGTGCTTCTTTCGCTCGCGTTTCAACTGGTTCTTGGTCAACTTGCGAGGTTTGGCGGCAGAAGACGCGGAGCCGTTGGCGGCCGCATCGGGGAGGGCGACGATGCCGTTGATGACGTCGGTCATGTCTGCGAGGCCGTCGTGAGGGTGGTCGTGATGATGATGATGATGATGGTGGTGGTGGGAGGAGGAGGAGGAGGAGTAGCGATGAAAACAGAACGGAAAAGTGTTGGCGCCGAAACGGTGCCTTGCAGCCGGACCCTTTTCACTCGCCGGATTCAGTCGCCGGGGAACAACATCGCCAGGACATCGCCAACTTCATCCGACAACCGTGGTCTCACCCCGATGCTGTCTCTCTCCAACGATATCAGGCATCGGTTTACGTAGAGGCTTCCCTCCCTCAGACTCTCGCTCGTTCGTCTCCGCCTGCGCCCCGGTGGTCCTCCTGCTCCCCCCCGGCGTCATATACAATACGCAACAGCTCGACGTCCTCCGGCTTCCTCTCGTTCTGTGATGCCCGTCCTGCCCTCCACCTGGCCTCATTTCCCCCGCAGCCGTCCTGTCATCTCGAGGTAGTCCTCCGCATTACGCCTCCCATCATCGGACGGAGCTCCTGACCCCTGACGTTCACACGTACATACATACCTACCTACTGCCATCATCTCCTTCTCTTCCATCCTCCTCGTTCTCTATCCTCATCACCTTCGTTCTCCTTCCCGCCGTCATCGTCTCCGCCTACGCCCTCTCCGCTCCAGGCATGCGATCACCCCAGAGCGCTTCCTCTGCCAAGTCCGTTGCCTTCAGCTTGCCCTCTCCCACCGGAGGCAGCTCCAACGGCAACGGCAGCATCCTCTCCCTCAATACCAATAACTCCTCGTCCGCCAGAGAAATATCGCCCGCCGGCAGCAGAAAATTCCACACTCGCACAAATTCAATCACTCAGGCAATCAGGAATGTCAGGAAACGTAGTGGCTCCACCGCTGAGATTGTTGAGAACCTCAAAGCTCCGATATCGTACAAGCTAGTCGTACGTACCACCGCAAACCCACCCCCTTTGCGCTGCTCCCACGCGGCAATCTCTCTCTCCAGAATTAGCAATTAAATCATGAAACTCCATCGAACCCTGGCTAACTTGACCTTTTCATCCTTTAGGCGATTTGCATATGCTGGTACGGACGTACTTGCTCCTTTCGTCATCTCCAAATGTTCCAACTGATATCTCTCCCAGGTACCTCTCATCCGCCCTTACAAACACCTCCTCGAAATCGATTCTCAACGCCTTCAAGCAACCCGTCACCTTGACGATCGTCCAGTTCGCCTTTGTGACGGGATGGTGTCTGCTACTATCGATAATCGGTCATCTAGCCCCCAGAAGCTTCATCCCCGGCATTCACGGCGGTCTCAAATACCCCAGCAAGGAAATCCTGAGAATCACCGCTCCGCTCGCCCTCTTTCAAGTCGGTGGTCACATCACCTCCAGTTTCGCAACTAGCCAGATACCCGTCTCCCTCGTGCACACCATTAAGGTGAATATGTGTCCACCAATTATAACCCTGTTTCCACTCTAACTTGTTTGAAAGGGACTGTCTCCCCTATTCACCGTCTTTGCCTATCGCATCTTTAACAACGTCCGCTATCCCCGCGATGTCTACGCTTCACTCGTGCCCCTCACAATCGGCGTCATGCTCGCCTGCTCCTTCGAGTTCCGCGGAAACTTTATCGGAATTGTCAGTGCCCTAGTCGGTACCATCATCTTCGTTACCCAAAACATCGTCTCCAAAAAAATCTTCAACAACTCTGCTAGGGCGGACTGGGACCGCAGCCAGGGAGTCAAGTTGGATAAGCTCAACCTTTTAGCCTATTCCTCTGGACTCGCACTCATCTTAACAACCCCGTTATGGCTCTCCTCCGAAGGTTTTGCCTTGATTCGAAAGTACTATGCTGGAGAACGGCTCATCCTCGAAGGCAAGAACAAGTTGAGTGGGGCGGCCCTAGCGTGGGAATTTGTTTTCAACGGCACATCGCACTTTGGGCAAAACATCATCGCCTTTGCAATCTTGAGCATGGTGGAGCCCGTGACGTATTCCGTTGCGAGTTTGATCAAGCGGATCTTTGTGATTGTGATGGCCATAATATGGTTTGGCAACATGCCCACAAGGATCCAAGGCTTCGGAATTGGTCTTACGTATGCCCTCCCTCTAACTGTTTTGAGCCAGTGGAATTGTGTTCTAACGAGAATAATAGCTTCCTCGGCCTCTATCTCTACGACAAAGCCAAAGACCTCGACCGCCGCGAAAAAGCCAAGATCGACCCGAAGCCGGATTTACTCCCCATCTCTGACCCGAAGGCTAGAGTGTCTTCTATGTCGCAATCCTTCGCCTCCAACCCCACAAGCAGTGCGGTCAATCCATCCACAAATGGCGGAAGTTACCATGCACGGCGGGGAAGTGTCAGCAACGGATCCGCAAACATCAACTCCGCTGTTGCTGAAAAGAAAGCCGTAGCCGCGAACGGTGGATACGGACTAGCGAGCGTAAATGAAACCGCCGGAGAGCCGGCGCTATTACCAGGCACAAAACAAGAAAGCACCTGGAAGCCGAACGAAGTTTGGGCCAACGGAACAGCCGTCAAGATGAACGGTGTGGCGACATGATATATTCTATTTTCTCGAGTTTACTAGTTTTTCAACTCGCTTCTGGAAGTTTGGAATACCCGCCATTATTAATCATAATGCTCTATAGAACGTCTTTCACCATGCAAGCCATTCAATCTTCTTCTATTCTATTTCTTCATGTTATTTATGTATTTACTTTCATTTTTTAAGGGAAAATATTAGAACGAGAAAGAGGTGTTAAAATCAGGGTCTGTGTTTTCATATCGGGTTATATTTGGCGGATTCGGGTCGTTTCTTGGGCGGGATGAATTTACTGGTGTGGCTTTTTTCCTCTTTTTTCTTGAGGATATGTTCATGTTTAGTTTTTATGTATAGATGAAATGTCGAAAAAAGATACAAAAGTGTAAATATTGTTATTTATGGTTGAATCGCACGCATGCTATATAACGGTAACAGATGATACCCTATTCTACGATTGCTTTCTTCCATTACTGAGGTTTTGACTGGTTAATCGTAGGTCTCCGTATCAAGCCAATTACGACCTCACACCACATGCTCATATATTAGCCGACCTTTGTAAACCCCCACCAGGTATTTGAATGCTGAACCCTGCCCAGATATTTATTTCCGTTCCACTGATCAATAAACCCTAATGGCAACTTGCCTCCCCAGTTCTCGACCATGATATCAAATCCATCTCCTTCCCTCTTTCTAACATCCATGTATTCCCATAATCTGTGGGACTTAGCGGAACAAATCATCTTTTGAGTTCCGTCGTGGCCCATATACTTCGTTTCGGAACCCGCGTCATTGGTAAACCCCAACCAACCATTTGAACAGTGACATACCCATTTTTGCGATTCTTTTGGTTCGGTGCCGAGTGGGGTGACAGTTATTCCGTTGTTCGAGGGATTGTTTGTGAGGACGTTGTTTGTGGTGGATTCGCTTATGATGTAGACGCCGCCGGGAACTGGGGGGTCGTTTTTAGTTAGGACTAAACCCTTTGGTGGGCTTTCCGGGGATCGAGCTTCTTGATGTTGTCGCTCGGGTTCAGCCGGCGGATTCGGTTTTGTTGGTTCCTTTTCGTTCCGCTTTTCGACCTGTGGGACGCCGTTTTGAAGAGAGTAGTATTCCGGGGGTGCGGAGTCGTCCTCCGTTTCGATATAATTGGTATTTTTAGTCATTTTGAATACCCTTTGATAGAAAGTTTCCTGGTACTCTTCGTTGCGATCAAGCACTGTATCTCGAGCTTGTGGGATCTGGCTTTCTGTCAGAAATGCCAATACCGTGGCGAACAGTAAGATGGCCAAGCTAAATATCAAAAAGAAAAGCAAATCTAGTCTGCGGGATAAACCAAGGCCTTGCAAGGGCTCGAGAAGGAGGCTTGTGGTTTTCATCAAAAGGTATAGGCGGGAAAGAGGCGTGAAACTATTTCCCCTACATTCCTGAATTTAATGATCGAAGGAATTAATGGTTTTCTAGTTTTTCAAGAGGGGATCACACAAATTGTGTACAAGTGACATCGAGAGTATATTTTCAGGCATCATTAGAAATGCAATGCAGGCTCGCGGCACACACATTGTCGTTTCCAACACGACACTGTTGGACTTTGTGTGTTGAATCTGCCTTGTATACATGTACATGTTCATTGAGCTAAGATCGATATCCCAATCAAAGAATACACTATTTGTAGCACCGGGGATTTATATCAGGGCCATGGCCATGAAAAAAAAATGATGACACATGTGTCTGGCAGACTATTCAAAGCGTGTTTATATTCTCTACCACTCCCTAATCTCACTTCTCTTGTTATGAGATATCTCGACAACCCTACGTGCTAATAACATTCAACCCACCTTTGTAAACCCCCACCAATTGGAGGACTCCTCTGCTTTGACCAAAACCACTTGGTCATCTCGAGACACAACATCGAGAGGCCGTTTCCCGCTCCTGTGTTCTACCATGATATCGAACCCCTCGTTTTCCCTCTTCCTAGCTTCAAAATACTCCCATTTGCGTTGATAAGATGCCGTACAAATCAACTTGTCTGTCCCGTCATGACCGAGATACCGTGTCTCGGGACCGCCATCATTCGCAAATCCGAGCCAACCGTTAGATCGATGGCAGACCCACTTCTGAGACTTTTGTGGTTCTCCTTTCAAGTCTGTCAAGGTGACTTTGCCTTCTTTGTGCGTGATGAGCTTCGAGGTTGAAGCTTGGCTTATGATATAGACTGAACCAGGTTCCGGGGGGTCATTCTTGTCTAGATTCGTCGTTGTGGCTCGCCGCTCTGTGTTAAATTTTGCCCTGTCAGAGTTGTTCCGTTTGTTTTCCTTGAAGGATTTACCTCCTGAAGTATATGCTGGAGGCTCTTTCATTTTGTCAAGATTGGCCATCGTTCTAGGAAGTCCTCGAAGAGGGCGGTTGATGCATATGACAGTGACTTTAGAGCGTTCGCCGGATTGGATCCTGTATATGCAGATTCTCTAAGCGTAGCTGAAGTGCTTAAGAGGATTGATTGAAAGAAACTAAACGTTTGATAACCCGAGTGTGGAAGGGACATGGAAAACTTGAGGAGATTCGGCCTTCAGCACGACATGCCGCGATATTTCTAGAAATGAAATATTCATACTGGAAGACTTGTGGGCATTTTTCAGGCAACTTATAGCAGAGGGCGGCAGGACCATATGTCCGCATGCATCTTCCGCACCCTTCCTCCAATCAAGAGCTCGGATGACATGTTGGCTCGTACCAGAGTGCATCACTTCAGGGTCCTCTCGTACTGACGTCAGGATAGTTCGCCTTCTCTTTTCAAAGTTAGGTTTTAATTCTGGATGCGTCCCACGGCAAAAGAACCGATGAATCATGAGCAGAAATTCTTGGGTGCATTTTTACAATTTGCAGTGCTTGTAGGATAACATCCAGAAACTAAACAATTCAAAAAGCGATGCTGCTCCTGTTTTACTCCATCTCCGAAAAAAAAAAAGCCCACCACGCCTCCATGTACCGCTACAGTTACGCCATTCAATTTGTCAAACCGTCGATTTATTATTGGGGAGTTTTATCATCACCCAAAGCGGTGACCTGTTCACAAGGATGTTAGTGGGGGTGACGAATGCGTGGGGATAGGATTACGTGGACGTACGACACTGTCTTTCTCGATGCTGGGCTTCCAGTCGGACTGGGCGTTGACTTGAAATTCGAGGTTCTTGAAGAAGTCGACAGCAGACTGAGTGGCTGTGAAAGCATACGATCTGTGGGAGTAGGTGAGTAGGTTGCTTCGAGGGAGTATGGAGGGTAGTTGTGGCGTATTAGTTAGGAGGCGGGTGCTTACTTGATGAATGCTAAATACCGACAAATGTTAGCGAGAGTTCTTGTATCCGAATAGAGGGTCATGCCTTACAGAATTCGTGGGTGATAGCGGCACCGGCTTTTTTGAGCTGGTCGATAGATTGGGCGACGAAGGAATCCGGAGAGTCTTCGGGGAAGGTTATCATGAAGCTCTCAGTCACTTGCTGGCCCGAGGTAACGGCGTAGGCGAGACTGATCATGAAGAAGAAGAGGAGAGAGAGAAGTCTGAACTGCATTTTGGGTGGATTTAAGTGCGGATACTGGTATCTGCTGGCTTTTAATCGTTATTGCTGTGGTTATGGTTGTGGTTGTGATGATGGCTGGAGGGGAGTCGGTGGAGGGGTGCGATGTTTCATTTATATAGCGCCGTCAAGCAGTCAGGTCCGAGCACGAAAACGACTGCTGCCAAAAGAGCCTCGATTCCACGCACGCAGGGACAGGCAAGTACGCACCATGCGACATGACATGGTCTCGCTCGGAATCTGACACCACCCTCACCTCGAGGAGTATCACGAGATGCGGCACCGCATTGCCCTACAAGTGCCGCATGGTGATATTGTGCGGTATCCGGCTCGTTGAATTTTGTCCGCCATCTCAAAACACCATCTCCGGTTCTTTCAGCAATTGATTATTCAATCGCAGCAGCGCGTCTCCACCATCCAGCCATCTTACCTTCGCTAATTGCACCTCGATATTACTATATAATCCGCAGCTATATTCCCTTATACTCACAAATTACCGGGCATTTTCTCATTTGCGCGTTTGATGGCGAGAGTGCCAGAGTGCTCTAAACCACCCCATCCCATCTGAGCCTTCAAAGGCGCCAGGGCACCCAGTCAGCCATGAACAGATACGCCCCCAGCTACCGTGATGATAGGAGGGACAGGGACAGGGACCGAGATAGGAGGTCGCCATCCAGAGACAGACGATACCGCTCACCGTCTCCGCGACGAAGAACTAGTAGATCGCCTTCCTCGAGAAGACTCCGGTCCCCGTCCCCGCGAAGGGGCATCGATTCATACACACCAGCCAGTGCTTTCGCGCGGAGGAGGCACAGCCGTACTCCACCTCCCCCGAGGGCTGATTGCTACGTCCCCTCGTCGGCGGGGGGTGGTAGCTGGCGGCCAGGCGACCGTTCGCCCATCCGACGGCGAAGATCGCGAAGTCCGTTGTTCGGGCGCCCGCGCTCGAGGTCCAGGAGGAGATACAGCAGGTCGCGAAGCCCGGTGAGGCGGCCGAGATCGAGGACCCCTCCTCATCTGAGACGGGCTCGGTCTCCCAGGCTTCGATCGCCTTCGCCTCGCCATGGACGACGGTACCGATCCCCCAGCCCTCGAGGAGCCCGTTCTCCAGGGTACAGAAGATCCTCCCGCTCCCTAGAAAGGCCCAAAGACACAGCGACTACAACAGCGACTTTATCAAAGACTCCTTTACCAAAGTCATCTGGCGATATCAAAAGATCCGACAAAGACGCACCGCCCATCTCACCTTCTCGTTCCGAGAAGAAGTTTCCATCGGGCCCTGCTACGAGTAATACAGCTTCGATATCTGCTCGCCCGTCACGACCGAGATCACCATCTCCACGACCTTCCCGACATTCAATTGTACCGATCGCTTCATCATCAACATCCGCCCGCCCTGTCTCACCATCTCGCAACCCGCCATCCCGTCCGCGGTCACCTCCTCCCAAACCCAGCGGCCGGCGAGCATCACCGGAACGTGCTACCTTGATCAGGTCGAAACCGGATTCGCCGCCTACCCATACCCCTCGACAGCATTCACCTCCCCCTAGATCCCCCAGAGACCGATCTCCAATGAGTAGAAACCGCCATCGCGATTCCTCTCACCGAGAGTCTTTGACGAGAGACGGAACTCCCAAACGACCTCTTTCTCCTTCGAGAGCCCAGCACTCCGCCTCTCTGGGCGGGAGAACTCCTCTGCATGATTCGAGAGCGTCTCGAGGACATAGTCCGCCTCGAAGACCCACGGCAGCTACCAGCCCACCCCATAACAGCACCAGACCTAGATCGCCGCCTCGCGGTCCAGCAGCCGACCGGCGATTGCATAGTCCTCCTCGTCAACCTCGTGCTCAGCGACCTCGATCTAGGAGCCCTATGCAAATTGATTCAAGGGATCCAGGACCTCGAGACACACCGAGTCGATCTTCGGACTCTCGAGACGCAGGGAAACCTCCAATCACACCGATTGGGCCCAGGGCGACCACTCTTCGTGGAACACCAGCAGCACCATCGACCCCTGCTTCGAGTTCTTCGGAAGCCACTTTCGCACCGCCTACTGGGCCCAAGAATATGGTTGTTCCTACCGGACCACGAGCTGGTGGATATCACCATCACACGCCCTACCGCGGCGGCTATCACGGCAGCTCCATTTCGCACCCCCCACCTCCACCGAGACAACCTGTTCAACCACCGCAGCCGTTAGTTGTTGGGCCTCCGATTAAACCAGGTGGACAGCTTCTCCCGCCAATCAACCCCGAGATCGCCGAGCGCCTTCATCGACTGAGGGTGGACCAGGCGAAATTAGAAGAAGAAGTTAGAATCGCGCAAGAGAAGCAGCGAAAGAGCTTGATGGAATGGGAGAAGGGTGAGCACGAGCTCGCGACTCTCTCGATGAGGGTTGATGTTCTTGAGAAAGCCTCGATGGAGGGATATGTTGAGGGCAATGGCATGGACGTGTATACGAACGGAATTCACATTTGAAAAGCAGCGTTTGCCATTACCCCACGCCGGGGCGCACTGTCGGCATTATAGTAGCAGATGAGAGAGAGTGCGCGCGCGCTGTAATTATAACCAAGGAAGAGGCTAAATGCAACTTATCCAATGAAAGTAGTGATAATGATAATACTTGATGCCTCCAACATCGGAGGGGATTTAGCGCGGCCCCAACGCCATGCAGGCCGGGCTCCGAGGCAGGAGAGGTCCTAATTTCTGAGACTCCGAGATCCCCAACCTGGCAGCGCAAGCGAGGCACGCTAAAAATTAGGATCAAAGGTGGGCAGCCGCCTGAGCTTCAGAGCAGACCTCTGTTTATAAACCGCTGTGACTTTGGACCTGACTTTCGTACTTGACTTCATTTGACTTCATACTTGACTTCGCTCTTGACTTCGCTCTTGACTTCGCTCTTGACTTCGCTCTTGACTTCTCGTCCGGGCTCTTCGGTGGTTGTTGCATTGCGATCCCAACGGAATTTCGTCGAAAACAGCGACGCCGGACAACGTCGAGAGCGCGCCTGTCAAAAGAAACCGGAAGCTCTCCCTCTCCTTCTCCTCAAACCGTATCTTCTACTATCTTCCTCCTCAATTGACGGTACCTAGAAGTCACATCTTCCACCCCGTAAGTCTGCCCGCCATCGCTCGCATTGTGGAACCGGTTACCGAGCTATCTAGGACGTGGGTAGCTCTGCTAGCGGCAGGTACCTTTTCGGCACCTGATCTCGAGCCGGGGTTGTTTCTCCAGAGTTTCTCAATTAACCCTTCTTCACAAGCCAGAAAACTACCACCTCTCTCCAGTTACCATACGAAAGAGCCGCGCGATAGTTAGGATCCCTGCCGGAACGCTCAGCTGTTATTTCCAGTTTTTGTTCATCTCCGGACAACCTTCATCGAAGAATCTCTCCTCCCTGAAAATCGAATCTCTAGATCTCGATCCCTCTAGGTTTTCGATCCAGAAACATCTCCACTCTTTCACATATCACGATACACGCACGAACACAAAATGTCGGGAACCCTAGCAGACCCAGCGAGCCCAGCGGCCATTCCTTCTTCTCCCTCGATTAAGAAGAAGCCAGTGTCGTTCAGCAATCTGTTACGTGAGTTTCCCCATATCTTTATCACATTTCGCGATAGCCGAGGCGCCTTGAATTGAGACTGACCGAGAATTTTGACGAGCAGTTGGTGCCGGCTTGAACATGTTTGAGTAAGTGGATTGTAGAATTGGTAGCTTGGATTGAAACTGACGTGTGGACTTTCGTCGTCCGCAGGGTCACCACTCTCGGTCAGGTACGCATGAACTTCTCATCGGTTTGATAGGATAAGTCGGGGACTAACAGTTTTGTACAGCCTTTAGAAGTTATCAAGGTACTCTCCCAGCCTAACGTATACATGTCCGAATAGAAATTAACAACCCGCCCGATTAGACCCACATGGCGGCGAACAGAGGAGATACGCTACCCACTTCGATTCCTAAGATTTGGGCCAGAGGTGGCGTCTTTGGTTTCTACCAGGGCTTAATACCGTGGGCCTGGATCGAAGCTTCGACCAAGGGCGCCGTCTTGTTGTTCGTTTCTTCCGAAGCCGAGTATGTTCGTCAAACATCTTCTGAGCATGGATAACCTGCTAACGGGTTCGAAAATCAAGGTACTATGCTCGCACAGCTGGTGCCGCTCCCTTTTTGGCCGGTATCTCTGGTGGTGTCGTCGGTGGCGTCGCACAAGCCTATGCGACAATGGGTTTCTGTACATGTATGAAAACCGTCGAAATTACCCGCCACAAGCAAGCTGCTGCCGGAGCGGCGCCGCAATCTTCCATGGCTGTGTTCATGGACATATACCGTCGCGAGGGTATTCGTGGTATCAACAAGGGTGTGAACGCTGTCGCTATCAGGCAGATGACCAACTGGGGTAGCAGATTCGGTCTCAGTCGGTTGGCGGAACAAGGTATCAAGAATGTAACGGGTAAGGGAGAGAAGGATTCGTTGAGCGCTGTGGAGAAGATTGCGGCGTCGGCATTGGGTGGTGGATTGAGCGCGTGGAACCAACCAATTGAGGTTATCAGAGTGGAGATGCAGAGCAAGACTGTTGATCCTAACAGACCAAAGAATTTGACGGTCGCTAAAGCGTTCAAGTGAGTGTTTTATTGTATATGGGAGCGGTAAAGGGTTGCTGATTGTTGGCATAGCTACATCTACTCGAACAACGGTCTCAAGGGATTGTACCGCGGTGTGACACCCAGAATAGGTCTTGGTATCTGGCAGACGGTGTGCATGGTCGGCCTCGGTGACATGTAAGGACAATTGCTTCCCATGGGTTGAAAAGAGCTGACATTATTTTGCGCTACAGGGCCAAGGAGGCTGTCGAGAAGCTCACGGGTGAGAAGGTCACCGCGAAGCATTAAATGACTTGACAGGCTGTACTCCATAATCAAGAAATGTCAAGTATGGAAAGTAAACGTACGGGGGCTACAAGGCGAGGTGGTTTTCTGGTATACATGGCTTTTATTTCTCATGTTTTTATATATTCTGGCGGTGGATTGCCATGTTGTAGCAGTGCTGCGCTGTCCAAAATCTCTTGCCCTATTATCTTGTGTCTATATTTCTCTGTTTCTCCTTCTTTCTGGTTGTGGATATGATTTTAATGCCGTTCGGGCTGGAGAATAGACGGTGATACATGTGATATAAAAGTGACAGAGCGTGTTGTTTTTTGCTGGTCAAACGTCCAGCTTCCCATCAGCGTCTGATTGATGACGGGAACATCCCTTCCTCTGCTGTATCAAATATACGACTCCGTCAATCGACGCTTCTTCTTCTTCTTCCCCTTCTTCTTCCCCTTCTCCTTCTTCTCCCTCTTCTTCTTGTTCTTCTTCGCTAGCTTCGTCCGCTCCTCGCCTACTCCAAACGGCGACAGCAAACCACTCCATCCGAGCTCCAAGCTAGCAGGCCACTTAGCTTCACCGTAGAAAAGCACCCGTATCGCATCCAAACCTTCGCCAGTTACACAGCCGCTACCCTTCTTTCCGGATCGCACCCGACAAGAGACACCGAGCCCGCGCCTATCCGTACGTACACACTCTCTCACCAACCCTCATGGGTTCCGACGCTGCAGCAGGCGCTGCATTGCTTGACTGGGTAAAATCCTCCCCCCACTATACTATACGCACACGACGAGCCAATCTTTACAAAAACTCGATAAGCATTAACAATGCCTATAGATCAAGCTCTTCCCGATCGATACCGATATATCCAAGCTCAGCGATCTCAGCGATGGCACCGTAATCTGCAAGCTACTCCGTACGTCGCACCGTCTCTTTCTTTTGGTGTTGGGGATTCTCACCTGTTTTGGTGAATTTTCGCGCGCGCCGGGGCGCGTTTTCGCCAGCTCTTACCAGATGCAGTCGTTTTCCTTCTTTGCTAACTTGAACGGACGAACGGGGACTGCAGTTGATATCGATAGCTACGCTTTCCGCGACGACCTTAGTAAGATCGGGCAGTCGGACCAGTGGGTCGTCAAGTTCCAGAACCGTTAGTAACCTCTTCGCTACCGTTACCGACACCACGAAAACACACGGATACCACGAGTTCACTTTCGGAACAGAACGAAGGCTGACCGGATATTTAATATGGTTTTATAGTCAAAAAAATCCACAAGGCACTATTACATTATTATACATCGACTTTAGGACTCCGTGCCCCTTCATCCTCTAAATATGCGCCAGATCTACTATCTATCGCCCGTGAAGGGTCTAGGAGGGAGCTTGTCAAGGTATGCGCGGTATATACGAAGCCGATTGCAGAGCTCTAGCTAATCTTGAGATCGTGCTTTAGCTTGTCAAACTCGTCGTAATTGTCGCCGTCCAGTCCGAGCGGCGGGAGCATTACATCACAAAGATCCAGCAGCTAAGCTCAACATCCCAGACCGAGCTTATGCTTGTCATCAATCAGGTGAGAGCTGTCCAAATTTGCCCGCTTATTACAATTCTCAAGAATCCAATTCTAACCTATTCTCTAGATGATGACACTAGATGAGCAAGATGGCGGTGACGATGGTATAGACAAGCTCGTCTCTCATACGTATGCTCTTGACACGAGATATCTTACTGCCCTAGCAAAGGCTGATCGAGTTCTAGCTCTGAAACCGAGTTCCAGATGGAGGAGGAGATTAGTCGGCTTGTCACTGAGAAAGAAACCCTGGATAACGAACACAAACAGCTACAAGATCGGTTTTCGAAATCGCAGACGACTAACGAGGAGCTTCGATCGGAAATTCAGCTTTTGCAAGACCGTCTCACTGACGGTGGAGGTGTTTCGAGCACTGCTCCATCCAAAGCAGATATGGTGCTACAGATCCAACTTGATCAACTGCAGGCAGATGTGTACGTCACCGTCTATTAACGTTCTCAAGTCATAAGCTAATGAACTACAGTCACAAAATGGAGGATACAATTGGCGAACGCGATGCGACAATCTCCACCAACGAAAACACTATCAAGTCTCTCAACCGCAAAATTGACGATCTCACCCGTACCTCTGATCTCGTCGAAAAACTAAAAGATGAACTCGACACCTCAAAGCATACCATTGAAAAGCTGCGCAAAGAACAGAATGTCATGCAACATTATAAGAAGAAACTAGAAAGCATGCCCGAGTTAGAAAAGCGTCTGAAATACCTTGAAGAAGAGAACACGACTATGCAACGAGAAAATGTCCAAATGGAAGAGGCTATTCGATCAAACACTGGGGACAAAAAGTTGATCGGAACATATAAGAAGCAGGTCGACCGATACGAAGCTGAGCACGCTGAGTTACTTAAGGAGAAACAGCGGCTCGAGTTGGAGAATACCGGCATGAGAGAGATAGTTGTAGGTGCTGAAAGCCAAAGGAACAAAGATACAGAACTTATTCAAACGCTGGAGGTCAAAGTTCGGGAGCTAGAGAACGGGATCATGGGACAGGTTGCCGAATCTATCCAGGGGGATTTAGATTCCGAGATGAACTTCAAGGGCGTGACAAAGACAGACCTCAAATTGAGGATAAACAAACTGGAGAGAGAGAACCAGGCCCTCAAGGAGAATGGAGCTAAGTCTGCGGATTCCACGGTGCTGCAAAGCTTGTTGGAAGATAAAGAGAAAGCACGATACCGGCTCGAACAAGATGTTCTGACCGCGAATGGAGACAGGTTGGCGCTCGAAGCCGAGCTTACGGCGCTCAAGTCTGGCGCGGCAATCGATGAAGGGTATGTGCAGTGGTGATCGATCTAGCATTCAAAAGGTTTGCGGCTAAATGTTTTGTAGGTCTGGTATCGTCCAGCAGCTTCGCAAAAACATCGACGAGCGAGATATGATCATTCAGGAAACGAGGAAGCAACTTGATGACCGGCCACCAGTTTCTGTTAGCACAGGAGACGCATCTATCAACAAGCTTCTAGTCGAGAAGGATGAGCTGCAAAGACAGCTTGCCGAGATCAAGGACTCGTTATTGGACTGCGAGAAGAGTAACGGGGAGCTCAAAGCATCTCTTGCAGCTATTGGTGGTTCTACCGAAGGTCGACATGGCGAGCTGGAGAAGCGCGTGCTACAGCTGCAAGATAAGCTTGAGGATAGACGAGAAAAGGCTATCAAGGCCCGCGAGGTAAGAATCTCCATAACGGAGGCGCTTTACATTCTTGTTGACTGATTCGATCTCAAAAATAGCATATAAAGAAGCAGAATACCACGATAAAGGAATTACAAGACGAACTCGAAACAGCAAAAACATCCGGAGGTAACAGCAAGAATAGCGCAGATTACGAGGCCCTCGTCGCCAAGAATGAAGTCTTACTGAAAGAGGTGGACCTCATGACCAGTGCTTGGTACGATATTACGTCGAGAATACAATCAAATACTGTGACCTTGGGCAGAAGGAAAGAAGCACCCGTTAGTTGGCTTGGGAAACAAAGACACGGTGTTGCTAACTTCACAGTGAGTCAAATCCTTTTTTTTTTTTTTTTAATTCAAGAAAATAGGGCATGAATTAGCTAACAATATCAAAGTCTCAGAGGCGCTAACAATCCGCCCTAAAGGTTTCCTTTTTTTTTTTTACCTTCCAACATCTTGGTTTGAATTCCCGCTACCAGCCCTGGTTTCGCGGCCTCGCGGTCTTTTCCCTTTTCTTTCTTTTGAACCTCATTCGACATGACTGTACGAGAAAGTTGGCATGGATTTGGAGTTTTAGTTGTTTTGATAATAGCCTGCTGATTCAAGATCTCGCTCTTTTCTAAATTTACCCCCCGCATGCAGCTTAGAGTCTTTTTTTTAATGAGTAGAATTAGCCGCCCCTTGTAATCGTTCAACTTCTCTGTTCTGAGTATTTACAAGTTACTTTTTTTTTGGTATATACATTTCCCTTTTTCTTCCAGTCCAAATATTCAACCCGTAATGTAAAGAATTATTACAACTTTTTTTTCTCTATTTTATAATACAACCATATAACTTTAATTTTCAGTTGGTGCATATCACTTCACCTTGGTATCCCTTTGTCAAATCCAGATCGCAATATGATATCGTGTGCCTCAAATCATACCCAGTCAACGGGCTCTTTCAAAACCTTGAGCATCCGCTCTTCTTTGGAGCCCGGGGTAGGTTCGTGCATGTACTGCCATCTTGCCGTCAACGGCAAAGACATCAATATCCTAACAAAAAAATAAGGCGTTAACGTAACTTGAGCCACCAACCGAAGTATAGCTAAAGGAATGGTGAAACTCACGATTCAACTCTTGCCCCGGGTGTACTCAGCCCAAAACTAGTCCCACGATCGTGCACTAAGTTAAACTCGACGTATCTACCCCGCCTCAGCTGCTGCCACTCCTTCTCGGCTGGCGTGAATGGCATATCCTTCCTCTTCTCGATTATGGGTACGTAACTTGGTAGGAACGCTTTCAAGCAATCCTGCACGAACGCAAACAGCTGCTCGGGATCTTTATCGTCTAGATCGTCGAAGAATATGCCTCCGACGCCACGGCATTCCGCTCTGTGTTTCACAAAAAAGTACTCGTCGCACCATTTTTTGAACTTGGGGAAATATTCTTTGTCGTGCTTATCACAGGCCTCTTTTATCGTCTTGTGGAAATGAATTGCGTCTTCATCGAAGAGGTAGCTGGGGGTGAGGTCTGTGCCACCGCCAAACCACCAAGATTGACTGCTACCGTCCGGGTTCACGGTCTCAAAATAGCGGTAGTTGAGGTGTACTGTTGGCGCATGGGGGTTATGGGGGTGCAAGACCATGCTCAGCCCCGCAGCGAAGAAATCGAGGGGTTCACCGGTTGGCGAGGCGATGTTCTTGTGATCCACTCGCATCTTTTCGACCGCTGCAGGGGGTAATTTCCCATAGACTATCGAGATATTTACGCCGGCCTTTTCGAAAACGTTGCCGTCTTGCAGGATGCAGCTTATGCCGCCTCCGCCGTGAGATCGTTCCCAGGTGTCGATTTTGAAGGGTGTGCCATCGATTTCGGACAATTTAGCAACAATCTGGGTTTGCTGTTCCTTGATGAACTGTTCCATGCGCAGACGCATGGGAGAATCCGTGGTAACGCCATTGTCGTATTTCTACTGAGTGAGAGAAAGGGTCCTGCGTGAGTATTCCGTTTTTTTTTTGTTTATTTTATTCTTTTCGTTGCCTAAACTTCTGGGAACAACTTGGCAAGAAGTCTGGGTATACGGAAAACGCATAGCAGGATACGGGCAATTGTTGACGCACCATCTTTTGGTCTTGCTGGTTGATGGGGACGGGATTCTTCTTGGAGTCGCATTGCATCGGCGAGGTTGACTAGATCCAGAGCATATTGGGCGATTAGCGTTTCCACCCAGATTATGATTAAGACAATACAGTCGGTTAATTTGGAAGGATTTATTTTTTGGTTACATATCGCCAATAGGAAAATCCAAGAGCAGCGGCGCTGGCACTCGCCGAAGCTGCGACCTTAGCCATTGGGGACCATTGGAAGGCACTCTCCGCACCGCGGGACCAGGTTGTATTCAGTCGTCTGGCGGAGATGCTCGGTATTGAACGTTGGAAAGATGTCGCATTCCGTATACACGACGAGCTACGGAATGCCCTCATCTCGGTTGGTTTGGAGGCTCGCCGTACACTGACTCGAGGGTCGATGACGGACCTGCAGACTGGGAGGGAGGGGGGCTGATCGCAGTCGGATTTAAGGGTCTGAAACGAGTGTGACAGGTGGGAAGGAAGGTTGCGCGGGGCCGATGGCGAGTGGATTTCACGGAGGTCGTTGTGATCGGAATGTTGGGTTTTATAGAAGCGGACTGGAGGAGTGTCGGCCAGAACCGGCGCGTTGACGATGTCGTGTGAATCGCGTGACCGCCGTCCGCCAATTGATTATCCAACACCCGCAACGCACTCCGAGATGTCTCCCTCCCCAAAGCAGTCTAAGTTGCACCGGCAGTCCCTCCCTCCAGCGGGTATCGCGGCGGTGGAGGGCGAGTGTCCAGGGCCGAGCCGTGGTGGGACTCGCTGGCCGGTCCACAGCATTTCTCTTCGCTGGTGGTCTCCTCCCCAAATCAATGCACGGTTTGCGAGGCTGCATCGTCCTCGCTGCACGATCCATGCCCTTGCTTTGCGCGAAGGCGGTCGAGGCCAGACAGAATCATCATACTCGGCCTAAAAAACAAAGATAACTCGCTCAACGAACATACCGTGGAAGGCAGCGTGCAATATCGTTGGCCGTAAGAGGAAAATAACTCGGCTGAGAGAGATAGCTTGCAGTTAGGCAAACTAGTCAATTATAGCGGCGTTTTTGATACATGTACCGTATACTATCTCCGAGGCTGGGTTTCGATTGAGTGCGAAGTACCTCGATACCGAAGCATTGACCAGGAGCTGTAAAAATAAAAATCACGAACCTGTTTTCTAAAGAGTCGAAGCCAGGGTGACCAGCACCGAGACCACCCGTTCGAGTCCCATTGGTTGTGGCATTGGTGGTAGCAGATTGTCTTGCATTCGACGCCCTATCCTGGCACAGATATCATGCATAATGCATCTATCTATTCATCTGAGGGGCGAGCCCCGCACCATTATATCCTGCGAGGGATCATTCCATTCGAGACACCGGCCCTTGGTATCGTGCGATTGGTATTTGATTGATTGGTTAAGCAGAGAGTGGAGATATAAAAGATATAAGTACAGACGAATATATAAAGACCCTGTAGCCCCGCGAAGGTGAAGCAGAATTTCTCTCCCTCAGCAGATCATGCTTCGCATTCTTTCCTCAGATCCCCCCCAGAAAGCAAAGACAGAGCTATAAAATTGCCAGTGGTTTACGCCACGCACGTCTTACCTTCTCAATCGTCCCAAACCTCTTCATATTGAACAGCCCCACGCGATGCAAATCAGCAGGAAGGCTAGACGGAAACTGGGGCCGCATCTCAGCCATCCAAATATGATAACACTCCCCTTTCCTGCGGGGCTCTTTGCCCCAAAAAAATATACAGTCTCGACGAGACGACGAACTGGACCTCGGGCTTGGGGAGATATGAGAACTCTCCCCTTTCCTGATCCTGGCGGTGGGCTGGGGTCTTCAACAGACATGTAATTATGTCTTTTCTCTTTGGGGAGCCTGGTCTGTGCCACTTTATATATGATCGGATTACCACGAAGCGCCCGCGACGGGCATGCTATCGTTGGGTCTTTCGCACGATACCGATTCCACAGGCTCGGGTGGGTGGTGTATTTTCGAATGAGGGAGCCGGGGAGGCCGATATGTTTCAGAGGTCTGACGGACGAAGGCCGGCACCAGGCCAATATATCTGGACCGGGGAAACGACAGTCTAGATACGTGCCGGTTAAGGCTTGCTTCTCTACAGCCAAGCTTCCCCCTGGTAAACTCGAGGTAAGAGTAGGTGGTTTCCCTATGCGAAGGAATTGTCTAGGTTGGTAGGGCAAGTCGACTTTAAAGCCATTGAGGCATCCCGAGAGGACGCGATATCCATCATGAGAAAGGTAGGAAGTGGTACGTTGGCTTTCTGACACCGATGGAGTGATGAAACCTCTGGAGCTGGGTTTGCGGTTGGCGCCACGGGGGGGGAACAGCAGGATGGCCAGCCCCGTTTCTCCCCCCGTGCTGTTCAAATTCCCCTGAATGGACGGCTACCGACGATACTCTTGGAAAGATAATTTGAGAAGTTGATATGGATCAATCAACTTTTCGGGGTATCTGCCGGTGGGTTTTCATATCGCTATTACACCTCGAAGATGATATCCGGAGTCTTACGAAGGGTATTTATACGAATTATTATTTGGGTGCGTCTATGTATATATGTATATATTTATGTTTATTCGACCGCTATTCAGATCACTAGTGATCAGGATGTATATATTAAGTCCGCAGGAATGATATGGATCAATCAACTTTTCGGTGTATCTTGAAACCAGAGCCACTACCAATAGCCCGCGTAGATATCAGGATTATGAGCACTGACTCGTGCGGAATATGAGATCGAATTGAAGACGGAAAAGCGCCTCTGTCCGGCGCAGTTCGTCGACGTTTACAGAGAACACGCTGGGAGGAGACGACTCCAACGCGGAGTAGCGTGACGGAAGCGTATTTCCAGATTCGCACTACGATTCTCGGCGGACGAGACGGATAGGACTCAATTAACCGACGTGCTTGTGCGCTGCCTTGCCCGATATCGAGGAAGGGCCTGAGGGAGTGGTTAGAGGGTATCTCATGGAAGTATGCGTGTGTGTGAGCGTGTGTTGGGATGCGGCCCAAACGAGCTAGAGAGGGAGCGCAGGCAGCCCGGCGATTGGCCGGCAAAGGCAGCTAGCTGGTCCGGCATGGGTATTCCCACCAAGCGTCGACATCATCGGATGGGCGTTTTTATTATTAGACTCCTCTGAGAGAGACGTTGTAAGAGAGAGAGGTAGAGAGAGAGAGGGAGAGGTGTGGTTGGGGCCACCCCGTGATTACGTATCACGTTAATCCGTCAGCCTTCCTCTCCTCTCGTCCCTCCCCTCTTATTCCTCCTCTCTTCCTCTCCTCGCCAAACGCACACCGAACTCTCCTTCACCTCCCATCGCTCATCGCAGCTCCCTCCCCGCAGACAGGTGCGTATCCCCCCCTTGATATCCATCCCAGATCGCACTCTTCTGAAGCTTGCCTGCCCTTTTGTCGCTGTGACTCCCCAGCTGCGGATGCTTGCGCGCGCCCGCCGTCCAAGCTATATTGCGGTGCTAACTAGCTAACCCCGCCTCCTCTCTCTCGCCCCTTCCCACCCACACACCCATGACTAATTCCGCTGCCCGCATCATTCTTCTTCTTCGGTCGATGGTTGGCTGCTTGATTGACTGATTACCCATCACCGGCTGCTCTTTCGACATCCTTCTCTTTTATTCTTCCTCTCCCTCTCCCCTTCCTTCCATCTCTCCCATCCTTTTCTTCCTCACCTCACCTCACCCTATCGAAAAACTACCTCTCTCAACATCCCACTCTCGACTGACAAACTACCACCTCAACTATCCAGACTTCCTCAAAACCTCCGAACCACCGCTTCACGCTTCAAGCAAAACCCACCTATCAGCCATGGCCCGATCAAAGTTCAAGGACGAGCACACCTTTGAGAAGAGAAAGGCGGAAGCCGAACGTATTCGGCAAAAGTACGCCGACCGTATCCCGGTACGTCACTCCCCTCCCCTTAACCCGCCAGCTTCTAACAAACCCCTAAAGGTCATTTGTGAAAAGGTGGAAAAGTCGGACATCGCTACCATCGATAAAAAAAAATATTTGGTACCTGCCGACCTCACGGTCGGCCAGTTTGTATACGTTATTCGCAAACGTATCAAGCTGTCTCCAGAGAAGGCCATTTTTATTTTTGTCGATGAAGTCCTTCCACCCACCGCCGCTCTCATGAGCTCCATTTATGAAGAGCACAAGGACGAGGACGGATTCCTCTACATCACGTAAGTTGGAACTCTCATCACCTGAAAGCACGCGAATCGTCAGCTGACCCTTATGACTCCTATCCCCCAGCTACTCTGGTGAAAACACCTTTGGCGACGAATACCTCGCTTGAAATCCTGCAAACGTTTCCCGCCGTCGTAGGCGAACATAGCTGCGAATCACGGAAATTATAACGATACAAACGTCGCTTTTGATCATTTTTTTTTTGGGAGGAGATTCAAGGGAAATTAAGCCGGGGTTATGGTGACTGGGTAGCGGGAGAAATCGTCGGTTGCTACTTTTTCAATCCGCTTGAAATTTTGGTCTTTTGTTCTGAAAGTTTTTCTTGTAACTGTGTATACGACAAATGACAACCTTTGTTTCCGTCCTGCTTCTTGTCGCCTGGGGGGTTTCTTCTTCATTTTTTTAATAGCTGCACCTGCTTCTCTCCCTCCTACAAGCTGCTTTTGGGTTTCTTTTACGATCACGAAAGACCAACATCATCGTGAGAACTGGGAAAGGCGTTCTGGGAGATAAACATCTACTAAAAAAATGGAAACGTGCCTTGGTTCTTCGTCTTCCTTTTTTTTTTTCCTTTCTTGGTTTTCTTTGCTTTCTTGATCCCTCTGCTCCGGTTCACCGCCGACTCCTAGCTGGATCGCAGGTACGCCTTTCCTCGGCAGGTAAGCACCGGAGACTCCTGTACCACCGTGGCAGCATGTAAAGATAGAATCTTCGAGTTTGAAATATCAAGACATCTAACTTGAGAAATGAATTCGCACCGGATACGCGATACGAAGTGACGTAGAAACATAGAGCTGCTTACTTACAGCGGACTCCGACGCGTTGGTTGACTGAGCTGCGTGGAGCTCTACAAGCGGGTGCCCAAACGACACCTCCCAGACTTCATTACCAACCAGATACCTTCAACCCCCTCCCTCCGCCATCTCGGACTGCATCTGCCATCCGCTATCCATCTCGCGTCCCACGTAAACTTCAAAGCTAACTCGAAAGCCTGCCCGTTTTGACTTCTCGCACTCTATTGTGCGGTGTTGCCTCTGCATCCCCACCCAGCATATATTACGACAGCACCTAGCCTCAGAACGACCCCAGCTATCAGAGCTTGAGAACACGACTTCGCCGACCTCTACCATCTCGAACCCACCCCTCCCTTCCTCACGCATCATCGCCTTCCCTCTCACGCACGTGCTGTCAAGATGCCGGCAGCAACTACCACCGAAACCATCTCCATAGTCTCCCAATCCACCGTCTCCGTCGCCCCCCTCGTCCTCCTCTCCGTGTGCGATCACTATGGCCGCACCCAAAAGGATTCCAAAAACCGCGCCGTCGGTGTCCTCCTAGGTCAAAACATCGGTGACGGTCGCCTCATCCGCGTCACAAACTCCTTCGCCGTCCCCTTCGAAGAAGACGAGAAGGATCCGTCAGTATGGTTCCTCGACCACGATTACGTCGAGAGCATGAGCGACATGTTCAAAAAGGTCAACGCGAGAGAAAAGCTCATCGGATGGTATCACAGCGGGCCAAAACTCCGGGCAGCGGATTTACAGATTAACGAATTATTCAAGCGGTATACCCCGAACCCGCTATTAGTCATCGTGGACGTGGATCTACAGGGTGTCGGTGTACCGACGGACGCCTACTTTGCCGTCGAGGAGATCAAAGACGTGCGTCTCCACATCATTCCTACCATATTATATTTTTCTCTCCCGGACATCGTGTGGCTGATGCAAGAATTATACATATATAGGACGGCACAACGACAACCAAAACATTCGTCCACACACCATCGATCATCGAAGCCGAAGAAGCGGAAGAAATCGGCGTGGAACATCTCCTCCGTGACATCCGCGATGTAGCGCAGGGTACCCTCTCCGCGCGTATCAACGCCCAACTAAAATCCCTACAAGGGATGCACCACCGTCTCCGCGGTATCGCAGCATATTTGGATAAAGTCATCGATGGAGAATTACAACCGAATCATAGTATATTAGGCCATCTGCAGGACGTGTTCAATCTGCTGCCCAATCTTTCAACACCGTCGGATATCGATGTTGAAGGAGAAGGAAGCTATGGCGAGAGTAACGAGCTGGCGAGGGCCATGAGTGTCAAGACGAATGATCAGCTGATGGCTATTTATCTCAGCGGATTGATCAGAGCGATCATTGCGTTCCATGACTTGATCGATAATAAGATTATGAACAGGCAGTTGGCGGAAGAGAATGACAAGGAAAAGGAACCGAAGAAGGAGGGTGCTGAGGAAGGCGAGAAGAAGAAGGAAGGGGAAGGAAAGGATAAGGAGGCTGCGGGCGATAAGCCGTCGAGTGCGAAGACGGAAAAGAAGTAGACAGACGATCGGTAGGGCAATATATTGGGGGTTATGCCACCTTTGTGTAGAGGACCCCGTAATACATACGTGCATATTGTATTAGCATATAAAAATGCAAGGCTTTGTCGTAGAAATGCATCTTTCAGACCTAAATACCTATAGAAAACTTATCTGATCCCCTGTGATCTCGATAAACTCATTCACCGAAGCCACTACCTTTTGTGTTGTTGTCCTGTCGTATAAAGCTCCCGTTCAGACCGCAAAAAATCTTTTTCTCTTTTTCCTCTTCTCTCCTTACTCATTTTTCAGGACACGAAATAATAACCAAAAAACAGTATTTATTGTAGTAGAAAGACCAAACAAAAATTCAGGAATCGCATTCTTCTATTTTTATCACCAACGACTTCTACTCTACTTCGTATCCGAGAATAATTCTTTTTTTGCGGGCCATAGCTGGAGCGGATCAGGGCGAAGCCTTCAGGGTTTTGTGCCGATGAGATCAACTTGTTCCTTACCGATGGTTTCGACATTTCTTTACCGTTCCAGATAGTTGGTTTTCCTTCGTGATAGATGTGCTTTGAAGATGTGCTTTGAATGAGATGCGCAGGATAAAGCCTCCTGCCGGCCAATGATGAATGCTTGTATTCGGGCGTAAACTTTCTTCCAGTCGCGCGGCGATTGAAGATGCTAGCCGCTGTACGCCAGGGGCACTATCACGACAATCACCAGATTACTAGTTTAAGTCACTTCTCGTAACATTTCGACGTGCCTATGGCTGTCAACCGTCTACCGGACTGAGAGGCATCTCGAAATCACGTGAAGAAAACAGTATTAGGAACGTTGATATGAAAGGATATAATTTTTGTCCGAAGTTTTCACTCGTACGTCTTATTACTAAAATAATAGTAACAAATAAAACAAGAAGCATAACATGGAAAATAGCGTTTAACTTTTATTTCGGACACCGCTCTAGCAGTTCAAATTGCTAGGGAGGCTTCTAAAATGTTTCATTCACAAACGTCGTCCCAAACAGAAAGAAAAACAAAGGTTGAAAGAAACACACTGTAGCGGAGAATGAATCGGGTATATAGGCCGGCTTTCGAGGACGTTAAGGGTGCGGAGTTAGATGTTATATAGACGGGATATCTGTTCGTGTCGTTCACTTAAAGAGTAGCACCAACGAGCTTGGCGTAATGCTCGGTGCTGAAGGATTTTGGTCTGGGAAAAATGCACGTTAGTTGTTAGAAATTCTTGTCTTGGGGGGGTGGCAAGTGATAATGTACCGTTCAATTGGCATGCCGACAGCACGGTCAATGATCAATTGTGGCAAGACACCCAAAGCGCGGGAGACACCGAAGAGGACGGTGTAGAAGCTAGATTCGGTCATGCCATAATACTGGAGGAGAACACCAGAGTGGGCGTCAACGTTGGGGTACGGGTTCTTGGTCTTTCCGTGCTCGGTCAAGACACCGGGGGCGATCTTGTAAACTTGGCTGACTAATTTGAACATTGGGTCTTCGGGAAGTTTCTTGAGAGCGAATTCACGTTGCGAGACGTATCGTGGATCGGTCTTTCGGAGAACTGCGTGCCCATATCCAGGGACGACTTGGCCACCGTTCAGAGTATCCCAGAGGTACTTCTTGATAGCTTCGTCGCTGAGATCGTTTCCGATCTTCTCCTTCATCTTGAAGAGCCAGTTGAGGACCTCTTGGTTGGCAAGGCCGTGGAGAGGACCAGCAAGACCGTTAAGACCAGCGGCGAAAGAGAGCATTGGAGAGCTCAGAGCGCTACCGACCAAGTGGGTGGTATGGGCGGATACGTTACCACCCTCGTGATCAGAGTGAATGGTAAGATACAATCTCATGAGTTCAACAAAGTCCTTGTTCTCGCCGTATCCAAGCATATTGGCCAAGTTGAAGCCGTAGTCCTTGTCCTTCTGGACGGCGACAATCTTTCCGCCCTTGAAGACGTTCTGGTAGATTCTCGAAGCGATTGTAGGAAGTTTGGCGATGAGATCCATCGAATCTTCGAAAAAGTAAGTCCAGTAATCCTTCTTGTTGATACCCTTGGCATAGGCCTTTGCGAAGGAAGACTGGTGCTCGAGAGCGGTAACGGCAAGAGAGAACTGGGCCATTGGGTGGAGGTCGTTGGGGCATCGGTCAATCAATTCCTCGATGAACTTTGGAAGCTCAGCGCGAGCGGCCCATTCAGCGGACAGGCCGCGGACCTGCTCGGTGGTTGGAACTTCACCGGTCAAGAGGAGCCAGAAAAGACCTTCTGGGAGTGGCTCCTCACCACCCTCGGCCTTCGGAAGGATCTGCTGGCATTCTGGGATCTATTTCGATTGTTAGATGAAAGTAGATGGCCAGTTCATGGGCGCTATACGCACGGTCTTTCCTCTGAATCTGATACCCTCTTCAGCGTCCAGGACCGAACCCTGCGGCAATCGTCAGTTGTGTATTCAAGGAGCACGGTTTCTTGCAAGGCATCTACTTACTTCCCAGACCAAGCTCTTAATACCACGGGCACCGCCGTAGACCTGCTCGAGGGTGACCTCGCCAAGAACTTTGCTTCCATACTCTCTGCGTACACGCAACGAACGGTAAGGATGAAGATATGATCTCAATGGATTGATTGAATAGCGTACTTTTTCAACTTCTTGATCTTCTCGATTTCTTGAGGAATCTTTTCAGCAAAGGTGTCTTTGAGCGACTGTTTGGAGTTGTTATCAGCTGTCAGTCATATCCTATCTGTCTCACACGGGTTCGTCCGATGTTTGACGTTTTTTTTTTTTGTGCGGCTACTTTGGTGGGTTTGAGAAACAAAAAAAAAACAGAGGTTATGACGTACCTTGCCAGAAGGCGAGCTGCTGTAACATCTCAGAGCGTTGATACCGACGGACCGAGTGGAAGAGAAAGCGGGTCTAGTGACACCGCGCAGAGCGGTGGAAGCGATTCTTAATGACGCCATTGGGGGGAGTATCTGTGTAGAGAACGCAGAGTAGAGAGTGTGTGAGTGGGCGAGGGGGAGTAAGAGAGAGTGGTGTGATAGTAGCGTAACAGAGAGGAAGAGAAGAGAATTGGAGATAACAGTTGATCGGGAGGGAGAGGAAGGTTTTGAAGGGGAGCGGCAAACACGCACAAGGGCGAAAACCTCGATCAATTGGGCCGAACGTATCTTTTTTTTTTTTTCCTTTCTCTCACTCTCACCGGAAGGTCGGTTTATCTGTCTCGCATTGGATGAGGCCGAAGTGAAATTTCTTCTGTTAGTGTGCGAGGGTGCATGTCTGCATGGGTGGTGGTGGTCGGCTCGGAATACTGGGAGGCTTCCCCCCCCACACACTCTCCCAACGAAGGCCCGCCCGAGTCAACCGTTGAGCCCGTCCACAGCTCTCCGACCGGGTCAAATCGAGCACAGTCCATCGAGCACATCGAGCAACATCCGTCATGCCGGTCACATCAGCATGCAGCGATGGATGTTTCTCCGTGCACACGAATGAATGAAATGTGTTGCATGTGGCAGGGTGTTTGGCTCTGCTGAGTCAGCACAACGCAAAACGATAACCAGTCCGCACACAAAAAAAAAATGTGCTTTTCCCCTCTTTTCCTCGTTTCCCCTTTCCTCCTTCTCTCTCACCACCATCACCATCCTTCCATCACACCCCCGACTCCCCCGACTCTCCACCCCCCCAGCCGACCATCATCGCACCCATCATCACTCTCATCACTTTCATCACTTTCATCACTTTCATCACCGTCCTCGCCATCTCACGACTCACGAGCCCGTTCCCCTGGATCCTGACTCGCTTGCCCCTGGGACAACACGAAGAAAATTCGGAGAGGAGGTTGTTGCTCATCGATTCGGGATCGCGTTTTTCGTTTTCCTGTCATTAATCATCAACTACACAAGCAGAACAAACATTTGAACTAAAGAAAAGAACCAAGAATACCCATAACTCAGATAATCTTTCTCTTCTAGAACAAACTGATAGGTTGAGCGAAGAGAGCCCACTCTCAAAACTCACAGCATATAACTCCGGCTGCATTCTTAAGATCTCTCACGTATTGCGCACCATCTCCCGTAATCACGCGAGGTACTCGACGCACTCCCGCTTGTAAGGTTGAGTGACACCACAAATCTACTAAGAGAAGATCCTTTTTTTTCTAAGGGCAACACGCACACCTCCGCAATACATACTGCTGCTGCTATCACTACTACTATCACTGCTTCCACTGCATACATACTTAAAAGTCGTTATCCTCTCGTGGTCCAAAGAGAATCTTGAGAGGAGCCGTATTGATTAAAAGCCACGCGTATTCTATTAAGCTTCTGGGATAGCAAAACCATATTCGTGCTCGAGTTTTTATCCTCCTTGAACCCGAGAAAAAGCAAGAAGTCACTTTTTTCTGTGAAGTTTGATCTGAATACTTCGAATCACGAACCAAAGCGCGTACACTGTGGATCCGGAACCTGGGATAAATACACAAGGGGGACTTTACATTCGCCTTTCGTTGTTGAGAGAGGGATACTTTCCCCCATTCACTTGGTACTGAAATACGTACTTTAGGAGAGAGAATAGGAAGAGAAGAAAGCTCATCGTAACCGTTATTTTCTGCAGCGGTTCGCGCCAGACTGCGAAAAACTAAGGGGGAAACCGAGATAGGCTGGAGACGAGAGAGAGAAAGTTTTGGTTATCATTCGATCCATCCATTGGCGTAAATAGCCGATAAGCAATCCATAGCATTCCACCATGGCGGAGAACAAGGCCGTCGAAGTATTTGGCAATGTGCTTTCCCAAATGTCGCTTCTGAAACCTCCAGGCGTCTCCGGCTCTAAGATCAAGTCGCTGACAGACATCAGCACTGCTAATGTTGAAGTAGGTCCATCCCAAATCCCTCCCCCCTCTCATCTCAATAGTTCGCTGTTCCTACCATCTTACCCTTTCCCCATATATAAATATGTGTGCGCGTGACCGCAAGGTTGTAGTCTCGCCAGAAGCGTAACTCTCGTGCACATCGCGGCTTTGCTGCTCAACCGAACCAACAGCGCTTCGACACATATCATTGTTAGACGCCTGATGGCGTGCGAGTCTAATGTTGGACGGAACGTGTCTGGAAATAACAGCAACCACTAACACAAAAATGTTGTATTCTTGTAGTCCGAGTCCATCCTCATCCAAAAGCTCTACACGCACTTCAAGAAGACACCAGGTAGCCACAAGTTAGGCGTGCTGTATGCCGTAGACTCCATCGTTCGAGCATACATAGATGAGGCACGTAAGGCCGGCCAGGACCCGACCTTGGAAGGTCCGGATGGTACCTTCAGCGCAGGTGTTCACAGAATCACCGGACTGCTATCGAGTCTGATGAACGATATAATGATCCATGCTCCAGACGACACAAAGGTAAGCTCTTGATTCGATATATGTTCCGTCGATATGATATTGTCGCCGCCGCCAACCCACACGGCTCCGGATACCATCCCGCGTAGTTTGTGCTGCTGTGCCGCATGATATCTATACGTGAAAAAACCAGTCACATGTGTGAAATGAACCAGCTGCTTACTCGATACTTCTTTTTTCTTGCACCATAATAGGAGAAAATCAAAAAGTTGATGGATATCTGGCAGCGGGGGTCGACCTTTCCCACCGACCTCATCGCCTCCATCCGCGCAAAACACTTCGCATCGCCCCAGCAATCGCCTGCCACCGACAACGCCTGTGAGTAGCCCGTATCCCCTTCAGAAATCCACATCGCAGCTGACGAAACTTCCCAGACAATGCCGCCCTTCAATTCTCAAACACTGCCTCCCAGCCCGCTATGGCGCAGTCGGAGCCCGCTGGCGCTCCAAACACCGCCGCTATCCTTCAAGCTCTTGCCCAGATGGCAAAGACAAATCCTTCCTCTTCTACTCCGGCTCCACCTGCAGCAGCTGCTGCTGCTCAGGTTCCAGTGACCTCGCAGCCGACTTCTCAGATCCCTAACTTTGCAGGCTTGGGCCCCGCATCTACAACACCAGTCTCAGCGTCCCTGCCCGTATCCTTGCCAAATTTTGGAGTACAGCAACAAAATGCTGCGCCTACCAACCTCCAGAGCCTCTTGCCTGGTATTCTCGGAGGGAACTTTGGTGCTGTCCCTCCCCAACCAGCTCCGCCTGCGCAACAGCAGCCCGCTTTCCCGAACCTTAACATGCAACAGGGGGACCCCAACGTTATGACGCAGCTTGCACTGTTGCAAATGCTCACCCAGAACATGAATCAGAATCAACTTGCTCAAGCGTTGGAACAAGCGGGTAAACAGAACGGTCAGCCTGCCTACAACCAAGGTTGGCAGCAGCCGGGACAGCCTAACCACTATGAAAGATATGATGAACGTCGTGGACCTTTTTCTCCCGGCCGCGATAGATTCAGGCGCTCCCGCTCCCGCTCTCCAGGTTATGGAGACGAGGTCCCCGTCAGACGACGAAGCCCTGTGTACGGCGAGTACGCTGGCAACGGCAACGGCGACGGTCGAGACCGAGACTATAATAAGCGTGGCAGAGGCGGTCGTGGTGGTGCAAACGCCGGCGGTCGAGGATTCCGTCGAGATCGCTCTGCTACCCCTCCACGACAGGATAGCTGGGACACTCGATCTATTCCTCCCGGTCAAAAGTTTGTTGAATATGATGAATCTCTAAAACCGGACAAGATTCGCGTATACAGTCGCACGCTATTTGTCGGCGGTGTCTCGTGAGTAAACACCATAATCAACCATTTTTAGCGAGAAGTACTAACCTTTATTTCGCTATCCAGATCCTCCGAGCAAGAACTTAGACAGCTATTCCAGCAACATGGCGAAGTCCAATCATGCATCGTAAATTTCGAGAAGAGACATGCATTCATCAAGATGAAGACACGTAGCGACGCTGCTCGGGCGAAGGAAGCCCTCGAAACTCACCGTCTGCCTCACAGTGTCCTAAGAGTAAGTTCTCATAGAACAAAATCCTCCGTTTCAGAACTAAATCACTGATATAAATCACTGATATTTTTGGAAATAGACAAGATGGGGTGTTGGTTTCGGTCCGCGTGATTGCTGCGATTATGCCACTGGCATCAGTGAAATCACTCTCGACAGATTGACAGATGCTGATCGACGTTGGCTTCAAACCGCTGAATATGGTGGTATTGGCGACCGACCAATCGAAAGTGGCCTCGTACTCGAAGAGCCAGATATTGAGATCGGACAAGGCGTTTCGTCCAAGGCTATCAGCCGGCGAATGCAAACCGACCATGCCGGAGCCCGTGGTCCTAAATCCTCCTTTCAACGCTACGATCGAGAAAATTCCAACACCTACGATGCTAGAAATGACTACAATGACGGCCCAGACAGGGACGTCAACACGACGGTGCCCATATCCACGGTCCCGGGCTTCGGTGGCTTTGGAGGGAGTTATGCACCCCTCATATATCAACAACCCGGCCAGCAATAAAAAATACATTCTGGGTATAACCTTGCCATTTGGCTTTGGCCCACTGGTTCCATACTCGTTTCTTTAACGCTTATGGGCGGTTCCATAGTTTTCTTTTTTTTATTCTCTATTTCCTTTTCATGATAATGCATCTCCCTTTTTTTTTTCTAAGCAAAATGGAGAGCGGTCAAACTTTTTATTTCTTTTCTTGTCCATTCTTCTTACGCATACAACTTTTTAACAACTTTCATGGTGGCGTTCGATGGGTGTTTCTTTTTATTCTCATTTGCTTTACTTCTCTGGCTTATCAGTGCTACCTGTATCATAGTAGCTCTCTCTCTGTTGGCCGCCACTTATGCAAACGGCAGGACGGGAAAATCACGGGCGGCATAACAATGCATTCTGTTCTTTCCTTTTTTCGTTCGATAAGCAATCATTTCCTACCGGTATTGTTCCATAAAGCAGTATTTTACACCATTTATGCTTGAATTCGTAAACCCCCCTTAATTAAGATTTCTATCTCACAGTGCTCCAGTTCCCGTAATCAAGACCGTATGTCATATTATCTATACGTTGTTGCTAAATTGACGTATGTAATTATCTTTCAAGGCTCGCTCGTTCCTTAAAAAAGGGCTAGCTTTGCTAATAGGTTGAGTATGTCTATAATCTATCCGCATATGAATCCGCGCTGGTCCGAAAAAGATGGTCACTTACCATCTTCCCGATGAATAAAGGAGATTTTAATTGAACTCTACAGCTCATCCACTCAATTCGACTAAATAAAATCCTATACAACGATACAAGCCGAGATTCCGATAACACAAGCCATGGAACTAATCAAGATCCCCAAGCCTTGTTGCCAAAGGGTTTTCAGCACCTACACGGCCTTTGCCGGAAATACGGCAGCGATGGGTGGACATCGGCGTCAGTGTTGGCTGTATATCTTATTATAAATGCATTAGCTTGATTATATTTCTAAAGATTCACTCTGATAAGGATACTGGGCCACCATTCTATCATTATGGCCAAATCATAGCAGTGATGGCACATTTACTTCGCTAAGACCTCAAGTGTTTACTGCATACTTACGCGTTTCAATGCGATGATGTACTATGATATATCGTAGTATATCGACGTCGAGATCTTTTTCTTGGCTGTTAGGTCCGGTTTATTTGGCCTGCCAAAGAAATATCGAAGCGAAAGAAAATAACATGGCTAAGTGATATAAAATCAACACTGCCCTATCTACAATATCCCTATGAATTCAATAGACCGCACTTGCACGCATGATTACACAGCCCCAGGTACTGACAAGCAAAAGTTGGGTTACAATGACTCGCGTATTGGAAATCGGATTCTGAATATGTATTATCTAGAGCCATTAGCGGAGCACAATAGATCAAGATTACAATTGTTGATCAATTGCGAGGAGATGCCTCACACCTGTGCTCCAAAACTTTGAGTTTTAGTTTTCCGGGCCTACGCCACTGCGCTTATCTAAACCTAATTACCGTGAATTCTTTTAAAACAAGTAAAATGAACCTGGTCAACATAAGTCAGAAGGAGAAGAGACCCGAAAAGATGAAGCCTAGGAGGCCTTCAGATAGTGAAAATCTTCTCATCAGATTTGGTAATCGGCTCCCGCCGATGAAAACTCAACTAATTTCCTAAAATCCATACGCGCCAATTTATTTCGCTCGGGTAAAGCCTCGTAAACGAAAAAATCAGATACGTCGAAACTGGGTACATCTGTTGTGGGTCAGGTACAACTAGCATATTTTACCCCACGCCAATGCGATGTCAACCACCAATCGCAAGTAGAAAAGTCGATGAGAATCATGAATACGGATTATCACCCAAGGAGTTGACTAAATTGGTAACTGCTGAAGAGTATTCGAACTCTTGATAGGGCATATTTGGCCGCATTGGATGTGGATTTCGCGCATTTAGATGCTATTTTTCATCCGATGATTAGATAAATCTGGTAGTTGCTGTAAACTTTACTACGCTTGCAGATTCAACTAGTCTGCCTTATTTTTCCACCATGTGTAATGGAGAAAAGACCCCCAGGGTCTATATTCAAAAAACCAGTCTACGATCAAAAGCACCCGTGGCGGGAGATCTACCATCCATATCGATCCAGTTCCAAGAAATTGCCAATGCGGAGAATATGCAGGTGTAGCATTGGCCGCAACCGCGAATGGTTGACAGGTTGTGACATGGGACTGGGCAATTAACGCAAGTTGGAAGGTGGTTCTATGATCTCATCGATTATCGTGACTGGGGGATATTCTCGATCAATTAACCCTTTTACCACACAGGAAACTGTGACTGATACTTGTGCAACTGAGTTCTTTTTTTCCAAATTGTTTTTTTTTTTTTAAAAAAAAGGGCAGCGACGGCCGCAGCCTGGCGATGATTGTGTTTCCTTTGTGGAAAAATCAACTTAGTCTGACCGAGGTCTTGCGTGTTTTCTTTTTTTTTTCTCCTTCGCTTTGATTTCACTTATTCCGACCAGGTAAGCTATATGAACACGCTGGCTGAGGGATTATACGAACATCAGGATTTTGTGGGGTTTCCTTGGGTACCAAGTATATGGGGTGCATATATTGCATTGGTCTCATGATCGGATTCTATTCCTCGATGCTGCATGGGTTCGCTTTCACGAATTCATCGTGCATTTGTATATTTTTAGGATACACTTGTAACAAATCATTGAGATTTCAAATTGACCGGGCTACGTGAGATTTTAACCTTTCTGCTTACGCTCCGATGGAATCTGACACGATGGAAGGAGACTATCGACGTTATAGGAATATAAACGCAAGCGATGCCAGATGAGCCAACTCCTCTGGACACCCTGGAAACGAGTCTCGATGTACATAAAACTGTACTTCAGAGGATAGACGAGCTCCATGGATATGTATAACAATGGGCCTTGCTTACCGCGAGCGGCAATTGAGCTTCGATATTCTCGCAGCCGCTTTTTGATCAAATGACAGATATAAAAAATCACTCATTGAACCCACGATGTTTCCAAAAGGAGATTTATATCACACATCTCAATGAATGTAATAAGCAACTTCCTACCCGAGGGTATCCCACTGCCTGGAACGTTTTCCCCACGTTGAGTTGTTTAAGAGCACAACTGCACATTTTGCATGATGCAATGCACAGTCTCAGTTTGAGGTATCGTGATCACAAAAATAGGAGGCTCGGGCTCTCAAGGGTACCGCGGCTACGAAGCCGGTTCTAAATTTTTCTCTGGCGATCCACCACCGTTCGGAACGGTTTGGGAGTACCCGCACCAACTGACCCGGTGATCAGTATACCCAGGTGCCGGTACACCTGAAACGGTGCGAGTTCTCGAGAAATCGCGCAAGCGGACTCCGTAGACAACAAGATACCCGCCTCATAATTTTTTTGCCTCAAGCTCGTTTTTGAGCTCCCTCGCGTAAGCTTGGGGAGAAACCCACTCGGCTCAACCATCGGTTCTCTAAAGCTGCTGAAAATAGCTAGCTGAGAATATCGGGCACCAGGAACTCTTCTCGTACATCGGGTATTGCAAATCAGAAAAACACCGTTGTATTCCTGTTAATTTTCCGCCGGAAGGACCGGCGACCCGTTCTATTAGTGCTCTTAGACACATCGTCGTTCCTGGAATAGTTCAATTGATAAATCTACGCAAGACCATAATCCGATAACCGCCGCACGAAATATTTGGTCATCCAGATATCTTCTGCCGGGGTGCTCAGAGTGCACGCGACTTCCCAGGCACTAGAGTTTGTCCGACCGGGCTCCCCACGTTTATCTTGGGATAACACACGAAATAATTGTGACAAAAAGGGCTCAAGGATTGGAGAAAACTATATCCGCGACATCCGTTTGGGCTGTTGAAGCTCATGGTTGCATTGATGGGCTTCGAAGGAACTCTTCCAACGACCATGCTGGGCTTGGGCTGAACTCCTGAGTTGAAAACGGTAAGCTTTCCACAAAGGTATTGAAACGCGCGATTTATTTGTAGGTTCCCTAAAACTCAGCTCGTCATTAGGTTGGACGCAAAAGGTCGGTACAAATGCACGTCAAACGCATTATCTCGTTCCTCCTAGGAAAAATAATAATAATAACGATATAAAAAAAAAAAAAAAAAGGAACGCGAATCGCATATGTCCGTATCGCTCGCTTGTCTCGATTGGCTGTCAACAAAAATTTACTGAAAATGGTTACCGAAGGCGAGAGAGCTGCATAGGCGTCACATCGCTGAAAAGTTTCTTGAAGTGATATTCCACTTTGCTATGCTCACCGTATCGTGGCTTATACATGAGAATTTTCTCCTAAAGAAAAAATTTTCCCATTCCTGCCAGGCCAACCATCTGAGGCGTGCGACAAAGTTTGAGAAGACCCGAGGAGATTCGCATCGCCGACACCAAGTTCGTTAACCAGGACTGAAAGTTTTTTGGTTGTTGTGCCAGAGCCTTCCAGCCTCCGAGCAATGCGCCATTAAACTGCTTCGGGCGTGGGGGGTTCCTGTATGAGGCTAGGGACGATGGACAAATTACTCTATTCTTTTGACTAGAGCGAGCGACCTTACTAGATCTGGTTACACACAGGCTTAATTTCCGTGGCGGCCTTCATTGGAGCAGATTTTTGCAGCAGCGTTTTAGCGTTTTGGGCTTTCGTACGGGGAATCCTATCGGTCCTCGAAACTCTACCGCCAGAATGGTATATTGCTCGGAGGCCCCTTTGGTTAAGTTCTAGCTTCCTCTAAAGCCGGGAGCTCGTCAGATTTTGGGACCATAGCACCGCAACCCGACCCGGGCAGGTTGGGATATCATTCTTGCAGTCGGACATTATTTCACCCCGGCTGCCTCTCCGGTTTAATCAATCGGCCTCGAGGTCTGCGTTGTACTGTTGACCATCTCCTGTCGCTGAATACATATAATTTCACGTATCCACCTGCCCGATATTGAGATAGTCGGGTTGTCGTTGTCCCCTTTCATTTTAGAGAATTAAAGGAGCAAAAGCACATCCCCAACGGGAAGCCAGCCAAGTAGCTTGACCGGACAGTTCAGCTTAATAACGGTGACTTCATCTATGTAAAGCATTATTGACAAGATACCCAATAGCAATTGCAATAAAAGGTCAATTATAACGTTCCGTTATCAACCCTCTTTCTGTGGTTTAGTCCACTGTGCTGAGAACCTCCCAGCGGCCTCAGATGGAACTTCCCTCCTGTATTATTGGCGAAGTTTGCTGATGATAGCGGACCGCGGAGAGGCCTGTGTGCATGCAATGTGGATTGCCTTTGTACTTTGTACTGCTAGAATTCACAGGGCTGGGGGTTTCTTCCCATTTGTTGGCTGAAAACAAATTCTCCTAACAGAACGCGGACTCGTGCAGTTTGAAGCTTTTCTGACAGAAGATAAGCTTTTCAGAATCTAGACTGGTTCTGTCCAGAAGCATCAAGACGAGGCGTTCGAAAATGCGGCTTTTTCTCTATTCGATCGAGCGGCGACATTTTTCACTCCAGTTTAGTAACTCTTACCAGCTCGGCTGCCGGCACTGGAGTTGTCGTCACGCACATAACTGAAAGGGTTTACCATGGGATTTCGACCCGCCTTCTGATTCGCGTCCTCACAAACTTTGGGAATATCCCGAACCTTTCGAATTTCGGCAGGGACAAATACGCCGTGTTTGAAGCCCTACTACAATTGCTATGTAATTAATCGAATTAAACAGTCGCGCGTACGATGGCTAGTTGTGGCGAAAATATGAGACCTCGTATATGACTGTGAGGAAGACCCGAGGGAAGCAGCCGGGATCGTGTTTCGCTAATGCTCTCCAGAAAAAATCGAAGCTCGGTCCTGCATGATGACGTTTTGACTCTGACTGCACCGTTTCTGAAAAAAAAATTTGCGCGTTTTCTTTTTTCCACCACGCCGTTCAACCACGAGAATGGTCGGAACATTTGGGCGTCGTGCGAGCTGGAAGGATTCGGATGAAACAAAACGAGTGTTTTTTTTCAAGAGTATTTCTCAGAGCTGGAATATCGCGCTCTACTCCAATAATAAGATTTTGGTATCTTTCAAAATTTTGCCTGTGTTGCAAGAGCGAGGGGCAAGGCGCCCCGGAGCCCTGTGGTGATGACCGAAATCCACGATGCACCTTGGAGGAGTCGACGGGCAATAGGTAGAACGAACCTGGTGTTCTTGGATGTCGTCTGCCGTTGTGCGACAACCCCATACTCACACGCTAGGTGTGATGATAGCTTCATAACTCTCAGAGCCGCTTGAAGATCATTGAATGTCCCTTGTCGTACTCACCAGCTATCGGCAGGCCGCAGTCTTGGTGAGCAAAATTTTGTGTGACAAGCCCGCGATCAAGGCGCTTGGCGTGAGGTAGAAGCGGGATCGCGGCGAAGTAAGCATTTATGCCCTCAGGGTTTCTGGTTTTCATTGCGCATTGGCCTGGGCAATCAGTCTTGGAACTTAGGCATCAGGTACCAAGAGAGTCTCGATGTTGTTCGGTGTCACGCAATTGGCGTTATTTCGGGATTTCCTCCTGATGTCTTCACGAAGTCATTCCTAGCCGTAGACCAGTGCTCACTTCTGCTCGCCTCCTTGTTGGGCCAAGCGAGGAGAGTTAGTAATTCGCAAATTTCCAATCTCCTATAGTCCTGTCTGTAAGATGCTGAGAAATACCAAGATAGGGTTTAATATCCGCTGGATGAATTTGGAATGCTTAGCTATTGCATGAGGCATTGCTTGGTATAGGTTCCCTTGCACGGGAACACAGGGAATACCGGCGTCGCGAGCGAAGTTCGAGAATGAAAAATATACTAGTCCCATCTTTTAGACCCTTATGAAACCAGAGCGCCCTCCCGAAACCACCCCATTGGCGATAGGCTCCCGGACAAAAGCACGCGACAAGGTTCGATCTAGGAGAATTTGTTTGAGGGTGTGATTTGGTAGATGCAAGTTGTAGCGCGGGGGAAGGAAGGAAAGAATAGATGGCATTGCCTTGCTTGCTTGACAAACTTTGACGATCGTTCTTTTGAACTCAAATGCAGAGGCCGCTGGAAACCGTCTTTGCTTCAATGTTCAAAGAAGTACTCCGAAATACGGACATCTAGGTACTAGTTGGCTTTGAGGAAGAGCTCTAAATAGATCCAATGCATCCGCCCGAGACCTTCCGTGAGTAGGACTCGAGGATCTTGGCGGACTGTGTTGGACCCTGAGAATTCAGAAGGTAACTTGATCATTGTCTGCTCGAAAGAACGAGCTAAGAGGATTTCTCCTTGCAGCTTGATGGGGATGTAGAAATTTGGGCTGGTATATGAGCTGCTTGATGCACATAAAGAATCCTTCTGAACGAGCACTTGGCAATTTATCCTTTCAGAGTATCTGGACAAGATGGCCCTGCCCAGGAAAACCTGGAGATTTGATCGTCAAAGGAGCAATTCCCCGCAAAAATTGGACGAAAGACTCCTGGAACAGTGCTGTTTCAAATGAATACCCTATATCTTTGTATAAATCGCCGTTGAGGGGTGTCTTGGCCGCTATTAGATATGCAAAGGCGCAGCGTCTTGGTGAGAGGATCGTCTACTTCGCACGCGCGGCCAAATTGTATTCGCATTCTTGAGGTTGTATAGCGTCGGCGTTCCGTCAAGACGAATCTTTCTTTTCTTCTATTAGTTCGCCGTGTCCAACTTGGTTCCGTGATGGCTGAGAAGCACCGTGGATTCTAACCTAGCTGCCTGGAAGAGATTATCATTGCTCCACGATGAGGTTTCATGTGCTGTCAATAACCCAAGGAAAGTTTTTCTCTTTGTGAAGATAAGATGACCTGTCGTTTAGCTCGATTCGATGCTGGCGTTTCTGTCGGTTGAGCTTGGCGACGTGCGGTCCTTCCAGTCCTGAAAGGGAACTTCCCATTGTGAACAATACGGCGCTTTAATACAGTATACGCAAGCGTCTAGAGCGACTATGGTTTCGAGGGTAGCCAATAGAGCTTTGGCGACGCATAACTGCCAGTCATTTGTTGGATTGACAGTGTATGTTTTGCCTCGACTTGATTTATGCATCATTCGGCTAATCGAATGTTTCAAAAGTACTGTTTCTATGCGTCTTCACGATCGATCTGTGATGCATCACGCATCGGTCCATCGACTGAGTTTTGAGAGTAACGAGAAGACGGTGCAACTGGGTTTGCGATATGCATTCGATCCGTCTTTCCGTAGACGCTTCCAGAGGTTGCACCCGGGGTTGAGCGTTTCGCCGTGGGGACGAGCCTGGGGAGTTGCACGGGGCGCTCGCCTCGCCTTTCATTGGCGTCATGTCGCTTTGTTTCGGCGCATTCATGGATTTCCTGGGATCCTCAGAACCAATTTCCAATACTTGGGGCACTCGTTGGAGGAACATGAATGCCATCTCTGGAGCACAGGCGGAGACAAGATGTTTCTTTTTCCTGCTTCCCGAAACGGTCGACCGAGGGCTTTCGAGACTGGAACCCGTCAGGGAACCCCCATGCACGAACATCTGAACTGTTTCTCGAGGACCTGGCCTTCCGATTTTCTTTTGGGGGTGTGTGCGGATTCGGGGACGCAGATTCGCTGATGTCAAAGGGTCGAATGGTGAAAGTCTTGGTGCATGCTACTTCCTTCTACTCGTAGAAAGATTCCATATGCGATATAACCTCACATCGCTGGCGCCGCATGAGGAGCGGGAGAATTTGAGATGTATCAGAGCAAATTGCGAATGGGTCTTGGTAAAACCTTCGCGAAGGAGTGGATCGATCGTGAAGGAGATCGCGAGGAGCATAAGTATCGAGCACCGGCGCCGTGGGAGGAATTGAACATTTCAAAGGCCCCAACCAGCAGAGTCAGCAGCGACGGCATCGACGACCACACGACGATTGGAGAATAAGCGGTAATATCGTGATATCTTGGGGTTGAAGATACCCGCCCTGAACACACTCATTTGACCAGAACACACTCATTCGACCACCAACTGTCAACACACTCCTTTTTTCCTGCGCCTTTGATTCGTTCATTCTCTCTTTTCTTCATTCTCTTATTGTTTTTCTCTCTCTCTCGATCACGGAAGCACAACGGGACCGATTCGCGCGAGAAAAGAAAAAAAAGAAGGCATCCCCACACCCATCAATCAATTTTTTTTTCTTCCGTGATTTCTTTTTCCTCTGGGAGAAAGAGCGCAGGAGACACCCACCGACCGACCCCAGGCCGAAAGATACGTGAAGTGACGCTAGTCTCGGTGGCATTTTCCATTACCTACGAGATCCAGCGTGCCAAGTGGTAAGTGAGCAAAAGCAAAGAGCGTCTTTCCCAGTTTTCGGACATCCTGGATATTCCTGCAGCTGCCTGCGAGTGTGAGCAGAGGTGGACGCTAAAACCGCTCGCTTCGCCGGTACGAGTACTTGTTACTATCAGAATGTACCTGGGCGGTTCCCCCATCCACGCTTAAATTTTCCCACGCTTGCTTCCTCTTCCATCATAGCCAGCCGGCATTGCATCCACCCTTCCAGCACCACCAGCAGGCAGAACGGGCGGCGAGCAGTTGGGGAGGACCTCTTCTCGAGTACAAAACCCTCCATCCACCCTCCTCCCGACCCTTCCTTTCGATTCCTCACTTCCCAATTCCTCCTTCTCTCCATTCCTCTTCCATCCTTCTTCTTCTTCCTCCTCTCTCCTCCCTCCCCCCCTTCTACCTATCTCTCTCTCATCCTCACCATCCAAAATACTTCAACTACGGTGATTAGGTATTGAGTCTAAGGTAAGCTCCGCTGTGCATCCGACAAGGCTTCACAAAAATCGTTATCACCCTCATGCAATTGGTGGTGAACGGGATGGCGACAAGGCACATTGGCATTGGCACTCTTTTTGTTTAATTACACACGATCACTACCCGCTCATTCCGCCATTGACTCGCTTGGGAAGGGAAATGACGAAGCTCAACGTTCACACTCGACTGTTATCTACGGCTGCCCGTGCTATTTTTCCTCTTTTAAATCGCTTTTCTTCAAACTTGTCACCGTGAGGCGGTGCCGGAGAGAGGGGAAGGCCCGGTTCACGCTGGGCATCTTATCTCGCGGCAATCGTCGATGGTGTTGAAGATTGAGGGCGCCGGTTCTAGTCGATGAGCTGAGAGGCCGTGTCTTTCCTTCTTTCGATAAGATGCAGAGCGGACGTGTTTTAGCGTCCAATCGCCATGGGGCATGTTTCCGTTTGTCACCGCCGTCATCACGCAGCAGGAAGAAAGAGGAAAAATAAAAAATAAATAAAAAAAAAACAATACTCCCCCCCATGTCCGCCGCCCCCATCAACCACCACATCATGTGCAGATGGCACTATCCCCTTGACACACTCTCGCAATCCGCACCGAGGCATTTCTCACCGAAGCCAAAGAAGCCTCGAATGCTCAATGCAACGGTGTGAGAAAAAAAAAAGAACTGTTTTAAGGTTTGCTTTGGAAGGTTCTGAGGGATGTGCGCGTGGATTCCGGTGCACCAAGGCACTCAGCGCCCTTGCCCCCACGGAGACATGTGCGCCAGGCCCAAGTCGAGTGTATTTTTCCGATGAAGGGTCTCATTCCTCATACGCGTTCCTCTCGCCCTCCGGGGCCTGGCGGTACCGTATGTATCGCACGTTTGAGCAAGCCCGACAGGATGCAAACAGGCACGAGCAGGAAAGAGCGGGTAAGCCGGCGAGACGATAATCTCGATGGAGATGGAATTACTCCAATTCCACCGCTCGTTTTCGGCCTCACCCTCGCGCAGAGGCACCCGCCTCTCTGATTCCCACTCGGCCATGCGTCGCTGGGCCGAGTGGGCTGGACCGGGCTGGGCTGTGGACCGTCTGGCTGGCTAGTTGGCTGGGCTGTCTGTGATCGTTGCTGCCATTCTGCCTCATCACTCGTTATTGTTGTTATTATTCCTCCCTCCACCGTCTACCGCTGCTGTATTACCACCTCCTCACCTTCCCCTCCCTCTCCCTCAACCTCACCGCCCTCCCATCGCCATCATAATTCACAGCCACCACCACTGCACACACCCACATCGCTGATTGCCAATTGGGATCCGTCCGTCTTTCATCGATAAAGGCTTGTCGTCCCTGCGCAATCTCTTACCTCCATCCTCTCGTTCGCGTGGTGTTCGACGTCTCATTCTCTGTTTTTTTTGTTTGTTGCTTATATCTCACCACCTCTCCGTCATCTCAACTCAAACATTCTCTAACGTTTTCTTCTCTTCAGTGGACTTTCTAGTCTACGGACGAAATTAGCACGATGTCGGCCCCTCAACCAGCCGGTACCGGCTCGGAAGAGTCTCCGGACCACCTGAAACACAACATCCCCAGCGGTGCCCTCGATGCCGAAAAGCAAGAAGCGACTGCTGAGAAAACCGGCGAGGGTGTTCCCATCGATGACGACGAAGACATCGAAGACATCGACGCCCTCATCGACGACCTCGAGTCCGAGGATGAGCACATCGAGGAAGAGGATGAGGCTGAAGCCGGCGCCAGCGCCCGTCCCGTCCCAGAGGATCTCCTCAAGACGGACACCCGCCTCGGCTTGACTAGCAGTGAAGTCGACCAGCGAAGGAAGCGCTACGGTCTCAATCAGATGAAGGAGGAGAAGGAAAATCTTGTCTTGAAATTCTTCATGTACTTCGTCGGTCCCATTCAGTTCGTCATGGAGGTATGTTTGTCACGCTTCCAATTTCCCAATTCTCCTCCATCGACAAAGCTTGTTTCATCCCTACGTGACACAGCCAAGACTAACATGCATCGTCTCCAACCAATCAGGCTGCCGCCATTCTCGCCGCCGGTCTCGAGGACTGGATCGATTTCGGTGTCATCTGCGCCCTCTTGTTGCTCAACGCTTGCGTCGGTTTCTTCCAGGAATTCCAGGCTGGTTCTATCGTCGACGAATTGAAGAAGACTTTGGCTCTCAAGGCCGTCGTTCTCCGTGACGGTCGTCTCTTTGAAATCGAAGCCCCACAGGTCGTTCCCGGTGATATCCTTCAGATCGAAGAAGGTACCATTGTCCCAGCCGACGGTCGTATCGTTACCGAAGATGCTTTCCTCCAAGTCGATCAATCTGCCATCACCGGTGAATCTCTCGCCGTTGACAAGCATAAGGGTGACAACATGTACGCCTCGTCTTCCATCAAACGTGGTGAAGCCTTCATGGTCGTCACTGCCACTGGTGACAACACCTTCGTCGGTCGCGCTGCCGCCCTCGTCTCTCGGGCTTCCGCCGGTAGCGGTCATTTCACTGAGGTCTTGAACGGTATCGGTACAGTTTTGTTGATTCTCGTCATTTTCACCCTCCTCATCGTCTGGGTTGCCTCTTTCTACCGTTCGAACCACATTGTCCAAATTTTGGAATTCACACTCGCTATCACCATTATCGGTGTTCCCGTCGGTCTCCCAGCTGTCGTCACCACCACCATGGCTGTCGGTGCTGCCTACCTTGCCAAGAAGAAGGCCATTGTCCAGAAGCTTTCCGCCATCGAGTCTCTTGCTGGTGTCGAGATCCTTTGCTCTGACAAGACTGGTACCTTGACCAAGAACAAGCTCTCTCTCGCCGAGCCTTACACCGTCGAAGGTGTTGAGTCTGATGACCTCATGCTTACTGCCTGTTTGGCCGCCTCCCGCAAGAAGAAGGGTCTTGACGCTATCGACAAGGCTTTCTTGAAGTCTCTCAAGTTCTACCCACGTGCCAAGTCTGTCCTCTCTCGCTACAAGGTCTTGCAATTCCACCCATTCGATCCTGTCTCCAAGAAAGTTACCGCCATTGTCGAATCTCCCCAGGGTGAACGCATAGTCTGCGTCAAGGGTGCCCCACTTTTCGTCTTGAGGACTGTCGAGGAAGACCACCCAATCCCGGAAGAGATCGCTATGGACTACAAGAACAAGGTCGCTGAATTCGCTACTCGTGGTTTCCGTTCTCTCGGTGTTGCCCGCAAGCGTGGTGAAGGTCACTGGGAAATTCTCGGTATCATGCCTTGCTCTGATCCTCCACGTCATGACACTGCCCGCACTATTAACGAAGCCAAGACTCTCGGTCTCTCCATCAAGATGTTGACTGGTGACGCTGTCGGTATCGCTCGTGAAACATCTCGTCAACTCGGCCTCGGAACAAATGTCTACAACGCTGAGCGTCTCGGTCTCGGTGGCGGTGGTGAAATGCCTGGTTCCGAAGTCTACGATTTCGTTGAAGCTGCCGATGGTTTTGCTGAGGTCTTCCCCCAACACAAGTACAATGTCGTCGAAATTCTCCAACAGCGTGGTTATCTCGTCGCTATGACGGGTGACGGTGTCAACGATGCTCCATCCCTGAAGAAAGCTGATACTGGTATTGCCGTCGAGGGTGCCTCTGACGCTGCCCGTTCCGCCGCTGATATCGTTTTCTTGGCTCCTGGTCTCTCTGCTATCATCGATGCCCTTAAGACTTCCCGTCAAATTTTCCATCGTATGTACGCCTACGTCGTCTACCGTATCGCCTTGTCTCTTCACTTGGAAATCTTCTTGGGTCTCTGGATCGCCATCTTGAACGAGTCCCTTAATCTCAACCTTGTCGTCTTCATCGCTATTTTCGCAGACATTGCCACCTTGGCCATCGCTTACGATAACGCTCCGTTCTCCAAGACTCCTGTCAAGTGGAACCTTCCTAAGCTCTGGGGTATGTCTGTCCTTCTCGGTGTCGTCCTCGCCATTGGTACCTGGATCACCCTCACCACTATGCTTGTCCACAATGATGGCAGCGGTGGCAACAACTTCGGAGGTATCGTTCAGAACTTTGGTAACCGCGACGAGGTTCTCTTCTTGGAAATCTCTTTGACTGAGAACTGGCTCATCTTCATCACTCGTGCCAACGGTCCTTTCTGGTCCTCGATCCCATCTTGGGAATTGAGCGGTGCCGTCTTGATTGTCGACATCATTGCCACTCTCTTCGCCATTTTCGGCTGGCTCGAACACAGCCGTACCAGCATTGTCGCCGTCGTTCGTATTTGGATTTTCTCCTTCGGTATCTTCTGCGTTATGGGTGGTGTCTACTACTTGCTCCAGGGCTCCGTTGGATTTGATAACCTCATGCACGGAAAATCGCCCAAGCAGAAGCAGAAGCAAAGGAGTCTCGAGGATTTCGGTAAGTTTTCTTCACCCCTTAACAGGTACACTCAGAAATATGTGCTAACTTGTTATTCACAGTTGTTTCTATGCAACGTGTTTCTACACAGCACGAGAAGAACGCGTAAATGCATCTTTAATAGACCGTGTTGGCGTTTTCTGTAATAATAGTAATTGTTTCGCACACAGCGGCTTCCCATTATTATAACGGAGAAGTTTGACTGTCCTGTTTCCCTCGTTTCACTTTATTTTTGTGGAGTGTAATCAGAGCAAGTCGGAAAGCAAAGTCACTTTCTTGTGGTTTCATTCTTTTTTGTATAGAAAGAGATAATTCACACAAAGTCTGTTCTTTGCTAATACTCCTTCCACCGTTCTCCGAACCTTCCAGTGAGAGGAGCAGCGGTCATGCTTCCCCGCAGTGCTTTTTGAATCCTATAGTGCGATGGTTTTCTTTTGTAGTGGTAATGATAAATAAAACATTAAAAAAATAATTACACGTGTGCCCGAAATTAATTGTGAAGAGTAACCTGCCATCAACTTCATAGCAACGCTTTGAAGCCGTCCATTGTGTGCCGCGCCGTTTTGTGTGACGTCGGTTAAAAGGAGCCGAGGCTGAGTGGGTCGCCCTACCAGTCTCCCACTCAACTACAGAATACTCATCCGCGAAAGCAAGTTTTGGGGGGGAGACCTGTCGTAGGTTAAAACCGATCTCGATGCTTGAATTTGTCCATCTGTACAGATCTTTCTTTTAGAACCCTTTTCTACTTTAGCCGGCATTGGTCATATCACAATAAACATTAAACTATCTTGGCGGTTATTTCATTGCAGTAATTTTGACCGAGATGGTTGCAACGTTCCCCTAGACGGCCGGTCTTATCATTTGGACAAACCTTTAGCGCGTTTCTCCCGAGTTATTTGGATAGGGAGCAATCTCGTTTCTTTGATAAGGGAGCGTGGGGACCCGTGTGTCAGGGAAAGGAACCACAACGTCATTTACGAATGCATAGACTCCGTCTATGCAGCCGATCTCGTATCATCGGCCCTCTTTTTTTTTTTTAAAAAAAAAAGTTTACAAAGCGTAATGTTTCATTTGGATCCACTTGCCCAACCTAACAGATCTATTTCGTGCGGGGTACGGTACTGGTACATGTCCTTGATTGATATATACATTGCGGTTTTGAAGTGGTTTTTTTTTTTGATGGCGAAAACGGTTGAAACATGCAAGCCGAATGCCGGGTCTGGGCTAGAGCTTGTTAGAGTCTAGGATGAGGCTGAATATTCCTTTGGCGGCATGTGAGGATCTTCATGTGGGTTTGGTGCGCCGTCGCGTATTTTCTGCGGTTGGTTCATGAAAAGTATCTCGCCTTTATTATAATGTTGATAACGTACACGCAAGTCATTTGTAAACAGATGAAACAAAGGTAGGCTGGAAAGGATGAGTGTGATATAGACGGAATATGCCCCTTTATCCGGGGACGCTCAGTTTCATATCAAGCTATCACGATGAACTGACTGACTGTACACAGATCGGAAGAAAAAATTGACGCCAAAACCACCGGAAACCAGAGTAGCCATTGTGTAAGGGATGAAGGTCAATGGAAGCAAAGGGAAAATAAAGGGTACTAAAGGGGAAATGGGAAAGGGATAGAAACCATCGAATGCCATATAGCCCTAAAAATATATATAAACAAACCTCGCTCCGGTTGGCCTAAAACAGGGTTACAAGGTCGTAAGAGAATAGTCGGATTACCTGATCCTGTCAGGGTGAAATCGAAGGAAATGATCAAGTCGCAGCTGTTGCGATAAGACAAAGAAAGAAGAAAGAAAGAAAGTTCGAATCAGTCTCTCGTCGGAAAGTGACAGAATATTCGGAAGATAAAATGACGTTTCTTGAATATATTTATCACATACTCGAGAAATAATAGTTGTCCCATAGATACTGATAGTCTTCGATCAAACCTCCCACGAGACCGATAAGCGGCTTGTCCTTCAGCTTTTCGGCGATGAAGGTGAACCATGCCCTGTGATACGAGTGATGTTAGCAATTTGTTGATATCGTATCGCGCTGCGGGATTATAGCGGTATACCTTGTGATATTCTCATAAGCGGCGCCGCGAAGCGCCCACCATCCCATGGATATAGCTCGGCGCTTGAGCTCCTCCTTTTCGAGACCGGTCAGACCTCGAAGGCCGCCGGGGACGGTTTCTGAGAGATCTTTCTTGGTGAGCTGACGAGCGGCATATTCTAGACCGAAGCCGATCAACCAGGGCCTCCAGCTCTTCTTGTCATGCCGCCACTTCTGCATGGCCATCGCGTAAATCAACGGTCGAACTATCCACAAGATCTCGGCAATCATCCCGGTGCCCTTGACTTTGTGCAAGAGCTGAGCGGGCGGCTTGATGTCCTCGGCGGTGAGGACCTTGGTCAAAAGATAGTTCGAGATATCGTTAGCCGGAATGGTCGGGAGTCTCAACCCGGTCCTTGGCATGGTCCAGCCTTCGGGTTCCGGAGGGGGACTGGAGAACGGGTTTTCGGCATCCTCGATTTGCGCCGGGTCGACCTCTCGCTCGGGCAACGGCGGGCTGACAATTGGTCTGGATTTGGTCAGGTGCAATAGCAAAAGCCTGCAGATCGCCTTGATGGCTTCGAGAACCACGACGACCCTCCATCTTATTTTTTGCCCTCTTCTCCTGGCGGACATTTCCCACAACAACTCTGTGTATTGGATCATTGTGACCATCAAAGCTATATTTTTGTAGGCGGAGCTCTTCTGGGTCCAGAACTTGGTGTAACGAGCGTGAGGCGTCTGCGGGGGCCTTTGCGCGGAGGCTGGGAGGCTCTTCGCAGCTTTTGATAGTAGAGAATCATGGTATAGCGATAGCAACTGAATTCCACTGTGGACTGGGGGAGACATATTTAGCGGGCAATCCCAGGCGATTTGGAGGGAGGGAGGGAGGGAGGGGGAATAGAGGCTCACTCGACTCTGAAGCAATCTCGGCATCCTTGAAGCGGGCTGGAAGAGGGTGCGAAACACGCGCGGTCAGCAGTTGTTCCCGCAACTCCTGCGATACAGATTTGGGGGAGATTATTTCCGCGTACCAGGCACGATGTAAGTCAACGAGCGGAGGGAGGATTCTATTTGCGATACGGCGCCGGCATTTTTGGTTACGAAATCTTCATAGAGGGCGAGCCACTGCCTCGGCAGGGCAAAGGTTCCCTGGCGGTGTTCATTCATTGCGACTGTTGTCGTCGTCGGACGCAAACAAAGGAGGACTAGCGAGCGCGCTCGACACGGTTGGTTGGTTGGTTGGGTCGATGTCACGAAAGATGGAAAGGCTGTCGGAGACGCGGTTCCCCGCGTGCGGATGTGGTGGAGGGGAGGAGAGGGGGGGGAGGGAGGTCGGTTGTTGTTTTGAGATGGAGGTCGTGGGAAGGAAGGGGGACGAGGAAAGGAGAACACAACACGGGCGCGAGCCAACAGCCGAGGTTCAATTTTATCTATCTGTATGTGTATGTATACTTATGTATATGTATATGTATATGTGTGTATGTACATGCGCTGACGGCGAGATGTCACGAAAATACCAGTCCGGCGCGTCTGCCAGAGCGAGGTCAGCTTTCTTCGGTCGCGATGGCCGGCGCGCGAGAGGGAGAGACGCACCTGCGCAGAGTCGCCCAGAGTTGGCCTGGCGGGCGGCCCTTCTCGACTTCCTCGCGCCTGATGCGAAGGAAGGCGGCGGAGGACCCGACGAAGGCTGCAAAAATCGGATCACCGACTCTGGCAGGGAGGGTTAGCAGCGAGGAGAAGATGGGAGGAGAGCGAGCGAGCGTACTTTGATATCAGGAAGGGCATGCGCGAGACGGCGGGCATGATGGATGGCGGACGGACGAAGACGAGGACGGGGACGAAGACGGGGACGAGGCTGAGATGTCGGAGCAGTCGACGGCTTCCGGCAGTGCGAGTCGGGTCCTGTGACGAGCTCCTTTGCCCCGGGTCCGAGATCCAGAATCGGTGGGCCGAGGACGGAAGGTTGAGGTTTTCCGCACACAACATCTCCCCCATCGTCTGTTCTTATACAGCGTCCCCCACATTCTCTCTTCATTCTCTCTTTCTCTCTCTCCCCTCGAATCCACCTCTCCATCTGTAAGCGCGCCGGGCTCTCCCTCTCCCTCTCCCTCTCCCTCTCCCGCAACAGCACAAATCGCCTGCCTCGGCTGCTCGTGGAAAATCTGGCTGCTAACATCCTTCTCTCAGTCAACCATCTCTCGCACCCTCCTCCTCCTCATCCTCCTCCTCCGACCAATCCCTCTCCCTCCCCCCGCGAACAACAATGCCGCCAACCAACGATGAAATTAGCTACCTCAGACAGCTGGTCGCTGGTCTCGAGAAGCGGATAGAACAGCTGGAAGGCGGTGGGAAAACGCCTGAAGAGCAGCTACGCATGATTTTAATGGGACCTCCCGGAGCCGGTAAGGAAACCCAAAACTACGTCATACCACCAAGTTACGTGAACGAGAAGAACGACCGATGCACACATGTGACGCCGCGGACGCGGGCGAAAACGAGCTTAGAGGTGCTTACAAGTTGTCCGTTGCTCATACAGGAAAGGGTACCCAGGCACCCAGGATCAAGGAAAAATACTGCGTCTGCCATTTGGTGAATCCCCCCCCGGCGCCCGTCTTGTCTCCCCCCCTCCCGTTCTCGAACCAACCGCTGACCGTCTCCCACCAGGCCACCGGTGACATGCTGCGCTCGCAGGTCGCCAAGAAGACGGCCCTCGGAAAGGAAGCCAAAAAGATCATGGACGCCGGCGGTCTTGTCAGTGACGAAATCATGGTCAACATGATCAAGCACGAGCTGGAAAACAACGAGGACTGCAAATCAGGGTTCGTCACAATGCATTCGGTCTGAGATATCGGAGCTGGACGGAAAACTAAAACAAAACACCATCTTAGATTCATCCTGGACGGTTTCCCGCGCACGGTACCCCAAGCCGAGCGTCTTGACCAGATGCTCGACGATCGCAAGGAGAAGCTCAACCACGCCGTACAGCTCGAAATCGACGATGCCCTGCTGGTCGCCCGTATCACCGGCCGTCTGGTTCACCCAGCGTCCGGACGCTCCTATCACAAAATCTTCAACCCCCCGAAAACCGCCATGACCGATGACGTCACCGGCGAACCTCTAATACAGCGCTCGGACGACAACGAGGAAACGCTCAAGAAGAGATTAGGTACATATCACGCCCAGACCGCCCCGGTCGTAGACTATTACAAGAAGAAGGGCATTTGGCACGGTGTCGATGCATCGCAGGACCCTTCGGCCGTTTGGAAGACTCTTTTGGGGATTTTTGATGAGCAGAAAGGCAAGACTTCGATATTGAGCAAAGTCGGGCTTTCCTCTGCGAAATAAACAAATCAATTCTTTGGGAGGACATGCATTTTTCGATTCCCCGGCTGATGGGAAAGGGACGATTTTACCGTCATGAAGGATGATGATTCGATGATGTTTAGATGGCTATTTCTGCATCTGTTCACTGTATGAAATTATATACTACTGTAAAAATATTTGGCAAAGGGTCTTCAGAACCTTACTAATTACTTTCTCTATACATACTATAGTTCAGTGACTATATTTTTCCTTATAACCAAAAACTTGATGTGGTTTTTTATGACAAACATGTATTGGAGAGTGATTCGCTCAATGTTATAGGGTTCAGGAATCGGACTTCAAATGTCATTAGTATACGGTGCGTTTATCAACTAGCGCTGGAATCAACATCGCTAAGTATATTGGAAAGGCAAAGTTATACTTGATGGGAATAAATGCTGGTTCTTGAGGCTCTTGACAAGAGGTCTTCTAGTTTTCCCCATAGATAGTTGTATTCGACCGAGATGCGATCTTTCCAATTCAGTGTCATGAACAGACCAGAAAACGCTTCAATAAGATACCTGCAAGAAAAAAAAAAAAAAAAAAAGGTCCAACCTGCTTACTCCGGAAATAAATGCTGACGAGGTTTATCTATTTTAATACGCACAAGTGATGTGCACTCCAGCGATATGAGCAAAGCGTGTTATTTCTCCTTCTTTATCTTACTAATTATTGATGCCAGATCTTGCTGTTATCGACGGTTAGCTCTCTGTGGGGTATCGGCTATGTTTTCTTCTGGCGGACATTTGGATATGTAGTACGTACGTCCGCCTTTCGTTTCCCTTTACTGCTAGAGTTCTCCGGCGTCGAGCCTCTGCTACCAGCTGCGCTGCCCACCGGGTTCTCTTTCGAGATTTCAGCAAAGCAACTGGCATGGTAGATCCTTCCACCTGATTTGATCGCGTCCATGAGGACCCAGTCCTCAGCGTCAGAGTGCCAGACGGTGTTGAATTTTTCTTTGCAGACTGGGCAGGTGATGTTCGACATAGCTGGGTCGTTGGGCGCGAGTATGTAATTCTGAACATTGGCTTCTTGCACTGTAGTTCCACTCGCGCTTGTATCTGTAGACTGTTGATTTTGCCCCACCGCCGCCGCGCTAGTGTCATCTTCGTCTTCCCTGAATCTAATCCACTCCTAAAGGTTTTGACCGTAATTTGGTCAATTCAAGGCACTTTTCGACGCCTGCCAAGCAATTTCTAAATCAAAAACAGAATTGGTCATACCTCTTCTCCAACATACCAACTTCGGAATTGCGCATGTTTGGTGCTATCTGCTATCCTTTGATGGACACGGAAGTGCCAATCCAGATGGGCGGCCTTGTCTTTCTTCCCCTGCTCCGTATTTGCAAATCGACGTGCGCAAGAACCGCATTTATTTGGGAGGCTATCGTTCAGAACGGATACGAAATGCGGCCGTGATCTAGACATTATATTAGCTGTGGGAGGAATGGACACGGGATAGGCTACTTTTACGAGTGGAAATGCTTACATTTTCAGGGAAGCAGAATTCAATTCGACATCCAAGGTTTCCCAATTGACATTTAACCCGCTTACTATAGGTACCATCGACCCTACGTTGGGGAGAGGTGTCCGGGCCAACGCGGCACTGATGAGCCCTACATCTAGTGGTGTGCCGGGCTTGGGCCCTGACGCGGGCTGCGGGGTTGAAGTATTCGGTTTCAGCAAACCCGCGGACAAAAGTGACTCGAATAAATTTTTGGCTGCAGGAGGAACCGGTCCGGCGTTGAGGGGTATTAGAGGGATACCTGCGATAGGCTGAGTTTTGGAGAACTTGCTTAACAGGGCCGCCAAGTTTGTAGTCTGGCCTAACAACAAAGGTGGATTGGTGGGTACCGATGGCAGCGTCGGTATCTGAGGGGGCTGTGTGACTGCTGCTGGAGGTACATGTACAGAAATTGCTATCCTTGATAGTTGATCTCGAATTTGTGATAGCTGATCGGTGGGCAATTGTTGCGTGCTGAGAATGGTTTGTAGGTCTAAAAGCGCCTTGAGGCGTTTCTGAATCTCTGTGTCCCAAGGTATTTCTGCGAATCTCGCTTGAGTGGTAGCTATCAACGGCCTGATATCACTGAGCAAGGTGTCTGTTGTAGGGGCACTGGCTAGAAGATTGGAACTATTGAGACCCAAATGAGCAGCCAACTGCTGGTAATTTGTTTGTGGCAGATTTTGAAGGGTATTTGGTTCCTGAGCGGGGGGCTGTGACTGTAAATATTCTGTCAGCACCTTTCATATCGCCCATAATAGAAGAAGGTCTTACGATTGCTCGATTCTCTCCTCTGGCGTCGAAGTTTTGAGATGGAGGGGGGGCATAGGGTCCAGATTGGCCATGTCCATTCACAAGCGTAGGCGGAGTAGGAGTAGAACGGTATGGCCCAGTATTTGCGCTTGATGCTACAGGCGGCTGCGCGACCCCAAATCGTGCACTGTCTTGCTTCATTTGCTTTTGCTGCTGTTGAACTGCTGCTGTTCGTGCCTTTATGAGAGCGTTATCGATCTTTCTAGTTGTCTCAGCAGGAAATAACGGGTTGGATGAAGTTGCACCGGGGACCGGCTGCTTCCAAGTTTGAAGCATTTCCTCGAGTTTGCGCCGGACTGGAGCTTCCACAAGACTGTAGGAATCCATAAACGTCCTATACAAGTTCTTTCCAAAGAACAAGGTATACGGGGTTCCGACATTCTTTGCAATTGAGTCTAAAAGATAAAGCGCTGGGAGTTTACGTAAGGGCGACGTCTATTGCAATGACCGCAGGTTTGTTAATATACATCCTTTATTACTGGACGAGAAGCGTGATAGGAACTGTTACGGGCTCGAGACGTACCTTTTGTATGTGTTCTTCGATTACTTTAGAAATAGCCTGAGCGGCGTGGATGTTTTCTTTCGCAATCACCGTAAGATTTGTAATTTCCCACCTCGAGTTTACTGACAAGTCCTCCAAAGAGGACTTGTAGTCCTCTGCAAGCTCCGCCGGAGAGGGCACTTCGTCGTTAAAAGACATTTTGGGGTTGCTTCTGACAAGGAGACCGCGCCTGCGATATAACGCTGCGATATGAAGACAAATGACCTATGATTGGGGGTCCCGACCACTTTTGGGAAGAAGGTTGATGAGACGGCGTATGAGACAGGCTGCAACCGTGGGGTGAAAGTCCTGAGGTCTGGGAACTTGTGGATGTACCCAGGTTGGCCGACGACCAATCCGAAAAGACAACGATAGATCTGGTTCTCTATGGAGACACCTTCTCGGTGCCTGTCTTTCTTTCTTTCTTTCTTTCTTTCTTTCTTTCTTTCTTTTCTTTCTTTTCTTTCTTCTGCCCTTCTTTCTTTCTGTCTAGATAAAATTTCTCTCGTCCTCTTTTTATCTTCCCCAGCAAAAAAAAAAAAAAAAAAGATAAACCTTCCCGTTCAACTGTGCGGTTTCAGAGAGAACAAGAACACCGTTCCTGTTTCCTCCAGACTAGACGCTGTCCCCCCTCTTTCTGCGTTCCGGTCTCTCTCTCAGGCCGGTCCGCGTGCAGTAGCAAAGTGCAGCTCACTGATCAGTCTTTCATATAGCGCGAGACGGAAGATACGATGTTATTGAAGGCATATAGGAAAACTACTATCTAAAGGTACCAAAGTCCAACGTGCAAGCCTACGAGCGATGAGCCCTCCCTCACTAGACCGGTGCAGCAGTCACCTATAGTAGCTATTGCGTATGTTCCTGGCTTCCGTTCTCTCTGCAATGGCAACCCAGCTTCCGATTCAACGCCCCAACCTCTATCTCCGGAACCACGCAGAACTAATCATGAAATTTATAAAACACGTGATAAGATGTCCACCAGCCTTGATGGAAAGGCAGGGACACTGGAGAACTGAGCGCGCCTAGGCTCTACGATATCTGACGAGCGGGTCGAAGTGGTCCTTGATCCACAGCTCGCGGAGGTTTAATTGGGTTTGAGACGGTAAGACCCCGGGAATGGAAGGCGAGACGCGAGGATAATGCGATGTATTCTGGAGAAAGGAGATGTTAGCGCGTATTCGGTGGGTTGATCTCAACTGTAGGAGAGGAGCTGCATACCCAAGTTCGCGGTGCTGAAGGTAACGGTCTGGTCCTGTGAGGATTAGCGGAAGGTTCCGACTCCGAGTGACGCGAAAGACGTAACACGTATCAGGGGTAGCCAGCGATTTCGAGATTCGACTCTATAATGTAAAGTAGGCGATGTTGAGGGGGGAGGAGGGTGATGAGAGGAAGGAAGGATGATGATGATGATGATGATGAATGAATGAAGCGAAGTGGTTGTCTGGCGGTGGCCGGCTAAACCTGCCTCGAGCCAGCGCCCAACCAATCCACCTCCAAATCCAAATCCGATCCCGCAGAACGAACGTTACCGCACTGGGACATCCTCCATTGCGCATATAGAAAAAAAAAAAAAAAAAAAAAAAA